>JAYESD010000006.1:59009486-59641550 GCA_036927565.1 Tuctoria greenei
TTAATAAAATTCTTAGTAATCTACGTAGTGTCACGTAAACTTTTCTGATGCTGAGAATGCTAGGCAACTCCTTAGTGCATTAGACATGACAATATGGGAGATGAAAGTAATATCCATTCGTGAATCAACTATCATGAGTACTCTTACTTTAGATGTGCTTTACTCTAAACTAAAAAGTCATGAATTGGATATTTTATCATGAAAGAATCCAAATAAGTCTATTGCATTTGTTTCACAAAGTGATATGCCTATCTCCGGCCAATCATCATCTTGCAATATTCCTGCTTTGCTATCTTCACTAACCCTGGAATAGATTGAAGAATTTCCAAGAAGAGGAGCTAACACTCATCTCTACTCGGTTCTCAAAAGAATTGCAAAATGTGAGAACTAGAAGTAGAGGAAGCTTTGGACCTCAACAATGCTTTGAATGTGGTAAGACAGGACAATTTCATACAGAATGCCCTAACCTTTCAGGTCCTATGACCCGTGAAGAAAAGCAGAGCAAGGTCAAGACCACCTCTGGAAACTCCAACAAGAAAAAGAAGGGTTCCATAGGACACAAGATGATAAACAACTTCATCACCACACTTCAAGAGCTCAATTCAAGTGATGTAGACATTGGAAGTGGTGAAGATGATGATGATCTGGCCAACTTATGCTTCATGTCAGGCAAAACAAGATCAAGATCAAGTCAGGAGGATGCTGAATAAAACATTGACGACGATGAGGTATGTTTTACCTATAATGAAATGTGTGACGCAATTTCTCGTGCAACTATTATTGTCAAGAAAAAGGACAAGAAACTTAGGGATAATGCTGCTAAAATTGAATTACTAGAATCTGAAATCAACCGCTTAAAAACTTTGATTCCTAGTGATGATGCATGTCCCTCATGTGACATAATCTATGAACATTGTCCACTTTAGGAAGTGCACACTCCTCCACTCTAGATAGACATGATGAAGAAATTGAAAAGAACAAAAAGCTGTCTGACCTTAATGTTAAAAACTTAAAAGATGCTTCTTGTTCTACAGATGATCTGCATTGTTCTGCATGTGACAATCTTGACAAGAAACTAAAAGATGCAATGAATGAAATTTCCATTCTAAACAATGCTTTACGTTCTCATGAAGTTAAATATTGTTCCAATTGGAAACTAAAAGGAAAACTTCATGTCAAAATTGCCTAGTTTTATCGAAAGAACTTGACAATATAAATAATATACTAGAGCGATTCTACAATGGAACAAGAATTTAAACATGCTGTTAAATTCTTCTAAACCTTGCAATGATAAAACTGGTTTAGGTTTTGATTCCCATGCTTATTCTAAAACACATCCACCTCACGTTGTAAGATCATTTGGAAGAGGTTTAATCAAAACTGTCCCGAAACAAAAGGATGTGATTTTGAAATCCGTAGGAGTCACTACTACAAAAAGCCTTATTGTAGGCGTCTCCAAACCTATTATCAAACACAGTTTTTAAAACCGCCTGAAACGAAGAGCCTGTGATAATCCGCAATTTCACAAGCGGAGAAGCGATACCGCCTGTGAGGACACATTATCACAGGCGGTTTTTTACTTAGGCTAGCCGCTTGTGAAGATATGTTATCACATGCGGGTCGTGCAACATATATAACTGCCTATGATAATTGTGTTATCACAGACGGGTCGTGCAACAAATATAACCGCCTGTGATAATAGTGTTATCACAGACAGATCTTGACCTACATCAAGCCGCCTGTGAAGACAGTTTATCGTAGTCAGTTTCGACCATATTAGTAACCGCCTCTGATAATTAGGTTATCACAGATGGTTCTGTACCTATATATAGCCGCCTGTGATAATTGTTTTTCACAGGCAGGTCTAGCCGTTGGTAAATAACCGCCTGTGATAAGGTATAACCTATGCAGTACTAGTTGCTGTTATTTCTAATTTCTAGGTCAATTCAATATAATAATAGAACAGAAGTCAACAATATCATCACAGAAGTCATCTCACAGAAGTCAATTTCACTAAAACAATATACATATGTACATGTTACACATACAATTCATCTCATGGTTTACAAGTTTTCACTAAAAACTGTTTCTATTGGCATAGTCGCAAAGTTCTGGCACCAGCTATTGCACCATTCTCATCAAAGAACTTCCCTCTTTTGTGCAAAATTTTGCGACAAATGAATTGACAGAGTTCAGCAACAATCTTGTCAGCTCCTCCACCAGGAATACTTCTTTAAACCGGCCACTCTTTGTTCACATTCTTCGTGTGCTGCAATAAAACACATAACAGGTTTAGAATGTGTTGGTTTGAACAATCTCAAAGTATAGATCAAAGTGAGAGTATACAACAATTTATTTGGAATTTTTGGAGCAGTTGTACTATGAGCAATTGAATTTTGAAGTTGGAATTAAAATATGAAAATAATTTTTCTGGTAATATTGAACAACAGAGAATATAAGTATTAAACTATGCTAGTTACAATGAAAATGAAACTCAAAAGTAAGAAAATAAGATATTAATATTAAGGATAACTTACATCCTCACAATTCTCGCTGGCGTTCCGAAGATGCTCACATACATAATACCCGCATAAGACACTCCCAGCAGGCTGCTTCGGACAAGCATAATACGTTTTAATGTCCAATGCATTCGTATTAGAAGGTCTATCACCGCCAAGCTGTTCCGCGTAAGAACGCCAAGCGTTGTAAGACAAGAAATGTCATATAAAACTTTTCAACACATTCTAAATGTGTGTAAATTAAAATTATTGAATAAACGTATAGTTTCAAAATGAAATGGAAATATTTGTAACGATCTGGTGGGTAATCGATCGAGTCCAAGACTGTTGCCATTCTATGCGTTGGCTTGATGAAGATCATTATGTAGTGATCACTGCGAACATACAAACACACGTGTTAAAAATTACCAATAATTGCTATTTCAATGTCATGTGTCGAACTTACTTGAAGTAGTACGGAGCCTTTACGAGGTCCTTGCCGTCTCTGACAAGGTTAAACATCGCATGTTCTATGTAAGCTGCAACTTCTGTCCTTCTATCCTTCTTAAGTTTTGCGATTGTTTTTTCAAATTTTTTTTTCATGTGCTTCAACTTTGTCGAGTCTCGATCCGCCTTAACGTCGAATAGCGTATTTGCAATCCATGTAGGGTCAAGGATACCTGTCTTGCATTTCATCTTTTAATTATCCATGTATTGCATCCTATTGAAGGAGTCCGAAATTTTTATAATCTCATGAAATGTGTATGCGTGTAGTAAGAAAAGACAATGCAAAATATTAGAGGCACTTACAAGCACCAGACGAGTAGCAGGATGATTTCGAGCATGCCCCGACGGAAAAGGGGATGCAACTCTTTAAATAAAATGACTCGTCTATCTTCTCCAGTGCTCCAGAATGCATCTTTTGGAATACGAAATGTGACGCAAGAAAGATCATATTTTGTGCTGGCAGGGATGTACCACTCATGCATTCTTTTGAGCAGGGCAGGTTCTTTGCTAAGTTGTACAGATGTGATGAACGACTTCCCATTCTTAAATTTAGGAGGAACATCCTCAAGCTTGTATATTGGAACTCCTCGTTTAACTAAAGCCGTCCACCAATTATACATGATACCGTCTTCTTCCCACTCCTCGATATCTTCTAATGCTGGCTCATGAGAAGAACGAGATGCACTCGATTTTCTAATATTTTCCTTCATAGTTTCCAAATACTTTGACACTTCTGATGAAGGTTTCTTAATTTTGTATGAGCTAACTTTGAAAGGCACTGATGATCGAGGAGTAGACGTCAAAAGTTGGACACTGGCTTGTTGTTGAACCTGTTGTTCAATTAATTGCTCTTTACTCCCAGCAGCTAGCTCTAGTACTACTTCAAGCTGTTGCTCAACTGGTTGCTCTTTACTAGCAACAGCTTGCTCTGGTACTGCTTGAAGCTGTTGTCCAACTTGTTGCTCTTGGATATCTTTACTAGCAAGGTGTTACTATCATCCTTCCTGAGACATAGGGGGAGTGGATCTTCCTGGACTTTTGCCTTAGAAGACAGTATTTCCAGATGCGACAGGGCTAGAAAACTTCTCATCATCCAACACGATATCGCGTCGGTGCCAAAGGATTAATTGGTTGACAACCTGCCCCAGAGTTGTGATCCCCTTAGGTGTGACGTGGTATATTTCATAATCTTCATAATCATTATCAATGATCTGAAGAACATGCACCACAGCATAATATAACGGAAGTGGATTCCTGTTGAAGTCAGGATCAGGCTTTGCCATAGCAGTGGCAACCTATTTGGTTTTGTTCCCTTCTCTGCCGATCGGGACAAGAAGACGACAATATTCGTCGTTAGCAATATCATCGACAGGGAACTTATGGGTTGACCCTGAGCCTGGCACAGAACCAACGCTGCTAGGGTAGGCAGTTGGAGATACTAATTGCTCCTTTGGCACCGGAACCATCACTGTACTCGGTGCCACTAATTGTCTCGATTGTCCAAGTTGTTCCATTATTTCTTGCATATTTTCTTTGACCTTTTTAGCAATCGTTTCATCAAGTGTTTTCTTAAACATCTCACGTCTTCCATATGTGTCTTAATCTTTAGGGAAACCATCTAGCCAAGACATTTGAGAAGAGACTGCTCAAACCCGTCCGTTGTGTTCAGGGTTTCCTAAGATAGCTGTAAGTTGGTCATTCTCCCTCTTCGGCTTGAAGAAACCCTTCTATTGCTTTTCAATTACTTCTTTCATTTTATCCTTCACTTCATTCACAGAGTCGGGCTTTTCAAGTTTGCCCTCGCTGGTCAAACCTGACCGAGCAAAGACCCACCGCTGAGTTCTCTCATCGCAGCCTTCTAAGGGGTGAGGATTGCCTTTACTGGTAATTTCGTCTAATATATTGTTCCATTTATAGACTTTGGGGGCATATCCTGCAGACCCAAGCGATGATAGTATTTGTTCTTTTTTGCAAGCTCTGACCTAGTTGCACTTAGAGCTTTAGCATCAGGTGTGGTCTTTTGACGAACAAACTCTTGCCACTGAGCTTGTGTGATTTTTCCCATCTTCCTCGGGCTAGGGTCCTTATCGGCCTTAACATAAGCATTCATTTCACTCTTCCAGCCACGAAACTTTTTGCCGCAAAAGACCAATGTTGCTTTCTTTACAGCTTCTTCCGTGCCTTTCGGGAACATGAATTGTTTCTTTATCCTTTCCCATAACTCATTCTTTGTCTGCTCGAGTAATTTCCTCCAATTCTTGGTTGTGATCAGCACGAGCTCCCTAACAAGAAAACCGCATGCATTACGGTACTTGGTAACTAAATCCAGTGGTTCTTGGGAAAGCCCACCTGGACTGACCCTTGTTATGTACATGATGCGGTCCAATGGACACTTATTGGGACCTCGTTGCCCTCGTTTCTGCTTCAATGAAGCTGAGGATTCATCCATTGGAGAACATTCTGCGGTTTTAGGAGCCGAAGTCACCTCGTTGTCTTCACGATTAATCTAGGTAGAAAAGAATTATAAGACTTCGTATACTTGACAACCAACATTAACTTGAACTGCTGAAGTTAAAATTCGTGATTCATACCTCGTCGGTAGGATCCTATTCCGGGTCGAGATCCTCTGAAGTCTTTTTAATTTTTATATTAGGAAAAGGATCCGATGGACTGTGAAAGGAGCCTAAACTGCTAGAGTCAGTAAACTCCATATTGTCTTCTTTATTGTTACTACCATCACCAGTCTTCTTAGGGCTTTCCATGCTAGAACTAATAAGACAAAAAATATAATAAATGGCATATTAACTCTACATGAAGTTTTGCATGAAGAAAAAGATGGAAGCATTCTAGGATTTGATAAGGCATTCTAGGGTTTAAGGCGGCTAACCAAAAGGTTCCTATACATTGCGAGGGTGACAAGCATGTTAAAGTTTCTCACTAGCAATGGCAGTTTTATATTCTAAATAGGCAGTTATTTGTATCTCTGTTCTGAGCACAAGCGATGTTCAACAGCCGTATGCGAGCTCATTGCTTCGTTTGGCAAAAGGATAGCGACACTAATCTCGAAGGAGCACAACCCTGTGAGATGAAGTGCGGGACGGCTACACTCTATTTCCAGTACAGATGCTATTATCCACTCATGTTACCACCAAGTTCCCAGATTTTAAACTGAAATTTGGCAGAGCTTCCTTTGTATGTTGCTGATTTTGTCCACAATTTTCAAATAGAGAACATTGATATTTGCAGAAAAAATATATTGCAAACTTTTTACAAACATCCTCAGGATTCCATAAATGTAAATTATGAAGTCTTTTGATGATTCTACTAGAAATTACGATCCAAACAGCAACTCAATACATAACTGTCAAGATTCTAAACTGTTACGACACCTTAAACGGTTCTTTGATTTAGACCTGGTTATTTCATGTTTCAGCCTTAGCGTTGAATAGGAAATTGATAGAGGACTCTTTAATATATCCATACATGTATAGATATGCATAGGTTGCTTTTCTAATTTAGGAATTATGGCTGTTCAAAGTTCAGAAATTTTCTGGCTGTTTCAGATAGCACTGTACACAGGTACTAACTTCAACTCCAGTTTCTAATTAGTTCTATACCGAATTTGAGGTAACAATGAATAGAAAAGTTGTAGAATAGCTCTTCCCCTTTCAAAAAATTTATCACAATAGACTAGAAGAGCTTTCTACAGATAATTATGTCAAAAATTCAGATGCTTGTTCATACAGTTTCAGAACAGCAGCTGATTTAGTTAGAGAAGATTTTGATCACCTTACAACGGTCTATTGGCTTAAAGGTCAATAGAAAACTTGCAGAATACTACAAGAGATTTCCAAAATGTATTCATTTGCCTCCATATCCGTTCAGGTTGAAGAGATATGGATTTTTAAAGTTGGACACTGCTACCAGATTTCAGAAGTGAATTTGACAAAATTTTTGCCATAATTATATGGATTTTCAAACAGATAACACCACAACTTAACAGCAAGTTACATTACAAACTTGTTATACAGGTTGCAATTTTTCTGGAAATGTATTACACGAAGCTACTCGACCATTCTACCAAGAGTTATGGTCGAAATCGTGACTGTATACAAAACTGTCCGCTAGGTGTTCAAATTTGATAGAGGTTGGAACTTCGAGTTTTTTCTCGAGTTTCATGAGGATTCTGACCTGGAGTTCAATAGAAAAGATGTAGAGGACTCTCTACAGAAGGATAAGCAAGGATGCCTACTGTTTTTCAAATTCCTGAACCCTAACCAAGGAAATTTATGAAAGGCATCATTTGACTCGGCCGGCGGCGAGGGCGAGGAGGGAGACGGCACGGAGACGGAGGAGGGAAGGTCGTAGGGTTAGGGTTTACCTTGAAGCTCGGCGGCGACAGCAATGGCTTAGCTCGGTGTACCTGGAAGTGACTTGGGCGAAGCAAATAGACAACACGAAGCTCGGCGGCGACGACAAAGCTCGGCGATGATAACGGCGAACACTTGGCGGCAAACGAAATTTTGGCAGCCTAACAGCGTCTAAGTGTTTCGCCCGGGTTAGGTTTTTCCAACGTAGCCGAGGGGTATATATAGACGCCTATTTTCTCAAGTGGATTTTAAGTACTGACCGCCTGAGAAGATTGTTATCTCAGGCAGGTTTTACATACCAACCGCCTGCGAAGATTCAATTATCTCAGGCGGTTTGTAAGTAAAACTCGCCTGAGATAAACATCTTCTCAGACAGTTATTTAGTAACAACCGCCTGAGAAGATCTTTACTTCTTCTTAATTAATATTCTTGATTAAATGTGGGGCCTTTAGAAAGGCAAAATTCCACTTTCTTGTAATATTATTGATTAGTAAAGGTTACTCTCGGTACCCTAAAAACCGTACACCCCCTGAGGTTACAAAGATTTCGAGGGAAGGCCGTCTATTCGGATTGAAGACCCTCGGAGGCCCACTTGTCAGACATGACCGGACCTGCTTCTCCAACATGGTTAATCCCTAGGTCGCCACGTGTACTGCAAAACCGGAGCTACCGCCCACAAGGGGGAAGCTCCGGACCAAGTACCGAAATGGCACCTCCGGACTTAACCCCTGACCGAGAGAAGCTCCAGACCTGACACGTGTCAGATAGCTCCGGAGCTACCTACTTCCCATAGCAAGCTCCGGAGCTGCCACGTGTCCAAACGTCGGAGCTGGCAGCCTCTAACCTCCGGAAGACCTTATAACGGCTCCAGATCTTCAAAGGAGAGCCAAAGACTTCAAGACCTGATTAAATGTCATTAATCCCATATTAATGACACTTAAACGGACAATCTTAACACCCGTAACGGCATTGTCGGAGCTCGTTACAGGATTATTAACAACAATTAATTATGTATCAATACTAGTAACCGCCGGGGCCACATGTCGGGCCAGGCCAGCTTGTAACGGCCTGTCCTTGTACTATAAAAGGACAGGCCGTCGATACACACAAAAACACACGTACACAGACGTGGACATCATACGTGACAAACTAATACAACGCCAACACACCCGTGGAGTAGGGTATTACGCTCAGGTGGCCCGAACCACGTAAATCCTAGTGTCTCCTGTGTTAAATCGCAATTCACCTTCTTGAGTCTCCGCGCGCCCACACCGAACCACAAACTCCTTCAACACTTTAGCAGTGTCAGGAGATCTGCCGACTTCAAAAGTCGACAGTTGGCGCGCCAGTTAGGGGGCGCCTGAGATTTTCGAGAATGGTGAACTCCGCGGCTGGACCATCCAACGGTCAACCTGCTGCTCAGGCTGTTGGGGGCAATCCCTCCAACAGCAGCCACCAGCAGGAGCCTCAGCACCAGCAGGAGCCACACTCCCACCACCACCATCTTCTCCGGTAAATCGTGTTGGGCAACGTGATGGTGCGCCGGCGTCACTTACTGCGTCGGCAAGTCATGACAACCCGGAACACGCGCTCCATGCAGCGCGTGCTCTTCTCCAAAGACCACCACCTCCGGACGCATCTCGAGATGCAATGGAGCAGTGGAGGGCCGATGTGGAGCATTTGGTCGCAGCAGCGGCCGAACGCCTCAACAACCAGGGTCCTCCTCCTTCGGTACGAGCCCCGTCGCAGCGACGGACTTTGTCTGGAAGACTTGGTCCGCACGTCTCCAACAACAGGAGACGATCTGCGTCACAGCAGGTGACGTCGTTGCCCTCTGGGGCACGACGCACCCATACGGTATCCAGGCTTTCGACTCATGACCTCCGGGCAGAGCTTGATCACCGATACCGCCAACAGGATGGCCGTGTCCATATCGAGCGTGCTCGTGAAAGACGGGAAGCTCAGGACCTTTCTACTCTGGAAGGAGTAGGAGGAGGCTGTTCAGCCCTAGCCATGCACCTGCGCATGGTTAGATGGCCACAGAAGTTCCAGCCACATCTGCCGGAAAAATTCGACGGGGCTGTCAACCCCGCCGAATTCCTTCAGATATACTCCACTGCAATCTTGGCAGCTGGAGGAAACGAGGCTGTAATGGCCAATTACTTTCCAGTGGCCTTAACCGGGACCGCCAGGTCCTGGTTTATGAGCCTTCCACCCAACTCTATCAACAGTTGGGAGGAGCTGTGCCGTCAGTTCACTGCCAACTTCGGGAGTTCATACACCTGACCAGGCACTGAACATGACCTTTTTGCGGTCGTGCAAAAAGGGGGAGAATCTTTGCGGTCCCTCATCCAGAGGTTCTCTCAGGTACGTAACACAATCCCTTCTATCTCAAGCGATTCTATCATTGTGGCATTCAGACAGGGCGTACGGGACAAGAAGATGTTGGAGAAGCTGGCGATCAAAGAGATCACTAGTGTCACGGAACTCTTCAGCCTAGCAGACAAATGTGCCAGAGCTGCGGAGGGCCGTGAAATGCACTCCAAACCAGCCTCGGAGGATCACAAGAAATCCTCCAAAGAAGAAGCCGCTACCTCCGGGGGTGGCAAGAAGAAAAAGAAGACCCACAACAAGAAGAAGCCGTCGGCCGGCACATCCGACGTTGTAGCTGCTGCAACTCCTGGTGGCCGGGGGCCACACCCCGAGAAGCGACCTCGACCGTCTTCCGAAGAAGGTGGCAAAACCAAAGTGTGGTGTCCCATTCACAAAACGGGCAGCCACGGTTTGGAAGACTGTCGGGAGGTCCAAAACCTTGTCGAGCGCTACAGCAAGCGCCGGGAAGGGTCTCCTTTCCGACAGAGGGAAGAAAAACAGAAGGTCGACGAAGCTCCGGCTGAAGAGGAGTTAGGGTTTCAGGACCCCAAAAAGGTCCTGAAGGCCGTCTACACCTCCGTCGATGATGACTCTGACGTCTCTGACAACGAGCGTCGGAAAACCATGAACACCATTTTTGGTGGATCATGGGACATCACCTCCCGTCGCGTCATCAAGACTATGCGGCGGGATATGGCTGCTGTAGCTCCTACATCTAGACCGGAGCCACATCGAAAGTGGATGGACACATCCATCACTTTTGATGCTTCGGACTGTCCTCGAAGCATGGTCGGAGCTGGACAGTTACCTTTGATGGTATCTCCCACCATTAATAACATCCAGCTCCATCATGTTATGGTGGACGGAGGTTCGGGGCTGAACCTCATAAGGTTTGAAGCTTTTACCAAGCTTCAGCTCCGACCTTCGGATTTCCAGCCCTCTCGACCTTTCTCCGGAGTAGGTCCGGGGGCCATTACCCCACTCGGAGCTATAACTCTCCCCGTTACCTTCGGGACACGGGAGAAGTATCGCACCAAGAAGTTGGTATTCGACGTCGCTCAGATCAACTTACCATTCAACGCCATCTTGGGTAGACCTGCCCTATACAAATTTATGGCAGCTGCTCATTATGGATACCTGGTGTTGAAGATGCCAACACCAGTAGGCGTTCTCCGGATCCGCGGAGATCGCACCGCCGGAGTAACTGCTCTGGAGGAGCTCCATGCACTCACCACGACGCAAGAGGAGGACTCCAGACAGGAGCAAGCTCCGAAACCCCCGAGCATTTGTCAACGAGGCTCAACCTCTGCACCCCGTGTGCAGCCTAGCGGCGACACCGATATTCCCATCAAAGTCGTCCAAATTGGTTCTGATGCCGCTCAAACCACCCGTATATCAGGATGGTTGAATGACAAATAGGAACTCGCGCTCATCACTTTCCTCCGGGCTAATGTTGACGTATTTGCCTGGCAACCGTCACAAATGCCTGGGATCCCCAGGGAAGTGATTGAGCACAATCTGAAGATTTACCCCGATGCTCGGCCTATGCATCAGAAGCCTCGGAAGCAATCCGTAGAGCGGCAAATCTTCATCCGACAAGAAGTGAAGAAGTTGCTCGAAGCCGGATTCATCCGAGAAGTCTTCCATCGAAAATGGCTGGCGAAACCAGTCGTTGTGCCCAAGGCCGGCGGGAAGCTTCGGATGTGCATCGACTACACCACACTGAATAAGGCATGTCAAAAAGATCCATTCCCACTACCTAGAATAGATCATATAGTGGATTCCACCTCCGGTGTGAGTTACTATGTTTCCTAGATGCATATTCTGGGTATCATCAAATCAGGATGTCTAAGGAGGATGAAGAGCATACTTCATTCATCACAGTAGATGGATTGTATTGTTACACAGCCATGCCATTTGGTCTCAAGAATGCAGCTTCAACTTTTGTACGAGCTATGTACAAAACTTTTGAAGAACTCATCAGAGACATAGTGGAAGTGTACGTCGATGACATCGTGGTCAAGGTCAAGAACAAGGAGTCCCTCTTGGACACCTTGCAGGCTGTCTTCGACAAGCTGCAGGCCACACGCACGAAGCTAAACCCAGACAAGTGTGTCTTCGGGGTTAGCTCCGGAAAACTTCTTGGTTTCCTGGTAAGTCACCGGGGCATAGAGGCTAATCCAGCGAAGATAAAAGCCATTGAAGACATGCGGCCACCAACCCGCATCAAAGACGTCCAAAAGTTAACTGGGTGTCTAGCAGCCCTCAGCCGATTCATATCAAGACTGGCAGAACGGGCACTTCCCTTCTTCAAGTTGTTGAGGAAGTCCAGACCATTCCAATGGTCCGAAGAAGCAGAGAAGGCATTCCAGGAGCTGAAACAGTTCCTCACCACCCTACCAATTCTAGTAGCTCCAAACCCTGGTGAGCCTTTGTTGCTTTACATTTCAGCTACTGACAAAGTTGTTAGTATGGTTTTGGTTGCGGAGAGACCAGAACTACCCCATACTCAGGAATCCAGACCCCTTCAGGAGGGTCCGGAGGTCCCTGAAAGTGAGTCTGGGTCCCAGCTCCCAGACTCAAATCCACAAGAAGTCACTTCAGAAGACCCAGACCCCTTTGAGAGGGTCCAGGTCATTTCTGAAGAAGCTCCGGGTTCCTCCAGCCAGAACCCGGAGGTCCCCGAAGAGAATCTGGACTCCTCCGACAGGGTCCGGATCAATAGAGAGGAAGCTCCGGACTCCACCGGGAGGGTCTGGACCATTCAACGCCCGGTATACTTCATCAGTGAAGTATTACATGATGCCAAGACTCGATACCTAGAGGTGCATAAGCTGCTTTATGCAGTTCTTATTTCCTCCAGGAAGCTCCAACACTACTTCCAAGCTCACAAAGTCTCGGTGGTGACCTCCTATCCACTTCGAGCGATCTTGCATAATCCCAATTCAACTGGAAATATTGCAAAGTGTGCAGCGGAATAGGCTGAGTTCAATCTCGAATTCATTTCGAGACAAGCATTCAAGAGTCAAGCGTTGGCAGATTTTGTGGCGGAATGGACTCCCTCTCCATCAAACCCTGGGGGCCCGAGCGAGCAGAAGACAGAGCATCAAGTTCCAACCTTCACCGAGCCTCACTGGACCCTTTACTTCGATGGCTCCATGCAGAAGCAGGGGGCCGGAGCTGGGATCCTTCTCCTTGCACCGACTGGGGAGAAGGTAAAATACATGGTACACCTTGACTTCAAGGCAACCAACAACATGGCGGAGTATGAAGCACTCATCTACGGATTAAAGGTGGCACTATCATACGGTGTCAAGCAACTGCTGGTCAAAGGAGATTCACAACTCATCATCAAGCAGGTGAAGGGTGAATGCTCCTGCAATAATCTCCAGCTAGCTGCTTACCTCCTTGAAGTCCAGAGGCTTCAGAAAGACTTTGAAGTCCTAGACCTCCACCATGTTCAGCGTGCACACAACGCTGAAGCTGACGAACTCTCGACCAAAGCGTCAACCGGAGCTACGGCTCCTGACGGAATCTTTGTCCGGAGGTTGTCAAAACCCACAATTCAGCCTACCGAACCGACGAAGGGGGCGAGATCAGCATCCCGAAGCTGACGGTCCCGGTGGCCCTGTTACCATGGCAGCCATCAAGGGTCGTAGGTGCTGCCGGAAGCTCCGAGCAACCCAGCACGCAAGACTCAAATGCTCAAGTCAGTTCCGATGCATGGATCTCGGAGATCCGGAACTACTTGAAAGACAACATCCTTCCTGACGATGATGTATCCGCTGACCGGGTAGTCAGATTGGCTAAAAGATACACGCTGGTAGAAGGGGATCTCTACCGGCGCGGTGCCAACGACATCCTAATGCGGTGCATCACAAGGGAAGAAGGCTGCGAGCTCCTCGCAGAAATCCATGGAGGCGAGTGTGGGAACCACGCATCTTCCCGCACGCTTGTCGGAAAAGCCTTTCGGCATGGCTTCTACTGGCCTACAGCGCTCCAGGATGCCACTGAGCTGGTGAAGAAATGCGAAGCATGCCAATTTCATGCAAAGCAAATTGATGGCCTACAGCGCTTGATGAGTGCGGCATTGATGGCCTCAAGCTGCTCGAACCGAGCATTGGCCGCGTCGTTGGCAGCCTTGGACTGATCGTGGATCTCCCGGGATTGAGCGTCGAGGGCATGGGTCATGCTCTCCCTCTCATCCAGCAGCTTGTCCCAGTACTCTAGGCGGATCTTCTCCCGCTTGATCCACTCCTTGTCGTCTGCTAGCCTCGATTGCGCCAGCTTAGTCTCGAAGTGGAGCCGATTACGCCACCGCCTAAGGGTTTGGCCTCCTCTTCAAGAGCCTTGCTGTCGTGGAAGAAGGCCAGTTGGACCTGACGTAGACTGGAGCAGGCGTTGTCGATAGACATCGACAGCGGGATGGGCTCCGGACCTGCTGGGGTCTCCTCCGCTGGTTCCAGCGGGTCTTCACATACAAAAATTGGGTCCCACTCTATGAGAGCGGAACCCTGAGCTTCCAAGGCGCTAGGGCCGTCCTCCGGGATGGCCTCAGTCGCCATCGAAGAAGGCCCCGCCGCCAAGTCTTCATTCGCCCCCTCAGGCAGGGGGCCGGCGACTTCGCTTGGGCACTCTGGCTCGGCCACAGGTACCATCGACGTCGTCGCCTCTGGAGCAGAAGCTACTACTAGCTCCGACCGGGACACCTCTTCCGAGGGAGGCTCGAGCTCCCTCGCCTCTTCAACCGCCGGCTCTGTGACCGGCGCTCCAACAATAACCGGCTCAGCAACCGGTACTTCGGAGGTAACCGGCTCCACTGCCGGAACTACCTCGACTTCCGGCTCGCATGCCGGAGCTTCAGTCACCTCCGGTTCAATCGCCGGGGCTTCGACAAGTTCCGGCTCTGAGGCCGGGACTACTACTTCTTCCGGCTCTACAGCTGGAGCTTCCACTACTGCAGCACCAGGACCCGGAGCTTCAACCTCCGAGACAAGTGCCGCTGGCGTGTCTTCACTCCCGTGGTCCGGCGCTACCACGGGAAGTTCTGGGGACGAGTCGAGGTTCATAACCACGACAGCCGGCGCCAGAGCTGTCGCAGCCTCAGCCAACACCTGGGGCGGGACTGGGACAGGAGCAGAAGCTCCCACGGCCTCAGAAATCGTGGCCGAGGGTGGAGCTTCACTCCCCTTCTTGGGGACGCTGCAGAGGACGGATAAAGAAAATTAACAAACAATCGCTACAACTAAAAAGTTAGCCAAGGTAAAAATCAAAAATTACCTTGGAAGGCTTCCGCACCAGCTTGCGCGGAACCTTTTTCCCGGACGTTCCGGGCTGGCCATGGTCGGGGTAGGAGCTCTGGGAGGCCCCCCAGAACTTGTCGCAGCCACGGGCATTTCCCGGGTCGAGGCTCTCCTCGATCGGGAGGAACCCCTGGACCTGGAGGCTCCCACCGCCCCAGGTGCAGGAGTCGTGCACCCGGAGCTAACACCCCCGGAGGGCTCCACCACGGGGACAGACGCGCTCCGGGAGGATCCCACTGCAGGAACAATCTCGTTCCGGGAGGACCCCACCACGGGGACAGTCGCCACGGCGGCAGAAAATCTTCCCCCCTGGGGATAAGGAACCAAGGTGGAAGTAGCGGGCCTGACGGACCTTCCGTCGGCATGTCGTAGCTTCCTCTTCCGACTCTCCGGCTCCTCCGCCAGCTCCCTGCCCTTGCCGATGACCTCGACCCTCGGTTGTGGAGCAGGGACCGAGCCATCTTCAGGCACCCCGGGGATTGCCACCCGGGTGGTTGGTCTTCTCTCGACGACACCAAGGTCGTCAAGCGCGGGCATCGTCCGCCGGAGCTCTCTGCTGAACTCCACTTCCACGTTTAGAGTGAGAAAGGCCGACGACGGAGTCAAGTAATCTCCGTCGACGTCGATGCCATGCTGGAATTTCTTGAGGTGGAACTCCAAGGTCTTCCCCACCATGTTGGACTTCAACCCGGTCTCAACCCGGTCCTCGTCCATCACGCTCTTGAGGGCCCAGGCGAGCTTCTCCCTCCTCTTCAGCGGCGCCCACCTGTTGGTCAGGAAGTTGCAGAACACCACCTGGGGAGTCAATCCTCTCTCCACACATCGGCGGATCCTGGTCAGGACAGGGTCGAAAGCTTCCGCCAGCACCAGAACTTTGCTCCATATCGACGTGTCGATGCCGGGCAGACCGTCTGGCAGTTCCAACCGCTCATGCTCCTCCACCCTGACGACTATACAATCTTTCTTCCAGTCATCCCACTTCCCGGAAGGGAACGACCGGAGGTACTTGAATGGGCACTTCTTGCGCTTCACGAAGTAGTAGAAGCCAAGGTACTCATTGCTCCGGCCGGTGGTGTGAACGGTGAAGAAGGTTCGGAAGAGCTCGACGCAGGGGGGATGCCCACCCACATCTCGCAGAAGTGGACAAAGATGGACACGAGGAGAATGGAGTGAGGGCCAAGGTGGTATAGCTGCAGACCATAGAAGTCTAGCAGCATCAAGAAGAAAGAAGAAAATGGTGGGATCAGCCCCACCGTGGCGTACGAAGAAAAGTACACCATCTCGCCAGCGCGCTCCTTCTCAAAGGGGAGCTCTCCGCTGGCACGGACCAAGCGGTTGAAGAAGTCCGAGGACCACCCCATGAGGGCCCGGACCTTCTTCAAATCGTTGTCGGTCTTCAGGTGACTCTCGCGCAGACCCAGCTCCATCGCGGCACAGCTAGGCAAGAGAAGAGGAGCAAAGTACGAGTCGGGAGTTTGAGCACAAGATCAGATGAGAGGCGTAAAGAACTCCCGACGGTGCGCGCTTTCCTTCTTAAGTAAGCCCTCGCAATGCTCGGATGGAAACTGCAGGGAAGTCGAAGATACTACTCAAGAATTCAACCCAACCGATGACAAGAGGGCCCGGGACCACCCCGACGATCAAGTCGAGGCTCTTACCCAGGCGAACGGTTGTCATCACGAGGCGGGAAACCCAAAGGCGGCGGCCTGACAGGGCGCGCGAAACCGATACGGTTTTCGTATCGGGAACCGGCGACCTTCAACTGCGTGAGATCCGCACGTCAAAGATCTCATCTGTTGCCTGAGGTGCGCCACGTGTCGGGACCTAACTGTAAAACCCTGCCAACGGCACCTCCGAAGACCCTTGAAGACCCAGTTCAAGAGTCGCAAGGATGGACCCACCTCCGAAGGAACGACTTCACCCCAGTGACCTTCCTCGGAGGTAGGTCCAAGGGGCCACTGTCGGTACCCTAAAAACCGTACACCCCCTGAGGTTACAAATATTTCGAGGGAAGGCCGTCTACTCGGATTGAAGACCCTCGGAGGCCCACTTGTCAGACATGACCGGACCTGCTTCTCCAACATGGTTAATCCCTAGGTCGCCACGTGTACTGCCAAACCGGAGCTACCGCCCACAAGGGGGAAGCTCCGGACCAAGTACCGAAATGGCACCTCCGGACTTAACCCCTGACCGAGAGAAGCTCCGGACCTGACACGTGTCAGATAGCTCCAGAGCTACCTGCTTCCCACAGCAAGCTCCGGAGCTGCCACGTGTCCAAACGTCGGAGCTGGTAGCCTCTAACCTCCGGAAGACCTTATAACGGCTCCGGATCTTCAAAGGAGAGCCAAAGACTTCAAGACCCGATTAAATGTCATTAATCCCATATTAATGACACTTAAACGGACAATCTTAACACCCGTAACAGCATTGTCGGAGCCCGCTACAGGATTATTAACAACAATTAATTGTGTATCAATACTAGTAACCGTCGGGGCCACATGTCGGGCCAGGCCAGCTTGTAACGGCCTGTCCTTGTACTATAAAAGGACAGGCCGACGATACACACAAAAACACACGTACACAGACGTGGACATCATACGTGACAAACTAATACAACGCCAACACACCCGTGGAGTAGGGTATTACGCTCAGGCGGCCCGAACCACGTAAATCCTAGTGTCTCCTGTGTGAAATCGCAATTCACCTTCTTGAGTCTCCGCGCGCCCACACCGAACCACAAACTCCTTCAACACTTTAGCAGTGTCAGGAGATCTGCCGACTCCAACAGTCGACAGTTACCAATAAATTTCACTTCATAAATCTTTTGAAATTGGTCAGAACATAAAAACATATAACAATTTCTATTTTTCATTTTTCTATCTTGGTGAATATAATGATTTTTTCATTTATTTTTTCAATGGACATTTTTATTCATCATACCAACCACTATGATTTTTTCAATTTTTTTAATTTTTTTTTAAATTTTTTGGAATCAATGTGTGTTCATAAGTGCCTCATATGTATATGAGCATTTAGTTAGAATGATGGATATTTTAAATTTGACATGTTGGAATGCTTTAAAAAAATTAACAAAATTCATACATGTATAAATAATACAAATATGTTCATACAACAAAATTTCAGTGAAGGATCCTTTTTTTAGGAGATACACAAATGTGAATAATATGTGAGTAGAAATTATTTTGATATTTACCAAAACATTACAATGTCAGCTATAAAATTTTAAAATATTTAGTTCAGGTGGTAGATGTTAATTTTTGAAATTATAGAAGAAAGAATCATCAATTTTGGACTCAATTTGCAGAATCTATACATGTTTAAGTATTAATATTGGAATCTAAATAAAAAAGAAGCAAGGGAAAGGTAAATTGAAGAACAGGATTTGGCATTATCTCAGGCGGTTGCTAAGTAATACTCGCCTGAGATAACATTTTCTCAGACGGTTATTAAGTACCAACCGCCTGAGAAGATCTTTACTTCTTCTTAATTAATATTTTTGATTAAATGTGGGCCCTTTAAACATGCAAAATTCCACTTTCTTGTAATATTATTGATTACTAAAGGTTACCATTAAATTTCACTTCATAAATCCTTTGAAATTGGTCATAACATAAAAAACATATAACAATTGCTATTTTCATTTTTCTATCTTTATGAATATAATGATTTTTTTCATTATTTTTTCAATGGACATTTTTATTCATCGTACCAACCTCTATGAATTTTTTCAATTTTTTTTTTAATTTTTTTTGAATCAATGTGTGTTCATAATTTGACGAATGCCTCATATGTATATGAGCATTTAGTTAGAATGATGGATAATTTGAATTTTGACATGTTGGAATGCTTTAAAAAATTAACAAAATTCATACATGTATAAATAATACAAATATGTTCATACAAACAAATTTTAGTGAAGGATCCTTTTTTTAGGAGATACACAAATGTGAATAATATGTGACTATAAATTAATTTAATATTTACCAAAACATTATAATGTCAGTTATACAAGTTTTAAAATATTTAGTTCAGGTGGTACATGTTAATTTTTGAAAATTATAGAATAAAGAATCATCAAATTTGGACTCAATTTCCAGAATCTATACATGTTTGAGTATTTATATTGGAATCTAAATAAAAAAGAAGCAAGAGAAAAGGAAACTAGAAAAGGCTCGGGAATTATCTCAGGCGGTTGGTAAGTAATACCCGCCTGAGATAACATTTTTTCAGACAGTTATTAAGTACCAACCGCTTAAGAAGATCTTTACTTCTTCTAAATTAATATTCTTGATTAAATGTGGGGCCTCTAAAAAGGCAAAATTCCACTTTCTTGTAATATTATTGATTAGTAAAGGTTACCATTAAATTTCACTTGATAAATCCTTTGAAATTGGTCAGAACATAAAAAACATATAACAATTGCTATTTTTCATTTTTTCTATCTTGATGAATATAATGATTTTTTTCATTTATTTTTTCAATGGACATTTTTATTCATCATACCAACCTCTATGAACTTTTTCAGATTTTTTTTTAAATTTTTTTGAATCAATGTGTGTTCATAATTTGATGAATGCCTCATATGTATATGAGCATTTAGTTAGAATGATGGATACTTTGAATTTTGACATGTTGGAATGCATTAAAAAATTAACAAAATTCATACATGTATAAATAATACAAATATGTTCATACAAATAAATTTCAGTGAAGGATCCTTTTTTAGGAGATACACAGATGTGAATAATATGTGAGTAGAAATTAATTTTATATTTACCCAATCATTACAATGTCAGCTATAAAAGTTTTAAAATATTTGGTTCAGGTGGTAGATGTTAATTTTTTACAAATATAAAAGAAAGAATCATCGAATTTAGACTCAATTTGCAAAATCTATACATGTTTGAGTATTTATATTGGAATTTATATAAAAAAGAAGCAAGAGATAAAGAAATTAAAGAGGCTCGGGCAATTATCTGAAGCGGTTGGTATGTAATAACAGCCTGATATAATCTTTTTCTCAGACAGTTATTAAGCACCAACCGCTTGAGAAAAAGTTAAAAACCTGTGAAAAACGGACGCCTATATAAAGACCCCTCACCACATTCAAAACGGTAACCTGGAGAATTTCCATCGAAGCCCCAAGGCTGCCGAAATTTCCCACCGTTGCGCTGTCGCCCAGACCGCACTACCGCGCCGCCGCCCAACCCGCACTGCCGTGCCGCCGCTCAGCCCGGCACCGCCACGTCTCCACCCAGCCCCGCGGAGGCATGCCTCTACCTAGCCCCACATTGCCTCCCCACCATGCTGATGCCCCACGCCACAAGGTACCTAGTAAATTCTCATAGTTTCCTTACTATGCAATGCTACCTTTATTTTTCCTTACGCATGTAGTTTCCTTACTTTTTCTTTGTATATTTTCATTAGCTGATAAGCTGCTAGTTTTGTGTGTTCTGGTATGTAGATTGTGTCCTTTTGCTTGTGTAAGGACTATATTGACGTATTGACTATATGGATTGTGTCCTTTTTATGTGTTCTGCTAGTTTGGTCTTTAAGATATTGATGTATAGACTATATTGTAATAAGCTTATTTTAGTTTGTACCTATTATGTGACATGAATATGATGTTTAATTAACAGATGATATTGTAATATATATAAGATGCATGAAGTTTACCCGAACTTGTAATTGTAGTTTTATGTGATTTCCTTTTCAATATGTTACTTGTGTGTGCGTACCTTCTACTTGCATATATTTCAAAGGAGTGATTAGGGTTAGCTTTCTAGGGAGATGGTTTTATAACTAACCCATTTAGTTACCATCTTTGGATGGGATCCGACGTCAAGATATAACGGACCGGATCCCACCCAGACCTAGCCCATGCTACTTTGCCTATTTGCCCCACGACTTCAATCCTTCACCCCCGCTTGCTGCGCCCGACGCCTTCAACTCCGTACACCTTAAGACGTCGCCCGTCTCCTACAGACTCCGCTTGATGCCGCCGCCTCCCGTCCGCCATGCTTTCGGTTCGTCACCGATCTTAGAGTCTTATTTGACGTTGCCGCCACTCTCCTACGTGCCACCTCTCTCTAAAACTCTTAATCGACTTGGTATTACCGTAAAAACCTTGAGGACGACCGGACATCGATTAGCCATCGACTAGGGTCGATTAGTCCCCCTAATGAACAGGCCTACATTATACTAGTATTCACTCATATGATACAATGTTGTTATGTCTCTATAAATTCATTTTATAGAAGACCTTTAGGGAATATTCGTGGCAAATTTTGTAAATCATACAAAAATTCTATTATTGAAGCAGGGACTGTCGAGAGTGGATGTATAACGTGACAAGACCCGATCCTATGTACATTCATAATGTTGCAAATTTTATTGAAGCATCCAAGACTCATGCGAAGTTGCAAAAGATAGATGACATATTATGTCCATGTATCGACTGCGAAAATAAGATTGCTTGGACAGATACTGTAGTAATCAAATCTCATTTGGTGAAAAGAGGTTTCAAAAAAAAAAACTACACAATATGGACAGAGCATGGTGAGTTATATACACATGATGTGGATAAAGATGATGAGAGAGGTTTAGATGATGATAATGTTCATATCGATGATGGTAGTGACAATCAAGATGGTGATGATGATGATGAGTTCGATTATGAGGAGATGTTGCATGACATTGAACCATATGTATTGACTTCTATGGGAGCAAGCAAAGGTTTAAGTAAAATGGAGACATTGCACAATGCGACGACGGATCTTTTATATGATGAATCAAACGGTTGTGATAAAGAGTTTACTACATTGCGTGCAGTCTTAGAACTACTAAAGTTGAAAGCTACGCACGGATGATCCGATTGTAGTTTCTCTGATATTTTGAATCTTACAGCAGAAATTCTTCCAAATCCAAATAAACTACCCAAAAGCCCTTATAAAGCAAAGAAACTTCTTTGCCTGATGGCACTAGGTGTGACAAAAATACACGCTTGTGTGAACCATTATATTCCGTATCGCAAAGAGCATGAGCTCGCAACTAGATGCCCCATTTGTGGTGTCAGTAGATATAAGAAGGACTACAATCACCAGTATGTTACCAACATGAAAAAGTCTCAGAAGAATAAGAAGTTTATTATTGGTCCTGAAGGTGACGATGACGATACTTCTGGCGATGCAGATGGGAAGAATAAGAGAAAAATTCCTGCCTTGGTGATGTGGTACCTTCTGGTAATTGATCGGTTGAAGCGTTTGTTCTCAAACCCTAGGGAGGCTGAACTTATGTGTTGGCATTCCGAGCAACGCAAGAAGAATGAGAAACATATTCGACACCCTGGTGATGCAACGCAGTGGAAAATTTTTGATGTTTAGTATCCAAAATTTGCAAAGGAAATCAGAAATATGAGGTTTGCCTTGGGTACAGATAGAATGAATCCATTTGGTGAAAAAAGGAGCATACACATCACATGGCCCATGGTCTTAACGATGTACAACCTACCGACGTGGTTGTGTCACAAAAGGAAATATATCTTGTTATCTGTTCTTATCCAAGGTCCGAAACAACCCAACATCAAAATAGATGTGTTCTTGGAACCTTTAATGGAAGATATGGCAAAATTGTGGAATGAAGGGGTACGTACATGGGATGAGTACAAGCTGGAGTATTTCAATCTAGGAGAAATGATATTCGTTACCGTGCATGATTATCCCGGACTGTTTACATTATCGGGATAAATGAAAGGGAAGAAAGGTTGTGTAAGGTGCATGGATAGAACTTGATTTCTATACCTCACTTCATCAAAAAAGACGGTGTACATGAGACACCGACGGTTCTTGACAGATACACACAAGTATAGGAAGATGAAAGAACAATTTGATAACAAAATCAAAAAAGATACTGCACTAAAATCTTACAGTGGAAAACTTGTGTTCGAAATGGTCAAGAACATTCATATTGCTCTCAGTAAGGTCAAAAAATGTAAAGGAATTAAGAGAAATAAAAGTACATCTTCAGATGATACAAATGACATGGCTTTCAAGAAACAATCAATTTTTTTCATGTATCTTCCGTATTGGAAGAATCAGGAATTTTGCCATAGTATTGATTTGATTCACGTTACAAAGAATGTATTTGACAGCATCATTGGGACGTTGCTGGACATGCCGAGGAAAACAAAGGATGGATTAAATTCACGTATGGACCTAGTAACTCTTAATTTGAGACCAGAGCTTCATCCAGTAGAAAAGGCGAACAAGAAGCATTACCTTCCCCTAGCCAGCTACAACTTGACGCTAGAAGAGAAAAAAGCAATTTGTGAATGCTTGCGTGGGATCAAAGTGCCCACGAGTTTCTCATCCAATATCCGCAAACTAGTCTCGATGATAGACTTGTCTTTATTCGGTTATAATTCTCACGACCGTCACATGATGATGATACTGTTCCTTGCCATTGCAATATGAGTCATCAAACCTGAGCATATAAAAGTTGTCATCGCACGTTTGTGTTACTTCTTCAATGTAGTATCACAAAAGGTGATAGCACGTGAAGATTTAGACTACCTGAAAACATACATCGTTGAGACTATGTGCAAGCTTGAGATGTGTATGCCACCATCTTTTTTCGATATGCAAGTACACCTAATCATAGATCTTGTTGATCAGATAAAAGCATTGGGGCCACTATATTTACATGATATGTTTTCGTTGGAGAGATATTTAGGAGTATTAAAAGGTTATGTGCAGTACCGTGCTCACCCAGAGGGTTCAATTATGGAAGGATACACCACTGAAGAAGTGATTGAGGGTTGCGCTGATTACATCAAAGATGGAAATCGATAGGTGTGCCTATACCAGTACATGAGGGTAGACTACGTGTGAGAGGCAAAGTGGGCAAGAAAACTTTTATCGTTCAAGAATACAAGAATGTACACCGTGCACATTTTGGTGTACTATAACAACTCACAATAGCTTTGTCGTACATCGAGGAACACCAAATTGAGATTTGTGATAAGAACCAAGACCGCACAGAGGACTGGATCATGAAAGAGCATAGAAGATGTTTCACTGAATGGTTAATGGACAAAAATATACCATACGGAAACACTATAAAAGAGGCAACAATGAAGAAGTTAGCTTCTGGCCCATCTGCTTTGGTGACATCATGGCAAGCATATGACATCAATGGTTATACTTTTTACACTAAAGAAAAAGACGGTAAGAGTGTTGCACAAAATAGTGGTGTTCGTATTGAGGATTATGATTCACAAGGGCAAAAGACCACATACTTCGGGTTCATAGAGTAAATATGGGAACTCTGATTATGGAGAAAGAATGGTAATGCCCGTATTTAAGTGCCAATGGGTCAAACTTCCTGATGGTGTTAGAGTGGCCAAGACACTAGTAGACTTTAATAAAGTGGGTTATAAAGATGACCTGTTGGTTCTCGCCGATAGTGTTGCACAAGTTTTTTATGTTCAAGATCCAGAAACTGAGAAGATGCACATAGTTGTTTCTGGAAAGCAAAATATTGTTGGGGTTGAGAATGTGGGAGATAATGAAGAGGAATATAATCAGTATGAAGAGATGTACCTTTTCACCGAACCAGAAAACATCAAGCGTGTAGAGAGAAGAATTAAAAAGAATTTGAAATCCTATATGCGAGAAGATGTCAATGCTGGAAAAAATGTATGATATATATTGTATATATTTGTATCTTCTGAAATCAACTTAGAACAATGCTCTATTTCAGCTTTAGATAGCATGTTTCGGACATTATTAAATTCAGCTTCTGTTTTGAACATTATTAAATTGAGTATGTGTATATAAATTTCTTCTGACCTATGATGATCAGGCTTGCCTTCCAACAGCTCGGTTCCAAACAACATCTAGAAGCACAACTCTTGAAGCTCTTGTCAAGCTAATCCCTTCACAGCAAGCTCTTGTAGATGCAAGTAACACCCGGGACTCATCATTTGGATTTTTAAAAGCTTCAATTGAAGTCTGACGATACTTCCTGTCCATTTGAGGGCTTGTTTGGATAGGAGTGGATATACTTCAATATAAGTGGTTTGAGGTGGATTGAGGAGAAAATTAGTTCATTCTTCACTTCAATCCACATCAATCCAATTAGATTGAGTACACCCAAACAAGCCCTGAAAGATTTCTTTCTCTTCCCTCCATTTTAAAAACTTATGAAGATGCTACTTTATCAGTTCTAATGGTTGTATAGATTGACTACAAGTCAGTACCATCTCTCTTAGTGCTTCACACAAGCGATGAAGCGTACAACTTCGATCACAAATCTTGTTTTTACCATTTTCCTAGGAATTTGACCTTAATCTTTCAAGCATAGATTTATCAATAATTGAAGCTTCCTCATCAGACATGTTAATGGCAGTTACAAGTGAAGGGTTTGTCGAAGCTAACGAAATCTCAACGGGACTAAAGACAAAGAGATGCTGCATATGAGTGACAATGTCCAGGTTAGACAGCATGAAGCTATGATGGCAGCCTTCAACAACACGAAAAGTGATGCCAAGGTTATGATTGCATCAACCAACACATGTTGTGAGGGTATAACACTTGTTGGGGCAAGCATAACCTTGGCGAAGGTTATGCTTGCCCCAACAAGTGTTATACCCTCAAAACATGCCTTTGTTGATGCAAGCATAACCTTGGCATCACTTTTCATGTTGTTGAAGGTTGTCATCATAGCTTCACACTGTTTAACCTGGACATTGCCACTCATATGCAGGATCTCTTTATCTTTAGTCCGATTCAAATTTCGTTAGCTTCGACACATCCTTCACATATAACTGCCATTAACATGTGTGATAAGGAAGCTTCACTTATTTGATAAATCTATGCTTGAAAGATTAAGGTTAAATCCCTATGAAAGTGTTCGATTACTCGCTTGTGTGAAGCACTAAGAAAGTAGGTACTGATTTCTAGTTAATATATTTAGGCATTAAAATTGAGAAAGGAGCATCTTCCTAAGTTTTCAAATGGACATGACAGAAAGAAATCCTTCAAATTGATGGGAAAATCCTTCCTAGGATCGTTCGACTTCAAATTGATGCTTTCAACAATCCAAATGATGAGCCACGGGTGTTACTTGCATCTACAAGAGCTTGATGTGCCGAGATTAGCTTGACAGGAGCTTAGTAGCATCACAAGCGGTTCTTAAACAATGACCGCCCGTGGAAATCATGTATTTTCTCAAGCGTTGGTTAATTAAGAACCGCTTGTGATGTTAGCTACATCACAAGCAGTTCTTAATTAATAACTGCCTAAGAAAATACATGATTTCCACGGGCGGTTGTTTCTTAAAATCCGCCTGCGATGTTCTGTCATCACAGGCAGTTATGGTATCATTCGTCATCACAGTCGCATTTTTTTATGGACCGCCTGTGTTTGAAAAATCCAGGCGCCTGTGAAAATGCTTTTTGTAGTAGTGAGTGCTTTCTAATTTTGTTTTTAATACTAGATGCTCATCTAGAAATGATTACAAAATTATATTTCATTGTACTTATTGTGATAGAGATGGTCATATCATAGATTTTTGTTATAGACTAGCTAAACAAGTTAAAAAGTATAAAGTGTCTCCTAGATCTCATAACTTTAATGGTCAGTCTGCTATGCGTACTAAACCTAAAATTAGAAACATGCAACCTTCTTTAATGAGTAAAAAATTTGAAAAAGTAGATTCCGGACCTTCTCGTAGGAAATCTGCAAAGGAAGCTCTGGTAGTTCCAATAGCTCCGAGAGCTCTCGGACCTTCTTTTGTTTGCTTTGGAACTTCAGTCTTTGCAACCGGAGCTTCAACTTTCTCCTCTGGAACTACTGCTCTTAACTACGGAGCTACTGGTTTTTATGCTTAACGAGTAACAACTTTTAAATCAGTAGTTAAGAACAAAAAACCTCAACTCTTGACTCATAAATCTGCTGTTTTGTCACAGCCTTCGCGTGTTGTTCCTACTGGACATCGCATGGCTCAGTACTGGATTCCCAAATGCTTATTGATGAACCCCAGTATTGAGTCATTGACGTATTGTGCTTCTATGTAGGTTACACGCCCGAGGAAGGAGAACATTGGATTGTGGATTAAGGTCGCTCACGCCACATGACCGGTAACCAAGAATAGTTCTCCTCCCTCTCTTTTGTATCACGTGTAGAGAACATTACTTTTGCCGATAATTCTTCAACTCCTATAATTGCCAAGGGTTCAGTTATGGTAAATGATCACTACACTTTGAAAGATGTGGGACTTGTCAAAAATTTGAAATACAACTTGCTTTCTGTTTCACAATTGCTAGATGAAAATTTGGAAATTATTTTCAATAAAAATTGCTGCAAAGTTGTAGATTCGAATAGTGAGCTTATTTTTAACATGTCTCAATTCGGAAGAGTTTTTAAAGCTCATTTTGATATGTCTTCTTCTAAGCATAGGTGTCTAGTTGCTAATGATTCCAAAGACTTATATTTTTGGCATCGTAGACTTGGTCACGTAGGCTTTGATCATCTCACGCGTGTTAGTGCTCTTGATTGCATATGTGGGCTGCCTAAGCTAAAAAGGGGAAAAAGAACTTGGATGCTCTTCTTGTAGACATGCTAAGATGGTTGCAGGTTCACATACTCCTCTCACAATGATCATGAAAACTGAACCGGGTCAACTTTTGCACCTTGACACCGTAGGATCTACACTTGTTCAATCCTTCGGAGATAAATGGTGTGTTCTTGTGATTGTTGATGATTATTCTAGATACTCTTGGGATTACTTTATGGCATCAAAGAATGAAGCTTTTAGTCACTTTATAACTTTATTTCTTAGATTATCAATTGATCACCCAGGATCTTTAAAAGCAATTAGAAGTGATAACTGAACTGAATCTAAAAAATCTTTTAATCACTTTTGTGCTGAAAACAGAATAGGTCATCTATTTTCTTCACCATATGTACCTCAACAAAATGGTGTTGTAGAAAGAAAGAACAAAACCATAGTTTAAATGGCTAGGACTATGCTAGATAAATATCAAACTCCTAGGAAATTTTGGGCTGATGCGATTGCAACCGCTTGTTATATCTCTAATCGTGTTTTCTTACGCGCTAAGCTATGTAAAACACCATACGGGCTCTGGTTTGGACATAGGCCTAGTGTTACACACTTTCGGGTCTTTGGTTGCAAATGCTTTGTTAAGAAACATGGGAATCTTGATAAATTTGAACCTAGATCCATTGATGACATGTTTCTTGGTTATAAATCTCATACTAGAGGCTACCGTGTGCTTTTACTTGACACTAACAAAAATATGGAGACTTGTGAGGTGTCTTTTGATGAAGCTAGCCCAGGTACTAGCTCAAACATTGAAGGTCCGGATCCATATCCGCAGGGGGAGAGCATTTTCGTTGAAGATGAGCAAGAAGTGGACCTGCTACCCAAAAATTCAGCACCTAATGACTTCGGTTCAGCTCCGGATGTTGATTCTCAACCAGCACCGACAACCATCATTGCTGATCCAGATCATCCTCGAGTCACAAGCTCATCAATTTGTGAGGAAAATGAAGAAGAAGGAGCTTGTGAAGTGTCTACTCCCCTCCAGATTCTCAAAAGTCATCCCCCACAACAAATGATTGGAAGCTTGCATGAACGAGTCACATGGTCTAGGTTTTGAGATCCAAATTCTCATGCTCATTCTGCTTTTGTTGCTTCTTTTGAACCAAAAGATATATCACACACACTCACTAATGAATCTTGGATTATTTCCATGCAATAAGAGTTAGAAAATTTTGAAAGAAATAATGTTTGGAAACTTGTACCTCCACCTCAAGATCACACTTTAATTGGAACTAAATGGGTGTTTAAAAATAAACAAAGTGAGGATTGGGTTGTGATTTGGAATAAGGCTAGATTGGTTGCTCAGGGTTTCACACAAATTGAAGGTCTAGATTTTGATGGAACTTTTGCTCCTGTTGCTAGATTAGAAGCCAAAAGAATTGTGTTAGCTTTTGCTGCATCTAAAGGTTTCAAGTTATATCAAATGGATGTAAAAAGTGCTTTTCTTATTGGCTACATAGATTAGGAGGTTTATGTTAAACAATCACCTGGTTTTGAAAATCCAGATTTTCCTAATCACGTTTTCAAACTAACTAAAGCCCTGTATGGTCTCAAACAAGCTCTTAGAGCATGGTATGATAGGTTAAAAACATTCTTACTTGAAAAGGGGTTTACCATGGGCAAAGTTGATAAAGCTCTTTTTGTGCTTAAGCATGGCAATGACTCATTATTCATTCAAGTGTATGTGGATGTTATTATCTTTGGTTGTGTTTTTCATGATCTTCTATCCTAATTTTCAGCAATGATGAGTTCATAATTTGAAATGAGTATGATGGGTGAACTCACTTACTTTTTGGGGCTGCAAATCAAGCAAACCGAGGAAGGTACCTTTGTGCATCAAACGAAGTATACAAGGGACCTTCTCATGCGCTTCAACATGGACAAAAACAAGCCTCTTCGGACACCAATGAGAACAACATCAACACTTGAACTTGATGAAGATGGTGAACCCGTGGATCAAAAAGAATATAGAAGCATGATCGGATCACTTTTGTACCTCACGACATCAAGACTGGACATACAATTCAGCGTATGTCTTTGTGCACGGTTTCAAGCTTCCCCATGTTCTTCACATCGTAAGGGCATCAAAAGATTTATTGTGCACTTACATGGAACTCAAGAATTTGGCATTTTTCTTCCTTCTTCCTCAACCATTACTTTGAAAGCTTTTTCAGATGCTGATTTCGAGGGTTGTAGGATTGATAGAAAAAGTACTTCTAGTGTTTGTCATTTTGTTGGTAATTCACTTGTTGCTTGGTCCTCTAGAAAACAAAACTCAGTTGCACAATCCACAGCCAAATCTGAATATGTAGCTGCTGCTAGTGCTTGCTCACAAATTATTTGGATTGTTCAAACACTTAAGGACTATGGGGTTGATCTAGATAGTGTTCCACTATTTTGTGATGACCCTAGTGCCATTTGCATTGCTAAAAACCCCGTGCAACATTTTAGAACTAAGCACATTGATATTAGGTATCACTTTTTCCATGATAATGTTGAAAAAGGAAACATTGTGCTTCACCATCACTACGTAGGAAACCCAAAAAGGAGACAAACATGGGCGACGCGCTCAAAGGAGGCGTCTCTGATAATGTTAAGTGAGATGATACCGCTTCAGTGAGGATCTAACATGGCTCGGCTGAAAGTACAAGGATACGCGTTAAAACAAAGCCCGTCTCAGTTAAATTGATATCCGAGACACGCTATCCTCTCTAAAAAGTGGGAGACACGCATAGAAGACATCTCGTCTCCTATGATCAATGTATCCCTCTCCTCTGCTAAAAGAGAGACATGCTTTAATTGAAAGCGCATCTCCGATTCCTCACATCACCTTTAGCTTTGTGATTTCTCCATTTTGCTTCGGTTCACTGTTGATATCACACATCACTGAACTCAGAGCACATTCTCACTTGATACCTGAATATAATCAAATCATTCCTTATGATACCTGAGGAACACGATGAACACACCACACATTCATTCATTCACACAGTTGAAGAACACACAAGTAATATTCAATCACATAGATAAACAAAGATATACTTCATTCATTAACAATATTTAAAAACTGAAGCTACTAAAAACAACAAGAAAAAACTAAACCCTACTCCTACTCCTACTCCTCCTCTGCCTCCTCCTCCTCCTCCTCGTCCTCCGGCGGAAACTCCGGTGCTGGTGCAACAGGATCCTGGGCCGACTGCTCCGGCTGCACCGGCGGTGCAACCCCGTGAACGAGGTTGCTCTTCGTTGCCCCCACCAGGTTTCTCCGACCCTCGGGGCCAAGCACCTGGGCCATAGTCTTGAACAGAATGTCGAGACGATCGGCCACCCCCGTGAGGGCGAAGAGGTAGTGGCCGATGGTACCCATTCCAGTAAATTGGGGAAGGGTACCCAGACCCAAGGAACTCATGGTGCGAGACGTATTGTTGTACGCCTCTTGCGCCATAAGGAGGCACTGCTCGGTATTGAACCTCTCAGGGGAGCAGCAGCATAATTTCTTGCATGGTGTCTCGCTCGATCGGCTTGGCGGCGGAAGGTCGGCCATGGTGGTGGTGGGTTGTATGGGCGCTGAAGACAAAGAAAAGAAGATGATTCAAAGTGAGCGACGTGCTTATGGAGAACTCACTGGTCATGGCGCGTCTTAAATAAGGTCGGCGCGGAGTAGTCGAGGGAGCGGTTGGTTTCCCGCGCATTGATGGAATGATGGGACGCATCGACACTACCTCGGGGAAACGAAAGGTTGCACGAACATCGCACGTGTCTTTGCACCATGCCGCCGAAATTAAGTTCTCTGCAGACCTGGTGTCGTGTCTTTCTCTTTGGACTATGAAAGACGCGCTTTAGATTAACGCGTGTCTCTCTTTGTTTTAGCGTGTCTCACATTTATCTCCCTCGTCTCTTTGTCTCTTCATCTCTTCGACAATGGAAGATGCTCTTTTACTTAACGCGTGTCTTTCATTTATCTTTCTCTTCTCTTCTTTGCCTCCGGTGCTCCTTTATTACTAATTGACCAACGGTCCTTTACTAATCGACCAAATCCAGTACGACCACCCCCTCTGTTCGCCATCCTCCTCGTCATCATCATCATCACCGTCGTTGTCCTTCTCGTCGTCGTCACTGCTCATGGCTGGTGTCGGCTTGGCGCATAGCCGACTGAAGGAGGAGCGCTTGGCGTGGCGCAAGAATCATCCCCATTTATGTACATATGGCAAACCGGTCAAATAGTTGTATATATGTAGATCTTCAATGGACTGATGAACTCTTTAGTTTTGTTTTTTCGTCTGCGTAGGGTTTCTCTGTGAAGTCTGAATTGAGAGATTTATTGAAGAGGCAGTGCATTGTTCCCGGTAAAGAAGAGGTAAGACATGAAGAACAAGCACAATATGAGTTTAACCATCGTCCTCCTATTAATGAGTTTCTTTTGTAGACTGACTTGGAAGGTGGTTACTACCCCCTAACAATCTCCTTCTCAGAGTACTATCCATTGTTGCCTCCACGATGCGCCTTTCCAAGTGGTTTCTTCCACCCAAATGTCCATCGCTCAGGAGCACTCTGCATTGGGATTCTTGATCAAGAGACTGTAAGATAGACCTATTTTGCTCATGTAATTAGTAATTTTTTTGTGAACTTATTTGAACTGGTTTCTTATGTTGCTTAAATAGATATTTCATATGGGTGGTGCACTAGTTTTACAATAAAAAATATACTACTTGAAGTTCAGCGTTTGCTGCATCAGCCAAATGCGCCCAATGTTGAAAATGATTGTTATAATCTACTTATCAAGGTTAGACACTTTGTGTTAGTGACTAATGTACGTTATTCATTCTTCCTTTGACATTTGTCAATTTAAAGAATATCAATATTTTCAGTATCCAGGGCAATATAAGAGATGTGTTCGAGAGCAAGCTAGACAGTACAGTTTAGATTGATCGATGGAGCTTTAGGAATAAGTTTAGATTCGAAATTAGTTTAGAGGGTACGCAATGTATGAACTATGAAATTCATTGAGTTGCAAATTATTTCTAAATTGCAATGTCATTGCGTTTGTTTATCCCTAAATTTCAATTAATCCATGAATTGCAATGTCATTGCGTTTGTTTATCCCTGCAATGGTTCACGATGTCGTGCGAGTGGCAATGTGAAGAGTGCATGAGAGACGAAATTTAGAAAGGTGCACCTCAGATACCTGATATCCGGCAAATGGGAGACGGGCCTTACACGAGCTCATCTCCGATTTGTTCCAAAGATCTTTTGTCCCACTTCGTAAAGTTGAGCATGTTGCAACGATTGTATAAGGCATTGCACACAGTTACCAATTGGAAACGTTGGAATATCCTGGATGTTGTTCTTGCTTCAGCACACCGTGGCGCATATAGGGCACTCCAGCGTGTCCGGGGCAACAAAATAATGAGATACGTGCCTTAAATTTGTGCGTCTCCTTTACTCCAAATTTTTTTATCCATCGCGTGCTCTCTCCCAACATTTGGCAAAAATTTTTAGCTGACGCACGCTCTCTCAACCTATAAACCGCATATCTTGAGCACGCTGCCACCGTCGACCCCGAGCTTTGCATCATCAGAGAGTTGAGCATGCTGGAGCACGCTGTCTTGTTCCTGTCCCTGGAGTACGCCGCTGTCATCCCTCTTTCTCAACTCGCTCTTCGTCATTGTCGCGCTGCCGGCATTGACCCCTACCCCACCGTCAACTCCGACCTTCGTCATCAGAGAGTTTACCACGTTGGAGCACGCTGCCTCGTCCCCTGTCTCCGGAGCAAGCCGCACCTCGACCCCAACCTTGGTAATCGGTATGAGCACGCCGCCACCTTCACATAAGTGGAAATGTTCTCCATGTCCTCATAGCATGCTAGCCTGCTGTCATAAGAGAGTTGAGGAACTGCCACTCCCGCGCCTCTGCCAGCTCGTCCCGGAGCACGTCACTGTGTCCCTTGTCCCTGGAGCATGCCGCCGCCTCGACCCTACCCTAAGATCATGCATTCTAGTGATTTTATTGAATTTGAGGATTTCCAATGAAGTTTCATCGTCAATGAAGTCATTTATCCAAAGGGAGAATTTTCATTACGGTATACATTCATCTTCCTTGTTTATGTCCAATGTAGAAGTAATGTATTTGTTTGGACTATCAATGTATAATAAATTCTTATTCGCTAACCTTTGAAACTGCAGGAACTATGATTGACACTAGCATTTTCCATCCAACTGAGTTTGATTTCTACCTCTGCAGCCATGCTGCAATCAAGGTACCTATGAGATAATTGGTGTTTCTCTTACGAGTTTTTGATATCAGGCTATAAAAGCATCAGTGGAATGTAAATTGTTTGTTCTTTTAGGGGACAAGCACACCAGCTCAGTACCATGTCCTTTACCATGAGAACAATTTCTCAACTGATGCCTTGTAGATGCTCACTAACTGCATGTGCTACAAGTAAGCTTTGTTCTCCATTCACTAATAGTTCCTGTGTTTATTACAATTGTATACCAATTTGTTCTTGTGTTTATTACAGTTGAATTTTAGGATGTCTTAGTTGGAGCATTAGAGGCTATGAAGGCTCATCGTCAATGAAGTCATTGATCGGGAGAATTTTCATAACGGTATACAGGATTAGATGATGACAGTTATGATGTGTGTAACTAGTTACATTGTAATCAGGATGAACAGTCTTTGTTATGTAATTAGTATACTTGATAACGGCGATTGACACTTTAGTAATATTTGATTGGTCATTATAATTTAACATGTGATAATTTTGGCTATACATATGTTCACAAACAGTATGTTGCTGACACTAGTAATACGGCTGCCAAATCCTGTCTAGCTCCTAATAGTAGTGCACATAAACAATCCGTGACGAGCAATAGCAAAGAGCATCTCAGATAACCTACATAAAGGAGACAAGCTTCAATAAAGCCCGTCTCACATAAGTTAATGAATCTGCGACGCGCTACATAATAGAGCGTCTCATATAGTCAATATATCTGCGGCGTGCTTTGTAAGGCCTGTCACGCTTGCAAGCTGGTGGGCAACGCGCGCCAGCGGCGTCTCTAATGACACTATAAAGATTGTCTGTTATGACAAAAAGAAAGAAGACACGCTTCTTTTGAGCGTATATCGCACCTAGTTCGATCGGTGACGCGCCTTGAAGCTCATCTCTGATGCCACCGTAATGCGAGACACGATGACGGAGACACACAGTTTGTTCGTCTCCCTCCTTCGTTCGGGCCCGTCTCGTATAACCCTTTCTTACGTACTGCATGTAGATAACGAACAACAATTGGGTGACATTTTCACAAAACCTTTTGATTTCACTCGTTTTTATTACATTCGTAGTGAAATAGGGGTTATGCATCCTCATGGCTTAAATTGAGGGGGAGTTTTGAAACTTGAGAAGTATATGCGTGAATCTGAACTTAAAATAATATGAGCATAGTATTTCATACATATATGACTTTGTGATTCCTTTTACATGCTGAAAGTTCTTACTACATTACTCATGTTATAGATTTTGTAGTTTTTGCCATGACTAGTAATTGGAATAATTACTTACACTAAATCTGGTCATGATCGAACTTTCTTGCTATTTTGAACTTGTTGCATGATCACAAGTGCTTTTAATCATAATGAATTAATCAAGTAATCAACTCACATGTTGAGTTTTATGAACAAATATAAATTGAGAAAAGATCAAGAGAATATGCATGCATCGCACTTCTTCTTTTGAGATGGCTTATCATTACACTTCGATATGAACTTGAAAGAACTTGTCTACGGCTAAAACCATGTCCTTAAATTTTGATTGTCAAATGACATAGGCTTGGTTGGTTAGAATAAGGCAGATGCGCATATAATCTCTTGCAAATATCATATGATCTAAATTTGTTCTTTGAAAAATAATAAAATGCAGCAAAAAGTATCATGCTTTTAGGTTTTGAAATAGTTAAGTTTGTGAGATCATGACTTGCTGAAATTAAAAATTACATTTGATCTCTAGCGTGGCTTACACTACTTTATGTATCTCATTGTTGTGATAGTGTAAGTTACTTGATAGTATGACTTGGATGAGCTTTGTTTTATATGTATATGTTATAATGTGCTCATAACAAATTAAAATTTCTCTTTTGTACCTTGCTGAATACATTGTCAAAGGGAAAGAAGTATGCAAGGGAGGGGGGGAATATGTATAGGGGGAGAAATTTATTTCTATCTCATTTGATTTTCAAAAAGGGGGAGAAAATGTTTTCAAAACTTTTGATGTGAATAAGTCAATCTTCGTATTTTAAGTGGTGTTGCCAATGCATTCATCAAGGGGGAGATTGTGAGACCTATGTGTGCTGAATACATTGCCTTTGATGATAAAAGTTTTGAATACTACCAAAACACCTTTTTAACAAGGTCCGACTTTAGGTCAGAGCTCTTGCAAGGTCCGACTAGATTTGGTTAGCTCTGGTGCTAGGTCCGACTAGCTTTGGTTAGCTCCGGTGCCAGGTCCGACTAGCTTTGGTTAGCTCCGGGGCTAGGTCCGACTAAATTTGGTAAGCTCCGGTGCTAGGTCCGACTAGCTTTGGTAAGCTTCGACGCTAGGTCTTGCTAGCTTTGGTAAGCTCTAGTTCAAGGTCCGGTTAGCTTTGGCAATGTTCGGTGCTAGATCGCAGTGGTTCTGCTTTTAACTTGCAATGTTTTGAACTTGCCTTTTGGATTACGAAAAGTTTGCTTAGTATTCTTTTACTAAGTTTTTGGTGTGTTTTCGTGGTTATGACTGATATCATTTTGTTGTGGTTTGCAACATGCTTACGTGAGGTGCTCACGTCAGGTGTTGTGGTTTCAGAACTAACGAGAGTCAAGTCGAGGACTTGTGCTCGGAAGTATCGGTTGTTTATTCATGTCCAGAAGTTGCTTGAGTTCAATACATGGACTAGTCTTAGGGATAAGATGAGTTTCAAGGTTCAATAACCAAGTTTGGGAGGAATTGTGGTTGAGTTGATCGGGAGGTCGCGCAACATGTTTGAATCAAGAACAATGCATATGAAGGTATACTGGACTTCGTAGGAAGATGCTTGCACATGTGAAAGGAGTGCATGGACGTGGATACATGATTCCGAGGCGTGATGAAGAGATGTGGATGTAAAAAATTTGTCGGAAAGGTCCAACTGACTAGGTTATGGACTTAGGCTGCGGCTGAGTCATGTTTGACTCAAATATTGAACGTTTGGAGTTGGTTATGATAGGATTTTGTGTGGGTAACGAATTTGTGTGGTTTTAGGAATGTGGGATACATTCCTAAGGTATTTGGAAGTCTTAAGATTGCTTCTATCTGCGTATAGAAGAGTCTTGAGGAATTATGGAAAGTTTCAATTCATGATTTAAGTAGGATTAGAGTCCTAGTTAGTTTTGGGTTGGCCTAAGGGCTGGTTATATAAGCAAGAGAGGCCAGAGCTCATGGTGCACAACTTTTGGGCAGTTCCTTGTGATTTTTGATCAATAAAATTCGTAGTCTAAAGGAGTTTGTATGCCTTGTTCATCCGATTTGTGTTCTTCAAGTCTTTCTCGTCGAGTTTCTCACAGCACTACCTTGCTTCGGTGGTTTTATCATAACTCGAGTTTTTCAGATCCGATTGATGTGATTCTTTTTGGGTTGTCTTCACAACTTTATTTTCTATCATCTTTGAAAATTTTACGGTCATTGGATTTGTGTTTTCTGATCTACATGAGTTTCTTTGCAATGTTTTAGAACTGTTTTTCTCGGGAAGGACAGATTGACCTTTGTTCGATCTTTTGATCGTAACTTGAGTTTCTCTAGATGAATTTTTTTATTCTTGCTGTGATGTCTTTGTGACTTGATTCTCTACAATCTATACTAGTTTTTTAATAGTTGAATACATTTAGATTAGTCGCACACATAGTTTCTTTAACAGATCGATTTTCTACCGAGGGGTGTTTCGTTGCTGCCGCTAACAAGTTTTAATCTACCATTCACCCCCCTATGGTAGATTTACACGTGCTCTTCGATCCTACAGGATCCAAGAGGAGCAAGATAGGTGGACTTTGGTTACACGCTGGTTTCATAATAGCCCTAACTCTAGGCGGCGGGGTCTCACAATTGGGTTCCCAAGGAAACTTCCTCTCGTGCAAAAACCGCTTGCAGTGGAAGTTGAAGTGGAGAAGGAAGCTAAAGGGACGAGTATTGACGCTAACCCACTAGCTTTAATCCCTCTTCCAGAAACTGCCTTGGTTCTAGGCTTGCTGCTAAAATAGAAGAATGACTTCTATCTTTTCAAAAAAAAAAAGTTCACAAATCACATAATACTTATATAAAAGAATCATCATCTTCGCTGTTCTCCCCCCCCCCACCCCCAAATGTATGTATCATTGTCATCGTCATCTTCATTTTTTTTATGGAACTCCATTTGCCTCAAACTGATCACCTGTTCTCATTTGAAGAGCTGAAGCATCACCAGTTGCTCCCTCAATGTCATTCCTATCCCATGCGGTCATATCCTAATTTATGTGTGGCATATTGATATTAGTAAGTCAATCATCAAATTTCTTAGCCCCCATCATCTCAGTGACATTATTTTCACTGTCTCCAAGGGCATGGAAAAAGGTTTTGGCTCTGACCAGAAAAAAGGCCGATCAAATGAGTCAGATTCAAATATCAGAACCTCTTGATTTTTCTCAAAATAAACAAAAAATATTTTCTTGATTACTCCAAACCAATCATGATCACCATCCCGAACAACAACATCACTGTTTTGCGTCCGTAAATCTTTTTCCACCTCTGCAGTTCGAAAGAAGAAGCCATTGATGAATGATCAACTAAAAAAATGTGCCTGACAATCAGGCCATCTAGATAATGCTTACAAATAATCGGTTACTTTGCCTTTTTGTGTAATGTCGTAATCTGTACACATAAGTATAAAAGGGGTCATTGCTAAACCAACTTCAGAACACATGTTTGTTCAATATTTCATCAAAGTAAAAACTTGCATGTACTTACTAGTTTTTGAAACTGTCGATACCCTTGGTACCGTATACCCCTTGAGATTGCAAAGATCTCAAGGAAATGTCATCTACTTGATTTGACGACCTTCGGAGGCCCACATGTCAGACATAACTGGACCTGCTTCCCCAATATGGTTAGACTCAGGGTCGCCACGTGTACCATCAAACCGGAGCTACCGCCCACAAGGGGGAAGCTCCGGGTCATGTACCATAACGGCACCCCCGGACCTAACCCCAGACCGAGGGAAGCTCCAGAACTGACACGTGTCTGGTGGCACCGGACCTATCTGTTCCTCACAGCATGCTCCGGAGCTGCCACGTGTCCTGCCGTCGAATCTTCAGCCTCAAACCTTCGGTAGACTCCACAACGGCTCCAGATCTTCAAAGGGGAATCAAGGACTTCAAGACCCGATCAAGTTTCATTAATACTATGTTAATGACACACGATTGGACGACCTTAATTACCAGTAATGGTGCTGTCAAATCCCGTAACTCGGTCATTAAGGGTAATTAAGCGCATCAATTGTGTATCAATATTAGTAACAGTCGGGGCCACATGTCGGGCCAGGCCAACTTTTAACGGCCTGTCCTTATACTATAAAAGGACAGGCTGACGATACATAGGGAAGACGGATCTGACCTGCTCTGATCTGATCGTGCACACATAACTCACGTCACCTGAGTTGAGTTCATACATCCAATACAACACCAACACATCCCGTGGAGTAGGGTATTACGCTCAGGCGGCCCGAACCACGTAAACCTTTGTGTCTCCTATGTCACTTTACATTTCACCTTCTTGAATCTCCACGCGCCCACACCAAACTTCAAACTCCGCAAACACTTTAGTAGTGTCGGGAGATCTGCCGGATCAAAACCACCGACAGTTGTCACGCCAGGTAGGGGCGCCTGAGATTTCAAGAATGGTGAACTCGGCTGCTGGATAATCCAATGGTCATCCCGCTGTTCAAGCGGCTGGGGCAATCCCTCCAATATGCACCCACCAGTAGGAACCTCAGTCCCTGTAGGAGTCACACTTCCACCACCGCCGCCTCCACCAGCAAATCAAGCTGGGCAGCGCGATGGTGCACCGGCGTCAATCACTGTGTCGGCGAATCATGACAACCTGGAACACACGCTCCATGCAGCACGTGCTCTCCTTCAGCGCCCACCACCTCCGGATGCATCCCGAGATGCAATGGAGCAGTGGAGGGCCGATGTGGAACACTTGGTTGCAGCAGCAGCCGACCGCATCAGTAACTAGGGTCCTCCTCCTTCAGGAGGGGCCCCGTCGCAGCGACGGACCTTGTCTAGCAGACTTGGTCCGCACATTTCCAACAACAGGAGACGTGTTGCATCACAGAAAGTGACGTTGTTGCCCTCCGGGGTGCGATGCACTCACACGGTATCATGGCTTTCAACTCATGACCTCCGAGCAGAGCTTGATCGCCAATACCGTCAACAAGACGGCCGAGTCCATATTGAGCATGCTCGTGAAAGACGAGAAGCTCAGGACATTCCTGCTCCCGAAGGAGTAGGAGGAGGTTGTTCAGCCCTAGCCATGCATCTGCGTATGGTCAGGTGGCCACAGAAATTCCGGCCTCACCTGCAAGAGAAGTTTGACAGGACCGTTAACCTGTCGAATTTCTTCATATTTACTCCACTGCAATCCTGACAGCTGGAGGAAATGAGGCCGTAATGGCCAACTATTTTCCAGTGGCTTTAACTGGGACCGCTCGGTCCTGGTTTATGAGCCTTCCACCCAACTCCATCAACAGTTGGGAGGAGTTGTCCCGGCAGTTCACCGCCAACTTCGGGAGTTCATACACCTGACCAGGCACCGAACTGAACCTTTTTGCAGTCGTGCAAAAAGGGGGAGAATCCCTACGATCATTCATCCATAGATTCTCTCAGGTACGAAAAACTATCCCTTCTATCTCTAGCGCTTCTGTCATTGTGGCATTTAGACAGGGCGTACGGGATAAGAAGATGTTGGAGAAACTGGCGATCAAGGAGATCACCAGTGTCATGGAACTCTTCAGCTTGGCTGACAAATGTGCCAGAGCTTCAGAGGTCCGTGAAATGCACTCTAAACCACCTCCGGAGGATCACAAGAAATCCTCCAAAGGTGAAGCCACTACCTCCAGGAGTGGCAAGAAGAAGAAAAAGACCAACGGCATGAAGAAGTCGTCGACCGGCGCATCTAATGATGCAGCTGCTGCAGCTCCGGGTGGCTAGGGGCCACGCCCCTAGAAGCGACCTCGACCGTCTTCTGAAGACGGTGGCAAACCCAAGGTGTGGTGTCCAATTCATAAGACGAACAACCATAGTTTGGAAGACTGCCGGGAGGTCCAAAACCTTGCCGAGCGCTATACAAGCGACGGGAAGAAGTTCTTTTTCGACAAAGGGGAGGAAAACAAAAAGTTGACGAAGCTCCGGCTGAAGAGGAGTTATTAGGTTTTCAGTATCCTAAAAAGGTCCTGAAGGCCGTCTACACCTCCGTCGACGACGATTATGACGTCTCTGACAACGAGCGTCGGAAGACCATGAACACCATTTTTGGTCCATCATGGGACATCACCTCCCGCCGCGTCCTCAAGACAATGCATCGGGACCTGGCCGTTGTAGCTCCTACAGCCAGGGCGGAGCCTCATCGGAAGTGGATGGATACAACCATCACTTTTGATGCTTCGGACTGCCCTCGAAGCATGGTTGGAGCAGGCCGGTTACCTTTGATGGTATCTCCTACCATCAATAACATTCAGCTCCACCATGTTATGGTAGACGGAGGTTCGGGGCTGAACCTCATAAGCTTTGAAGCTTTTACCAAGCTTCAGCTCCGACCTTCAGATCTTCATCCCTCCCGACCTTTCTCCGGAGTAGGACCGGGAGCCATTACCCCACTCAGTGCTATTACCCTCCCCGTTACCCTCGAAACCCGGGAGAAGTATCGCACTGAGAAGTTGGTCTTTGACGTTGCTCAGATCAACTTACCTTTCAATGCCATCTTGGGTAGGGCTGCCTTGTACAAATTCATGGCAGCTGCTCATTATGGCTACCTGGTGTTAAAGATGCCAACACCAGTAGGCGTTCTCCGGATCCGCGGAGATCGCACCGCCAGAGTAACCGCTCTGGAAGAACGTCATGCGCTTACTACGGTGCAAGAGGAGGACTCCAGATAGGGGCAAGCTCCAAACCCCCGAGCATTCTTCAGCGAGGCTCGATTTCTGCACCTCGTGTGCAGCCAAGTGGCAACACCGACATTCCCGTCAAAGTCGTCCAAATCGGTTCTGATGCCGCTCAGACCACCCGTATATCGATAGGACTGAATGACAAATAGGAACTCGCGCTCATCGCTTTCCTCCGGGCTAATGTCGACGTGTTTGCCTGGCAACCATCACAAATGTTTGGGAACCCCAGGGAAGTGATTGAGCACAATCTGAAGATCTACCCTGACGCCCGGCCCGTGCATCAGAAGCCTCAGAAGCAATATTTGGAGCGACAGAATTTCATTCGACAAGAAGTAAAGAAGTTTCTCGAAGCTGGATTAATCCGAGAAGTCTTCCATCCAAAATGTCTGGCAAACCCAGTCGTTGTGCCCAAGGCCGGCAGGAAGCTTCGGATGTGTATTAACTACACAACACTAAATAAGGCATGTCCAAAAGATCCATTCCCACTACCTAGAATAGATCAGATAGTGGATTCCACCTCCGGGTGTGAATTGCTGTGTTTCCTAGACGCATATTCTGGGTATCATCAAATCAGAATGTCTAGGGAAGATGAAGAGCATACCTCTTTCATCACAGTAGATGGATTGTACTGTTATACAGCCATGTCATTTGGTCTCAAGAATGCAGCTTCAACCTTTATACAAGCTATGTAAAAAACTTTTGAAGAACTCAATAGAGACATAGTGGAAGTGTACATCAATGACATCGTGGTCAAGGTCAAGAACAAGGAGTCACTCCTTGACACCTTACAGGATGTCTTCGATAAGTTGCGGGTCACCCGCACAAAGCTAAACCCAGACAAGTGTGTCTTCGGGATTAGCTCCGGAAAACTTCTTGGTTTCCTGGTAAGTCACCGGGGCATAGAGGCTAATCCGGCGAAGATCAAAGCCATTGAAGACATGCGGCCATCAGTCCGCATCAAGGATGTCCAAAAGCTGACTGGATGTCTAGCAGCCCTCAACCGGTACATTTCAGGACTGGCGGAACGGGCACTTCCCTTCTTCAAGTTATTGAGGAAGTCCGGACCACTCCAATGGTCTAAAGAAGCAGAAAAGGCGTTCCAGGAGCTAAAACAGCTCCTCACCACCCTACCAACTCTGGTAGCTCCGAACCCTGGTGAGCCTTTGCTGCTTTACATTTCAGCAACTGACGAAGTCGTCAGTATGGTCCTGGTTGCGGAGAGATCAGAACTATCCCATGCTCAGGAATCCAGGCCCCTCCGGGAGGGTCCGGAGGTTCCTAAAAGCGAGTCTGCGTCCCAGTTCCCAGATTTGAGTCCACAAAAACTTACTTCAGAAGACCCAGACCCCTCCGAGAGGGTCCAGGTCATTTCTGAAGAAGTTCCGGGTCCCTCTAGCAAGGACCCGGAAGTCCCCGAAGAAGGTCCGGATCCCTCTGGGAGGTTCCGGGTCAATGAAGAGGAAGCTCTGGGCCCCTCCGGGAGGGTCCGAACCATCCAGCGCCCAGTATACTTCATCAGTGAAGTACTTCATGACGCCAAGACTCGATACCTAGAGGTGCATAAGCTGCTCTATGCAATTCTTATCGCCTCCAGGAAGCTTCGCCATTACTTCCAAGCTCACAAGATTTCAGTGGTGACTTCTTACCCACTTCGAGCAATCTTGCATAATCCCAATTCAACTAGGAATATTGCAAAGTGGGCAGCGGAATTGGCCGAATTCGATCTCGAATTCATTCCAAGACAAGCAATCAAGAGTCAAGCATTGGCAGATTTTGTGGTGGAATGGACTCCCTCTCCATCAAACCCTGGGGGACCCAATGAGCAGAAGCCGGAACACAAGGCTCCGATCTTCATCGAGCCTCACTGGACCCTCTACTTTGACGGCTCCATGCAAAAGCAGGGGGCCGGGGCTGGAATCCTTATCCTCGCACCAACTGGGGAGAAGGTAAAATACACGGTACACCTTGACTTCAAGGCGACCAACAACATGGCGGAGTACGAAGCACTCATCTACGGACTAAAGGTGGCACTATCATACGGTGTCAAGAAGCTGCTGGTCAAGGGAGATTCACAGCTCATCATTAAACAAGTGAAGGGTGAATGCTCCTGCAACAATCTCCAGCTAGCTGCTTACCTCCTTAAAGTCCAGAGGCTTCAGAAGGACTTCGAAGTCCTAGACCTCCACCATTTCCAGCGTGTCCATAATGCTGAAGTTGACGAACTCTCAATGAAAGCGTCAACTGGAGCCCCAGCTCCTGACGGAACTTTTGTCCGGAGGTTCTCAAAACCCACAGCTCAGCCTGCCAAACTGAGCGAAGGGGGCGAGATCAGCATCCCGAAGCTGACGGTCTCGATGGCCCTGTTACCATGGCAGCCATCAAGGGTCGTAGGTGCTACCGGAAGCTTCGAGCAACCCAACACGCAAGACTCAAATGCTCAAGTTAGCTCTGATGCATGGATCTCGGAGATCCGGAGCTACTTGAAAGACAACATCCTTCCTGACGATGATGTATCCGCTGACCGGATAGTCAGATTGGCCAAAAGATACACGTTGGTAGAAGGGGATCTCTACCGGCGCGGTGCCAACGGCGTCCTAATGCGGTGCATCACAAGGGAAGAAGGCTGCGAGCTCCTCGCAGAAATCCATAGAGGCGAGTGTGGGAACCACGCGTCATTCCACACGTTGGTTGGTAAAGCCTTCCGGCATGGCTTCTACTAGCCTACAACACTCCAGGATGCAACTGAGCTGGTGAAGAAATGCGAAGCATGCCAATTTCATGCAAACCAAATTCAAACAATGGCTCAGCCCCTACAAATGATACCTCCTACATGGCCCTTCGCTGTGTGGGGGATGGACATCTTGGGACCTTTCCCAAGAGCCGTCGGAGGTTACAAGTTCCTGTATGTCGCCATTGGCAAGTTCACCAAGTGGCCGGAAGCAACTCCAGTTGTGACAATAAACAAGCAATCTGCTATCAACTTTTTGCAGTCCGTTGTATGCAGATTTGGTGTCCCAAACAAAATCATTACTGATAACGGGACCCAATTCACAAGCTCTGCATTTCAAGGATATTGCAAAGACCTCGGCATTCAAGTTTGCTACGCCTCCGTAGCTCACCCGGCAAGCAATGGCAAGGACGAAAGAGCAAATGCTGAAATCCTGAAAGGACTCAAAACGTGCACCTATGAGCGCTTGAAAAAACATGGAGCCCACTGGATTGAAGAGCTTCCGCCCACTCTATGGGCCAACAAGACAACTCCAAACCGGTCAACTGGAGAGACACCCTTCTTCCTGGTGTACGGAGCTGAAGCAATCCTTCCTCCGGAAATCACCTTGGGGTCACTCCGGGTCCGGACCTTCGACGAAGCCACGCAGGACCAGCTCCAGCGTGAAGACCTAGACCTCCTTGAGGAGGGAAGGTGCCAATCATCTGTTCGGAATGCCCGATACTGCCAAGCCTTTCGGCGCTATCATCAGCGTCATGCACACAACCGACAGCTCGAGGAAGGCGATATGGTGCTACGGAGAATACAATCCAAAGAAGGGTTAAACAAACTCTCCCCCAGCTGGGAGGGAGCCTTCCGAGTGATTAAAGTATCCCGTCCCACAATCGTTCGCTTGGCTACCGAGGATGCGACACCTCTCCCAAATCCTTGTAATATTGAGCAACTCCGTAAGTTCTACACTTAATATCACGGAGGTGAGTCTGTAGTAACTTGAGGTGTATGTTATAGAGTCATTGTACAGAATCGGGTAGTTCCTCCTGGGGAACAGTCGGACCTCTCCCGAAAGGTCCGCAAAGTTCATGCAACACTTGTCACAGTCTCAGGACTAAAAGTGTGGCTTGCTACCCTGGGTCAAACGAGAAATGAATCACGCTTAGCCTGGTTCCGTACCCTAAGAGTGTACTTGTTTCCCCTGTACCCCGGACCTATAATGAAAGACATCTTCATGTGAAACAGATGCCACATGCATTTATTTTGTACAAGCTCAACATTTTTTATTTTTTTCTTTCTTGTCTATAATGAAGTTGTGCAATTCTTAAGAAATTTTAGTTCGACTAGTTCATGTACAATTCGAGTTGTATTGTCAATTATCTTGGCTTCAAATATTGTTCATGGCCCACTCGCCTGAATGCCGCCAAGCCAATCTAGGGCCAAAGTGTGCTATCGACTTAGCCTGGTCAAGCACCTTAAGTACGCCACTCTACCTACACCTCGGCAGGCCGAAGTAAGGCGGGTCCAAGTACAATTGGATCTGGAAGAAAAAAAGGCAATGCATTCGATTGTATTCAGAATTGTGTTTGACCTAAAACTTTCTTGGGAATCGTAAGTCGCGACGAAGTTATAGGCAAGGAGCGAATTTTACTATTTTTCTTGGCTTCAGTGTGTAGGAAAAATAAAGAATCCATGTTGATGGAGAAAAGCCGGAGCTAACAAAGCTCCGACTCCCCATAGGTGGCTTGTGATCGATGCTAAACATTTAAAACGAGCATTACCGGAGCAACCAAGCTCCGGCAAAGCTAGGGGGGCCAGCCGTCGACGCAGAATAAAAGATGGTGACAAGACCCCACAAGCGGAGTCTGCTGCCGACAAGCTACACATTAGCAAAGGTCACTGCCGGAGCTACTAAACTCCGACACCCTGGAGGGCTAACTATCGATGCTCTACGCGTTGATAGGGACTATTCCCGGAGCTAGTAAGCTCCGAGGTAGTCAATGCCGGAGCTTCTGAGCTCCGACAACCTCAAGGGGCCTTCACTATCAAAGACTTCAGACCTACACTTTACAAGTTCGAAGCAAACGAGTCTTCAACAAAACACAATATCCTCTTGGTACATGTTCACAATCAAATTGTGTACGTCTACCAGGGGGCCAAGTGAAGACAAAAGTGTTGAAGACAAAAACTGAAATTCACAAAAATTTGGATTTCATTCATTTGGAGATAAGGGATTACAAAATTGGAAAAGAAAAAGAGAGAATACAAGTGGGAGCTGCAGAGATGGTCCTAAATCCTATGGAAGAACTGGGCGACCTTCTGAGCAACCTCCGACACGTTGGCTCGGGTGGCCTCACCTTCTCCTTCGACGGGACCTTCAAGCACCGGGTCCAGAGGAAATTGGGGATGCCGACTAGTGTAGCACGTCAGCACATACTCTGCAACGTTCTTTGCCAGGGACTGCCCCTCAACCTCCAACTGGTCTGTGATGACGTCACCCACCTTGGAGAGTTTCCCACCCGCCGAGCTCAACGCTTGCAACGCCAGGTCCGGCTCCGGCTCCGGATCATCCGGACGCACGGGACTGAAGCCCATTGGTGTCAGCGCGTCGTTGGCATTGCTCAGGAACTCCCAAACCTGTAGGGAGTCTGCAGTCCTCAAGCCCTTCAGTTCCTCCAGGGATCTTTTGGCCACTGCCAGTTCAGAATTCTCACGAGCAAGGCGCTCAACCTCTTTTGTATTTTGCTGAATCTTTTTAGCAACCTGCTTCTCGAGTTTTCCGAGCTCCTCCTCCCGGAGGTGGATCTTGTTCTGGCGATCGACCAGGTCCTTCTCCTGGGCCCTAACTTTCTTCTCCCTGGCACCGATGGCACACTCTTGCTTGTAGAGTTCCTGCCCTTGCACCCAGGCCTTCTCCTCCTCCTCAACGCAACGCTCCTCCTATTTCTTGGCGCGTTCCTCGAGGCCCTTGTCAGCCAGAGCCACCTTTTCGGCGAGCTCCTCCTCCCTCTTCAAGACGTCATCCCACAGCTCTAGGAGTTTTTGCTTTTCGTCTTCGAGCCTCTTCTCCCTCTCCTCAAGTGCCTCTCGGTGCTTGATGAGAGTAGTGTTAATGGCTTCAAGCCTTTCTTGGCGATCATCAGCCGCACTATTAGATGCCTTGGTCTGCTCATAAATGGCCCGGGATTGAGCATCGAGGGCACGAGTCAAGCTCTCCCTATCATCCAATAATTTGCCCCGGTATTCCAGGCGGACCTTCTCCTGTTTGATCCACTCCTTGTCGTGTGCCAGCCTCAACTGCGTCAGCTTGGTCTCAAAGTAGAGATGGTTATGCCACCGCCTAAGGGTTTGGCGCTCCTCTTCAAGAGCCTTGCTGTCGTGGTAGAACACCAGCTGGACTTGATGCAGACTGGAGCAAGCGTTGTCAATGGACAACGACAGGGGAATAGGGTCCGGACCTGCTGGGGTCTCCTCTGCTGGTTCCAGCGGGTTCTCGCTTACAAAAATTGGGTCCCACTCCACAAGAGTGGTCCCCTGAGCCTCCACGACACTAGGGCCGTCCTCCGGGATAGCCTCAGTCGCCAACGAGGAGGGACCCGCAGAAGAAGTTCCGACCTCCAGAAGTGGTTCCGATGGCCTAGCCGCCAAGTCTTCACTTGCCCCCTCAGGCAGGGGGTTAGCGACTTCATTAAGGCACCCTGGCTCCGCAGTAGGCACCTCCGCCGTCATCACTTCCGGAGTAGAAGCTACTTCCGGCTCCGGCCTGGGCTCCTCCTCTGCTGGTGGCTCAGGCGTTGGCACCTCGACCATCATAGGATCGAGTGCTGATGCCTCCGCAACAACCGGCTCGGGCACCGGAAGGTCAAGAACAACCGGCCCTGAGGCCGGAGCTTCAACTTCAACCGGCTCAAGCGCCGGAAGGTCTTTAACTGCAACCGGAGCTTCAGTGGCAACCGGCTCTGAGGCTGGAGCTTTGGAGGTAGCCAGCTCAACCGTCGGGACTTCCTCGACATCCGGCTCACTCGCCAGGACTTCAGTAACCTCCGGATCAACTGCCGGGGCTTCGACAATTTCCAGCTCTGGGGCCGGAATTATTGCTTCCTCCAGCTCAACGGCCAAAGCTTCCACCATCTCAGCATCAAGACCCGGGGCTTCAACCTCCAGGGCAGGTGCCACTGGTGCATCTTGTGACGCCCGGTTCCGAAAATGAACCAAGCTAACGCATATGTGTGCCCAGGATGTTCATCACACATACACGAGTGCAATCACAAAAGAGTATACAGAAAATTACCACAAGACAAGATTAATTAACCAAATTTTATTACATGAACCAGAATATCCTCAAATACAAGCTCTAATAATTGTTAATGACAAGTTCAACTAATGCAGCGGAAATAAACTAATTAAGCAACTATGCAGCATAAGCAATAGGGTATATATGCGCAGCTCCAATCAACACCACAGGCAAAGCTGACGGTAGACACGGCCTAGAACTCCGCATTATCGCCATTAAACTCCCAATCCTGACCTGCAACTGTTGGGGTGGGGGATTGCAAGAGTGAGTACATGTCGTACTCAGCAAGTGTGGAAAGTATGACATGTGGCTGAATCAAATGACGACAATAATAATGGCAAAGTGCTGAAAAGTACAGTAAAACATTTGAAAAGCAATATATTATATATATGTGAAGTAATCCCATCATAATCACGAGTAATACCATAATACCAAACTGAATTCGTTGCCATCAACAATAATTCCAGATTTCACCATTGTCAATGACCATGTTCAGAAATTAATCCATAACCATCCATAACCATTACCAAACCATAGCCATTACGAAACCATAACCATCCCAAATTCCAATTTCCCTCTAATCATGGAAGTTGTCCAGGTGCTCATAACCGGGAGAACGGCTATCATGATAGTTTTTTAGTTAACTCTGCAGAGTTTGTACCTCTTTACCCACGTGTTCATGATTTCATCACCTTTCGGCGACTAAGATCCTCCCTTATGCCCATGACCCGTGGGTCACATTACACACTTCCGTTGGTGTGTGGCCAAGAGATCACAAAATAGCCTTTACAAAGAGATTACTAGCCTATTTAGACCCCACTGAGGTTTCACCGGTGGCGATGTCTCCCGCAGAGCACATCTTCAACCAAGGGCCCCCTCTTGAGCCATTCGGATCCCAGGGTAGTCCCACCAATCATAAACAAACCCAATCCGACTACCCCTTCCCCGAGAATCCACAATGGTCCAAACAGCACTAGCAAAGCCCTAATTAATCAGCTACGCCGCACCCATAACTTGGCCTCGTGGTGGCACTGTAGTCCTGGCTTATTCTCGCATGAACCGGTCCTTAGATCTTAAGCAAGCAAACCACCATAACATCCAACCCATCCACACACCAGGCTTGCTTAGATCATCCATTACCATACCATGTTTAACCAGTTCATGTTAACCATAATCTCATCCATGCATAATTAAATTGAGTGGTATAGTTGTTTCCATCCCAGTTGATTAAACGAAGCAAAAAGGTAAAAACCCTTCCCGACTCTCTCTACCATAAATTCCAGGTGACAAGGGTGGTTTAGCAAAACTAGTAAACTTCCTACCATAGGATTCCCATCAAATTGACACAGCATGCAGTTTTGCAAACAAAACATTTATTTTAAAACAGGATCAATATGCTTCAAGGACACTTGCCTTGCTCTTGCTGTTGATTAGGGTCAAAGCCTTCAAACTCCTGATGCTGTAGATCCTCCGCGGCACTTTCTAGCGCAAATCCGTCTAATCCACACAATAAACATACAAGACAAGAAACACAAACACAATCAAAGAGTGCACAAATATTACTCAATATGTCATGACATGCATGATCGATGCAAATGCAAGGTAGAACTTGTTAATAGATTGCTTTTAATGATCACTAACTAGCTCTAATAGATTATAACAAGTTTATACAGGTTTGGGGTTGATTAGATCAAATTTTAGAATTAATTCAACACAATTTAACCAGAAAGATCGGACTAGTCCGCTAGGGACCGGACAAGTCCGCACTTGACGAGATCAGCAGATTAGGGTTTTCTAGATCGACGTGAATTCGGAGATTAGGGGTTGAATTCACATAAGGAAAAGAGAATAGAAGGTATACCAGGTGTTTAGAACTCCAATGAACCAAGAAACTTGGAGGTAACACTTGGATCTTGATGATCTAGGGTTGGCGATGAACTTGGAGATGAATTGGTGGTGAAGGACGAAACTTGGTGGAGATCTTGATCCTCCTTCGTTTCCTCCTCTTCTTCTTCTTGTTTGGGATCTTCTCCTCCCTCCTTGATGGTGGCTCCCCACGAACTAGAGTTTGAGTGGGTGGAAAAGTGGCAAATAGATGTCAAACCAAGGGGTGGGGTTGTTTATATAGACGTGGAGGCTAGGGTTAGATGGATTTAGAGTTTAGGATGAGTAGAGGCCGGTTCAGAGTCCCACATGGGCTCTAAAAGAGTTGGGCACGACGTTCCTAGGCCCACTTGACGTGAAACCCAAGAAACAAGTCGTAAAACAAAAGGTCAATCTCGGAGTCACGAAATATCGGACAAGTCCGGACAGGAACGGACTAGTCCGAAGTCGTCCAGAGAGAAAATCGGACAAGTCTGGCCTAAAATCGGACAAGTCTGATCTTAGTCAGAAAGGAAAACGGACAAGTCCGCTGGAACATCGGACTATTCCGGAAAAGTCCAGGGACTTAGCAAATTTTCAAGGATTCATGGAACATCGGACTAGTCCGCACAAAATCGGACAAGTCCGAAGTTGTCCAGAGGCAAATATCGGACTAATCCGCAGCAAAAACGGACAAGTCCGTTTTTAGACAGAGAGAAATCGAACTAGTCGTCAGCAAAACCGGACTAGTCCGCACTTTCCTACATTTTTAAGTGCGGTTTTGTTCCAAATAAATTTTAAACTTGTTCCTCTTGTTATGGGTTAATGTTAAACATGTATATGAGTGTATGCAAGGCATGATTCATGAAAATGAGGGTGTTACAAACCTACCCCCTTAAAATGAATCTCGCCCTCGAGATTCGACGCGGAAGAGAAGAGATAGGGAAATTCCTTCTTGAGATCATCTTCTAGCTGCCAAGTTGCTTCTTTTTCGGTATGGTGCTTCCATTGGACTTTACACCATCGAATCACCTTGTTCCTTGTGACTCTCTCCTTGGTTTCCAAGATTTTGACCGGTTGCTCGGCATACGTCAAATCTTCCTCTAGTTCCAATTCTTCCATTGGCACTTGTTCTTCCGGCACTCTCAAACACTTCTTGAGCTGGGAAACATGAAACACATCATGTACGTCTGAAAGATGGGCTGGCATCTCCAACTTATATGCTACTTCTCCTCTTTTGTCCAAAATCTTGAATGGTCCAATATAACGAGGTGCGAGCTTCCCTCTTATGTTAAACCTCTTATGACCTCTCATTGGTGACACCTTGAGGTAAACAAAATCTCCTATTTCAAAGGCTAATTTCCTTCTCCTATTATCCGCATAGCCTTTTTGTCTTGATTGGGCAGCCCTCAAGTTTTCACGAATTATCTGGACTTGCTTTTCGGCTTCTTGCAACACATCCGGACCAAATACTTGAGTTTCTCCTGCCTCATTCCAGAATAAAGGTGTCCTATACTTCCTCCCATAAAGCGCTTCATATGGTGACATTTTCAAGCTTGCTTGGTAACTATTGTTGTATGAACATTCTGCGTGTGGCAAGATTCTGTCCCAACTTTTCCCATGCTTTAAAGCACATGCTCTTAACATGTCCTCCAAAATCTGATTGGTTCTCTCGGTTTGTCCATCCGTTTGAGGATGATATGCTGAACTAAAATTCAACCTCGTTCCCAAAGCTTCATGCAATTTTTGCCAAAATCTGGAGGTAAATTGAGAACCTCTATCCGAGACTATCTTCTTAGGGACTCCATGTCGACACACAATATGCTCCATGTATATTTCGGCCAATCGTGCAGCTGTATACTTGGTTTTCACAGGGACAAAATGAGCTGACTTGTTTAAGCGATCCACAATTACCCAAATTGAGTCATACCCGGATTGAGTACGTGGTAACCCAACTATGAAGTCCATACCAATTTCTTCCCACTTCCATTCCGGAATCTTCAACGGTTGCAATAATCCGGCTGGCCTTTGATGTTCCGCCTTGACTCGTTGACACACATCACACAATGCAACATATTCGGCTATGTCCTTCTTCATGCTATTCCACCAATAGCAAGTCTTTAAGTCTTTGTACATCTTCGTACAACCAGGGTGAATTGAGTATGGCGAGTCATGTGCTTCCTTTAATATTGTTTCTCAAATATGCTTTACATTAGGCACAACAATTCTCTTTCCAAGCCATAAGGTACCATGTTCGTCTTCATCAAATCTGAATTCTCTCCCTTCTTTGATTCTTTCCTTGTTTTCCTTGATCTCCTCATCCGTGGTTTGTGCCTCTCGGATTTCTTGCTCCAAGGTTGGGTTTAACTCCATCATCTCCATCTCATTTACAAACCCAAGGTTCAACCGTTCAAACTCCTTGCATAGCTTGGACGGTAACTCTCGAACCGTAAGTTGATGGCTTACTCCCTTTCTACTCAAAGCATCAGCCACTACATTGGCTTTTCCTGGATGATAGTTGATCCCCAAATCATAATCTTTGATGAGCTCCAACCATCTTCGTTGCCTCAAGTTCAGATCCGTTTGTGTGAAAATATACTTCAAACTCTTATGATCCGTATAAATTTCACACCTATGTCCAAGAATATAGTGTCTCCAAATCTTCAATGCATGTACCACGGCTGCTAGTTCAAGATCATGCGTGGGGTAATTCTGCTCATGTTTCTTCAATTGTCTCGACGCATAGGCGACCACTTGACCTTCTTGCATCAATACACATCCAAGCCCTTGTCTTGATGCATCGCAATAAATGTCAAAACTCTTGCTTACATCCGGCAATACCAAAACTGGGGCTGTTGTCAACCGCTTCTTCAACTCCTCAAAACTCTCTTGACAAGCTTGAGTCCATTGGAATGCCTTTCCCTTCATTAGCAACTCCGTCATAGGCTTGGCTATCTTGGAAAAATCCTTGATAAACCGACGGTAATATCCAACCATCCCAAGAAAACTCCTTATTTCCTTGACATTTTGCGGCGGTTCCCACTTCAACACGTCTCTCACTTTTCCGGGGTCAACCGATACTCCTCCTCCTGAGATTATATGACCCAAAAATGGCACCTCTTTCAACCAAAACTGGCACTTGTTGAACTTGGCATACAATTGATGCTCCCTCAATTTCTGCAGCGTAAGCCTCAAGTGTTCCTCATGTTCCTTCTCATCCTTCGAGTATATCATAATATCATCAATAAACACAACAACGAACTTATCTAAGTACTCCATGAAGACCTTATTCATGAGGTACATAAAGTAGGCAGGTGCATTTGTCAATCCAAAAGACATCACGGTGTACTCATAAGATCCATACCGTGTCCTAAAAGCTGTCTTGGGTATGTCCAATGGTCTAATCTTCATTTGAAAGTATCCCGATCTCAAATCAATCTTGGAAAACACACAGACGCCTTTCACCTGATCAAATAAGTCTTCTATGCGCGGCAAGGTGTACTTGTTCTTGATTGTTACCTCGTTGAGAGCTCGGTAATCCACGCACATCCTTTGGGATCCATCCTTCTTGTCCACAAATAGAACGGGCGCTCCTCAAGGTGAAGAGCTAGGGCGAATGAAACCCTTCTCTAATTGCTCTTGAATCTGCTTCTTGAGCTCCGCTAATTCCATAGGAGGCATCCTATACGGCCTCTTAGCTATAGGTGCAGTTCCAGGTATTAAATCAATAACAAACTCAATGTCTCGATCGGGTGGCATACCTGGCAACTCGTCCGGAAACACATCCAAAAATTCACATACAACCGGAATCTCCTCAATTGCGACACCGTCCATATGATTCAGCTCTAATTGCTTCGGTGCATGTTGGGTTGCTTCAAATTCTACGGTGATCCCTTCTTCATTAGTCAACTTCACCGTCTTTGTGGCACATTCAATAACTCCGTTGTGCTTCCTCAACCAGTCCATACCAAGTATAATATCCAACCCTTGAGAATCTAAAACAATGAGGTTGGCGGAGAAGTCTACCCCCCTTATTCTAAGGCTTACTTTTGGACATACTATATTTGTCCTCATCTCTCCTCCAGGAGACTTAACCAACAGAGTAAACTTCATATGAGAGATAGGCAAACTATACTTGGCAACATACTTTGATGCAATGAATGAATGCGATGCTCCCGAATCAAACAACATAGTCGCGGGGTTGGAGTTGGCGAGAAACATACCAATGACCACGTCATCCGCTTGTTGAGCATCCTCCGTAGAGACATGGTTCACGTTACCACGAGCAAGGTTCTGCTGTCCACGACTTCCTTGTGGTTGTCCTCCATTGGGTCTTGGGTTTTGCCTCGGCGCATTGCTTCCTTGACCAAGGCCCGACTTAGGACATTGATTCGCAAAGTGTCCAGCTTCTCCACAAGTATAGCACTTCTTAACTCCACCATAATTATTGGGACAAGCTTGGTTTTGAACATTGGCTCCAGGAAAATCAGCACGAGGTGCATAAGGCATCGGAGGCCTAGGTGCTTGCATGGCAGGGCGCTGCTGCACAAACTGAGTTGGGCGCGGTGCATAACCAGGGCGCTGAGCAGGAATAGAGGAGTTGTAATGAGGCGCATTGGGCGGCGCAAAGCGAGGGCGCACATTACTTCCTTGTTGCTGTCCTTGATATGGCGCCTTCCTCTTGATTTCTTGCTCCATCTCACGGATCTTGTTCTCAACCACAATTGCTTTGTCCACAAGCTTCTGGAAATTGACATAATCACAGTTGAGCAATTGCACTTGGATCGTATTGTTCAATCCCCTCATGAACAAGTATTGCTTCCGGCTGTCCCGGCTAACATCCTCAGGCGCATACCTTGAGAGTTGAGCGAATTTATTGAGATATTCACTCACGCTTGATCTTCCTTTCCTTAAATTCTCAAATTCTTGCCTCTTCAAGATCATAACACCCTCGGGCACATAATGAGAACGAAAATTCTCCTTGAATTCGGCCCAAGTGATTTTTTCTTGGTTCTCATGAGCACTGCAATAAGAATCCCACCAATCTGCAGCTGCTCCAACGAGTTGATGTGAAGCAAATAGCACCTTCTCCCGGTCACTGCATTGGACAATGTCTAGCTTCTTCTCCACGGACTTGAGCCAATCATCCGCATCCATAGGGTCTGCGGCTTGAGCAAAGGTTGGCGGCCTAGTCCTCATAAACTCTCCCAATCGGTTATGAGGAGGTGGGGGTGGCGGTGGAGGCATGTGGGGCTGATTGTTCATATTGCCAGCCTGCAGCTGTCCCATAGTCTGTATCATGGTCTGCATGAGTTGGTTTTGCATGGCCAATAGCTGCTCGATGTTGATAGCTCCCTGAGTAGATCCATGCCCATTGTTGTTCTGAGGCACTCCATTGTTCTCCTCTTCATCATTGCCATCCCTCTGGTTGCGAGTCCTCGCCATCTGAAGAAAAGCAATAGGTAAGAATTAGAAAACGTCCCCAACTATATGCATCAAGGGCTATGAAACTAAACAGCTAGCTACACTAGCCTAGGTGGACATGGCAATGCTAAGGCATCCCAAAATCCTCTATTAAGCACACAAGCAAACAATATATATAGCAAACAGCACTCTAAGCAAAAACACACCGATTCCTGAGTGCTCCTATGTGCTCTAAAGTGTCCATTCTATCTAGGCTGCATCCTACGGTCAACCTGTGGCTCTGATACCAATCTGTGACGCCCGGTTCCGAAAATGAACCAAGCTAATGCATATGTGTGCCCAGGATGTTCATCACACATACACGAGTGCAATCACAAAAGAGTATACAGAAAATTACCACAAGACAAGATTAATTAACCAAATTTTATTACATGAACCAGATTATCCTCAAATACAAGCTCTAATAATTGTTAATGACAAGTTCAACTAATGCAGCGGAAATAAACTAATTAAGCAACTATGCAGCATAAGCAATAGGGTATATATGCGCAGCTCCAATCAACACCACAGGCAAAGCTGACGGTAGACACGGCCTAGAACTCCGCATTATCGCCATTAAACTCCCAATCCTGACCTGCAACTGTTGGGGTGGGGGATTGCAAGAGTGAGTACATGTCGTACTCAGCAAGTGTGGAAAGTATGACATGTGGCTGAATCAAATGACGACAATAATAATGGCAAAGTGCTGAAAAGTACAGTAAAACATTTGAAAAGCAATATATTATATATATGTGAAGTAATCCCATCATAATCACGAGTAATACCATAATACCAAACTGAATTCATTGCCATCAACAATAATTCCAGATTTCACCATTGTCAATGACCATGTTTAGAAATTAATCCATAACCATCCATAACCATTACCAAACCATAGCCATTACGAAACCATAACCATCCCAAATTCCAATTTCCCTCTAATCATGGAAGTTGTCCAGGTGCTCATAACCGGGAGCACGGCTATCATGATAGTTTTTTAGTTAACTCTGCAGAGTTTGTACCTCTTTACCCACGTGTTCGTGATTTCATCACCTTTCGGCGACTAAGAACCTCCCTTATGCCCATGACTCGTCGGTCACATTACACACTTCCGTTGGTGTGTGGCCAAGAGATCACAAAATAGCCTTTACAAAGAGATTACTAGCCTATTTAGACCCCACTGAGGTTTCACCGGTGGCGATGTCTCTCGCAGAGCACATCTTCAACCAAGGGCCCCCTCTTGAGCCATTCGGATCCCAGGGTAGTCCCACCAATCATCAACAAACCCAATCCGACTACCCCTTCCCCGAGCATCCACAATGGTCCAAACAGCACTAGCAAAGCCCTAATTAATCAGCTACGTCGCACCCATAACTTGGCCTCGTGGTGGCACTGTAGTCCTGGCTTATTCTCGCATGAACCGGTCCTTAGATCTTAAGCAAGCAAACCACCATAACATCCAACCCATCCACACACCAGGCTTGCTTAGATCATCCATTACCATACCATGTTTAACCAGTTCATGTTAACCATAATCTCATCCATGCATAATTAAATTGAGTGGTATAGTTGTTTCCATCCCAGTTGATTAAACGAAGCAAAAAGGTAAAAACCCTTCCCGACTCTCTCTACCATAAATTCCAGGTGAAAAGGGTGGTTTAGCAAAACTAGTAAACTTCCTACCATAGGATTCCCATCAAATTGACAGAGCATGCAGTTTTGCAAACAAAACATTTATTTTAAAACAGGATCAATATGCTTCAAGGACACTTGCCTTGCTCTTGCTGTTGATTAGGGTCAAAGCCTTCAAACTCCTGATGTTGTAGATCCTCCGCGGCACTTTCTAGCGCAAATCCGTCTAATCCACACAATAAACATACAAGACAAGAAACACAAAGACAATCAAAGAGTGCACAAATATTACTCAATATGTCATGACATGCATGATCGATGCAAATGCAAGGTAGAACTTGTTACTAGATTGCTTTTAACGATCACTAACTAGCTGTAATAGATTATAACAAGTTTATACAGGTTTGGGGTTGATTAGATCAAATTTTAGAATTAATTCAACACAATTTAACCAGAAAGATCGGACTAGTCCGCTAGGGACCGGACAAGTCCGCACTTGACGAGATCAGCAGATTAGGGTTTTCTAGATCGACGTGAATTCGGAGATTAGGGGTTGAATTCACATAAGGAAAAGAGAATAGAAGGTATACCAGGTGTTTAGAACTCCAATGAACCAAGAAACTTGGAGGTAACACTTGGATCTTGATGATCTAGGGTTGGCGATGAACATGGAGATGAATTGGTGGTGAAGGACGAAACTTGGTGGAGATCTTGATCCTCCTTCGTTTCCTCCTCTTCTTCTTCTTGTTTGGGATCTTCTCCTCCCTCCTTGATGGTGGCTCCCCACGAACTAGGGTTTGGGTGGGTGGAAAAGTGGCAAATAGATGTCAAACCAAGGGGTGGGGTTGTTTATATAGACGTGGAGGCTAGGGTTAGATGGATTTCGAGTTTAGGATGAGTAGAGGCCGGTTTAGAGTCCCACATGGGCTCTAAAAGAGTTGGGCACGACGTCCCTAGGCCCACTTGACGTGAAACCCAAGAAACAAGTCGTAAAACAAAAGGTCAATCTCGGAGTCACGAAATATCGGACAAGTCCGGACAGGAACGGACTAGTCCGAAGTCGTCCAGAGAGAAAATCGGACAAGTCTGGCCTAAAATCGGACAAGTCCGATCTTAGTCAGAAAGGAAAACGGACAAGTCCGCTGGAACACCGGACTAGTCCGGAAAAGTCCAGGGACTTAGCAAATTTTCAAGGATTCATGGAACATCGGACTAGTCCGCACAAAATCGGACAAGTCCGAAGTTGTCCAGAGGCAAATATCGGACTAATCCGCAGCAAAAACGGACAAGTCCATTTTTAGACAGAGAGAAATCGGACTAGTCCTCAGCAAAACCGGACTAGTCCGCACTTTCCTACATTTTTAAGTGCGGTTTTGTTCCAAATAAATTTTAAACTTGTTCCTCTTGTTATGGGTTAATGTTAAACATGTATATGAGTGTATGCAAGGCATGATTCATGAAAATGAGGGTGTTACACATCTTCTCTCCCGTGGTCCGGCACAACCACGGGAGTCTCCAGGGATGAGTCGAGGTCCATGACCACAACAGCTGGCGCCGGAGCTGCCGCAGCTTCAGCCACCACTCGGGGCGGCACCGGGACAGAAGCAGAAGCCTCCGCCCTCACAGCTTCAGCTGCTGTGGCTGAGGGTAGAGCCTCACTCCTCTTCTTGGGGACGCTGCAGATGATGGATGAAAAAACATAAAAAACAGTTACTACTACAAAACAACTATCTGAGGTAAAAATTAAAAATTACCTCGGAAGGCTTCCACACCAGCTTGCACAGAATCTCTTTCCCGGGCGTTCTGGACTGACCATGGCCACCGCCGGCGTGGTAGCTCCGGAAGGCCCCCCCCAGAACATGTTGCAGCCGCGGGCATTTTCTTATTCGAGGCCCCCCTCGACCGGGAAGGACCTCCGGACCCAGAGGCCTCAACTGGCCCTGGTGCTGGAGTCACATGCCCGGAGCTAGCACTCCGGGAAGACACTGCTGCAAGTGCAGTCACCGCAGTTGTAGAATACCTCCCCCTCTGGGGAGAAGGAGCTGATGCAGAGGATGCAGGCCTGACGGACCTTTCGTCGGCATGCTTCAGCTTCCTCTTCTGGCTCGAGGGTTCGTCCGCTGGCTCCTTGCCCTTGCCGACGACTTCGGTCCTTGGCTTCGGGGCAGGGTCGGAGCCACCTTCAAAAACCCCAGGGATCACCACCCTGGAAGTCGATCGTCTCTAGACGACACCAAGGTCGTCAAGCACCGGCATCGTCCGCCGGAGCTTCCTGTTGAACTCTACTTCCACGTTCAGAGGGAGGAAAGCTGGTGGCGGGGTCAAGTCATCACCCGCAACGTCGATGCCATGCTGGAACTTCTTGAGATGAAGCTCCAAGGTCGCCCCCTCCATGTTGGACTTCAACCCGATCGTCGTCCATCACAATGTTGAGGGCCTAAGCGAGTTTTTCTCTCCTCTTCAGCGGTGCCCACCTGCTGACCAGGAAATTGCAAAATACCGCCTGAGGAGTTACTCCTCCCTCCACACAATGGCAGATCCTGGTCAGAGCAGGTTTGAAGGCATCCGACGGCACCGGAGCTTCACTCCAGACTGCAGTGTCGATGTTGGGGAGGCCTTCGGGCAGCTCCAGCTTCTCGTGCTCCTCCACCCGGATGACTATCAAGTCTTTCTTCCAATCGTCCCACTTTCTAGAGGGAAACGACCGGAGGTACTTTAATGGGCACTTCTTGCGCTTCACAAAGTAGTAGAAGCCAAGGTACTCATCACCCCTTCCAGTGTTATGGACGGTGAAGAAGGTCCGGAAAAGCTCAATGCAGGGGGGGTGCCCACCCACATTTCGCAGAAGTGGACGAAGACAGACACTAGAAGAATGCAGTGGGGGCCAAGGTGATACAGCTGCAGACCATAGAAGTCTAGCAGCATCAAGAAAAAGGAGGAAAAAGGTGGGATTAACCCCACCATGGCGTACTCAGAGAAGTACACCATCTCGCCAGCATGCTCCTTCCCGAACGGGAGCTCCCCACCGTACGCAGATCAAGAAGTCTGAGGACCACCCCATGAGGGCCTGGACCTTCTTCGGGTCACCTTCAGTCTTCAAGCGGCTCTTGCGGAGACCCAACTCTATCGCAGCACAGCGAGGCAAGGGAGGGAAAGCAAGTGCAAGTTTGGGAGTTCGAGCACAAGTTCAGATGAGAGGCGTAAAGAACCCCAGACAGTTTGCGCTTTCCTTCTTAAGTAAGCCCCCGCAACGCTTGGATGGAAACTGCAAGGAAGCCGAAGATACTATTCAAAAATTTCACCCTGCCGATGACAAGAGGGCCCGGGACCACCCCGATGATCAAGTAAAGGTTCTTACCCAGGTGAACGGTTGTCATCATGAGAGGCGGGAAGCCCGAAGGTGGCAGCCTGACAAGGCGCGCGAAACTGATACGATTTTCATATCGGGAACCGGTGACCTTCTATTGCGTGAGATCCGCACGCCAAAGATCTCATTTGCCGCACCCGGGATACGCCACGCGGCGAGGATTTAACTCCAAAACTATCGCCAACGGTACATCTGAAGACCTTTGAAGCCTCAACTCAAAAGTCGAAGGATGGACCCACCTCCGGCGGAATGACTTCACCCAAGGGGTCTTCCCTAGAGGTGGGCCCAGGGGGCCACTGTGGATACCCTGGGTACCGTATACCCCTTGAGATTGCAAAGATCTCAAGGAAATGTCATCTACTTGATTTGAAGACCTTCAGAGGCCCACATGTCAGACATAACTGGACCCGCTTCCCCAATATGGTTAGACTCAGGGTTGCCACGTGTACCATCAAACCGGAGCTACCACCCACAAGGGGGAAGCTCCGGGTCATGTACCATAACGGCACCCCCGGACCTAACCCCAGACCGAGGGAAGCTCTGGAACTGACACGTGTCTGGTGGCACCAGACCTATCTGTTCCTCACAGCATGCTCCAGAGCTGCCACGTGTCCTACCGTCGAATCTTCAGCCTCAAACCTCCGGTAGACTCCACAACGGCTCCGGATCTTCAAAGGGGAATCAAGGACTTCAAGACCCGATCAAGTGTCATTAATACTATGTTAATGACACACGATCAGACGACCTTAATTACCAGTAACGGTGTTGTCAAAGCCAGTAAATCAGTCATTAAGGGTAATTAAGCGCATCAATTGTGTATCAATATTAGTAACCGCCGGGGCCACATGTCGGGCCAGGCCAACTTGTAACGGCCTGTCCTTATACTATAAAAGGACAGGCCGACGATACATAGGGAAGACAGATCTGACCTGCTCTGATCTGATCACGCACACTTAACTCACGTCACCTGAGTTGAGTTCATACATCCAATAGAACACCAACACATCCCGTGGAGTAGGGTATTACGCTCAGGCGGCCCAAACCACGTAAACCTTCGTGTCTCCTGTGTCACTTTACATTTCACCTTCTTGAATCTCCGCGCGCCCACACCGAACTTCAAACTCTGCAAACACTTTAGTAGTGTTAGGAGATCTGCCAGATCAAAACCACCGACAGAAACCAATAAACAAACTCATTTCTGTGGCATTTTTCAACATCACGAGATTGAATCTCAGTTCTTCAATACGCTCCTTGAAAAGGGTACAAAATTAAATTAGCCATCTACAATAAGAATGATCCAATATAGTATAGAACATCTAAGTTATACGTACTTGATCCATGGAGCGGCCTCTTCAACATTATAAATAATATGATGCCTGCTGTTATGTAGTGCCACCACAGTAAGTTGGTCCCATTTAAATCCTTTTTTAGAATTATCAACTTCTGTAAATATAATAGACTCAAGAGGAGGTTCATTCCTAGCTGCAGCTTTATGACATTCTGGCCTATTAAGCTTGGTGCTGATGTTATCCAAAAACTCACTACAAAAAGTCAAACACTCTTTCATAATATATCACTCAACCATAGAACCCTCCGGGTGAGCTCTGTTACATATATATCTCTTCAATGTAACAAGGTACCTCTCATTTGGACACATCCATTTGTAAGAAATAGGACCCAAGCGAGCTTCTTTGGCAAGATGGGTTGGAAGATGTACCATGATATCGAAGAATGTGGGAGGAAGCAACATCTCAAGCTTACAAATTGTTTCAGAAATTCGTTTGATCATCTTATCCAAAACTGGTTATGCCAATTCTTTAGAAAAAATTATAGAGAAGAATCTACTAAACTCAATTAAAGGTGAAACACAACAGCCTTTTCAGGCAATATGTCACATATTGCAATAGGAAGGAGGTTCTCAAATATAACATGGCAGTCATGAGTTTCTAGACCCGATACCTTACGTGCTTTTATGTCCACACATCTCTTTATGTCTGAGGCATCTTCACATCGGGCATCTTCACACCCCCCAAAATCTTGCACAAGGTGTTCTTCTTCTAAGACCTATGTGTGCTGAATACATTAGCTTGTAGTGAATACACTTGCTTTGACGATAAAAGTTTTGAATATCACCAAAACACCTTTTTATCAAGGTGCAACTAGTTTTGTAAGCTCCGGCGGCAGCTTGGTTGTACTAGTTTTGGTAAGTTTCGACGCTAGGTTCTGCTAGCTTTTGTTAGCTCCGACTCAAGGTCCGGGTTGCTCTGGCAAGGTCCGGAACTTGACCGCAATGCTTCTGTTTTTCATTTGCAATGTTTCATACTTGCTTTACATCTATGGAAATATTGCTTAGTATTCATTTGCTATGTATTTGGTGCGTTTTATGTTGATATGGATGATATCGTGCTACAGTGGTTTTGCAACATGCTTATGTGAGGTTCTCACGTAAGGTGTTGTGTTCGGAACTAACTTGAGTCAAGTTGAGGACTTGGGCTCGTATGGTTGGTTGTTTATTCATGTGCAGGTGTTGCATGAGTTCAGGACATGGCTGGTGATGGGATCCATTGGACTAGTCTCAGGGAGGAGATGAGGTTCCAATAACCAAATTCAGGAGGAATTGTGGTTGAGCTGATCAGGAGGTTGCGCAGCATGATTGAATCAAGAACAATACATGTGAAGGTATCGTGGACGTCATTGGAAGATGTTTTCACGTGTGCAAGGAGTTCATGGACGTGGCTACATGGTTACGAGACATGATGAAGAGATGTGGACGTAAAGAGTTGGTCGAAAAGGTCCAACCGACTAAGTTGTGGACTAAGGCTGCGGCTGAGTCGGGTTTGACTCAAATATGGAAAGTTTTGAGTTGGTTATGATAGGATTTCATGTGGGTCACGAATTTGAGTTGTTTAGGAATGTGGGATATGTTCCTAAGGTGTTTGGAAGTCTTAAGATTGCTTCTATATGCATATAGAAGAATCCTAAGCAGCTATGGAAAGTTACGATTCGTGAACAAAGTAGGATTAGGTTCCTGATTTGAGTTGAGTTGGCTTTCGAGCTGGTTATATAAGCAAGGGAGCCCAGAGCTCGTGGTGCACGACTTTGGGGCTGTTCCTCTTGTGTTCTATTGAATAAAATTTGTAGTTTGAAGGAACTTTTTTGCCTTGTTCGTCTGACTTAATCTAGACAAGTTTTACTCGTCAAGTTTCTGGACAGCACTACCTTTCGTCGGTGGTTTTATCATAACTCGAGCTTTACAGATCCAATTGACGTGATTCTTTTTTGAGTTGTCTTCACAAATTGATTATCTATAATCTGTCAAAATTTCACGGTCATTGGATTTGTGGTCTATGATCTACACGAGTTTCTTTTCAGCGTTCCAGAACTGTTTTTTTTTCTCGGGTAGGGTAGATTGACCTTTGTTTGATATTTCGATCATAACTAGAGTTTTTCTCAACGGATTTGAGTGATTCTTGTTGTGTTTTATTCGTGACTTGATTATTTCTGATATCTATCACTTTTGTCACGGTGAAACATGTTTAGATTAGTCTCACACACGATTTCTTTAACATATCGTTTTTCCGCCAAAGGGGTTGGGGTTTAATTGTTTCCGCTGCGTAAGATTTTTAAATCTACCATTCACCCCCCTCCCTCTGGTAGCTTTTCACGTGCTCTTCGATCCTACAATTGGTAACAGAGCCACGGTGCTCTAATCTTTGTGATTTGCGCGTGTTTTTGACTAATCATCATGGAGAAGTACTCTGCCAAACCTTGTGTGTTCGCTGGTATTGATTTTCAGGTTTGGAAGGCACACATAGAGGCTTTCATCTAGGCACAAGGCTTTGCAATATGGGAGAAAGTATACAAGCCTTACGAAGTGCCATCAAACGATCAAGTTACAGCTACAAATCTGAGAGATGTCGACAACAACAACAAGGTTTGAAACTTGATCATACAAGGATTAACACAAAGCGACTTCGACCGTGTTGCACACCTCCGATCTGCATACGATGTGTGGAAAGCACTTTGTGACTACCACGAAGGATCCAACACGATCAAAGAGGTAAGGCAAGACATGTTCAAGAAAGAATCCATGCGCTTCGAGATGCAACCCGGTGAGTCTATTGATGACCTTTTTGCTCGCTTTAATAAGATTCTCAGCAACTTGCATAGTGTCAATGTTAATTTTTTAGATGTTGAAAATGCTAGGCAATTGCTAAGTGCATTAGATATGTCAATATGGGAGATGAAAGTCACATCTATTCATGAATCTACTATCATGAGTTCACTTACTTTAGATGTGCTATATACCAAGTTAAAAACTCATGAAATTGACATAATCTCACGTAAGAACCCCAACAAGTCTATTGCTTTTGTTTCTCAACGTGACATGCCTAGTTCCGGTCAAACATCATCTTGTGGTACACTTGCTTTGCTGTCCTCTCTAACCCTTGAACAGATTGAGGAGTTTTCAGAGGAGGAGCTAGCGCTCATCTCTACCCGGTTCTCAAAAGCATTGCAAAATGTGAGAACTAGAAGGAGAGGAAGCTCCGGACCTCAACGATGCATTGAATGTGGTAAGACAGGACATTTTCGTTTACATTGCCCTAACCTTTCAGGTCCTACTTCAAGGGATGAAAAGACAACAAGAACGAAGCACTCCTCTGCAAAAGATACGAAGAAAAAGAAGGGTTTTACAGGACGTCAATTGGTGAGCAGTTTTATCTCAGCACTTCAGGAACTTGGCTCAAGCGACGTGGACATTGGAAGTGATGAAGATGAAGATGATTTGGCAAACTTGTGCTTCATGGCAGGCAAGTCAAGATCAAGTATGGAGGAGGCAGAACACAACAGCGACAATGAAGAGGTATGTCCTACTTGCGAAGAAAAGTGTGATGCTATTTCTCATGCCACTGTTATTGTTAAGAAAAAGGACAAAAAGCTTAGGGACAATGCTGTTAAAATTGAGTCACTAGAATCTGAAATTAATCGTTTAAAATCCTTGATTCCTAGTGATGATTCTTGTTCCTCATGTGACTTAATATATGTACAATTGTCCTCCCTAAGAAGTGCACATAGCTCCACAATTGATAAACATGAACTTGAAATTGAAAAGAACAAAAAGCTTGCAACACTTAATATTGGAAACTTAAAAGATGCTTCTTGTTCTACAATTGATTTGCATTGTTCTAGATGTGATGATCTTGATAAGAAACTGCAAGATGCTATGAATGAAATCTCTATATTGAACAATGCTTTACGTTGTCATGAAGTTAAATGTTGTTCCAATTGCAAATTAAAAGGAAAAACTTCATGTGAAAATTGCCTTGATCTGTCCAATAAACTTGATAACATGCATAAGACATTTGCTCAGTTTTGTAATGGGAATAAGAACCTAAACTCGTTGTTGAATTCATCCAAGTCTTGTAATGATAAAACTGGTTTAGGTTTTGATTCTCGTGCTCATGCTAAGGTACATCCACCTAAAATTGTAAATTCATTAGGAAGTGGTTTGATTCAAAAAGTTCCTAAACAAAAAGAAGTGGTTTTCAAATCTGCAGGAGTATTGTCTCATTCCGTTTCAAATAAAAATGTTGTTTGCTCATCTCGACATGAACACAAAGTTAAATTTCATTGTACCTACTGTGGTGGAGATGGTCATTTCATAGATTTTTGTTATAGACTAGCTAAACAACAGAAAAGAGAAAGAATGGTTGCTAGATCTCATAACTTTCATGCAAAAATTGCTGCACACATATTGAACCGAATGTACAACCTGCTGTTTTGAGTCAAAAACATTCAAAGTTTTCCTCCGGACCTTCTGTTTTTGCCTCCGGAGCTACTGATTTTTGTGCTACACAAATAACACCTTATAGGTCAGTATTTAAGAATAAAAAATCTCAAACTTTGACTCATAAACCTGCTGTTTTGTCTCAGCTTTCGCGTGTTTTTCCTGCTGCACGTCGCGTGACTCAGTACTGGATTCCTAAATGCCTTTTGACTAACCCCAGTATTGAGTCATCGACATATTGTGCTTCTATGTAGGTTACACATTTGAGGAAGGAGAACATTTCGATTGTGGATTCAGGTTGCTCATGCCACATGACCGGTAACAAAGATTGGTTCTCCTCCCTCTCTTTTGTGTCACGTGTAGAGAATGTTACTTTTGCCGATAATTCTTCAACTCGTATAATTGCTAAGGGTTCGGTTAGAGTAAATGATCACTAGACTTTGAAGGATGTGGCACTTGTCAAAAATTTGAAATACAACTTGCTTACTGTTGCACAATTGCTAGATGAAAATCTAGAAATTATTTTTAATAAAAACTGCTGCAAAGTTGTAGGTTCAAATAGTGAGCTTATTTTTATCATGTCTCGGTTTGGAAGAGTTTTTAAAGCTGATTTTGATATGTCTTCCTCTAAGCATAGGTGTCTAGTTGCTAATGATTCAAAAGACTTATATTTTTGGCATCGTAGACTTGGTCACGTAAGCTTTGATCACCTAACGCGTGTTAGTGCTCTTGATCGCATACGTGGGCTGCCTAAGCTTAAAGGGGACAAAGAAATTGTGTGCTCTTATTGTAGACATGCTAAGATGGTTGCATGTTCACATACTCCTCTCACAATGATCATGACAACTGAACCGTGTCAACTTTTGCACGTGTTCAATCCTTCGGAGGTAAATGGTATGCTCTTGTGATTGTTGATGATGATTCTAGATACTCTTGGGTTTACTTTATGGCATCTAAGAATGAAGCTTTTAGTCACTTTAGAACTTTATTTCTTAGATTATCAATTGATCACTCAGGATCTTTAAAAGCAATTAGAAGTGATAATGGAACTGAATTTAAAAATCAATCTCTTGATCACTTTTGTGCTGAAAATAGAATAGATCATCAATTTTCTTTACCATATGTACCTCAACAAAACGGTGTTGTAGAAAGAAAGAACAGAACCTTAGTTGAGAGTGCTAGGACTGTGCTTGATGAATATCAAACTCCTAGGAAATTTTGGGCTGATGCGTTAGCAACCGCTTGTTATGTCTCAAATCGTGTTTTCTTGCATGCTAAGCTAGGTAAAACATCATATGAGCTCCGGTTTGGACATAGGCCTGGTGTTACACACTTTCGGGTCTTTGGTTGCAAATGCTTTGTTAAGAAACATGGTAATCTTGATAAATTTGAACCTAGATCCATTGATGGCATGTTTCTTGGTTATCCATCTCATACTAGAGGTACCGTGTGCTTTTACTTGACAATAACAAAATTGTGGAAACTTGTGAAGTGTCTTTTGATGAAGCTAGCCTAGGTACTAGCTCAAACATTGCAGGTCCAAATCCATATCCGTAGGGGGGAGCATTTTCGTTGAAGATGAGGAAGAATTGGAGCTGCTGCCCGAAAATTCAGCAGCTAAAGACTTTGGTTCAGCTCCGGATGTTAATTCCCAACTAGCACCGACAACCGTTAATGCTGATTCAAATCATCCTCAAGTCACAAGCTCATCAATTTGTGATGAACATGAAGAAGAAGAAGATTGTGATAAATCTGTTCCCCTGCGGTTTTACAAACATCATCCCCAACAACAGATGATTGGAAGCTTGCACGAACGAGTCACACAGTCCAGGTTTTACGATCCAAACTCTTATGCTCATTCTGCTTTTGTTGCTTCTTTTGAATCGAAAGATATATCACACGCACTCACTAATGAATCTTGGATTATTGCCATGCAAGAAGAGTTAGAAAATTTTGAAAGAAATAATGTTTGGAAACTTGTACCTCCACCTCAAGGTAACACTTTAATTGGAACTAAATGGGTATTTAAAAATAAACAAAGTGAGGATTGGGTTGTGGTTAGGAATAAGGCTAGGTTGGTTGCTCAAGGTTTCACTCAAGTTGAAGGTCTAGATTTTGATGAAACTTTTGCTCCCGTTGCTAGATTAGAAGCCATAAGAATTTTGTTAACCTTTGTTGCATCTAAAGGTTTCAAGCTATATCAAATGGATGTTAAAATTGCTTTTCTTAATGGCTACATAGATGAGGAGGTTTATGTGAAACAACCACCGTGTTTTGAAAATCCAGATTTTCCTAATCATGTTTACAAACTGTCCAAAGCCTTGTACGGTCTCAAACAAGCCCCTAGAGCATGGTATGATAGGTTAAAAACATTCTTACTTGAAAAAGGGTTTACCATGGGCAAGGTTGATAAAACTCTTTTTGTGCTTAAGCATGGCAATGACTCATTATTCGTTCAAGTGTATGTGGATGATATTATCTTTGGTTGTGCTTCTCATGATCTTGTGTCCAAGTTTTAAGCAATGATGAGTTCCGAATTTGAAATGAGTATGATGGGTGAACTCACTTACTTTTTGGGGCTGCAAATCAAGCAAACTAAGGAGGGTACCTTTGCGCATCAAACGAAGTATACAAAACATCTCCTAAGGCGCTTCAACATGGACAGAAGCAAGCCTCTTCAGACACCAACGGGAACAGCAAAAACACTTGGACTTGATGAAGATGGTGAACCCGTGGATCAAAAATAATATAGAAGCATGATCGAATCACTTTTGTATCTCACGGCATCAAGACCAGACATACAATTCAGCGTATGTCTTTGTGCACGGTTTCAAGCCTCCCCATGTGCTTCACATCGTGAAGCCGTCAAAAGGATTCTCAGGTACTTACTTGGAACTCAAGAATTTGGAATTTTTCTTCCTTCTTCCTCAACTATTACTTTGAAAGCTTTTTTAGATGCTGATTTTGGGGGTTGTAGGATTGATAGAAAAAGTAATTCCGGTGCTTGTCATTTTCTTGGTGATTCTCTTGTTGCTTGGTCCTCGAGAAAACAAAATTCAGTTGCACAATCCACAGACGAATCTAAATATGTAGTTGCTGCTAGTGCTTGCTCACAAATTCTTTGGATTGTTCAAACACTTAAGGACTATGCGGTTGATCTAGATAGTGTTCCACTGTTCTGTGATAACACTAGTGCCATTTGCATTGCTAAAAACCCTGAGCAACATTCTAGAACTAAGCACATTGACATTAGGTATCACTTTCTCCGAGATAATGTTGAAAAAGGAAACATTGTGCTTTACCATGTAGATACCAAACAACAATTGGCTGACATTTTTACAAAACCTTTGGATTTCACTCGTTTTTGTTACATTCATAGTGAAATAGGGGTTATGCACCCTCATGGCTTAAATTGAGGGGGAGTTTTGAAACTTGGGAAGTCTATGTGTGAATCTGAAATTAAAATAATATGAGCATAGTATTTCATACATATATGACTTTGTAATTCCCTTTACATGCTGAAAGTTCTTACTACATTACTCGTGTTATACATTTTGTAGTTTTTGCCATGTCTAGTAATTGGAATAATTACATACACTAAAACTGGTCATGGTCGAACTTTCTTGCTGTTTTGAACTTGTTACATGTTCACAAGTGCTTTTAATCATTAAGAATTAATCAAGTAATCAACTCACATGTTGAGTTTTTATGAACAAATATAAATTGAGAATAGATCAAGAGAATATGCATGCATCACACTTCTTTTTTTGAGATGGCTTATCATTGCACTTAGATATGAACATGGAAGAAGTTGTGTATGACTAAAACCATGTCCTTAAGCTTCTGATTGTCAAATGACATAGGCTTGGCTTGGTTTGTTAGAATAAGGCAGATGCGCATATAATCTATTACAAATATCATATGATCTAAATCTATGCTTTGAAAAAGAATAAAATGCAGCAACTAGTGTCATGCTTTCAGGTTTTGAAATAGTTAAGTTTGTGAGATCATGACTTGCTTCAATTGAAAATTACATTTGATCTCTAGCATGGCTTACACTACTTTATGTATCTCATTGATGTGATAATGTAAGTTACCTGATAGTATGACTTGGATGAGCTTTGTTTATATGTATATGTTATAATGTGCTCATAACAACTAAAGTTGGAGAGATAATTTGTTTATATGCTCATGACTTGCTGAATACATTGTCAAAGGGGGAGAGATAAGCATGAAGAGAAAGAGAATATGTGCATAAGGAGAGATAATAAAGGGGGAGAGATAATATGGGATAATTTTTTGATTTCCTTCTCATTTTACTTTTTATTTACAAAGGGGGAGAAATCGCCTTCAAAACTTTTATGTGAATAAGCAAATGTTTGGATTTTAAATGGTGTTGTCAATGCATTCATCAAGTGGGAGATTGTAAGACCTATGTGTGCTGAATACATTGGCTTGTAGTGAATACACTTGCTTTGACGATAAAAGTTTTGAATATCACCAAAACACCTTTTTATCAAGGTCCTACTAGTTTTGTAAGCTCCGGCGGGAGCTTGGTTGTACTAGTTTTGGTAAGTTCCGGCACTAGGTTCTACTAGCTTTTGTTAGCTCCGGCTCAAGGTCCGGGTTTCTCTGGCAAGGTCCGGAACTTGACCGCAATGCTTCTAATTTTCATTTGCAATATTTCGTACTTGCTTTACATCTTTGGAAAGATTGCTTAGTATTCATTTGCTAAGTCTTTGGTGCGTTTTTGGTTGATATGTATGATATTGTGTTACTGTGGTTTTGCAACATGCTTATGTGAGGTTCTCACGTAAGGTGTTGTGTTCGGAACTAAGTTGAGTCAAGTCGAGGACTTGGGCTCGTATGGATTGGTTGTTTATTCATGTGCATGTGTTGCTTGATTTCAAGAAATGGCTGGTGATGGTATCCATTGGACTAGTCTCAGGGAGGAGATGAGGTTCCAACAACCAAATTCAGGAGGAATTATGGTTGAGCTGATCAGGAGGTTGCGCAGCATGATTGAATCAAGAACAATGCATGTGAAGGTATCATGGAGGTCATTGGAAGATGTTTGCACGTGTGCAAGGAGTGCATGCACGTGGATACATGGTTCCGAGACGTGATGAAGAGATGTGGACGTAAAGAGTTGGTCAGAAAGGCCCAACCGACTGGGTTATGGACTGAGGCTGTGGCTGAGTCGGGTTTGACTCAAATATGGAAAGTTTTGAGTTGGTTATGATAGGATTTCGTGTGGGTCACGAATTTGAGTTGTCTAGGAATGTGAGATATGTTCCTAAGGTGTTTGGAAGTCTTAAGATTGCTTCTATCTGCGTATAGAAGAATCCTAAGCAGTTATGGAAAGTTACGATTCGTGAACAGAGTAGGATTAGGTTCCTGATTTGAGTTGAGTTGGCTTTCGAGCTGGTTATATAAGCAAGGGAGCCCAGAGCTCGTGGTGCATGACTTTGGGGCTGTTCCGCTTGTGTTCTATTGAATAAAATTCGAAGTTTGAAGGATCTTTTGTGCCTTGTTTGTCCGACTTGTTCCAGACAAGTTTTACTCGTCGAGTTTCTAGACAGCACTACCTTTCATCGGGGGTTTTATCATAACTCAAGTTTTACAGATCCAATTGACGCAATTTTTTTTGTGTTGTCTTCATAACTTGATTATATATCATCTTTCAAAATTTCATGGTCATTGAATTTGTGGTCTATGATCTACACGAGTTTCTTTGCAGCGTTCCAGAACTGTTTTTTTTTCTCGGGTAGGGCAGATTGACCTTTGTTTGATCTTTCGATCATAACTTGAGTTTTTCTCGATGGATTTGAGTGATTCTTGTTGTGTTGTCTTCGTGACTTGATTCTCTCTGATATCTATCACTTTTTTCATGGTGAAACATGTTTATATTAGTCTCACACACGATTTCTTTAACAGATCGTTTTTCTGCCGAAGGGGTTGGGGTTTAATTGTTTCCGCTGCATAAGATTTTTAAATCTACCATTCACCCCCCCCTCTGGTAGCTTTTCACGTGCTCTTCAATACTACACTTATCATCTTTGTGCAAAGTATATAATGCTGGTGGACAATTGTACTTCTCATTTATAACCATCAAATGTTGATCTGGCCGTATACCCATATCCTGCATATCAAGACGAGCTTGTAGACTATCTTTTGTTTTACGATCCATATTAAGCAATGTCCCCAATACGTTATCACAAATGTTTTTCTCAATGTGCAAGACATTCAAGTTACGCCTTATTAGCAATGTCTTCCAATACAAGCGTTGGAAAAATATACTTTTCTTCTTGCAACTATGCTACCTATTTTCCTCACTGCACTTTCTCTTCTTATTCGTCTGTCTAGAACTCTCGTATTGTTGGAGTACTTCATCACCAAATAGTTATGTTGGAGCCTCTCTATTCTCTATCTTGTCATTGAAAGAAGCTTTGTTTCAATGCGACCTATGATTCTGAGGTAGGAAACGACAATGACCCATGTAGCAATACTTTCGTCCATGTTTCATCCACAAGGCGTCAGTGTTTATATGGCAGTATGGACATGCTAGCTTACATTTTGTGCTCCATTCACATAGCATTGCGTATGCTGGAAAATAGTTTATTGTCCACAATATAGAAGCTCACATGAGAAATGTCTCTTTCTTTGAACTGTCGTATATTTTAACACCATCAGGCCATAATTTCAGTAGCTCATCAATCAAAGGTTGCAGAAACACATCAATATTGTTGTTTCCAAGTGACTTTGGCCAAGTATTTATCATTGACATCAACATATAAGGATGCTTCATACACAACCAAGGTGGTTGATTATAAGGGATTAGAATCACAAGCCATGTACTATAAGAAACATTTATTATTAAAAAAGAATATAAATCATTAGATGCTACCCCAAGTCTTATGTTGCAAGGATCACATGATAAAATTGTGTGAATGCTATCAAAATGCTTCCATGCTTTCGAATCTGCAGGATGGCATAATATTCCATCATCAATATATTCTTCTTTGTGCCAACGCATGTTTGATGCCGTTGATTATACCTTATAAAACTTTTGAAGATGGGGAATAAGAGGAAAGTGTCATAGAATCTTGCGTGTTACAAGCTGCTTGGCTTTTCTACAAGGCAAAGCCTCTCTTGCAACCCCACCAGTACTATTTTTCCATCTTAATTCACCAGATTTTGGGCATCAATCCAGCAGAGAATAGTCCTTCCAAAATAACACACAATCATTGACACATGCATCGATCTTTTGGTAGTCCAGCTCGAGTTCATGAACAACCTTCTGAACTTTATCAAGTGTATTAGGAATGTAGTGGCCCTCTGGAATCACATATGAGAATAGTTCAAGGATCAACCCACACGCTTTTTTGCTCAAACCATTTAAACACTTTATCTGGTACAACCTGACAATGAAGGGTAATTGGGTCACCTTCTCACAACCTGGATACAACTCATTTTGGCATCATTTAATAAGTAATAGAATGTCTTTGCACACCCAGTTGGCTCCTCCTGGTTTATAGCATTTTCTGAACCATCAACATCTACTAAAGTACCACCATGATCAGTGTCTCTAAGTAGACTAGACAACATATTTTCCATAGCAGCATCATAAGAAATTATCTCCTCATTCTTTGCTTATTGCTCAACAATATTTTTCTCAACTCATTTTTCTCCATGGTGTACCCAACAAGTATAATCCAATGACATCCTATTACGAAGCATGTGAAGAGGAACTTCCTTGTGTGTCCTTTGGAAAATATTATGACATCTTGTACAAGGACAAGGCATAGTTCCTCCTTCATGAGTGCCCTGGAATGCAAAATATAAAAATGACTTCATTCCATCTTGCCACCCCTTTGTACACCTGTCTTTTCCCATCCATGTCTTATCTCCTAACATCGCTTCCTACAACTCAATCAGCCTATCCATAAGAATATAGATCTACAATAACATTATGTGAGCAATTGTACCTACTGTTGTTGCTCCTCCACGTGCGGTGGCCGGCAGATGCTCCTCCAAGAACGTGGCGACCAGCGGATGCTCCTCCAAGAGCGTGGCGGATGGCGGAAGCTCCTCCAAACGCGTTTTGTACGATCGGGAGAGTGGTCATTGTAGATCAAAGGGTACCGTAATAAAAAATTCTTTTCATTTATTATTTTCCTTCAATATTCGGCATGAAAAAATTTACCGCCCCCGACAGACAGCCAGGACAAAGCGTACGTGAAACTATCAGAGTAGGCCCAACAATGCGCTAGGATGCTTGTTTTTTACTGGGCTAAAACTGCGCTGAGTCACTTTGTATTCATTGGCCAAAACTGCATTGGGACGCTTGGTGTTCATCCCTATGACGCGTGAGCCCATCTACGGGCGCACGTCTGCCTCTGGAAATTTGTTATCTAAATAAGTTAATGTAGTAATGGGGTGGTATTCTGATCAAAATAAAGCATACACATAAAATCTCTTGAACTGCAGCAACACAGTGATATAAACAAGGATTAAATACTAAATATAAACATCGACAGATCCAAACAGTAGTGTTCAACGTACCATTCCAGGCAACAAACTAATTAACTTGACAGAACCAGCTGTTACATAACCCTCAATAAACACAAAATAAACTAATCGGCACATCTAGTCCGCAGCATTTCCCTTCAAGCAGTGGTAATAACTTCGGTCCATGTATAGGAGTAGTGGTAATGATGACACTGCGTATAGGGGCATAGGGCTAGTGGTACGTTGGAGTACTACCTATCTTTTTTTAACATTTTTCTTGTCCTTTCTTTTGTTTTCTGGAGTTCATTGCCTCCACTTTTCTTTCTAGTCATCGCTACCTGTTGCGTTTTCATATTACTACGTAGTATACTACTTTACATACCGTTTTGCACGCCCCGCTACGGGCGATCTCCTAGCACCTCCAGTAGCTAAAGTACTGTATAGGCCACTTTAGAGGCCATCGGGGTGTGGAGAGTCATTCATTAACTGAGAATACAGATAGAATAGATAGTTCACTAAACAACAGATAGACAACAAAATAAAAGATGGAACAGACGAACAACATTGAGTTCATTAACATAAATTATTACTACGAAACAAGAAAAATGACATCATGAAACAAGAAAAACAACATCACAACCTTATAAGTCTATTTTATATATAGCCCATATCGGATAACACCGCACGATAGGATGTGACATGCTCGTGCCTAATCCTACAGTCTTCACTACAAAAGACCCTGCTGCCGCTCCATCCTTGCTTGCCGCAGCGGCAGTTGTGCACGGGTCAACCTCCTTATTGTGCAGAGACACCATTGACAGTCTCGACAACAGGCGCGGAAGCGTCCACGTCATATTACCGATTTCAACCAGGGCTTGAATCCGACACAACATGCACTCATTGTTGGTCCTCATGATGGTGACAGACCTGACTACTTTCTCATCGATGTCATCCTCCCTATCGAACTCCCGGATATACTCAGTGGCATCGTGAGCCCTGTAGTCGGCGTCATAGCGGAGGAGGCCAAGGACGTAGGCTTCCTCGCTGTGGCCGTCCGGCTGTGTGCGATTGTCCGCGAAGACAAGCTTGAGCCCAGTGACATAGCATGTACGAGGGTTGCCGACGATGGCCAGGTTCTCCACGAGGTCTTCGTAGTGCCCCGTGTCGCACCACATCCACTGGGTCTTGTGCTCTAGCGCCATGCGCCTTCCCATAGTGCCATCCCATCATGCCGCATGCATGGCCTTGCATGTGGCATGTAGAATAGAGGGGTCGTCCAAGGGTCGCAGGGATCTTGCGGCATGGCACCCCGCGATCTCGACCACAATATCAGGCGTGAAAGGTAACTCCATAGGCTCCGACATCACCGTGCTGCAAAGGGAACCAATGAACCAATGACGGTGCGCACTACGGAGACAAAGAGGAAGCTAGAGTACGCACAGTGAAGATGATGGTGTGTCTTTAGAGTACGCGCGGAGAAGACGATGGAGACATTTTATAAAAAGACACGCCATCAACTTCTCTGCACGTATTAATGGGGTTCATGCGTAGTGATGGTTCGGCTTCCGGCGGTGGCGGATACACATCCTCTGCAGTACTACATGTGCATTAAGGGTGGCTGACTTGTGAACACCACAGCCTATGGGACCAACACCTCTCTGCATGCACTTATGGGACGTGCGAAGTAATGGAACCACTTTGATCTCAACATCAGCACAAGAATAATATATTATCATCAATAGAGATAATATACTATGTTTGACAGGATTAAGACTGGAGTAATCTGCGCCAAAAATTTCCTGTTTTACACTTTGGTTCTCCACGCTCTTTCACCTTAATTCGTACGTACTACCTATCTTTTTCTAACATTTTTGTCCTTTCTTTTCCTTTATTTTCTTTTCTTTTCTCTCTGTTCAATGTCTCCATTTTTCTTCCCAGTCATCGTTATTTGTTGCGTTTTCCTGTTACTATACTACTTTACACACCACTTTGCAGGCCCTGCAGCAAGCGATCTTTTGGCACCTCCAGCGGCTAAAGTACTGTACATGCCACTTTAGAGGCTACCGGCGGGGTGGACGGTCTTTCATTAACATAGAATACAGATAGAACAGATAGTTCACTAAAAAGCAGATAGAAAACAAAATAACAGATGGAACAGACGAACAACATTGAGTTTATTATCATGAAACATTACTCCCTCCTTCCTATATTACTTATCGTTAGAATAAGTTTTTTAGATCAATTTTGAACTAGAAAACTTGTCCTAATTAACGACAAGTAATATGGGAAGGAGGACGTACAGAAAAAGAAAAACAACATCACGAAACAAGAAAAGATACAACATCACAAAACAAGAAGAGAAAAATATCACGACTGTATTAATCTGTGTTAAAAGGCCTGCTTTAAAGTTAGGAACGACAATAATGTAATCAGATGTTTGGTGCAATCGTGCAATCAACCAACTTCAACTATTGGATCGATCTACATCTTACGATCTTTGAATCTTTTTATTTAACCCCATCCACCAGGTGGAGGGGTGGTGGTGGAAGGCGTTAAGTGAAAATATGTAACAACTGTAAGATGTACATCCAACTGATGAAAATCGTTGATTACACAATTGCACAAAAACTTTAGTTGCATCTAGGGCTATCAACGAGTCAAACTCGAGCGAGCTTGCCTTTCTAAGCTTGAGTTTGATAAAACACTAAGTTGATCTCGAGTCGAGCCCAGAATTCATGTATATAAAATAGAATCTACTAAATTTAGGTTCACAACTAATGGAGTAGGAAGGTGGACGATGTTGCACATTATTTGTTGCTATCATATATAAAAAATGTGTCCCATAAAACATTTTTAATAGAATTATATAGTTTTGTTAATCACACATATCATAGATGACAACAATAAATGAGCTTACTCGAGCTTTTAGAGCTTGAGCTCATCACACTCGCAATCTCAAGATTGGCTTGTTTAGAATTGGCACAATACTCAACTTCATCCTCAAACTTTCAATTAAAACTCAGTTTGGTCCTTGAACTTTCAAATGGGTCAATTTTGTCCCTTGACTTCACACAACCGTTTCACATTCATCCTTAGTTTGAGTTGGACATCCACATTGGCATGCCACATAAGCTATTATGCCACATCATCTACCCCACCCACCTCACATAGAAAAAGATAATAATTTTTTATCATCTTAAGAAAATAACTGGCTAATTAATTGGGGTGGATTTACGTAGTTGCATGGGATATACATATGTATCCTCCATTATTTTACAAAACTATCAAGTGATATATCCTATGTCATATTACATATGTAAAAATATTGCAAATTTGAAAACTTCTAAGCCTAGGGAAGAGCAAACAGGGGAAAAATGAAGTCTAATTTTAAGCCTAGGGAAGAGCAAACGAGCGACTTACGATCTTCGAGCTTTATTGATAGTCCTACTTTAAATTTTGGTTCTCCATGAGGCGATGGGACGCGCCGCTCCCGTCATCGTCCTTATTATCTCTTCCCCTCCCCCTGTCCGCGATGTGGCTTCTATTCTCCTGTTCTCTACTCTCTTCGCTGATGTGTAATAATTATATTCCTTGGAAACGGTCGGCCTCTCTTCTTCCATGCATGGTCCCGCTGACGTGTCATACTTTATTCATCTCTTCATGTATTTCTAGTCTAATAACCACATTCTCACAACCATTAAAAATATGACACTTCAGTGGGAGCAAGCATGGGAGGAGAGAAGTTTTGTCCGGCCACGAATATAAATGGCTTGGTGTGGCCTCCTTCCGTGTGATATCGTCTTCCTTTTGGTCACTTTGCCCCTTCTTTTAGCCACGTCTACTAATTGCATGTGGTTTTGATCTCCCTTTTCTCCTTTAACCCTTGCCCTTCTGCGTCCAGTCGCTCTATTCGGACATGGGTGTGCGGCGGATGATGTGGTCGACACGGGCCGCCAGGCCGATCGATGGGATTCCGGAAGGAGATCTCGGAGGAGTTCCAAGATCAGTCAGGCGTGCCATAATTATGTTCCCTCGAGGGTTTGAGGATCGAAGGTACCATTTAGGCAGCCAACCGGAGGTTCGAACGAAGCTACACGGCTGGCAGGGTATACGTACCTTAACTTCCGTCGTGTGTCCCTGGTGGTTGTTGGAAGAGCGTTGAAGGTATGCTCTGATTCCTGTCCTCCAAATCCATCTAGGATTCCAATGACGCAAGCGGTTCACCAACAGACAAACCAGCAAAGCCTCAGTGATGAGCGGCATGCAAGTTTCTTGATAAGAAACTGACTGTGGGGGCGGCCCTCGGCATGCGTGTTTGACAGGAAGGATGTTCACTTGAGGGTCTGAGGATAAAAGGTACACCATCTAGGCAGCCAGCCGGAGGTTCGAACGAAGCTACATAGTTGGCCAGGTACACGTACGGTCCGAGTGTGCCGGTGTACCATAACCCCCATCGTGCGTCCCCGGTGGGTGTTGGGAAGATCCTTGCATGTATGCTCCGATTCTTGTCTTCCGACTCCATCTAGGCTTCCGATTACGCAGGCAGTTCACCACCAGACAAACCAGCAAAGCCTCAGTGATGAGCGGCATGCAGGTTTCTTGATGAGAAACTGACTGCCGGGGCGGCCCCGGGCAAGCATGTTTGAAAGGAAGGATGTTCCCTCGAGGGCTTGAGGATAAAACATACCATCTAGGCAGCCAACCAGAGGTTCAAACAAAGCTACACGGCTGGTCGAGTACATATACGGTCCGGGTGTGCTGGTGTACCTTAACCCCCATCGTGCGCCCCGATGGTGGTTTGGAAGAGCCTTACATGTATGCTCTGATTTCTGTCCTCCAACTCCATCTCGACTTCCGATGACCCAGGCGGTTCACCACAAGACAAAACAACATAGCCTTAGTGATGAGCGGATGAGGACCCCAACATACAAGTTTCTTTATGAGAAACTTACTACGGGGGTGGCCCCCGGTATGCATGTTTTACAAGAAGGATGTTCCCTCGAGGGTTCAAGGATAGAATGTACCATCTAGGCAGCTCACTACGCGGTTCATCAAACTAATTGCATGCCATGTACAATATAATTTCCAACATGTTGTACTCGTCCTTTGGAAGAAATGACAGTCGTAGGTGCTAGCCGCTATATGTTATGATTTTAGGAACAAATGAGCACACTTGTGAAAACACGTATGCCACATCTGATCCTCAACGTCATCAAATTAACATGATCCTCAACAAGGGGAGCAACGTCTCTCCACGATGTTCCATCTGGTGTTGCAAACACGATTCTCGCCTCACGCTGGCCATGTTTCTTGATCCAACCGTACAAATTCAAATAAAGGGGAGCTAGAGATTGGTGGAAAAATAATATAAGAAAAAACGAAGAAGAAAAAGGATGGCGCGCGTTTTGATTCAAGAACCGTGAGACTGCTGACTTCCATTTTCATTGGCCAGTTCCCGATTCTGCTGATCTCTCCAGCCTGCATTCACACTAGCTACTCTCTGGTGGCTAGACCCAGGGTATGTCGTGGCTCACCCGGCATACCCAGTGGGTGCGCCCCTAAGAAAAGTTGTTGTTGTTGTATGTGGTCTTTGGTTGAGACGATGCAACTTGCATTCATAAGGATAATAATTCAAAAATAGAAAGAGCATATCAGATTCAAAAATCTTCATTACTTTCTTTACTCGGGGCTTAGGCCCGTCAAATTTGGGAACTCCTCCACTCATATCATAATTGCATTAGTTATATATCTACGCCCGTTTCCAAAATCCAAACTACAGGTAGAGGAAGGTTTGCAAAAGGGAGAAGTTGTGTTGCGCCGCCAAAGACCACAACCGTAGGCACAAGGAGAGGACCAATGGCGGGGACTCAGGTGTACAATGTGACATTCATGGATGACGTGATCACAACCACCATGATGTCCTCCGGTGAGGCCATGAGGGACTGGCTCGACGAGGTCCTCTTCGTTTGCCGTCGGCGCCTTCATAAGCTCGTCATCGGGCTCGACGTGGAGTGGCGCCCCAGCTACTTCGCTGACCAGAACCATGTCACCGTTCCGCAGCTCTACATCGGCCACTGCTGCCTCATCTTCATGGTCATTGTCATTGACTACTTTCCCGACGAGCTAGAAGATTTCCTTAGCAATTCTGACTACCGCTTCCTCAGCGTGGATGTGGAGGGTGATGTCGACCTACTTTGGAAGGACTAGAAGCTGAAGGTGACCAAAATGGTGGACCTGGCTGAGCTATCAGCAGAGGAGATGGATCTCCCAAGCCTCCACCGCATGGGGCTAAAGGACATCGCGAGTGGCATGATGGGCGCCGACATGGAGAAGCCTTACCGGGTGAGGACGAGCTACTAAGACCTGTACAATCTCTCCAGCGATCAGATCAGCTATGCCTGCATCGACACCTTCATCTCCTTCGAGGTCAGCCGCAAGCTGCTCTCTGATGACTACTGATCTAACCACCGAGTTTGTCGATCCGCTGCCGTCGATCAACCCAGGTGGGAATTCGCAAGTGCAACGATCAAGTTCTACCTTATATGCTTGTGCTCTCAATCTCTCTTAAAATTATTTTTTCTTGAGGAAACACTATCTTGGGTCCACTTTAGAGGCCACCGGCGGTGTGAAGGGTAGTTCCTTAACAGAGAATACAGATAGAACAGATAGTTCACTAAATATCAGATAGAAAACAAAATAATAGATGGAACAGGCGAACAACATTGAGTTCATTCTCATAAAACATTACTCCCTGCTTCCTATATTACTTATCATCAGAACAAGTTTTTAGTTCAATTTTGAACTAAAAAACTTGTCCTAATTAACGAAAAGTAATATGGGAAGGAGGAAGTACAAAACAAGAAAAACAACATCACGAAACAGGGAAAATACAACACCACAAAACAAGAAGAGAAAAAGATCACGATTGTATTAATCTGTGTCAAAAGATTTATTGTTTTAAAGTTGGGAATGACTAGAATGTAATCAGGTGTTTGGTACAATCGTGCAATCAACCATCTTCAATCATTGGATCGATCTGCATCTTACGGTTGTTGAATCTTATTATTTAACCCCCTCCACCGGGTGGAGGGGTGGTGATGGAAAGAGTTAAATGAAAAGATGTAATAATTGTAAGATGTACATCCAACAGATGAAAATCGTTGATTACAGGCTTGCACCAAAACTTTAATTGCATCTAGGGCTGTCAACCAGTCGAACTCGAGCGAGCTTGCCTTTCTAAGCTTGAGTTGATAAAACACCGAGTCGATCTCGAATCAAGCCAAGAATTCATGTATATACAATAAAATATACTAAATTTAGGTTCACAATTAATGGAGTAGGAAGGTGGACAATGATGCACATTATTTGTTGCTATCATATATAAAAATCGTTTCCCATAAAACATTTTTAATAGAATTATATAGTTTAGTTAAAAATACATATCATAGATGACAACAATAAATGAGCTTACTCGAGCTTTTCAAGCTTGAGCTCATCAAGCTAACAAGCTCAAGCTTGGCTCGTTTAGAATTGGCACAATACTCAATTTCATCTTTCAACTTTCAACCAAAACTCAGTTTGGTCCTTGAACTTTCAAATGGGTCAATTTAGTCCCTCATCTTCACACAACTGTTTCACTTTCATCCTTATTCTGAGTGTGACATCGACATTGGTGTGACACCCAGTTCCGAAAATGAAGCAAGTGAATATATACGTGTGCCCAAGACGTTCAATACACATACACGAGTGCATTCATAAAATGATATACAGAAAAATACCACAGAAAATATTAATTAAGCACTTTTACTACACAATTCATAATATCCTCAAATACAAGCTCTAGTGAATACTAATGACAAGTTTGAACTAATGCAGCGGAAACAAACTAAATTGGGCAATCTAAGCAGCTAAGCAAGGTACGCAAATATGGTAGTGCAGCTCCAATGAACACCACAAGCAAAGCTAATGGTAGACACAGCCTAGAACTCCGCATTTTCATTGTTATACTCCCATTCCTGACCTGCAACTATTGGTGGGGGAATTGCAAGGGTGAGTACATGTCGTACTCAGCAAGTGTGGAAAGTATGACATGTAGCCGATTCAAATGACAAATATAATAATAGCTAAGTGCTGAAAAGTACATGAAAATATTTGAAAAGCAATATATTATACGTATGTAAAGTAATCCCATCATAAACCATAATTAATAACATAGTACCAGTCCATATTGCATTACCATCATCCATATTCCAGATTTTACCATTACCTTTAACCATATTCAATACCAGAATTTAATCCATAACCAGTCATAACCATATTATCAACCATAACCATTACCAAACCATCCCAAATTCCAATTTCCCTGTAATCATGTAGGTCATCCAGATTCTCATAACCGGGAGCACGACTATTATGATAGTTTTATGACATTCTGTAGAGTTTGTACCACTTTACCCACATGTTTGTGATTTTAACACCCGTTGGCGACTAAAGAAAAACCTCCATTATGCCAAAACACTACCATAGGTGTATGGCCAAGAGATAACAAAATAGCCTTTACAAAGGGACTACTAGCAAGTACGAACCCACTGAGGTTTCACCGGTGGCGATTTCTCCAACTGAGAACATCTTCAACCAAGGGACCCCTCTTGTGCCATTCGGATCCCAGGGAGTCCTGCCAACCATATCCAAACCCATGTCGACTCCCCTTCTCCGGTGCGTCAAATGATCCATTCAATACTAGCAATACCCTAATTAATCAGCTACGCCACACCCATACTTGGCCTCGTGGTGGCACTGTTGTCCTGGCTTATTCTCGCATGAACCGGTCCTTAGATCCAAAGCAAGCGAAACCACCATAACATCCAACCCATCCACATACCAGGCTTGCCTAGATCACCCATTACCATATCATATTGACTAGTTCAAATTAACCATAATCTCATTAATGCATAATTAAATGGTATAGTTGTTTTCCCATCTCAATTAATTAAGTTAAGCAAAAATGTAAAAAGCCCTTCCCAACTCTCTACCATATATTCCAGGTGACAAGGGTGGTTAAAAAAAAGCTAGTAAACTTCCTATCATAATATTCCCATCAAATTGACACACCATGCAGTTTTGTGAACAAAACATTTATTCGTAAAACAGGATCAATATGTTCAAGGACACTTGCCTTGCTCTTGGGCTTGACTGGGAACAAAGACTTCAAATTCTTGGTGCTGAAGATCCTCCGTGGCACTCTCTAGCTCAAATTCATCTAATCCGTGCAACAAACATACAAGACGAGAATTACAATAAAAAAGTGCACATATATTTTGCAATATGTCATGACATGCATGATTAATGCAATTTGCAAAGCGAAACTAGTTAATGAGTTACTAATGGTGTTCACTAATAATTTACAATGGTTATTAACAAGTTTATACAGGTTTGGAGTTGATTCGAATCAATTTGGAATAAATTCAATAGGAAATAGATTGCAAAATCGGACAAGTCCGCACGAGGCCGGACTAGTCTGCACTGCGCAGGAATAGAGAACTAGGGTTTTCTAGATCGATGTGAATTTGGAGAATTGTGGTTGAATTTATGTGAGAAAAGGAAGTACAAGGTATACCTGGTGTTTAGAGCTCCAATGAATCAAGGATCTTGGACGTAACACTTGGATCTTGACGATCTAAGGTTGATGAAGAACTTGATGGTGAATTGGTGATGGAGAACGAAACTTGATGGAGATCTTGATACTCTTTCGTTTCCTCCTCTTCTACTTCTTGCTTGGGATCTCCTTCTCCCTCCTTGATGGCGGCTCTCCACAAACTAGGGTTTGGTGGTCTTCAATTGAGGCAAAAGGATGTTAAGTTATTGGGTTTAATAAGGGTGGAGGCTAGGGTTTGATGGAATTCGAGTTTAAGATGGGTTTAGGCCAGTTTGGGGTCCCACATGGGCTCCAAAAAGAGTTAGACACGACGTCCTTAGGCCCACATAAGGTAAAACCCAAAAACACATTGTGAAACAAAAGATCAACTCGGAATCGCAATTTACCGGACAAGTCCAAAAAGGGTCGGACTAGTCTGAAGTTAGACAGAGAGATATCGGACAAGTCCGGACTATATCTGTCGGTACCCAGCAGACCGGGTACCATCGCGCACAAGCTAGAGCCGCCAAGGTGCCTCACCTCCCAATAGGGACAGGGTCCGAGGGCGCCACGTGTTCAAAGAAACCTGGACCCGTCAGCCTTAGATGGGAAGTCTGGGGTGCCCACGAGACATCCAAAAGGGTAGAGCTCAACTCCACCTTGACAACAAGCTACCAGGCAGCCACGTTCCAGCAGGAAGGAACCCGACCTCCTCCGCAGGGGTGAGCTCCCAAGCTGCCATGTGGCCCACAAAGTCGAGACCTGGCCTCCCCCACGAAGGTGAGCTCCCAAGCTGCCACGTGGCCCACAAAGTCGAGACCTGGCCTCCCCCACGAATGTGAGCTCCCAAGCTGCCATGTGGCCCACAAGACGGGCGTGGCCTCCACCATGGCCGAGCGTTCCCCGGTGGCCGCATGGTCAGTCCACTTGCCCTGAGCAGATAGTAGGAGAGTTAAGAGGGCAGTGTGCCTTGTCTCCATCAAGTCTTGAAGATACGCGGCTCCCCCAGACGCATGGCGTGGTGCATGTCTAATGTCAGGTACTGCTGTGACTAATCGTATCACAGTGAAGGCGCTGCAGGCCTATCCAACTCCACCAAGTGGGTAGCTTACGGCGCCAGAGACAGCTGGATGGGACATTCCCTGCCAATGTCAGCAACGGCATGTGGGCTACTGACGACTCGGGCGGCAAGATGGCGAGTCCTCATGTATGCGGTTAGAGCAAGCTTACAAAAGAAGCCTTAGATCTTTAGGATAAGATCGCCCCGGGACCACCTGACGGGCCCCAGGACCCCACTTGTAAGGCATCTGACCTTGAATATAAAAGGCACAGACCGCCGCCGATACAAGGACAGACTCAGAATTTCCAATACACACACATATGCATACACACTCACCAAGGAATACAATCTACCGTGGAGTAGGGTGTTACGCTCCTTTTGGCCCGAACCATGTAAAAACAACCGACTCATACTCTTCCTCTAGAACACTAGTTTGAGGCCTAAGCCGCGCTGAACAAGAACCTCCGTGGACTGCTCGTTAGCAGATCTGGGTGAAGTGTCGCATTGACACTTCGACATTTGGCGCGCCAAGTAGGGGGTTTTCCCTCAAAAAAAAGGTAGCACTTTCACCACCATGGTGTTCATAAGGCCCGTGGAAGGCGGTTTTCACGGTCATCGTCCGGTGACCAGATCCGTCGCTCGAGCGGTGCTCTCTGGTCCACCTCGACCCCGTGTAGGTACGGCTGGCCAAAATGGCACATCGAGACACGCCCCAGCCCATTCGGCTCCACCAGCACCCGCAATAGCGAGCTCCGAGAGCGCTTTGGCAGTGGCCAGAGCTCTTCTCCACCACCCACCATCGCTGAACACCTCTCAGGGGGCGGCTCAGTAGTGGGTCCAAGACATCGACCACCTCGTCGTCACAGCCATAACTCCCCCAACAGGGGAAGGCGCCTCATGTCGCTGTCACGCATGCCGTGCATCGATCGTCACTCTGCCAACTCCTACTCCTCCAAGCCTACAAGCGTTGCCCGGCTCCCCACGGAGGACCTCAAGGCTGAGCTTGACCATCGTCAAGCTCACACGGATGGTCATGTCATCATCGAGCAGCAGCGAGAGAGGCGTCGCAACCTCAACAACGAATATGGCCCTCAATGCGCTGTTCACTATGTGTCCTCCGTCCAAGGTGTGCTGCAGGTAAACCCTCGGCCACCTGACCAGGAGTACGTTGGCAAGACACCTCCCCTGCAGTACTCGATGCAGTAGGATGTGCAGAAGCTGTACTTGGTGCAACCAGTACCATTGCAGCAACGCATGGCACAACTGGTGCCACAGTTGCAGGTCCAGCAAGTGCCACACTTTGGGAAGCAAGCCCCCTTGGGGTATGCTGTACCATCTGCCTCTACGATGAAGACCGTTGGAGGCTGCGCGGCGTTGGTTCCGCACCTCTGCTTCGTGATGTGGCCACGCAAGTTCCAGCCACATATCCCGGAGAGGTTCGACGGAATCATCAATTCGGTGGAGTTCCTGCAGATCTACACCACGACGCTCCTTGCTGCAGGAGCATACGAGACCATCCTGGTGAACTACTTCCCAGTCGCCCTGACTGGGTCAGCCCACTCATGGCTGATGAAGCTTCCCGAGGGTCTATAACCTCTTGGGATGAGCTGTGCAGGCATCTCACGACGAGCTTTGGCAGCTCCTACACGCGCCCCGACATCGAGCTCGACCTCCATGCCATGCGACAGCAACCCAAGGAGACGCCGCGGTCATTCATCCAACATTTCTCCCAGGTATGCAACTCCATTCCCAACATCCCAAATGCCTCTATCATAGTGGCATTTCGCCAGGGAGTGCGAGACCGCAAGATGCTCGAGAAACTAGCCACACACAACGTGCAAGACGTCTCCGAGCTCTTCTCCATCGCCGATCGGTGTGCCAGAGCGGTAGAAGGCCGCGACTCGCACGCTTAGTCCGCCCCCAGAGCGGGTGGGGCTGGCCAGACTGGAGAAGGAAAGAAGAACAAGAACCGGGGTGGCGGCCAGAACAATCCGCTACATGGATCCCCCATTGCGGCAGCAGCCGCAAATGGAGGAGGCAAGCCACCATGCCTGGAGAAGCGTCCTCGTCAAACACCTTCCGCTGACGAAGATGTCGAGCCCAGCCCCGTGCACAAGACTAGAGAATACACCGCGGGCGAAAGCCGGGAGATAAAAAGGTGCACCGAACTCTATCAAGAACGGGCGCAACAGCGCCCGGACAGTGCCCCTTTCCGCCAACGGGCGGGCAAGCATAAGGTCGAACCCAAGGTTGACAATGACGAGGAGCTGGAGTACTAGAAGCAAGAGCCGGCCGTCAAAGTGGTCCACCAATATGAGGACTCCGACGCGAGCAGCGACAACGAGTGTCACAAGACTCTCCACATCATCTTTGGAGGATCTTGGGATCCCGTGCCTTGGAACGCGGTCAAGACACTTTGTCGTGCGGTGGCTTTGATAGCCCCCGTACCAACCTTGGCGCAGCACCATTGCTGGAAGGAGACGCCGATCAGCTTTGACACCTCTGACTGCCCCAAGAAAATGGCCGGGGCATGGGTACTACCTCTCCTAGTTTCCCCCACCATAGCCAACGTCAAGCTCCACAATGTCTTGATATATGGCAGGGCCGGCCTCAACCTCCTCAGCCAGGCAGCATTCGAGCAGCTGCAGATCCCGGTGTCCAAGCTTGCCCCCTCGAGCCCATTCTCGGGGGTGGGACCTCGGAGCATCATCTTGTACAGCAACATCCACCTGCGGGTGACCTTCGGGACACCTGACAACTACAAGACGGAGAGCATCCTCTTCGACGCCGTTGATGTCAGCCTCCCCTTCAACGCCGTCATTGGTAGGCCATCTCTCTACCAGTTCATGGCTGTAGCCCACTACGGCTACCTCGTCCTGAAGATGCGACCCCCTCTGGCGTCCTCAGGATCCACAGAGATTGCACCGCTGCAGTGTTAGCCTTGGAGCAGCTCCAAGCACTCACAGCAGACCCATCACCTATCCCGGGTGGTGCTAGAACGAGTCGACCTCCACCAAGCTCACGTCAGTGTAGAGCACCCGTAGTGCCTCAGATGCAGCCTCCCGGCAGCACCGACACCTCCATCAAAGGCGCCAAGCCCAGTGCCGGCTCTGCTCGGACCACTCGCAAGACGGGCGGTCACGGCGGGAAATACGGATAACTCGCTCATCACCCCTCTAAGTAGCTGTTGACAGCAAGGTTGACCACCAACCATCGCAGCTACCGATGGAGCTTTGAGTGCCCCTATTGTAAATACTAGGCTTAGTAGAACAGTGTAAAAGATTTTTAGAGCTTAGGAGCAGCACTAAGGACAAACGAGCGTCGGGAGGGTCAGGCCCAGAGTGCGCAGTCAGCTTAGCTTGGTTCCAAACCCTAAGACTATGCACCCTGCCTCCCTCGTCATCCGGAGGCAAGCCGTTGACCTCTTTTGTAAAAGCCTGTCTCGTCCTACAAACTCCTATAAAAAATTCATCGTTTTACATAAAGGCTTCTTAAAAACTTTGTTCATTTAATTACGCCTTAATTTTATGAGCATACCATGATAACCTCGTTTACCATGTGTTACCTTCATGTTCACTGTCGCATACTCAGTAACTCGTCCTAGCTAAAGTCATACAATCCAGCTACAGGCGGGCCAACTTGAGGTATCTGCAGCGTGTGAAAGGTTCTCCCGGCTGCTCTCATCATTAGGGACCCGTGGCGCCAAAAGGTCCCCCCAGGAAAGGTCTGTGCCTAGCAGGAGGTCCATGAGGTGCAAATTGCTTAGCTTGGTCCTGCACCCTAAGAAAACACAACCTGCCTCCCAGCGCTACAGCTGAGTACTCGAACCAGAGAGCTCACACCCTAAAGACGATAGGAGCCGGACCCCGGAGCACCGATGCATCGAATTACCCAAGCCCCGTATGTCAGTCGAGGACTGTAAGACATGGCAGAGCTAAGGAAAGGAACATGTATAACAGACAAACAAGGCTAGCCCCCCTCGTCCTATATGCAGGACAAACGAACAGAGCATCCAGCTCTGGCACCTCCCAAGGGGCCCGCTGTCGACGTCTACACGAATATGGTAGACGACGCCGGAGCATCCAGCTCCAGCAACTCACAAGGTGCCTACTGTCGACGTCCCAGAATGTCAACGACAGCACCAAGCGTGGATAAGTGAGCAAACTCTCCTGCCCTGCTCTTGTTGCTAACAAGGTTCCCTTGCGATGGTCCGTAAATGAGGGCCAGCCGTCAACGTCTCTATGATGATGTTGGCGACGCTAGAGCATCCAGCTGCGGCACCTCCCAAGGGGCCTGCCATCGACGTCTACACGAAGATTGAAAGTGCATCTAGGCATCCCTTGTGGGTTTTGTTTGATTCATGACAAACAAATGAGATCCTAACCAAATTGTTGAGATGAGCACAGGTTTTAATGAAATTATGAAGAAAGCGCAAAAATAAAGGAGAATGATGATCTATATGGAAAAGATCTCAAGAGCTGAATAGATTAGATAAATTTCGTATCGAGTATGTTGAAGAAAGACACCCCAAGAGCTCAAGCACAAGAAAACTCATTCACTGCACAATTTACACAGGTCTGGACTAGTCTGATATACCCTGGACTAGTCCGATAATTCCTCTGTTCAGAATCGGACAAGCCTCCCAGTGCGGACTTGTTTGCACGGTCCAGGTTCACACAGACCGTACTAGTTTGATATCACCACGGACTAGTCCGATATCTTTCTGACTAAAATCGGACTGGGAAGGACTAGTCTGGCACCATTCAGGACTTCGAGGATGACAATGAGGAGACGCTAGAACTCAAGGCGCTCCTAGGGAAGAAAGCTCTCTCCAAATGGAAAATAAAGATCGAGCACGAGAAGAATAAGAAGGGGAGTAGTCACACCGACTACTCCCGATATCCTTTCAACTACAATCGTCTAAATTCTAACAATAGCCATTATTTGTCTATTCCTCTAGGAAAAGCCCCACACTTTGATGGCAGTGATTACTCAATGAGGAGGCAAAACATGAAAATGCATTTAATCTCACTCAACCCCAGCTTGTGGCATATAGTGTGCACAGGTATAGATATCCTAGACGACGATGAAGAGCTCACACCAAGACAAGAGCAGGTAATTCATCGGAATGCTCAAGCTGCAGTGGTCATCACATCATCACTAAGTCAGGACGAGTTCACCAAGTTGGATGGACTCGAGATTGCAAAGGAAATATGGGACACATTGTAAACTGCACATGAAGACGATCGTCATGTGCGAGAGGCGAAGATCAAAATGATCGAAGGCGAATTGGGAAGATTCGCCATAGAGGAAGATGAGTCGCCGCAAGACATGTAAAACCAGTTGAAGATTCTCATAAACAAGGTTCGAGCATATGGAAGTAAAAAGTGGAACGATCACGAGGTGGTGAAGCTCATCCTTAGAGCTTTCATGCCTTGCAATGTTACCCTATGATTGATGATTAGAGAGAGTCCCGTGTACAATAAAATGACCCCGGACGAATTGCTTGCAAGGATCATCAACTTTGAGATGATGGAGAAGCAAGCTAAACGTGTCAAGGAGATTTCCGACCTCACCTCGGCAAAGAAGAAAGGGGTCTCCTTAAAATCCACTTGCAAGCACATGTTAAAAGAAGCTCGAGAGGTTCAAGATGAAGATGACAGTGATGATGAGAGCAGCGACATATATGAGGAAGACTTGATCCTCTTCATGATGAAATTCAAGAGAATGATGAAGAGAAGACAAGGGGAAAATCAAGTGAAGGAAAACTTAAAGAAAAGTAAAGACAAAAGTTGAGGCGGGCCTGCTATAATTGTGGTGAATATGACCACTTTATTGTTGATTGCCCTTATGAAGAAAACAAGAATAAGACCAAGGAAACAAATCCTCAACCTAAGAAGTTCTTCAAGAAGAAAAAGCAAGCTGGACAGGTGCACCTAGGAAAGGAGTGGGACTCAAATGATGAGTCCTTGTCCGAAGAGGAAGAGGAGATGGCTAGCATAGCCATCAACAAGACGACCAAGAAATCGACCCTCTTCGGCACAAGAAAGGACTATGACACATGGCTCATGGCGAGGGAAGGTAAAAGAAAGGTAACATCTAAATCCTCCCCCTCACATTCTTACTCTATCGATAGTGATGCCTATAGTGATAATGAAGATATGCTTGTTGGCCTAGATAAGAAAACTGCAGCTAAAATGAAATTCTTAATGGATAAACTTATCTATAAGGAGGAGCTTGTTGATCGCCAAGAAGATATGATCATGCTTTAAAAGGAGGAGTATCTTAAGATCAAAAAGCTCCTTGAACTTGAAAAGGAGCAAAACAAGTCACTAGAGCTTGAATTAGCTTCAAGCAAGGAAGCTTGCTTGAAGTTGGGTGACTCAAATGTAATTATCAAGGATGAACATGCTAACTTGACCAAAGTTAACAAGATCCTTGAAGTTCAAGTTGAGTCACTCAAGTGAAGTGACCCTTCATCCTCTTTAAGCTCATCTTCTAAACACCTAAAATCTGAAACTGCTACTACTTGTACATGTGCTAAAGTTGTATCTAACTTGAAGGATAAGTCGAACTTGGCAAAGGACGAGCATCCTTCCCGTAGTGGCATATTTGATAAGGAGAAGATCAAGTATGCACACAGTACATACTTGACCACAAGGCCTCCTAATGTCAAATATGGCATTGGGTATTCTTATGGTGAAAAGCAAATTGCTATAAGCCATAAGAATAACAAGGAGCACATTGCCTTTATAAAGGGAAACTCTCCTCAAGCTAGAAAGGCTAATAATGTTGACAAGTCCAAACATGTTAATTCATATGAGTAACAACTTTTGTTTAGAACTTTTGATGCATCTTATGTTCTTATGAAAAGCAACTTTGGTAAAGTGTATGCCAAATATGTTGGTCCACACCATGGGAACACCAAGTCAAATGTGTGGGTGCCCAAATCTCTTGTGACTAACCTCAAAGGACCCAAGCAAGCTTGGGTACCTAAAACCAAGACATAATTTGCTTTTGCAGGCCTATTCCTCTGGTGGAGAAAAATGGGTGCTAGACAGTGGATGCACCAACCATATGACCGGAGAACGAAGAATGTTTTTAGAATATGAAGATAATGAGGATCCAAACGAGGGCATCTATTTTGGAGACAATAGTCAAGGAAGGGTGCTCGGTACCGGTAAAATTGCAATCTCATCTCAACACACGCTTTCTCATGTTTTTCATGATTACTCCTTAGATTATAACCTTCTATCCATATCTCAATTATGTGACAAGGGTTATAATTGCTTGTTCATTAATGAGGGTGTCACCGTCTCTAGAAGGAGTGATGACTCAGTTCCATTCAAGGGTGTGTTAAAGGGAAAACTTTATCTTGTTGACTTCAACAAAGATTAAGTCGAACTTGACACATGCCTGATTGTAAAGACCAACATGGGTTGGCTGTGGCATAGACGGCTAGCACATGTTGGTATGAGGAATCTTCAAAAACTCCTCAAGGGCGATCACATCCAAGGTTTTGAAGGATGTTGTTTTTGAGAAAGTCAGGCCTTGTAGCGCGTGCCAAGCCGGGAAGCAAGTAGGGGCACCCCATCTCACGAAGAACGTCATAACAATGATAAGACCGCTCGAGCTAATTCACATGGACCTATTCGGTCCAATTGCTTACATAAGCATCAGCGGTAACAAATATGGCTTAGTAATTGTTGATGACTTTTTGCGCTTTGCGTGGGTTTTCATTTTGCGTGACAAGACAGAAACTCAAGAAACCGTCAAGAAATTTCTCAACGTGCCCAAAATGAGTTCTTATTGAAGATCAAGAACATACGAAGCAACAACGGCACAGAGTTCAAGAACACTCAAGTTGAGGAGTACCTAGAAGAAGAGGGCATCAAACATGAATTTTCAGCACCGTACTCACCTCAACAAAATGGAGTGGCCAAAAGGAAGAACTGGACCCTCATAGAGATGGCGAGAACAATGCTTGATGAGTACAACACATCAGATCGGTTTTGGGCTGAAGCGGTCAACACCGCTTGTCACACCATAAACCGACTTCATCTTCATCGCTTACTCAAGAAGACATCATATGAGCTACTCACGAGTAACAAACCTAATATTTCCTATTTTTGTGTTTTCGGTTCTAAATGATATATCTTATACAAGAAGCCTAGGACTTCAAAGTTCATTTCGAAGTCCGATGAAGGTTTCTTGCTTGGTTACGATTCGAACTCTTACGCATATCGTGTCTTCAACATGGTCTCCAGACTTGTTGAAGTTGCACGTGATGTAGTGTTCGATGAAACTAACGTCTCTCAAGAAGAGCAAGTTGATCAATGTGTGCTAGATAGAGAAGCAGCTCCTTGTCAAGCGTTGAGACGAATGGCGTTGGGCTATGTTCGACCATAAGCGCCACCTCCAAATGAAAATGAAGAAGATGAACCATAAGTGGAGGTAATGGATCAAGGGGGAGCTTCTACACAAGATCAACCACAAGAAGATGAAGATGATCAACACACAAATGAGGGCAACCATCTAGGGGAGTAGAAGATGACCATGAAGACTCAAGACCACAAGTGACACACCCAAGAGTACACCAATGTGTGCAAAGAGACCACCCCGTCGACAACATAATCGGGGACATCCAAAAGGGAGTAACTACTAGATCTTGAATTGCTAATTTTTGTTAACATTACTCTTTTGTATCCTTTTTGGAACCGCGCAGGATTAAGGATGCATTGAAAGATCTGGATTGGGTGGTGGCAATGCAAGAAGAAATTAGCGACTTCAAATGGAATGAGGTGTGGGAACTCATCGAAAGACCCAAGTTCAACGTCGTCGGCACCAAATGGGTTGTCCGCAACAAGCAAGACGAACACAGGGTGGTGACAAGGAACAAGGCACGACTTGTGGCCAAAGGGTATTCACAAGTCGAAGGTTTGGATTTTGATGAAACCTTTGCTCCAGTAGCTAAGCTTGAATCTATTAGAATAGTACTTTGATATGCTACTCACCATTATTTGAAGCTCTATCAAATGGATGTGAAAAGCGCCTTCCTCAACAGACCAATCAAAGAGGAGGTGTACATGGAGCAACCCCCCGGATTCGAAGATCAAGAGTTCCCCAACCACGTGTTCAAACTGCGTAAGGCACTCTACAGCCTCAATCAAGCTCCTAGAGCTTGGTATGAGTGCCTTAGAGATTTCTTAATTGAAAATGTTTTATAAATTGGCAAAGTTGATTATACGTTGTTCACAAAGCATTTTGACAATGATCTTTTTATCTGTCAAATTTATGTTGATGATATCATTTTTGGTTCAGCTAACAAATCTTTCTATGAAGAATTTAGTAAAATTATGACAGATAGGATTGAAATGTCTATGATGGGAGAGCTAAAATACTTCTTGGTATTCCAAGTGAGGCAACAAAAGGACGGGACATTCATAAGCCAAACCAAGTATACTCAAGACATACTCAAGAAGTTTGGAATCGACAAGGCGAGGCCCAATTGTCTTGAGGATGCGGCGAGAGGTGATGTCCCAAGAACCACCATAGATGGTGTTCAAGGTCTTCTGACGTTCGTTGTCAGAAATCTCAGAGTCGTCGATAGTGTTGTAGACGACTTTCAAGACCTTTTTGGGGTCCTAGAAACCTAGCTCTTCTTTAGCCGGAGCTTCATCGACTTTTTGTTTTCCTTACCTTTGACGGAAGGGAGCTTCTTCCCGTCGCTTATTGTAGCATTCGGCAAGGTTCTGGACCTCCCGGTACTCTTCCGAACTGTGTCGGTTCGTCTTGTGGATTGGACACCATGCTTTGGAACTGTTGTCGTGCTCTTATGAAGGTCGAGGTCACTTCTCAGGGCGTGGCCCCCGGCTTCCAGGAGCTGTAGCAGCAGCAGCTGGAACACCGGCCGACGGCTTCTTTCTGCCGTTGGGCTTCTTCTTCTTCTTGCCACTACTGGAGGTGGTGGCTTCAGTTTTGGAGGACTTTTGGTTGGCCTCCAGAGCTGGCTTGGAGTGCATTTCACGACCCTACGCAGCTCTAGCACATTTGTCGGCTAGGCTGAAGAGTTCCGTGACGCTGGTAACTTCTTTAATGGCCAGCATTTCTAGCATCTTCTTATCTCGAACACCTTGTCTGAATGCAACAATAATAGAGGAATTCGATGTTGAATGAATGGTATTTCGTACCTGAGAGAACCGCTGGATGAAGGACCGTAGCGTTTCCCCCGATGTTTGCTTTATGGCAAACAGGTCCAATTCAGTGTCGGGTCGGGTGTAGGAGCTCCCGAAGTTGCCAGTGAATTTCTGGCATAGTTCCGCCCAACTATTAATGGAGTCGGGTGGAAGACTCATGAACTAGGACCTTGCAGTCTCAGTTAAATCCACCGGGAAGTAATTGGCCATTACAGCCTCATCACCCCCTGCTGCCAGTATGGCAGTAGAGTAGATTTGAAGAAATTCAGCGGGGTTGACAGTCCCATTGAATTTCTTCAGTAAGTGGGGCTAAAACTTCTGTGGCCACCAGACCATACGTAAGTGCATGGCCAGGGCAGAACAGCCTCCTCCTACTCCTGAGGAGCAGAGTTGTCCCGAGGTTCTCGCCTCTCACGAGCATGCTCAATGTGGACACAACCATCCTGTTGCCGGTAACAGCGATCCAGTTCTGACTGCAGGTCATGAGTCAGAATCCTGGTAATTGTGTGGGTGCATCGTGCCCCGGGAGGTAATGAAGTCACCTGTTGGGAGGCATCACGTGTCCTTTGTTGAGAGGCTTGTGGACCAAGTCAGCCAGACAAAGTCTGTTGTTGTTAAGGTGCTCGCCCCGAAGGGGGAGGACCTTGGTTGCTGATGCTTGCAGCTGCAGCTACGACCAGATGATCAACATCAGCTCTCCACTGCTCCATAGCACCCTGGAGTGCACCCTGAGGCGGTGGACGTTGTAGAAGATCTCACACAGCAATGAGCGAGTGCTCGGGGTTGTTGTTTGTCGATGCAGTGATCGACGCATATGCTCCATCTTGTTGACCAGCATTGTCTGCTGGAACAGATGGTGGCTGTTGTGCCACAGCACCTGCTGGAACAATGACATGTGCTGGTTGTTGAACGTTGGAGGGATTGCCTCCGGCAGGTGGTCCAGCGTGGTTTCTATTGGAAGATCCAGCAGCTGAATTCACCATCTTGTGATCTCGGGATTTCGTCGTGCCCCTACCTAGTACACCAAATGTCGAAGTGTTTGATACGACACTTCTCCCGAACCAAATGAGAAGCGGCCCGCGGAGGTTCTTTTGTGGTTGGGACACGCAAAGATCAAAATCAAGATAATGACCTCAGATATTTACGTGGTTCGGGTCATCTGAGCATAACACCTTACTCCACGGGGTTTGTGTACTTGTATTGAGCGAGTACGTTTGCTAGGATTAGGTCGAATCAGCTCAGATTGTTCCCCGATATTCATGCAGTACATCCCTTTTATAGTTCTAAGGACTGATCGTTACAAAGCTGGCCTAGCCCGGCATGTGGCCCTGGCGTGCTAAATGACCTAATACTCTATCCAAAGAGTCTTAAGTATAATTAATAGTGTGGTAACGTGCCTTGATGGCAGCGTTACCCCTATTAATGGTGCAGTGATCGTGTGTCATTAATATGGCATTAATGACACATTATCAGACCTTGTAACTGCTACTTTAACCGTCCTTGAATGTTTGTAACGTACGTGATATGCTCATATTTCTGTTGGTGATGAAGGTCCAGAGGCTCCACACGTGGCAGATCCGAAGCTTTTCGTTGCGGATGGGTAGGTCCGGGGTCGCTGTATATGTGTTGGTATCGGAGCTCCTCTCTGACGGGGGCTAGGTCCAGGGCTGTTGTACGCGTGTAGTCGCCAGAGCTTCCCTTGGTTGGGAGTTTTGTTTTGGTCTTGTTTTACACGTGTTAACCTGGGAGCCAGCCATGTTAGGGGAGCGGGTCCGGTACAACATCACATGTGGGACCTGCAGGGGCCTTCGACTCTGACGGGTGGAACTTTCTTGTACTTCTTGCAGTATCGTGGGATACCCGATACGTAGGGTACCGACAAGCTCATTCCTAATTTTGTCCTTTCTTGTGTGACCGCACATCCATCGTAGCATGCGCATCTCCGCAACACTCATTTGTTAGACATGTTGCCTTTTAGTTGGCCAACATTCTGCTCCATACAACATTGCAGGTCTGATCACCGTCCTATAGAATTTTCCTTTCAATTTTTGTGGAACTTTCTTGTCACATAAGATTGCAGATGCTTGTCGCCACTTCGTCCACCCAATCTTGATCCTATGGCAAACATCTTCATCAATATCACCATTGCTTTGTGACATTGATCCTAAATATCAAAATGTGTCCCTCCTAGGTACTACTTGTCCTTGTAAACTAACATTGCCATCCTCGCACTCGAAATTACTAAAGTTGCATCTCATATATTCGGTCTTGGTTCTACTAAGTCTAAACCCCTTAGACTCTAAGGCCTGCCTCCATAGCTCCAATTTTCTATCAACACAATCCCTATTTCATCTACCAACACTACATCATTAGCAAAGGGCATACACCAAGGGATATCCCCTTGTATATCCTTCGACACCTCATCCATCACTAAGGAAAAGATGTATGGACCTAAGGCTGATCCTTGGTGTAGCCCTATTGTGATAGGAAAAGTATCGGTCTCACTATCTCTTACACGCACACTTCTCACCACATTATCGTACATATCCTTGATAAGTTTAATGTACTTTGTTGGGACTTTGTGTTTTTCTAGCGCCCACCACATGACCGGCCTTGGTACCTTATTGTATGCCTTCTTCAAGTCAATGAACACCATATGTAGATCCTTCTTTTGCTCTCGATACCTCTCCATAAGTTAACGGAGTAAGAAAATTGCCACCATAGTGGACCTCCCAAGCATAAAACCAAACTGGTTTTTAGTGACATTGGTCACTTTCTTTAAGCGGTGTTGAATCACTCTCTCCCAGAGCTTCATAGTATGACTCATAAGCTTAATTCCTCGGTAATTAGTACAACTTTGAACATCTCCTTTATTTTTGAAGATGGGTACTAAAATACTTTTCTGCCACTCTTTAGGCATTTTGTTTGACTGAAAAATGCGGTTGAATATTTTAGTGAGCCATACTATTGCTACATCCCGAAGACATCTCCACACCTCAATGGAGACATCATCGGGGTCGAGGGCCTTTCCTCCTTTCATCCTTTTTAGGGCCTCTTTAACCTCAGACTGTTGTATCCTCCACACGAATAGTCTGTTGGCGTCATCAAATGAGTCATCCAACTCGAACCTATTACTCTCATTCCCGTCATTGAATGGTCCATTGAAGTAGTCCCGCCGTCTGTTCCTAATCTCTTCATCCTTCAATAGATTTCGATCTGCCTCATCCTTAATGCATTTGACTTGGTTGAGATCCCTCACTTTCCTCTCGCGAAGTTTCGCCATCTTTTATATATCCTTTTCGCCTTCTTTTGTCCCTAGCCTCTCATATAGCGCATCATAGGCCTGCTCCCTTGCTTTATTCACAACACGCCTTGCATTTTTCTTATCCTCTTTATACTTCGCCATGTTACTTGTGCTTCTCTCATAATGCCAGCTCTTATAAGACTCCTCCTTAATAGCTTTTTGTACATCTTCATTCCACCACCAAGTGTCTTTATCTACAATTTTCTTACCTTTTGTCCACCAAAGCACCTCCCTAGCTGCCTTTCTAATGTAGGTCACCATCTTCACCAACATACTATCGGCAACTTCGTCTTCGCTCCAAGGTCCTTCCGCGATCATCCTCCTTTCGAATGATTGTTGCACTTCACCCTTCAACTTCCACCACTTCGTTCTTGCGGTTTTAACACCTTTTTCTCGTGACACACACACGTAAAAACAAAAGTCGGCTACCACAAGTTTATATTGTGGAACAACACATTCCCTAGGAATCACCTTAAAATCTAAACATGCCCCCCTCTCCCTTCTCCTGGTGAGGATATAGTCGATTTGACTAGAATGTTGGGCACTAGTAAAGGTCACTAAGTGAGATAGCCTCTTCTTAAAGAGGGTGTTAGCTACCAATAGGTCATAGGATATAGCAAAGTCTAGGATATCCTTACCCTCCTGGTTTCTATCACCACACCCAAAACCTCTGTGTACCCCCTCAAAACCTACGTTAGTTGTACCTACATGGCCATTGAGATCTCCACCTATGAAGAGCTTCTCGGCTATCGGTACACTACTAACCATATCCTCCAAGTCCCCCAAAAATTGTCTCTTAGTGCTCATGTTCAGCCCAACTTGTGGGGCATACGCACTAATGACATTCAAGATAAGGTCCCCCACAACTACCTTGACTAGGATGATCCTATCCCCTCGTCTACGGACATCCACTACTCCATCTTTGAGGCTCTTATCTATTAGGATTCCTACGCCATTCCTAGTCCCTGTCGAGCTAGAATACCAAAGCTTGAAACCGGTATTATCAACCTCTCTCGCCTTTTGACCTGCCCATCTAGTCGCAGCGTCTAATAACTCTCGTAGCTTTCCCATCAAGGATCCTACATTCCAAATACCCATCCAAAACCTAGTTTCCTCGGCTAGCTTCTTTACCCTTCGCATCCGTCAAGTAAGATGCAAAGACCCCAGCTCACTTAACACTACATCTTGGCAATGATGTAGTGCGCCACTAAGGTGGTGGCGATCCGACCCTTGCCCATTTAACACCACATCCAGGTTCCGATATGACGGGCCACTAAGGTGGTGGTGACCTGGCCCTTGACCACTTAACACCATACCTGGGTTCCGGTATGGCGCGTCACTAAGAGGGTTACGCCCCAACGAATTTCCAATGGGTTTCATTTCCATGAGAATGGATAAGTATAGTTGTTGGCTCTCCAAGCCTATCACAACCCCTTCTCCTTTATCCGGGCTTGGGACCAGCCATGTCATTACAACATAGACGGAGGTAAGTATTTGAACAATCCAAAGAATTGGTTAGCAAGCACCAGCAGCAGCTACATATTTAGATTCGGCTGTGGATTGTGCAACTGAAGTTTGTTTTCTAGAGGACCAAGCAACAAGTGAATTACCAAAAAAATGACAAGCACCCGAGGTACTTTTCCTATCAATCCTACAACCCCCAAAATCGGCATCCGAAAAGGCTTTCAAAGCAATGGTAGAGGAAGAAGAAATAAAAATGCCAAGTTCTTGAGTTCCATGTAAGTACCTGAGAATTCTTTTGACCGCTTGACGATATGAAGCACGTAGGGAAGCTTGAAACCGTGCACAAAGACATACGCTGAATTGTTTGTCTGGTCTTGATGCCATGAGGTACAAAAGTGATCCGATCATGCTTCAATATTCTTTTTGATCCACTGGTTCACCATTTTCATCAAGTTCAAGTGTCGTTGTTGTACCCATTGGTGTCCGAAGAGGCTTGCTTTTGTCCATGTTGAAGCGCTTAAGAAGGTCTCTTTTATACTTCGTTTGATGCACAAAGGTACCTTCATTGGTTTGCTTGATTTGCATCCCCAAAAAGTATGTGTTAAATCATGTACTCACCATAGCTGAAAACTTGGACACAAGATCATGAGAAGCACAACCAAAGATAATATCATCCACATACACTTGAACGAATAATGAGTCATTGCCATGCTTAAGCACAAAAAAGAGTTTTATCAACCTTGCCCATGGTAAACCCCTTTTCAAGTAAGAATGTTTTTAACCTATCATACCATGCTCTAGGGACTTGTTTGAGACCGTACAAGGCTCTAGACAATTTGTAAACAAGATTAGGAAAATATGGATTTTCAAAACCCAGTGGTTGCTTGACATAAACCTCCTCATCTATGTAGCCATTAGGAAAAGATTTTTTTAACATCCATTTGATATAACTTGAAACCTTTAGATGCAGCGATAGCTAACGAAATTCTTATGGCTTCTAATCTAGCGACAGGAGCAAAAGTTTCATCAAAATCCAGACCTTCAACTTGTGTAAAACCTTGAGCAAACAACCTAGCCTTATTCCTAATCACAACCCCATCTTCACTTTGTTTATTTTTAAACACCCATTTGGTTCTAATTAAAGTGTGACCTTGAGGTGGAGGTACAAGTTTCCAAACATTATTTCTTTCAAAATTTTCTAACTCTTCTTGCATGGCAATAATCCAAAATTCATTAGTGAGTGCGTGTGATATATCTTTGGGTTCAAAAGAAGCAACAAAAGCAGAATGAGCGTGAGAGTTTGGATCGCAAAACTTAGACCGTGTAACTCGTTTGTGCAAGCTTCCAATGATTTGTTGTGGAGGATAACTTTTGAAGACTCAGAGGGGATATACACTTCACAAGCTCCTTCTTCTTCATGTTCATCACAGATTGAAGAGCTTGTGACTTGAGGACGATCTAAACCAGCTGCAGTAGTTGTTGGTGCTGATAGTGGTGCGAAATCAACAGTGTGATCAATGCCATTTGCTTCTGAATTTTCGGACAATAGCACCACTTATTCGTCTTCTTCAATGAAAATATTCCCCCCTATGGATATGGATCTGGACCTGCAATATTAGAGCTAGCATTTGAGCAAGCTTCATTCTACTTAGCACGCAAGAAACCTCACACGTCTCCACAATTTTGTTAGTATCAATTAAAAGCACACGGTAGCCTCTAGTATGAGATGGATAACCAAGAAACATGCCATCTACAGATCTAGCTTCAAATTTATCAAGATTACCATGTTTCTTAAGAAAACATTTGCAACCAAAGACTCGAAAGTGTGTGACACTAGGCCTATGTCCAAAACAAAGCTCATATGGCGTTTTTCCTAGCTTAGCACTCAAGAAAACACGATTTCAAATATAACAAGAGGATGCAATTGCATCTACCCAAAACTTTCCAGGAGTTTGATATTCATCAAACATAGTACTAGCCATCTCAACTAAGGTTTTGTTCTTTCTCTCTACAACACCGTTTTATTAAGGTACGTAAGGCGAAGAAAATTGGTGATCTATTCCATTTTCAGCACAAAAGTGATCAAACGATAGTTTTTTAAATTCGGTTCTGTTATCACTTGTAAATGCTTTTAAAGATCATGGTTGATCAATTGATAATCTAAGAAATAAAGTACTAAAGTGACTAAAAGCTTCATTCTTATATGTATAAAAGTAAACCCAAGAGTATTTAGAATAGTCATCAACAATCACAAGAACATACCATTGAGCTCCGATGGATTGAACACATGAAGGTCTGTAGGATCGAAGAGCATGTGAAAAGCTACCAGAGGGGGAGTTAATGGTAGATTAAACTTTTTCAGCGGAAGCAACGAAAACACCTCGGCAGAAAATCAATCTGTTAAGAAATTATGTGTGCGACTAATCTAAACGTGATTAATCATAACAAAACTAGTATAAATTGTGGAGAATCAAGTCAGGAAGACACACCAACAAGAATCATGAAAAACTGTTGACAAAAACTCAAGTTACGATCAAAAGATCGAGCAAAGGTCAATCTGTTCTACCCGAGGAAAATCAGATCTTTAACACTGCAAAAAAACTCGTGTAGATCAGAAACCACAAATCCAATGACCTTGAAATTTTCACATATGATAGATAATAAAGTTGTGAAGAGAACCCAAAAAGAATAATGTCAATTGGATTTGTAAAATTCTAGTTATGATAAAACCACCATCACAAGGTAGTGCTGTACAGAAACTCAACAAGAAAGACTTGACGAAAATAAGTCAGACGAATAAGGCACAAAAGCTCCTTTAGGCTACGAATTTTATTGATCAAAAAACAAAAGTAACAGCCCCAAAGTCGTGCACCACGAGCTCTAGCCTTTCTTACACAGATAGCTGCTCAAATCCTACTCAGATTCAACTGAAACTTTCCATATCTGCTCAAAACTCTTCCATACACAAATAGAAGCAATCTTGAGACTTCCAAGCACCCCAGGAACGTATCCCACATTCCTAAAACAACCGAACTTCGTGACCCACACGAAATCCAATCAAAACCAACTCAAATATTTCCATATTTGAGTCAAACCCAACTCAGCTGCAGCCTCAGTTCATAACCTAGTCGATTGGACCTTTTCGACCAATTTTTTACATCCACATCACTTCCATCAACTTCCACGATACCTTCATATGCATTGTTCTTGATTCAAACATGTTGTGAGACCTCCCGATCAACTCAACCACAATTCCTCTCGAACTTGGTTGTTGAACCTCATATTCTCCCAAAGACTAGTTCAATGTATCCCGTCACCAGCCATGTCTTCAACTCAAGCAACACTTTCACATGAATAATCAACCGATGCTTCCGAGCACAAGTCCTCGACTTGACTCTCGTTAGTTTTGATAACCACAACACCTTACGTAAGCATCTCACATAATCATGTTGCAAACTATAGCAAAAACATTAACCACCATGATCAGCCAAAACACATAAAAAACTTAGTAAAAGAATACTAAGGAAACTTTAAATAAGAGTATTGAAAATTCGAAACATTTCAAGGTAAAAGTAGAACCATTGCAGACTAACACCGGACCTTGCCAAAGCTAACCAGATCTTGAGCCGGAGCTTACCAAAGGTACCAAGACCTAGCACTAGAGCTAATCAAAGCTAGTCAGACCTAGAACTGAAGCTTACCAAAGTAAGTCGGACCCATTGTCAACCCTTGCAGGAGCTCGGACCTAGAGTCAGACCTTGTTGAGACATCCTGGACAGTATTCAAAACATTATCGTCATAGCCAATGTATTCAGCACACACATGTCTCACAACGTCCTTGATCTTAAAAGTGCTGCAGATTTCAAGGAACTATTGCAGGTGAGATCTTGCATCATCGTTAGCCTTCCAATAAAATGGGTCGGCTTGCACCATAGTAATCAGGTCAGTCTTGATTTCAATGTTCACTTCTCCCGTGTTAACATTGGGCCATACAGGCACATTGTTTGCAGTGGGGGCCAAAAAATGACGAAGGGTCTTCTGGGCCATTTGCGTTTCGGTTGTTGGTGCAGTTACACTGGCTTGCTTTGCCACTCGAAGCTTCTGAGGAGTAACGACATGAGGTCAATCTCTTAGAAGGAATTCAAAATCTTAAACAATGTTTTCCAGCAAGCAGAAACCAAACATGCACTACCATGCTTTCACATAAAATGCGAAAACAAGAAGGCCTATCCTACTAAAACCTACCCATGGTCCTATCCTATTCACTCAATCATGCAATACTTCGGCTGCCTTCCGCGACAACAGCGCCAAAAATGCTTGTTGATATTTCCTACGCACTACTAACCATTCGTTCCTAGCAAGGGTGCCAGAAGTGCTTGCTGTTAGTTTTTAAATATTAGATGTAAATCCGCAAGCAAACGAAATCTATTGATGTAGCATTTCCCCTTTTAAAGTATTCCCAAAGGGTGTCATTTATATTCTCCAAAAGGAAGGCTAGATGGAAGCAAAGCAATCATCAAATGTATAGGTTAGATTGGTCTATGTAGGTTTCTAGCAAGGACAGATAAAGGATAATTAGAGGTAGTGTGACACACACAAGAGCATTCTACCCTAAGGGGGGTAAACGAGGTAAAGAGGGACTAGACTAAGAGTTAAGTAGATACTTCTACTTCTAATGTACATATATATAGCCTAAGTTAGTTACTAGTGATCATATTAATTATGAATTCTCAAGCTTAGTGGATTAACACATCGAGCACGGGTTTACCCCTAGCAATACTAGGATGACTCCCACCAAGAGTCTGTCGCATAGCCGAACATGGAGGATTACAAAGAACAGATAGGGTTGTCACCACCTACTGCCTACCTCTTTAATCCGTGGGTATACGAGACATTCAACGCTACTTATCTATCCTAGCACCATTCTAGCATATTAAGTAATTACCTTAAGAGCCTAGGCACAAGATATCTTAAGGCAATGAACTAAATCATCGTTGAACCAATGTTAATACATAGCATAAGTGACTCATATTAACATAATCATGTCATATCTAATTAGACTATAGTGGGGGTTTGTAGTGTTTATGATGATATAATGAGAATGTTATAGAATAATCATAAATACAACTCCTACAACATATATGGAATCCACAATCAAACAAGAAACGCTTCATCCAAGTATATGAACAATAGAAGACTATAGATATCATCTTAATTAAGAACAAAATCACAAATACAAATACGGTATGAGAGTCATACCTTTCTCAAATAAGAATTGGGAAGAGACTCTTTCTACTCCTCTCCTACTTGGACTATGGACTTGAGGCTCTCCTCTCTACAGCCTAAAGTCCTCTAATCCTATGGAGAATAGTCTATACAATGGGTGAATACTCAAGTGGTGTGTGTGTGAAGTGAGGTTAGGGGGTCCTATTTATAGATGGAGAAGGGTCAGTTCCCACCATCAAAAGCGCACGAATTAATCTTCATCGTTAGTAGGGCACCACAGGGAGTCGACACGTGGAAGTTGGCCGAATTCGGCACCAGGACCTAGTCGACCGACTAGGGGGGTCGGCTGACCTGGTCTTGGCTCCTTTTGCGGTGTGCTTCCTCCGGGTCACTTCCAGGTGGGTCCCCTTGACTAATATAGGTGATACACCGTTGGATGGCCTCAGATACTTCTGTTTGTGGGCAATTTGATCCATGTGGTGCAAAATGTTGTCCCTTGATATGCTGGGATGGTATTTTATAGGATTGCTTCCCCTCTTTTACTACATTTCCTGCAATATTCTCTGCATGCACTATTTTCCCAAGGACAAGTGGAAATATGTTAAATAGAAAGGTGATGTGTGTAAGAAATTACAATTCCTTTACATAATTGAGTTATATTGACGGGTGAAATTGGTATATAACAGCCGTCAACATCCCTCCGAGATTTTGCCGTGTATAGATCGTGCATTTCAGCCAAGGACACGTCGCAAACAAACACGCGAGATAACGTGATGAAGTTGAGCACCAAAGGAGCCATGAAGGGGTCGGCCGACTCCCTAGCTCAACTTACCTGTTGGTGGCCCCTCTCGGCCCCGTTTTGCTCCACAACATCGGTTTGGATCTCCTATCCCCTGCTCTATATGATTCACTTCAAGTTGAGTTGAAATTTTCTATACATTCAAGAAAAATAAATTTAAAATCAAGTCAACTAAAATAAATAATGCAAATTTCCTAAATACGATATTAGTATACCTTATATTTTGATTTCACTACCATGTTTCTGGACTCACATGATTAATTAGGATAACATGTCATCTATGTTTTTGATTGGTGTGATATGGTGAGTAAAATAAATCCATTGACAAAACCATCCTTGCTTGAAATTGATTTAGAATTTTGCACAATTTTGAAGCCTTAAGGTTTTGCCTTCCCCTCTCATTTAAAACCACATGCATATGCCACTTTGCATTTTCATTGAACTTTGTCAAACTCTTGACCCTACTGAGTGACTTGCATAAAATTTTTGATTAGGATTTTCTTGTGTAGTCCACCATATTCCATGATTTTCATCCATCCACCATCATAAGATACTCCATGGGATTATTGCAAAATCCCCTCTCATTAAAAAGATGCATAAAAAGGAGTATAAGGTATGGCTATAAGAGCTCTCCAAAAGAATTCAAAGAAAAGAGAGAGAAGAAGAGCCAATAACTAGCCATGCTTCATCCTTGCACAAAAAGCGAGTGATCAAATGGGAGTCATTACAACCACTCACAATCCATCATATACCATACATAATAAGTGCACAAGAATTTCTTTAGTCATTGGTTTTATTGCATGATCTTCTCATATGGATCTCGTTTTTTATTTAGTAATATATAAATTGCAAGTGTGCTATTATTTATCTCTACCAAGCCCAACAAAAAGTCATATTTAGTTGTAGGGACAAAGTTGGAAAAAATGCCAAGGTGAGGATTTAAACACTTCGAGTGACTTGAGAGAATCAAATTGGGAGGAATAAGGCATTATGCTTTTGGCATTAGAAATATACCAATTTTTCAAAGTTGTTTAAGCAGGAGGAAGTCCAGGTGAGATGCACTCAACCGTTCCATCTCTCAAACACCCAAGATGATGTGGTAGCCACACTACAAAAAGGGTTCATGAACAAAGGTATGAATCAAAATACTTTGTATACTCCATTCATATTCAAAGGAAAATTCTATCTTAGCACTTAGTTCTTCTTGCCTTCACTCGAGGACGAGCAAAGGACTAAGTGTGGGGGAGTTTGTAGATGGTCCTTAAATGCTAAATTTGATCGTCAATTCACCACGTAAAGATTATAAAATTGACAACACAACATAGTGGCAGAGGTTAATACTAAAAAATTTCACAAGTGTTAGTGTCTATTTGTATGCAGGTGAATATGGCCTCAAAATACCCAAGGATGTAGGGAGCAATCCAAAAAGTTGTCACTCGACCAATCAGGCGATGACACGTGGTATCACATGGATCCATGGACCCATTCCCGGGTGTATCTAAGAGGATCCAATGTCAGTTCACGCGGTAAGGTGATATAGGCCCACCTTTCAGCCACCCCAAGAAAGAACAGCCGAGGGGGGCAGGACCAGGTCGGCCGACCCCCTGACTCGACGGACATGGTCTTCGCACCAAACGCGGTCAATCGAGGCATGGCACCCTACTGCGGCTCCCTGATGGCGGTAACAACTCATTCGCGTGCTAATTGTGGCACCAAACTGACTGAACTCGTGTATAAACAGCCCCCTCATTTCACACATGACCACAAGTTTGAGAATAGTACTCCAATCATAAGGTTTAGAGCTGCCCAAGTGGCCATCCAAGTAGAAGGAGGGTGAGGAGGAGCTAGGAGGAGGAGACTTGGACTTGTCAAGTCCCTGTTCCACACTTGTACCTCTACGGAAGTTCTGCCGGAATCGAGTAAGAAACTTTCGTGAATTCAATACAAGTTTGATTTCTATTCCATAGTAGTTTGCTTACGTAACTGCTTGGGTTCACTGCTTTAATTTATTTGAGACTCTAATCGTAGCTTTCAAAAGGATTAGAGTTGTGAATTAGAACTTAAGCGTGGAGCTTAGGTTAGAGTTCATCAGTGGATATCTCGTAAACCCACGGATTGAAGAAGTAGACCCTATTTGTCCTCAGCAATCCTCCACATTTGGCTATGCCATAGGCTCGTGGAGAATCATCTTGGATTTGCCAAGGTTAAACCCATGCTCGAAGCAACTAGCTGCAGTAGACTACCGTGGCTTAGAATTTCAACCATTGAATTCCTCTCCAATCCTTGCCTACCAAACAAATACGTGTGTCCTTGGAAGAACAAGCTAGAAGATCTCACACACATTCCTTGGATTTGATACCCTTGGGAATACTGTTTAAAGGGAAGTGCTACAGCGGTATTTTCACATGCTTGCGGAATATTCTGTTTTCATAAGAAATTCCAACAATGTCGTCGGTTAGGCCCTCTGCCTCCATATTCTCCATTGCTACAAGAATTAGGTCTAGGCGGCCCCATTCCTTCATCTGGCATCCCCAGCCCCAGAAACCCGAAGGCACCGACACCCTGCCAGTGAAACTCATCAGGACATGCTCCATGTTCCGAATATAAGAACCATTCCTAATGCAAGTCCTCGAAAGAATCTGGCAGCAGGAGATGGATGCACCCCAGCAACCACGACCAAGCCTGGGTGTAGATAGAGCAAAAAGGAGAAGTTGGAGTTTGGGAAGAATGGAAGCAGTAGAAGTGCCTCGAATGGAAGTAGTGGAGAGTTATTTCGAGGACGGCCTCACACATGATGACAAACACCGAAATATGGAGCATCGAGTTTGGTGTTTGGTGTTGAAGCTCCAATTGGCACTCGCTGATGAGTCCCTAGAGGAACCGCATCGCCGACAGCCCCAAGCCCTGATGGTGGCAGGATAGGAAGGACACCAGTCATCCCCGGTCACGGGACGCGCTCGCCTCCAGGAAAACGGGCACCACATAAAAAGGAATAAGTTTAAAATTGATTTGAAACAAAACCGCACTTAAAAATTCTAGAAAGTGTGGACTAGTCTGATTTTGGTGCGGACTAGTCCGATTTCTCTCTGACTTCGATCGGACTTGTTCATTTTTGCTGCGGACTAGTCTGTTTTTGCCTCTGGACACTTTCAGACTTGTCTGGTCTTGTGCGGACTAGTCCGGTGTTCCAATTCTTTTGGAAAATTCGCTAAGTCTCTGGACTTGTCTGGACTAGTCCGGTGTTCCAGCGGACTTGTCCGTCTTCCTCTCTGACTAAAGTCAGATTTATCCGATTTTGTCCAGAGTTGTCCATTTCCCCCCTCGAGATAAGTTCGGACTTGTCCGATGTCCAGTCCGAACTTGTCCAATTTTTCTCTACTTTGGACTAGTCCGGCCCTTTTCAGACTTGTCCGATAAATCATGAATCTCAATTGATCTTTTGTTTCACGACTTGTTTCTTGGGTTTTACGTTAAGTGGGCATAGGGACGTCGTGCCTAACTCTTTTAGGGCCCTTGTGGGACTCTAAACCGACCTCTACTCATATCAAACTCGAAATCCATCTAACCCTAGCCTCCACCTCTATATAAACAACCCCACCCCTTGGCTTGCCATCTATTTGCCACTTTTCCACCCCACCCAAACCCTAGTTCATGGAGAGACGCCATCAAGGAGGGAGGAGGAGATCCCAAGCAAGAAGAAGAAGAAGAGGAAATGAAAGAGGATCAAGATCTCCATCAAGTATCGTTCTTCATCACCAATTCATCTCCAAGTTCATCATCAACCCTAGATCATCAAGATCCAAGTGTTGTCACCAAGTTCATAATTCATTGGAGTCCGAATCACCTGGTATTCCTTCTATTCTTTTTTCCTTAAGTGAATTCAACCCCAATTCTCCAAATTCACGTTGATCTAGAAAACCCTAATCTGGTGATCTCGTGTAGTGCGGACTTGTCCGGTCCCTAGCGGACTAGTTCGATTTTCCTTGTTAATTTCAATTGAATTAAATCTAGAATTAGATAAAATCAACTCCAACCCTGTATAAACTTGTTAAAATCTTTTAGAACTAGTTAGTGATCATTAAAAGCAACTCATTAACAAGTTCCACCTTGCATTTGCATTAATCATACATGCCATGTCATATTGAGTAATGTTTGTGCACTCTTTGATTGTGTTTCTTGTCTTGTATGTTTATTGTGCGGATTAGACGGATTTGAGCTAGAGAGTGACGCGGAGGATCTACAGCACCAAGAGTTTGAAGGTTTTGACCCGAACCAATCCCAAGAGCAAGGCAAGTGTCCTTGAAGCATATTGATCAAAATTTTAAAGTAAATATTTTGTTTGCAAAACTGCATGCTTGTGTCAATTTTGATGGGAATCCTATGATAGGAAGTTTACTAACTTTGTTTCACCACCCTTGTCACCTGGAATATATGGTAGGGAGTCGGGAAGGGCTTTTACCTTTCTGCTTCGCTTAATTAATTGGGATGGGAAAACAATACTACACATTAATGATGCATTTATGAGATTATGATTAACATGAACTGGTTAATGTAATATGGTAATGGATGATATGGTAGTGGATGGGTTGGATGATATGGTGGTTGTGTGCTTTAGATCTAAGGACCGGTTCATGCGAGAATAAGCCAGGACTACAATGCCACCACAAGGCCAAGTATGGGTGTGGTGTAGCTGATTAATTAGGGCTTCGCCAGTGCTATTTGGACCATTAAGGATGCTCAGAGAAGGGATAGTCGGACTGGGTTTGTTGATGATTGGTGGGACTACCTTCGGATCCGAATTGCTCAAGAGGGGCCCTTGGTTGAAGATGTGCTCTGTAGGAGACATCGCCACCGGTGAAACCTCAGTGGGGTCTAAAAAATATAGTAATCCCTTTGTAAAGGCTATTTTGTGATCTCTTGGCCATACACCACAGGAAGTGTAATTGGCGTAAGGGAGGTTCTTTAGTCACTGACGGGTGATGAAATCACAAACACGTGGGTAAAGTGGTAAAAACTCTGCAGAGTCTAATAAAACTATCATGATAGTCGTGCTCCCGGTTATGAGCACCTGGATGACCTACATGATTAGAGGGAAATTGTGATTTGGTACAGGTTATGGTTATGGTTTGGTAATGATTATGGCTGGTTATGAACTGAATGATGGTATTGAACATGGTTATTGGCAATGGTGAAATCTGGTATATGGATGATGGATATGGAATATGGACTGGTACTAAGTTTTTAATTATGCTTTATGATGGGTTTATTCACATACATATGATATATATTGCCTTTTCAAATGTTTTAATGTACTTTTCAGCACTTAGCTATTATTATTGTCATCATTTGAATTATCTACATGTCATACTTTCTACACTTGCTGAGTACGACATGTACTCACTCTTGCAACCCCCCCCCACCCCAACAGTTACAGGTAGGGATTGGGAGATTAATGGCGATAATGCAGAGTTCTAGGCCGTGTCTACCGCTAGCTTGCCTGTGGAGTGTTGGAGCTACGCTACTCTATCGCTTATGCTGCCTAGCTGCTTAATTTGCTTAATAAGATTATTTCCATTGCAGTTATAGTTCAATAATGATCATTAGAGCTGTAATTTGAGGATTACTTTATTATTGTAATAAAGGTACTTATTTAATAATTAGAGTGTGGTAATTATCTGTTTATCATTTGTGAATCACTTGTGTATGTGTGTTAAACATCCTGGACACACGTACACTACACTTGGTTCATTTTTCGGAACCAGGTGTCACAAATTGGTATCAAAGCCACAGGTTGACCGTAGGACGCATCCTAGATAGAATGAACACTTTACAGCACATAGGAGCACTCAAGAACCGATGTGTTTTTGCTTGGTGTGTTGTTTGCCATATACTGTTGCTTGTGTGTTCAATGGAGGATTTTGGGATGCTTTAGCATTGCCATGTCCATCTAGGCTAGTATAGCTAGTTGTTTAGTTTCATATCCCTTGATGCATATAGTTGGGGATGTTTCTAAATTCTTATCTTTTGCTTTTCTTCAGATGTTGAGAACTCACAATCAGAGGGATGCTAATGATGAGGAGGAGAACAATGGAGCTCCTCCAAACAACAATGGGCAAGGACTTGCTCATGGAGCTATCAACATTGAGCACCTCTGGGTGATGCAGAACCAGCTCATGCAGACCATGATACAGACAATGGGACAGTTGTAGGCTGGCAACATCAACAATCATCCCCACATGCCTCCACTGCCACCCCTACCTCCTCATAACCGGTTGGAAGAGTTTATGAGGACTTGACCACCCTTTGCTCAAGCCGCTGACCCTATGGATACCGATGATTGTCTCAAGTCCGTGGAGAAGAAGCTAGCTATTGTCCAATGCAGTGACCGGGAGAAAGTGCTTTTTGCTGCTCATCAACTAGTTGGAGCAGCTGTGGATTGGTGGGATTCTTTATGCAATGCTCATGAGAACCTAGAGAGAATTACTTGGGCCGAATTCAAAGAAAGCTTCCATTCTCATTATGTGCCGGAAGAAGTTATGATCTTGAAGAGGCAAGAATTTGAGAACTTGAGGCAAGGAAGATCGAGTGTGGGTGAATATCTCAGTAAATTTACTCAACTCTCAAGGTATGCGACTGAGGATGTGAGCCGGGACAGCCGGAAAAAATACTTGTTCATGAGAGGCCTCAACAATGAAATTCAAGTGCACTTGCTCAATTGTGACTATGCCAACTTCCAGAAGCTTGTGGACAAAGCAATTGTGGTTGAGAACGAGGTCCGTGAGATGGAGCAATACAACAAGAGGAAGGCGCCATATCAAGGACAGCAACAAGGAAGTAATATGCGCCCTTGCTTTGCGCCTCCTAATGTGCCATACTACAGCTCCTCTGCTCCTGTACAACGCCCTAGATTTGCACTGCACCCAACTCAGTTTGTGCAGCAGCGCCCTGTTATGCAAGCACCTATGCCTCCAATGCCTTACGCACCTCGTGCCAACTTTACGGGTGCAAATGTTCAAAATCAAGTCCGTCCAAATTCTGGTGCAGCAAAGAAGTGTTATACCTGTGGAGAAGCTGGACACTTTGCGCATCAATGTCCTAAGTCAGGCCTTGGTCAAGGAAGCAATGCGCCAAGGCAAAACCCAAGACCCAATGGAGGACAGCCGCAAGGAAGCCGTGAACAGCAGAGTTTTGCTCGTGGCAACGTGAACCATGTCTCTACGGAGGATGCTCAACAAGAAGATGACGTGGTCATTGGTATGTTTCTCGCAAACTCCAACCCAGCGACTATGTTATTTGATTTTGGAGCGTCGCATTCATTCATTGCACCGAAATATGTTACCAAGTATAGTTTGTCTATCTCTCATGTGAAGTTTACTCTATTGGTTAAATCTCCTGGAGGACATATGAGGACAAATATAGTATGTCCAGGAGTAAGACTTAGAATAAGGGGGGTAGACTTCTCTGCCAACATCATTGCTTTGGATTCTCAAGGATTTGGACATTATACTCGGTATGGACTTTATAGTTGGTCTATCGCATACCCAGTCCGGGTATGACTCAATTTGGGTAATCGTGGATCGATTGACCAAGTCAGCTCATTTTGTTATTGTCAAGACCAAGTATACATCTGCACAATTGGCCGAAATATACATGGAGCATATTGTGTGTTGAGATGGAGTCCCAAAGAAGATAGTCTTGGATAGAGGTTCTCAATTTACCTCTAGATTTTGGCAGAAATTGCATGAAGCACTGGGAATAAGATTGAATTTCAGTTTGGCATATCACCCTCAAATGGATAGACAAACCGAGAGGACCAATCAAATTTCGTAGGACATGTTAAGAGCTTGTGCTTTAAAGCATGGGAAAAGTTGGGACAAGAGCTTGCCATATGCAGAATTTTCATACAACAATAGTTACCAAGCAAGTTTGAAGATGTCACCTTATGAAGCACTATATGGAGGAAGTGTAGGACACCTTTGTTCTGGAATGAGACAGAAGAAACTCCAGTATTTGGTCCGGATGTATTGCTAGAAGCTAAAAAACAAGTCAAGATTATTAGTGAAAATTCGAGGGCCGCTCAATCAAGACAAAAAGGCTATGCAAATAATAGGAGAAGGAAATCAACCTTTGAAATAGGAGACTTTTTTACCTCAAGGTGTCGCCTATGAGAGGACATAAGAGGTTTAACATAAGAGGCAAGCTAGCACCTTGTTATAATGGACCATTCAAGATTGTGGAAAACAGAGGAGAAGTAGCGTATAAGTTGGAGATGCCAGCTCATCTTTTAGATGTCCATGATGTGTTTCATGTTTCCCAGCTCAAGAAGTGCTTGAGAGTACCAGAAGAACAAGTGCCAATGGAAGAATTGGAATTAGGGGCAGATTTGACTTATGCCGAAGAACCGGTGAAAATCTTAGAAACCAAGGAGAGGATAACGAGGAACAAGGTTATTAGATGGTGTAACGTTCAATGGAAGCACCACATAGAAAAAGAAGAAACATGGGAATTAGAGGATGATCTAAAGAAGGACTTTCCCTATCTCTTCTCTTCCATGTCGAATCTCGACGGTGAGATTCATTTTAAGGGGGGGTTGGTTTGTAACACCCTCATTTTCATGCATCATGCCCTGCATACATTAATATTCATGTTTAACATTAATCCACATAAAAAGCAATAAGTTTAAAATTGATTTGAAACGAAACTGCACTTAAAAATTCTGGAAAGTGCGAACTAGTCCGACTTTGGTTCGGACTAGACAGATTTCTCTCTGACTTCGATCGGACTTGTCCGTTTTTGCTGCGGACTAGTCTGTTTTTGCCTCTGGACACTTTCGGACTTGTTCGGTCCTGTGCGGACTAGTCCGGTTTTCCAATTCCCTTGGAAAATTCCTAAGTCCCTAGACTTGTCCGGACTAGTCCGGTGTTCCAGTGGTCTTGTCTATTTTCCTCTCTGAATAAAGTCGGATTTGTCCGATTTTGAACAGAGTTGTCCATTTTTCTCATCTGGATAAGTTTGGACTTGTCTGATGTCCAGTCTAGACTTGTCCGATTTTTCTCTGGACAACTTCGGACTAGTCCGACCCATTTTAGACTTGTCCGATAAATCATGACTCTGAATTGATCTTTTGTTCCACGAATTGTTTCTTGGATTTTACGTTAAGTGGGCCTAGGGACGTCGTGCCTATCTTTTTTAGAGCCCATGTGGGACTCTAAACCGACCTCTACTCATCTCAAACTTGAAATCCATCTAATCCTAGCCTCCACCTCTATATAAACAACCCCACCCCTTGGCTTCAAATTTATTTGCCACTTTTCCACCGCACCAAAACCCTAGTTCGTGGAGAGACGCCATCAAGGAGGGAGGAGGAGATTCCAAGCAAGAAGAAGAAGAAGAGAAAAACGAAAGAGGATCAAGACACTACAAGGATTCCGCCCTGTTGCAAAGATTGTACTGCAATGAATACTAAATCGTTGTAGTATGGTCCTTTGCCACGATTCATTTCGTGGCATTAGCATCTATCGCCACGGAACTCCATCGTTGCATTAGGATATGTTGCCACGATTCACTAGTTCGTGGCATTAGGATCTATCGCCACTAATCTGTTGCCATGATTCACTAGTTTGTGGCATTAGCATCTATCACCACAGAACACGATCGTTGCACTAGCAACTGTTGCCACGATTCACTAGTTCGTGGCATTACGATCTATCACCATGAATCTGTTGCCACGATTCACTAGTTCATAGCATTAGCATCTATCGCCACAGAACCCGATCATTGCATTAGAATCTATTGCCACGATTCACTAGTTTGTGGTATTAGCATCTATCGCCATGTAACCCAATTGTTGCATTAGGATATGTTGCTATGATTCAATAGTTCGTGGCGTTAGCATCTATCACCACGGAACCCGATAGTTGCATTAGAATCTGTTGCCACGATTCACTAGTTCGTGGCATTAGCATCTATTGCCACGAAACGCGATCATTGCATTAGGATCTGTTGCCACGATTCAATAGTTCATGGTGTTAGCATCTATCGCCGCGGAACACAATCGTTGCATTAGGAACTTTTGCCATGCATCACCAGCTCATGACGATAGGATCTATCGCCACAAAAAACAATCATTGCATTATGATTTGTTGCCACGAAATACCAGTTCGTGGCATTAGGATCTATGGCCACAAAACACAATCGTTGCATTAGGATCTATTGCCCTGAAATACAGGTTCGTGGCGTTAGGATATATTGCTATGGAACACAATCGTTGCATTAGGAACTTTTGCCATGATTCACCAGTTTGTGGCGTTACGATCTATTGCCACGAAACACAAATGTCACGTTAGGAACTTATGCCACGATTCACAAGTTCGTGGTGGTAGGATCTGTCGCCATGCAACACTATCGTTGTATTAGGATCTATTGCCATGAAATACCGTTTGGTGGCATTAAGATCTATCGCCACGGAACATAATTGTTGCATTAGAAACTTTTGCCATGATTCACCAGTTCGTGGCGTTAGGATCTATCTCCACAAAACACAAACGTTGCATTAGGAACTTATGCCACGATTCACAAGTTCATGGTGATAGGATCTATTGCCACGAAACACAATTGTTGTATTAGGATTTGTTGCCACGAAATACTGGTTGGTGGCATTAAGATCTATCGCCACGGAACACAAACATTGCGTTACATAGTTCATGTATAGCTAGCTCACACAGTACCTATATAAAAAAATCATCATCTTCGCTGTCCTCCCCCAATATTGGAGGTACAGTACCATCATTGATATATGTATCATCATTGTCGTCGTCGTCATCATCTTCATTTGAAAGAGCGGAAGCATCACCGGTTGCTCCATCAATGTCATTCCTATCCCATGCGGTCATATCCTCATTTATATTAGTAAGTCATCAATCATCAAATAATGTCTCAGCCTCCATCGTCTTAGTGACATTATTTTCACTGTCTCCAGGGGGCATGGCAAAAAGGTTTTGCGGCTTCGTTTTAACAATTGTAGCCCATTTAGGTTGCTTCACACTTCTAATGTAAAAAAACTTGTTCTGCTTGGGTGGCTAGAATGTATGGCTCATACTTAAATTGAGAAATAGTAGTGTCAACATCTATCATTCTGTATCAATCCATTTTGTAGCCTTTGCTTTGGCTCTGACCGGAACGAGGCCGATCAAACCATTCACATTCAAATAACAGAACCTCTTCATTTTTTTCAAAATCAATAGAAATCATTTTCTTGATTACTCCATACCACTCATGATCTCCATCCCGAACAACACCATTGTTTTGCGTCCGTAAATCTCTTTCCACCTCTGTTGTTCTAAAGAAGAAGCCATTTATGAATGATCGACTAAAAAAACATGCCCGACGATCAGGTCCTCTAGATAATGTATACAAATAATCAGTTACTTTGCCTTCTTTGTGTAATGTCGTAATCTGTACACATTAATTAGTATAAAAGGGGTCATCGATAAAACCAACTTCAGAACGGATATTTCTTCAATATTTCATCAAAGTAAAAACTTGCATGTACTTACTCGTTTCTGAAACCAATAAACAAACTCATCTCTATGGCGTTTTTCAACATCACGAGAATGAATCTTTTTCATCTCTTCAAAATGCTCGCTGAAAAGGGTACAAAATTAAATTAGCCATCTACAATAAGCATGATCCAATATGGTATAGAACATTTGAGTTATACGTACTTGATCCATGGAGCGACCTCTTCAACATTAGAAAGAATATAATGCCTGATGTTATGTAGTTACACCATAGTAAGTTGGCCCCATTTAAACCCTTTTTTAGAATTATCAACTTCTGTAAATATATTAGACTCGAGAGAAGTTTCATTCCTAGCTGCAGCTTCATGACGTTCTGGCCTATTAAGCTTGGTGCTGATGTTATCCAAAAGCTGGCTATAAAAAGTCATACACTCTTCCATAATATATCCCTCACCTATAGAACCCTCTGGGTGAGCTCTGTTACGTACATACCTCTTCAATGTACCAAGGTTCCTCTCAACTGGAAACATCCATCCGTAAGAAACAGGTCCACCCAAGCGAGCTTCTTCGCCAAGATGGATTGGAAGATGTACCATGATATCAAAGAAAGCGGGAGGAAGCAACATCTCAAGCTTACAAATTGTATCAAGAAATTGTTCAATCATCTTATCCAAATCTGGTTCCGCCAATTCTTTAGAACAAATTCCAGAAAAGAATCTACTAAACTCAATTAAAGGTTCAACAACCTTTTCAGACAATATGTCACGTATTGCAATAGGAAGGAGCTTCTGAAATATAATATGGCAGTCATGAGTTTTTAGACCTGATATCTTACGTGCTGTTATGTCCACACTTCTCCTGATGTTTCAGGCATAACCATCGGGCATCTTCACACCTGCCAAAAACTTGCACAAGGTGGTCTTCTCATCTTTTTGCAAAGTATATGATGCTGATGGACAATCATACTTCCCTTTCATACCTACTAGATGTTGCTTTGGCCGCATACCCATTTCCTGCATATCAAAACGAGCTTGTAGACTATCTTTTGTTTTACCATCCATATTAAGAAATGTCCCCAATATGCTATCACAAATGTTTTTCTCAATGTGCATGACATCCAAGTTATGCCTTATTAGCAATGTCTTCCAATACGCGAGCTAAAAAAATATAATTTTCTTCTTCCAGCTATGCCACCTATCTTCCTTAGTGCGCTTTCTCTTATTATTCGTCTGTCCAAAACTCACTTGATCAAAAATATTGTATTATTGGAGTACTTCCTGACCAGAGAATGATGTTGGAGTCTCTCTATTCTCTATTTTGTTGTTGAAAGAAGCTTTGTCCCGACACCACCGGTGATCCTGAGGTAGGAAACGATGATGACCCATGTAGCAATACTTTTGTCCATGTTTCAAACACAAGGCGTCAATGTTTACATGGCAGTATGGACATGCTAGCCTACCTTTTGTGCTCCATCCACATAGCATTGCATATGCTGGAAAATCATTTATTGTCCACAATATAGAAGCTCGCATGAGAAATGTCTCTTTCTTTGAACTTTCGTATGTTTCAACACCATCAGACCATACTTTCAGTAGCTCATCAATCAAAGGCTGCAGATACACATCAATGTTGTTTCTAGGTGACTTTGGCCTAGGAATTATCATTGACATCAACCAATAAGGTTGCTTCAAACAGAACCAAGGTGGAATATTATAAGGGATTAGAATCACATGCCATGTATTGTAAGAAACATTCATTACTCCAAAAGGATTGAAACCATCAGATGCTAGCCCAAGTCTTATGTTGCGAGGATCCAATGAGAAATTTTGGTGAATGCTATCAAAATGCTTCCATGCATTCAAATCTGCAAGATGGCGTAATATTCCATCATCAATACGTTCTACTTTGTGCCAGCGCATGTTTGATGCCGTTGATTCTGGCATATAAAACCTTAGAAGACGAAGAATAAGAGGGAAGTATTGTAGAATCTTGCGTGCTACAAGCTTCTTGCCTTTTCCACAAGGTAAAGCCTCTCTTGCATCCCCACCAGTACTATTTTTCCATCTTAATTCACCATGTGAGACCTATGTGTCCTGAATACATTGGCTTTGACAATAAAAGTTTTGAATGCTGCCATAACATCTTTTTAGCAAGGTCCGACCCTAGCTCCGAGCTTCTGCAAGGTCTGACAATAGGTCCAACTTTCTTTGTCTAGGTCTGACATGTTTTTGTGTAGATCTGATGAGCTTTGTCTTTAGCTCCGGCATGTCTTTGATAGCTCCGGCATGTCTTTGTTAAGCTCTGATATGTTTTTCTAGGTCCGACTTATGTTGGTTAGCTCGTACATGTTTTTCTAGCTCCGGCTTTTGGGTTGACTAGTTCTGACTAGTTTTGGTCAGCTCCGGCACTAGGTCCAACGAGCTTTGGTTAGCTCCGGTGCTAGGTCCTGCTAGCTTTAGAAAGCTCGGGTGGTAGGTTGTACTAGCTTTGGTAAGCTCCGGCTCAAGCTCCGGTTAGCTTTGGCAAGGTTCGGAGCTTGATCGGAATGTTCCTGCTCTTACTGTGAAATGTTTCGAACTTGCTTTATATTCTTAGAAAGATTTATTAGTATTCATTTGATAAGTTTTTGGTGTGTTTTGGTTGATATGGCTGATATTGTTTTGATATGCTTTGCGACATGCTTATGTGAGGTGCTCACGTAAGGTGTTGTGTTCGGAACTGACTTTAGTCAAGTCGCGGACTTGGGCTCGTACGGATTGGTTGTTTGTTCATGTGCAGGTGTTGCTTGAGTTCAAGTCATGGCTAGTGACATGATCCTTTGGACTAGTCTCAGGGAGGAGATGAGGTTCCAACAACTAAATTCAGGAGGAATTGTGGTTGAGCGGGTCAGGAGGTCGCGCTGGATGATTGAATCAATGGTAGTGCATATGAAGGTTACTGGATGTCGAATGAAGGTGTTTGCACGTATGCATGCGGTGCATGACGTGGAAACATGGTTCTGAAGATGGTTTATGGATGATAAGATCTGGTTAGATGGATCGGATCGTATCGGTTGATGACTTTGGCTGCGGCGGAGTTGGTTATGGCTCGGTATGGAAAGTATCGAGTTGGTTATGATAGGATTTCGTGTGGGTCAGGAATTTGAGTTCTTTTAGGCATGTGAGATATGTTCCTAAGGTGTTTGGAAGTCTTAAGATTGCTTCTATTTGCGTATAGAAGAGTCCAAAGCAGTTATGTAAAGTTTCGATTCATGAAGGGAGTAGGATTAGGGTCCTTATTTGAGTTGAGTTAGCTTTCGAGCTGGTTATATAAGCAAGGGAGGCCAAAGCTCGTGTGGCACGACTTTGGGGCTGTTCCTCTTGTGTTATATTGAATAAAATTCGTAGTTTGAAGGAACTTTTGTGCATTGTTCGTCCGACTTGTTCTAGACAAGTTTTAGTCATCGAGTTTCTGGACAGCACTACCTTTTCTTAGTCGTTTTATCATAACTCTAGTTTTACAGATCCAATTTATGTGATTCTTTTTGGGTTGTCTTCAGAACTTGATTATCTATCATATTTCAAAATTTCACAGTCATTGGATTTGTGGTTTCTGATCTACACGAGTTTATTTGCAGCGTTCCAGAACTGTTTTTCTCGGGTAGGACAGATTGACCTTTGTTCGATCCTTTGATCATAACTTGATTTTCTCTCAACGGATTTGAGTAATTCTTCTTGTGTTATCTTCGAGACTTGATTATCTCTGATATCTATGACTTTTGTCATGGTGAAACACGTTTATATTAGTCTCACACATGATTTCTTTAACAGATCGTTTTTCTGCTGAAGGGGTTGGGATTTAATTGTTTCCGCTGCGTAAGAATTTTTAAATCTACCATTCACCCCCTTTGGTAGCTTTTTAAGTGCTCTTCAATCCTAAAATTGGTATCAAAGCCACGGTGCTCCAATCATTGTGATTGGCACGTGTTTTTGACTAATCATCATGGAGAAATACTCCACCAAACGTTGTGTGTTTGCTGGTATTGATTTTCAAGTTTGGAAGGCACGCATGGAGGCTTTCATCCAGGCGCAAGGCTTCGCAATATGGGAGAAGGTGTACAAGCCATACGAAGTGCCACCAAACAATTAAGTTACGGCTAAAGACCTACGGGACGTCGACAACAACAACAAAGCCCGAAACTTGATCATCCAAGGACTCACTTGGAGCGACTTCGACCGCGTTGCACATCTTCGATCGGCATACGATGTATGGAGAGCACTTTGTGACTATCACGAAGGATCCAACACGATCAAGGAGGTAAGGCAATACATGTTCAAGGAAGAATACGTGTGCTTTGAGATGCAACCCGGTGAGTCCGTTGATGATCTCTTTGCTTGCTTTAACAAAATTCTCAGTAACTTGCGTTGTGTCAACGTTAATTTTTCTGATGCTGAAAATGCTAGGCAACTTCTTAGTGCATTAGCCATGTGAATCTGGGAGATGAAAGTTACATCTATCCGTGAATCTACTGTCATGAGTACACTTACTTTAGATGTGCTTTACTCTAAACTCAAAATTCATGAAATTGATATCTTATCATGTAAGAACCCAAATAAGTCTATTACATTTGTCTCACAACGTGATATGCCTAGCTCCGGCCAATCATCATCTTTCAATACTCTTGCTTTGGTGTCCTCACTACCCCTGGAGTAGATCAAGGAATTTCCAGAAGAGGAGTTAGCACTAATCTCTACTAGGTTCTCAAAAGCATTGCAAAATGTGAGAACTAGAAGGAGAGGAAGCTTCAGACCTCAACGCTGTTTTGAATGTGGTAAGACAGGACACTTTCGTATAGATTGTCCTAATCTTTCAGGTCCTACTACTCGTGAAGAAAAACAGAACAAGGTCAAGACCACCTCTGGAAACCCCAACAAGAAAAAGAAGGGTACCATAGGACACAAGATGATTAACAGCTTCATCACTGCACTTCAAGAGCTCGATTCAAGCGATGTAGACTTTGAAAGTGATGAAGTTGATGACGATCTGGCCAACATATGATTCGTGGTGGGCAAAACAAGATCAAGATAAAGTCAGGAGGATGCAGAACACAACAGTGATGATGATGAGATATATTCTACCTGTAATAAAATGTGTGATGCAATTTCTCGTGCAACTATTATTGTTAAGAAAAAAGGACAAAAAGCTTAGGGATAATGCTACTAAAATTGAATCACTAGAATCTGAAATCAACCATTTGAAAACCTTGATTCCTAGTGATGATTCTTGTCCCTCGTGTGATTTAATCTATGAACAATTGTTCACAATAAGAACTGCACATTCCTCTACTCTAGATAGACTTGAACTTGAAATTGAAAAGAAAAAAAATCTTGCTGCACTTGACATTGGAAACTAAAAAGATGCTTCTTGTTCTACAATTGATTTGCATTGTTCTTGTTGTGATGATCTTGAAAAGAAACTAAAAGATGCTATGAATGAAATTTCAATATTGAATAATGCTTTACGTTCTCATGAAGTTAAATATTGTTCTAATTGCAAATTAAAAGGAAAAACTTCATGTGAAAATTGTCTTGATCTGTCCAATAAACTTGATAACATGTATAGGATATTAGATCGGTTTTGTAATGGGAATAAGAACCTAAACTTGCTGTTGAATTCTTCCAAGTCTTGCAAAGATAAAACTGGTTTAGGTTTTGATTCTCATGCTCATGCTAAGGCACATCCACCTAAAATTGTAAAGTTATTAGGAAGTGGTTTGATTCAAATAGTTCTTAAACAAAAAGAAGTGGTTTTCAAATCTGCAGGGCTGTTGTCTCATTCGGTTTCAAATAAAAATGTTGTCTGCTCATCTAGACATGAACACAAAGTTAAATTTCATTGTACCTACTGTGGTATAGATGCTCATGTCATAGATTTTTTTTATAGACTAGCTAAACAACATAAAAGGGAAAGAATGATTGCTAGATCTCATAACTTTTATGAAAAATTTGTTGCACATATTAAACCGAATGCCAGTAACATGCAACCTGCTGTTATGAGTCAAAAACATTCAAAGTTTACCTCCGGACCTTCTGTTTTTGCCTCTGGAGCTACTGATTTTTGTGCTACACAAGTAACACCTTATAGGACAGTAGTTAAGAATATAAAACCACAAACTTTGACTCTTAAACCTGCTGTTTCATCTTAGCTTCCGCGTGTTTTTCCTGCTGCACGTCGTGTGACTCAGTACTGGATACCTAAATGCATTTTAACTAACCCCAGTATTGAGTCATCGACGTATTGTGCTTCTATGTAGGTTACATGTTTGAGGATGGAGAACATTTGGATTGTGGATTCAGGTTGCTCACGCCACATGACCGGTAACAAAGATTGGTTCTCCTCCCTCTCTTTTCTGTCACGTGTAGAGAATGTTACTTTTGCCGATAATTCTTCAAATCCTATAATTGCTAAGGGTTCGGTTAGAGTAAATTATCACTACACTTTGAAGGACGTGGAACTTGTCAAAATATTGAAATGCAACTTGCTTTCTGTTTTACAATTGCTAGATGAAAATCTGGAAATTATTTTGAATAAAAACTGCTACAAAGTTGTAGGTTCAAATAGTGAGATTATTTTTAACATGTCTCGTTTTGGAAGAGCTTTTAAAGCTGATTTTGATATCTCTTCCTCTAAGCATAGGTGTCTAGTTGCTAATGATTCAAAGGACTTATATTTTTGGCATCGTAGACTTGGTCACGTAGGCTTTGAGCACCTAACGCATGTTAGTGCTCTTGATCGCATACGTGGGCTGCCTAAGCTTAAAGGGGACAAAGAAATTGTGTGCTCTTCTTGTAGACATGCTAAGATGGTTGCAGGTTCATATACTGATCTCACAATGATCATGACGACTGAACCGGGTCAACTTTTGCACCTTGACACTATAGGACCTTCACGTGTTGAATCCTTCAGAGGTAAATGGTATGTTCTTGTGATTGTTGATGATTATTCTAGATACTCTTGGGTTTACTTTATGGCATCTAGGAATGAAGCTTATAGTCAGTTTAGAACTTTATCTCTTAGATTATCAATTGATCACCCAGGATCTTTGAAAGCAATTAGAAGTGATAACGAAACTGAATTTAAAAATCAATCTTTTGATCACTTTTGTGCTGAAAATGGAATAGATCATCAATTTTCTTCACCATATGTACCTCAACAAAATGGTGTTGTAGAAAGAAATAACAGAATCTTAGTTGAGATGGCTAGGACAATGCTTGATGAATATCAAACTCCTAGGAAATTTTTTGCTGATGCGATTGCAACCGCTTGTTATGTCTCAAATCATGTTTTCTTGCGAGCTAAGCTAGGTAAAACACCATATGAGCTCCGATTTGGACATATCCTAGTGTTACACACTATAGGGTCTTTGGTTGTAAATGCTTTTTAAGAAACATGGTAATCTTGATAAATTTGAACCTAGATCCATTGATGGCATGTTTCTTGGTTATCCATCTCATACTAGAGGCTACCGTGTGCTTTTACTTGACACTAACAAAATTGTGGAGACTTGTGAAGTGTATTTTGATGAATCTAGCCCAGGTACTAGCTCATACATTGCAGGTCCAAATCCATATCTGCAGGGGGAGAGCGTTTTCGTTGAAGATGAGGAAGAGGTGGAGCTGCTGCCCAAAAATTCAGCAGCTAATGACATTGTTTGAGCTCCTGATTTTGATTCATAGCCAGCACCGACGACCACCATTGCTGGTCCAGATCCTACTCAAGTCACAAGCTCATCGATTTGTGATGAACATGAAGAAGAAGAAGCTTGTGAAGTGTCCACTCCCCTCCTGGTTCTCAAAATTCATCCTCCACAACAGATTATTGGAAGCTTGCACGAACAAGTTACACGGTCCAGGTTTTGCGATCCAAACTCTCATGCTCATTCTGCTTTTGTTGCTTCTTTTGAACCCAAAGATATATCGCACGCACTCACTAATGAATCTTGGATTATTGCCATGCAAGAAGAGTTAGAAAATTTTGAAAGAAATAATGTTTGGAAACTTGTACCTCCTCCTCAAGGTCACACTTTAATTGGAACTAAATGGGTTTTTAAAAATAAATAAAGTGAGGATGGGGTTGTGGTTAGGAATAAGGCTAGGTTGGTTGCTCAAGGTTTCACTCAAGTTGAAGGTCTAGATTTTGATGAAACTTTTGCTCCTATTGCTAGATTAGAAGCCATAAGAATTTTGTTAGCTTTTGCTGCATCTAAAGGTTTTAAGCTATAACAAATGGATGTTAAAAGTGCTTTTCTTAATGGCTACATAGATGAGGAGGTTTATGTAAAACAACCACCGGGTTTTCAAAATCCAGATTTTCCTAATCATGTTTACAAAATGTCCAAAGCCTTGTACGATCTCAAACAAGCCCCTAGAGCATGGTATGATAGGTTAAAAACATTCTTACTTGAAAAGGGGTTTACCATGGGCATGGTTGATAAAACTCTTTTTGTGCTTAAGCATGGCAATGACTCATTATTCGTTCAAGTGTATGTGGACGATATTATCTTTGGTTGTGCTTCTCATGATCTTGTGTCCAAGTTTTCATCTATGATGAGTTCAGAACTTGAGATGAGTATGATGGGAGAACTCACGTACGTTTTGGGGCTGCAAATCAATCAAACCAAAGAGGGTACCTTTGTGCATCAAATGAAGTATACAAAAGACCTCCTAAGGCGCTTCAACATGGACAAAAGCAAGCCTCTTCGGACACCAATGGGAACAGCAACAACACTTGAACTTGATGAAGATGGTGAACCCGTGCATCAAAAAGAATATAGAAGCATGATTGGATCACTTTTGTACCTCATGACATCAAGACCGGACATAAAATTTAGCGTATGTCTTTTTGCACAGTTTCAAGCCTCCCCACGTGCTTCACATCGTCAAGTCGTTAAAAGGATTCTCAGGTACTTACATGGAACTCAAGAATTTGGCATTTTTCTTCCTTCTTCCTCAACCGTTACCTTGAAAGCTTTTTCCGATGCTGATTTTGGAGGTTGTAGGATTGATAGGAATAGTACTTCCGGTGCTTGTCATTTTCTTGGTAATTCACTTGTTGCATGGTCATCTAGAAAACAAAGTTCAGTTGCACAATCCACCGCCGAATCTGAATATGTAGCTGCTGCTAGCGCTTGTTCACAAATTTTTTGGATTGTTCAAACACTTAAGGACTATGGGGTTGATCTAGATAGTGTTCCACTGTTTTGTGACAACACTAGTGCTATTTGCATTGCTAAAAACCCTGTGCAACATTCTAGAACTAAGCACATCGACATTAGGTATCACTTTCTCCGTGATAATGTTGAAAAATGAAAAATTGTGCTTCACCATGTAGATACTGAACTACAATTGGCTAACATTTTTACAAAACCTTGTGATTTCACTCGTTTTTGTTACATTCTTAGTGAAATAGGGGTTATGCATCCTCATGGTTTAAATTGAGGGGGAGTTTTGAAATTTGGGAAGTCTATGTGAGAATCTGAACTTAAAATAATATGAGCATAGTATTTCATACATATATGACTTTGTGATTCCTTTTACATGCTGAAAGTTCTTACTACATTACTCGTGTTATACATTTAGTAGTTTCTGCCATGTCTAGTAATTGGAATAATTACTTACACTAAATCTGGTCATGGTCGAACTTTCTTGCTCTTTTGAACTTGTTGCAAGCTCACAAGTGCTTTTAATCATAAAGAATTAATCAAGCAATCAACTCACATGTTGAGTTTTTGTGAACAAATATAAGTTGAGAAAAGATCAAGACAATATGCATGCATCGCAATTCTTATTTTGATATGGCTTATCATTGCACTTAGATATGAACATGGAAGAAGTTGTGTATGACTAAAACCATGTCCTTAAGCTTCTGATTGTCAAATGACATAGGCTTGGCTTGGTTGGTTAGAATAAGGCAGATGCGCATATAATCTCTTGCAAATATCATATGATCTAAATTTGTGCTTTGAAAACTAGTAAAATGCAGCAACAAGTTTCATGCTTTCAGGTATTGAAATAGTTAAGTTTGTGAGATCATGACTTTCTTAAATTGAAAATTACATTTGATCTCTAGCAAGGCTTACACTAATTTATTTATCTCATTGTTGTGATAGTGTAAGTTACTTGATAGTATGACTTGGATGAGCTTTGTTTTATATCTATATGTTATAATATGCTCATAACAATTAAAATTTCTCTTTTCAACCTTGCTTAATACATTGTCAAAGGGGGAGAGATATTATGTTAATTTTTAAAGATAAGTATGCAAGGGGGAGAAATTGATTACACATTGCACATATTCACAATTGTTTTTGGCACGGTTCTTCTTCTCATTTTATTTCTGTTTTACAAAAGGGGAGAAATTGTTTTCAAAACTTTTAATGTGAATAAGCCAATATTCGAATCTTAAGTGGTGTTGCCAATGCATTCATCAAGGAGGAGATCGTGAGACCTATGTGTGCTGAATACATTGGCTTTGACAATAAAAGTTTTAAATGCTGACATAACATCTTTTTAGCAAGGTCTGACCCTAGCTCCGAGCTTCTGCAAGGCCTGACAATAGGTCCGACATTCTTTGTCTAGGTCCGACATGTTTTTGGGTAGGTTCGGTGAGCTTTGTCTTTAGCTCCGGAATGTCTTTGATAGCTTTGGCATGTCTTTGTTAAGCTCCGATATGTTTTTCTAGGTCTGACTTATGTTGGTTAGCTCCGACATGTTTTCTAGCTTCGGCTTTTGGGTTGACTAGTTCTGACTAGTTTTGGTCAGCTCCGGCGCTAGGTCCGACTAGCTTTGGTTAGCTCCGGTGCTAGGTCCTGCTAGCTTTGGTAAGCTCCGGCGATAGGTTCTACTAGCTTTGGTAAGCTCCAGCTCAAGCTCCGATTAGCTTTGGCAAGGTTTGGAGCTTGATCGCAATGTTCCTGCTCTTACTGTGAAATGTTTTGAACTTGCTTTATATTCTTAGAAAGATTGCTTAATATTCATTTGCTATGTTTTTGGTGCATTTTGGTTGATATGGCTGATATCGTTTTGATATGCTTTGCAACATGCTTATGTGAGGTGCTCATGTAAGGTGTTGTGTTCGGAACTGACTTGAGTCAAGTCGCGGACTTGGGCTCGTACGGATTGGTAGTTTGTTCATGTGCAGGTGTTGCTTGAGTTCAATTCATGGCGGGCGACATGATCCTTTGGACTAGTCTCAGAGAGGAGATGAGGTTCCAACAACCAAATTCAGGAGGAATTGTGGTTGAGCGGGTCAGGAGGTCGTGCAGGATGATTGAATCAAGGGCAGTGCATATGAAGGTTACTGGACGTCGAAGGAAGGTGTTTGCACGTATGCATGAGGTGAATGACGTGGCAACATGGTTCCGAAGAAGGTTTATGGATGAGAAGATCTGGTTGGAAGGATCGCATCGTATCGGTTGATGACTTTGGCTACGGCAGAGTTGGTTATGGCTTGATATGGAAAGTATCGTTGTTTATGATAGGATTTCTTGTGGGTCATGAATTTGAGTTGTTTAAGGAATGTGGGATATGGTCCTAAGGTGTTTGGAAGTCTTAAGATTGCTTCTATCTGCGTATAGAAGAGTCCTAAGCAGTTATGGAAAGTTTTGATTCATGAACGAAGTAGGATTAGGGTCCTTATTTGAGTTGAGTTGACTTTCGAGCTAGTTATATAAGCAAGGGAGGCCAAAGCTCATGTGGCACGACTTTGGGCTGTTCCTATTGTGTTCTATTGAATAAAATTTGTAGTTTGAAGGAACTTTTGTGCCTAGTTCGTCCGACTTGTTCCAGACAAGTTTTTACTCGTCGAGTTTCTAGACAGCACTACCATTCGTCGGTGGTTTTATCATAACTCGAGTTTTACAGATCCAATTGACATGATTCTTTTTGGGTTGTCTTCACAACTTGATTATATATCATATGTCAAAATTTCACGGTCATTGGATTTGTGGTATATGATGTACACAAGTTTCTTTGCAGCATTCCAGAACTGTTTTTCTTCGGTAGAACAGATTGACCTTTGTTCGATCCTTCGATCATAACATGAGTTTCTCTAGACGGATTTGAGTAATTCTTCTTGTGTTGTCTTCAAGAATTGATTCTCTCTGATATCTATCACTTTTGTCATGGTGAAACACATTTAGATTAGTCTCACACATGATTTCTTTAACAAATCGTTTTTCTGCCGAAGCGGTTGGGATTTAATTGTTTCCGCTGCGTAAGAATTTTTAAATCTACCATTCAACCCCCTCTGGTAGCTTTTCACGTGCTCTTCAATCCTACAATTGGTATCAGAGCCACGGTGCTCCAATCATTGTGATTTGCACGTGTTTTTGACTAATCATCATGGAAAAATACTCCGCCAAACCTTGTGTGTTTGCTGGTATTGATTTTCAGGTTTGGAAGGCACGCATGGAGGCTTTCATCCAGGCGTAAGGCTTCGCAATATGGGAGAAGGTGTACAAGCCTTACGAAGTGCCACCAAACAGTCAAGTTACGGCTACAAACCTACGGGACGTCGACAACAACAACAAAGCCCGAAACTTGATCATCCAAGGACTCACTCAGAGCCACTTCGATCGCGTTGCACATCTCTGATCGGCATACAATGTATGGAGAGCACTTTGTGACTATCACGAAGGATCCAACATGATCAAGGAGGTAAGGCAAGACATGTTCAAAAAAGAATACATGCGCTTCGAGATGCAACCCGGTGAGTCCGTTGATGATCTCATTGCTCACTTTAACAAAATTCTCAGTAACTTGCATAGTGTCAACGTTAATTTTTCTGATGCTGAAAATTCTAGGCAACTTCTTAGTGCATTAGACATGTCAATCTGGGAGATGAAAGTTACATCTATCTTTGAATCTACAGTCATGAGTACACTTACTTTAGATGTGCTTTACTCTAAACTCAAAACTCATGAAATTGACATCTTATCACGTAAGAACCCAAATAAGTCTATTACATTTGTCTCACAACGTGATATGCCTAGCTCCGGCCAATCATCATCTTGCAATACTCTTGCTTTGTTGTCCTCACTAACCCTGGAGCAGATCGAAGAATTTCCAGAAGAGGAGTTAGCACTAATCTCTACTAGGTTCTCAAAAGCATTGCCAAATTTGAGAACTACAAGGAGAGGAAGCTCCGGACCTCAACGCTGTTTTGAATGTGGTAAGACAGGACACTTTTGTACAGATTGTCCTAATCTTTCAGGTCTTACTACTCGTGAAGAAAAATAGAACAATGTCAAGACCACCTCTGGAAACCCCAACAAGAAAAAGAAGGGTACCATATGACGCAAGATGATTAACAGCTTCATCACTGCACATCAAGAGCTCAGTTCAAGCGATGTAGACTTTGAATGTGATGAAGATGATGACGATCTGGCCAACTTATGCTTCATGGCGGGCAAAACAAAATCAAGATCAAGTCAGGAGGATGCAGAACACAACAGTGACAACGATGAGGTATGTTTTACCTGTAATAAAATGTGTGATGCAATTTCTCGTGCAACTATTATTGTTAAGAAAAAGAACAAAAAAACTTAGGGATAATGCTTCTAAAACTGATGATTCCTAGTGATGATTCTTGTCCCTCGTGAGATTTAATCTATGAACAATTGTCCACATTAAGAACTGCACATTCCTCTACTCTAGATAGACTTGAACATGAAATTGAAAAGAACAAAAAGCTTGCTGCACTTGACATTGGAAACATAAAAGATGCTTCTTGTTCTACAATTGATTTGCATTGTTCTAGTTTCTCTCGATGGATTTGATTAATTCTTCTTGTGTTGTCTTCGTGACTTGATTCTCTCTGATATCTATCACTTTTGTCATGGTGAAACACGTTTAGATTAGTCTCACACATAATTTCTTTATTAGATTGTTTTTCTGCCGAAGAGGTTGGGATTTAATTGTTTCTGCTCCGTAAGAATTTTTAAATCTACCATTCACCCCCCTATGGTAGCTTTTCACATGCTCTTCGATCCTACACACCACATTTTGGGCATCAATCCAGCAGAGAATAGTCCTTCCGGAATAACACACAGTCATTGACACATGCATTGATCTTTTCGTAGCTCAGCCCGAGGTCACGAACAACCTTCTGAACTTTATCAAGTGTATTAGGAATGCAATGGCCCTCTGGAAGCACATATGAGAATAATTCAAGGATCAACTCACACGGTTTTTTGCTCAAACCAGTTAAACACTTTATCAGATACAACCTGACGATGAAGGATAATTGGGTCACCTTCTCACCACCTGGATACAACTCCTTTTTGGCATCATTTAAAAAGTCATACAATGTCTTCGCACACCCAGTTCGCTCCTGCTGGTTTATAGCATTTTTTGGATCGTCAACATCTGCTGAAGTACCACCATGGTCACGAGTGCCTCTAAGAAGACTGGACAACATATTTTCCATAGCAGCATCATCAGAAATTATCTCCTCATTATTTGCTGATTGCCCAGCAATATTTTTCTCAACTCGTTTTTATCCATGGTGTACCCAACAAGTATAATCAAATGACATCCCATTACGAAGCAAGTGAAGATGAACTTCCTTGCGTGTCCCGTGGCAAATATTACGACATTTCCTGCATGGACAAGGCTTAGTTTCTTCTTCACGAGTTCCCTGGAATGCTAAATTTAAAAATGACTTCATTCCATCCTGCCACTCCTTCGTACACCTGTATTTCCCATCCATATCTTATCTTCTGACATCGCTTCCTGCAATTCAATCAGCGTACCCATAAGAGGATTGAACTACAATAACATTATGTAAGCAATTGTACCTAGCGCTGTTGCTCCTCCACGTGCGGTGGCCGGCGGATGCTCCTCCACGTTGGTGGACGGCGGATGCTCTTCCAAGAGTGTGGCGGCCGGCAGATGCTCCTCCAAGAGCGTGGCGGCCGGCAGATGCTCCTCCCAGATCATGGCGGCCGGTGGATGCTCCTCCAGGCGCGTTTCATGCAACCGGGAGAGGGGCCGTTGTGGATCGAAGGGTCCGGCGGGGAGGCAGCTAGGACAAAGCGTACGTGAAGTTATCAGAGTAGGCCCAACACTGCGTTGGGCCACTTGTCATTCGTGGGCTGAAACTGCGCTGAGTCCCTTTGTATTCTTGGGCCGAAACTGTGCTGGAACACTTGGTGTTCGTCCCCATGACGCGTGAGCCCATGTACGGACACACGTCTCTGGGTCTCGCAATTTGTAATCTAAATAAGTTAATGTAGCAATGGGGGTGGTATTCCGATCAAAGGGGAAAATTCGACGTCGTTAAAGGAGATGTTTTTCGATAAAAGGAGAAATTTTTAATTTGACACGGAAAGGGCCCAGCGTATGCATAGGAAAATTATTCTTATAAAAAACCGCGGTTTGCATCCCTCTCGGTTATCACAACGGCTCGACGTGTCCCATCGGCTTCACTGGCAGTTTTTTAAGTTGACATGGAAAGGGCCCAGAGCTTATATAAAAAAACATCCGCCCGGTACACGCCTCATACACGTTCCATTCGACTTCGACCGGGCGAGCGGACAATGTCAAAAGAAACGTGGCTGAGTCTTGTATGACATATTTTTTCAATCGGATGTTTGACTACAATAACGTGCGTTGCCTTATATTCTCGTTGCAATGAGCTCAACTTTCCGAGGTGGGACAAATCATTCACAGCTTGTCAAAATCGCTCGCACAAATTCGTTACAGACACCGGGTATATGAGTAGGGGTAATGATTACACCGCACATAGGGGCATTGGGCCACTGTTATGTTTGGGCCATTGGTATATAGATTGTGCCACGATCAGGGAACGGCGATTGAAGACACGAGAAGGAAGTACGTGTGGCACCATCTCAGAACGGTATGCACTTGCTCTCCGGTGCGTCGTTAAAGGAGATATTTTTCGATAAAAGGAGAAATTTTTAATTTGACATGTAGAAGGCCCAGCGTATGCGGGCAAAAATTATGCTTAGAAAAAACCGCGGTTTGTATCCCTCTCAGTTGTCGCAACGGCTCGACGTGTCCCATCGGCTTCACTGGCAGTTTTTTAATTTGACACGAAAAGGGCTCAGGGCTTTATCTAAAAAACATCCGCCCTGTACAAGCCTCCTTTACGTCCCGTTTGATTTCAACCGGCCAAGCTCGGTTGATATCAAATGTGGCGTGCAGGAGTATTGTACAACATCTTTTTTCAATCGAATGTCTGACTACAATAGTGTGTGTTGCCTTATATTCTCGTTGCAACGAGCTCAACTTTCCGAGGTGGGACAAATTGTTCACAGCTTGTCAAAATCGCTCACATGAATTCGTTACGGACACCGCATGCGGGCCGCGGGGGCAGACGTAGGGAATATGCCAGGTGACCAGTGCACAACCTGGGCCCAGGTGGTGCATAGATTGCAAGTGCGAGGATACGATTCCTGGAATTAATCCTGGCGTATCCCTGTCATGTCCGACCATCATACGAGACCTCGTTCTATCATGTGCACACATGTGCAACTGCTTCATCCATCTGTTCATGTGGACACGTGTCACAAATGTAGAACGGTATGCACAGCCTTGGATATACATACCGTATCCATCAATTTTTTTTCCTCGTTTGGGTAGGAGTGGATCCACTTCAATCTAAGTGGATTGAAGAGTGTCCGGTCATCATACGACCTGTCGTAATGAAGATTTTTGAATCTGATATACTCCTCTTTTTAATTCTTATCGTTATGACCACAAGTTGCATTGTCTCAACCAAACACCACGTACAACAACAATGACTCAGCTAAGTCGGGAACTGGCCAATTAAAATGGAAGTCAGCAGTCTCATGGTACATAAATCGAAACGCGCGCCATCCTTTTTATTCTTCCTTTTTTTTATCCATAACCGTGAGACTGCTGAGTTCCATCTTCACCGGCACTGCTGAGTTCCATCTTCACCGGCACATATGTATGGTCCGGGTGTGCCGGTGTGTACCTTAACCCCCGTCGTGCATCCTCGGTGGTGGTTGGAAGACCCCTGCAGGTATGTTCTGATTCCTATCCTCCAACTCCATCTAGGTTTCCGATGACGCATGTGGTTCACCACAAGACAAACCAGCCAAGCCTAGGTGATGAGCGGCATGCAAATTTCTTGATGACAAACTGACTGCGGGGGCCTCCCGTTCGGAAGCAACTTCGGTGCTCCCGTTTGTGCTTCCATGCGTACTCCCGCTTATGTGCCATCATCTAATTGGTTGAAGTTAAATCAGGCATTATGTTAGATAAATGAAAGGGTCAATAAAATCATGACACTTAAGTAGGAGCACGCATGGAAGCATTGAATGGGAGTATACAAGTCGTGTCCCTCCCGGGATGCAACTTCAGTGCTCCCGTTTGTGCTTCCATGCATACTCCCGCTTATGTGTAATCATCTAATTGGTTGAAGTTAAATCAGGCATTATGTTAGGTAAATTAAAGGTCCAATAAAATCATGACACTTAAGTAGGAGCACGCATGGAATCAATGAATGGGAGTATACAAGTCGTGTCCCTGCCGGGATGCAACTTCGGTGCTCCCGTTTGTTCTTCCATGCGGACGATGTAGAATGTGGCGCAATCTTGTAAGACATCTTCTTTCAATCGAATGTGTAACAATAATAGCGTGTGTTGCCTTATATTGTAGTAGCAACGAGCTCAACTTTCCGAGGTGAGACAAATCGTTCACAGCTTGTCAAAATCACTCGCACGAATTCGTTACGAACACCGAGTATAGGAGTAGTGGTAATGATTACACCGCGTATAGGGGCATTGGGCCAGTGTTATGTTGGGGCCAGTGGTATATAGATGGTGCCACGATCAGGGAACGGCGATTGAATACACAAGAAGGAATTACGCGTGGCACCATCTGAGAACGGTATGCACTTGCTCTCCGATGCATCGTTAAAGGAGATGTTTTTCGATAAAAGGAGAAATTTTTTATTTGACACGGAAAGGGCCCAACATATGCGGGGAGAAATTATGCTTATAAAAACCGCGGTTTGCATTCCTCTCGGTTATCACAATGGCTCGACGTGTCCCATCAGCTTCACTGGCACTTGTTTAATTTGACACATAAAGGGCCCAGAGCCTATATAAAAAAACATCCGCCCTGTACACGCGTCATACACATACCATTCAACTTCAACTGGGCGAGCATACGATGTTGAACAGAACGTGGCAGAGTCTTGTACAAAATCTTCTTTCAATCGAATGTGTAACAACAATAGCACATGTTGCCTTATATTATCGTTGCAACGAGCTCAACTTTCCGAGGTGGGACGAATCGTTCACAGCTTGTCAAAATCGCTCGCACGAATTCGTTACGGACACCGGGTATTGGAGTAGTGGTAATGATTACACCGCGTGTAGGAGCATTGGGCCAGTGTTACGTTGGGGCCAGTGGTATATATATGGTGCCACGATCAGGGAACGGTGATTGAAGACACGAGAATAAAGTACGTGTGGCACCATCTGAGAATGGTATGCACTTGCTATCTAGTGCGTTGTTAAAGGAGATGTTTTTTGATAAAAGGAGAAATTTTAATTTGACACGGAAAGGGCCCATCGTATTCGGGGAAAATTATGCTTATAAAAAACCGCGGTTTGCATCCCTCTCGGTTATCGCAACAGCTTGACGTGTCCCATCAGCTTCACTGGCAGATTTTTAATTTGACGCGGAAATGGACCAGGGTTTTATATAAAAAACATTTTCCTCGTACATGCCTTATACACGTCCCGTTTGATTTCAATCGGGTGAGCTCTGTTGAAATCAAACGTGGCGTGCAGGAGTCTTGTACACCACCTTTTTTAAACGAATGTCTGACTACAATAGCGTGCATTGCCTTATATTCTCGTTGCAACGAGCTCAATTTTGCGAGGTGGGACAAATTGTTCACATCTTGTCAAAATCGCTCGCACGAATTCATTACGGATACCACGCGCGGGCCGCGGGGGCAGACGTAGGGAATATGCCAGGTGACCAGTGCACAACCTGGGCCCAGGTGGTGCACAGATTGCAAGTGACGAGGATACGATTTCTGGAATTAATCTTGGCGTTATTACTGTCATGTCCGACCATCATATGAGACCTCGTTCGTTCATGTGCACACATGTCACAATCATGCAACTGCTTCATCCGCCTGTTCATGTGGACACATGTCACAAATGTGGAACGGTTTGCACAGCCTTGCATATGCATACCGTATCCATAGAATTTTTTTCCTCGTTTGGGAAGGAGTGGATCCACTTCAATCTAAGAGGATTGGAGAGTCTTCGGCCATCATACGACCTAGCATAATGAAGATTTTTGAATCTAATATACTCCTCTTTTTAATTCTTATCGTTATGACCACAAGTTGCATTGTCTCAACCAAACACCACATACAATGACAATGACTGAGCTGAATCGGGAACTGGCCAATTAAAATGGAAGTCAACAGTCTCACGGTTCATAAATCGAAACGCGCGCCATCCTTTTTCTTCTTCCTTTTTTTCTATCCATAACTGTGAGACTGCTGAGTTCCATCTTCACCGGTACATATGTACGGTCCGGGTGTGCCGGTGTGTACCTTAACCCCCGTCGTGCGTCCCCGGTGGTGGTTGGAAGACCCCTGCTGGTATGTTCTGATTAAAAGGACTAAAAACACATTAACTATCTTATGTGGCATGCCAATATGGATGTCCGACTCAAAGTAAGGAGGAAAGTGAAACGGTTTTTTGAAGTTGATGGACTAAATAATTGACCATTTGAAAGTTCAAGGACAAAACTTAGTGTTGATTGAAAGTTTGAGGATGAAGTTGAGTATTGGCAGCTTGATAAGCTCAAGCTTGAAAAGTTCGAGTAAGCTCATTTGTTGTTGTCATTATGATATGTACGTATGATTAACTAAACTATATAACTCTATTAAAAATGTTCTACGGGACACAATTTTTATATATGGTAGAAACAAACTCGCTCGAGTTCGACTCGTTGACAACGCTACATGCAATTAAAGTTTTGGTGCAATCATGTAATCAAAGATTTCAATCTGTTGGATCTATACATCCTACGGTTATTACATCTTTTCATTAAACCCCTTCCACCCCTTCCACCCCCACCACAACCCCTCCACCTGGTGGAGGGGGTTAAATAAAAATATTCAACGACCGTAATGTAGATCGAGCCAATTGTTGAAGATGGTTGATTACACGATTGCACCGAACATCTTATTACATTCTAGTTCAACCCAACTTTAAAACAGGAAATCTTTTGACACTGATTAATCCAGTCGTGATGTTTTTCTCTTCTTGTTTTCGTGATGTTTTATTTTTTCTTGTTTTGTGATGCTAATTTTCATATTTTGTACTTCCTCCTTCCCATATTAGTACTTGTGATTAATAATTAGGACAAGTTTTTTAGTTCAAATATGAACTAAAAAACTTATTCTAACGACAAGTAATATAGGTAGGAGGCTATAATGTTTTATGATAATGAACTCAATGTTGTTCGTCTGTTCCATTTGTTATTTTGTTTTCTATCTGCTGTTTAGTGAACTATCAGTCCTATCTATATTCTCTGTTAATGAACGACCCTCCACACCGCCGGTGGCTTGTAAAGTTGCCTGTACGATACTTTAGCCGCTAGAGGTGCTAGGAGATCGCCCGCAGCGGGGCCTGCAAAGCGGTATGTAAAGTAGTATACAGTACTAACACGTAGTGACGACTGGAAAGAAAAGTGGAGACAATCAACAGAGAGAAAAGAAAAGAAAAGAAAGGACAAGAAAAATGTTAGAAAAAGATTGGTAGAACTCCAACGTACCGCTGGCCCTATGCCCTATACGCGGTGTAATTATTACCACTACTCCTATACGCGGCCAGAAGTTATTACCACTGCTTCAAGGGAAGTGTTGCGGACTAGATGTGCCAATTTGTTTATTTTGTGTTTATTGGGGATTATGTAACAGCTATGAGTAGTTCTGTCGATTAGCGACGACTGGAATGAAAAGTGGAGACAATGAACAGAGAGAAGGGAACATTGATTTCCTTTGTTCCAAACTACTGTATGATTGAATGTGTTCATTTCCAGAAGAATCCATTTCTTTAAATCGTCACGTGAGTTTTCTTTGATGTAAACGAGGCTACACATAAGACGAGCGTGCATCGGGGAAACACAACAAGTGCAACATTCATCAGACACGAGCGGGCATAGGGGAAACACATATACTACAAGTCTATTTTATATACTCCCTTTGTTCTCTTTTAATTGGCGTTGGGAGAACTAGGGGTGCATCCAAACGGGAATGGAGGGAATATAACCCATAGAGTACAATGCCTGACGGCAAAACATGTCATGCTCGTGCTTAATCCTGCAGTTACTGTACAGAAGACTGTCCACTCCCCCCACGTAGGCTTGCCGCAGCGGACAGTTCCCTGGTTCCCCCCTATTGAGCAGCCCCAAGCATCATCATCAATGTTGGGCACCGCCACTGGCAGCGCTTCTTGATGAGGCCTGCCCAGGAACCTCCAGACGACACCATCAATACTATTCATGGCTTCATGCCAAAACCAACAGCACTCCTTGTTGGTCCACTTCATGACGACAGACCCGGCCGCGTTGTAGCCAAAGTGGGCCTCACCTTTGACCTGCCGGATATACTTGAAGGCGTCGCGGGCCCCACGGTCAGCGTCATAGGGGAGCATGGCGAGGACGTAGGCCGCCACCATGTCGCCGTTCGCGGCCTCCCGGGGCAAGGAACTGGGTGCCCGGCTGCGCACGATCATGCAGGAAGCCAAGGTCGAACCCGGTGACGTAGCACGCATGAGGGTTGCCGACGATTGCCAGGCGCTCCACGAGGCGATCGTAGCTCCAGTTAAACTTCCATATGCTCTCCCGCTCCAGCGCCATGCGCCTACCCACGACGTGATCCCGGCATGCCGCGTGCATGGCCGTGCAGGTGGCCCGCAGACTGGAGAGGTCATGCATGGGCTGCAGGGAGGTTGCGGCGACCCACCACGTGATCAGGACTGCAATACCGTGCGGCAAGGGGAACTCCATGGGCTTTGAAGGGATCCAACGAGGGTGTGCGCAACGGAGACGAAGAGGAACAGTGCACGCGGAGAAGAGGTTGGCCTGTGTGTGTTGCGGAGAAGACTATGTCTTATTAGTACGCGTGGAGAAGACGATGAGACGTGCGCAGTGATGGTTATGGCTTTTAAAGTGCACCGTTTGGAATGCTACTTGTGAAACTCGTATGAATGTCTTTCCCTTCTGTAAGATTCCATTCCTTTAAACTATCCCGTGAGTTTTCTTTGATGCAAACTAGGGTTACGGCTTCTAAAGTGCAGCTGTACGCTACATGAGCCACTGGAATTGTTAACAGGTAGGAGATCGCCCGCAGTGGGGCCTGCAAAGCGGTCTGTAAAAAGTACTCCTCCCTCCGTCCCAACTCAACTCTATTTTTAGCTTTGGTCGAACTTACCTTTGACCAAAAATTTCATGCCTGGTCCTTATCCTGATCATCAAGGTCCTCCGCCTGCTGCCCCAGATGACTTGGGGCAGAATGATCTTGGAGACCAGACTGAAGTGTCGGATATGTTGTCCACAACGCAGGGTTATTCAACATAAGCAATAGGTAGCATATCCTAATCTTTCTCCTCATATATAGCATGTTAACTAATTTTTTGGCCCCAAATGATCTAGAAAAATTACTCCAAATTTGATGATGCCATAAATTAATCGCTGCTCGAAACAATGACGGTGCTCATCAAGCTCGCAAGCTCAACTTCATTCATCCTCAAACTAGCTAATTATTTCGGATGGACTTACGTTAGGGGTGTGCATTCGGTTTACCCGATATTTTGGTTCGAGTATTTCGGTCTTTTTCAAAATTCGGTTTCCTGAAATCACTACCCGAATTGTTGTAATAATATTAGGTGCCCGGACATTTTGGGTACCAAAATTCCGGTTCGGTCTTCGGTCCTACCCGATATATCCGAATTATATATTATATCAATGTCATGTTTGCACAAATTTAATATGATTGATAAATTTAATCCCATGAGGTAATTTATTATAAATTGACAAATGAAAATAAAAAATAAATGTTTAAATCCAACAACTTCACACATCACAACTTGAAAATAAAATATCTAAATTTGAATTGTTCATAGTTTAGCACGCGTAATTTAACTTATTATTTGATGGATCGACTATTCGGTTATTTCAGTTACCCGTGAGTGGTACCCAAACCCGACATTTATTTTTCAGTTATTTATATTTGCTACCCGAAAAGTACCCGATACCCGATATTTCTGTCTTTTCGGTTCTGATCTCGGTTTTTTCGGTTTCGGTTTTCCGTTCTTGGTTTATTTGCCCACCACTAATTTACGTAGTAGTAGCATATTGGATATACATATTTCTCCTCCATGTTTTTTTTTGCAAAACTATCAAGTGATATATCTTATGTGCATATTACATATGTAAAACTAATGTAAAATATAAAACTTTTTCAAAGGGAAGTCTTAGGTTTTGTCAAATCTATCTTTGAGATTTACGCAATTTTGATCTGTTTTAACAATACAAGAATTGTACTTTTAGATTCACCATGAAAATATTTCCATAATATACGATCTAGTACTACATGTTATTGAAGTTAATAAATTCCATATAAATCATTAGTCAAAGGTAATTAGTTTGACCAAAACAGAAATAGAGTTGAGTTGGGGCGGAGGAAGTATTATACGTTGTTGTTTGCCGCATAAGGTTTGGTCCTTCAAGCCCTAGCCATTTGTACAGGCAGCTGATGCGACCAGGCGCACCGAGCTTACGTGCGCGCCAGTCACCGAGGCGCCATAAACGCGTGCAGCGCATGCGCATCTTTGAATTCAATTGGAACTGCTTCGCGTCCCATCACCACTACTGCGTGCGTCGAGAGACGAACAGCCAGGTGGGTTAAAATCCCTTGCAGTACTGCAGGTGCAGTAAAGATGGCTGACATGAGGGCCCTACAGGGTGTGGGACCCACATGTCAGCCACCTCTACTGCACCTGCTGTACTGCAGAGGATGAGCACCCCAGCCACGCTGCGACTACGCTATAAGATCACCCGGGCACGCCATCGTCTTCTCCGCACATCCACTCTTCCTCTCTTCCTAAAACCGTGCCAAGAACACCATGGCTGACAAGACAACGATGTCGCCAAGCCCGCCGAAGGATGCCAAAGGGAAGCTTCCCCGACCGGACTCCCCCCGGACAAGGAGTGGGCTCTCTGGAAGATGGCGCGCGATGTATTTGACAATACATCATGCTCCATGCATTGCCTTGGGCTTGGTCCCCTTCCAGAGTATGCTGTAATGGGGACCACCGGGCACTACGTCTTCGGCATGACGCACTTGGCCGGTCGCCTCGATGTCCTCTGGGAGACGCTGGCGGACGAGCTCGGCGTCGCCGGCTGCGACAACCTAGTGGCAGTGACATCCAGGAAACTGGGCTTCCTGTCTCCGCCGCGGGAGGTGCCCCCGCCCAGCCAGGAGCCCAAGGAGGAGGAGGAGAAGGAGGAGAATGAGAAGTAGGTGGAGCGAGGTGGAGGAGAAGTAGTTTTTTTTTTGTTCTTAGCTGTGTTGTTTTTCTTTTCTTGTTTGTAGTTTGTGTTTTTCTTTTTTCTTGTTTGTAAGGTATCGTCTTAAGGTAATGAACTTTATATTTCTGTTCATTGGTGCGCAAAAATAGTTCTAATGTTTGTTGTTCTAACGATAAACTAGTGGACTATTTATCTCTTTTATCTTTTAGAATGGAATATATTTCCACCTCCAACACTACTAAGCTAGAGATCCAGAAAGTGACTATCACCATGTTTATCTAACTGGACCAGCAGGGAGAAGCCCACTCTCTATGTTCAAACCCAACACGGATCCAACATAATGAGCAATCAAACAACAAAGCACGAGTAAATCACAAAAAACCCAACAACAGTTTCTGGAGTACGTATCAACTTTAGCCCAGATTAGATGCTCGTGGGAGTCATTGCAAAAGGGTGAAGACAAAAAAGACTTGATTCGGATGTCTTGCAAAAACAAACTAGATGTTAGGGTCATCGAAATTTTTGCCTGATTTGTATTTAGTCTTAGTTATAGACTTCAGTAATAATAAAATTTATCAGGTATTTTACTTACACAAGCATGTCATAAAATGTATCGGGTGTTTTACTTTCACTAGTGTGTCATAAAGTGTACGCCGGCCACGTATCCTGATCCAACCATACAACTTCAAATAAAGGAGGGTTAGAAGATTGGTGGAAAATAATACGAACTTATAAGAAAAAGGAGAAGAAGAAAAAGGATGGCGTGCATTTCGATACATGAACCGTGACACTGCTGACATCCATCTTCATTGGTCAGTTCCCGATTCCGCTGATCTCTCCAGCATGTATTCACACTAGCTACTCTTTGGTGACTGGACCAAGGGTATCCCGTGGCCCACCCGACATATCCAGTGGGTGGGCTCCTGTGAAATGTTGTTGTTGTTGTATGTGGTGTTAGGTTGAGACAATGCAACTTGTGGTCATAACGATACTAATTAAAAATTAGAAAGAGTATATAAGATTCAAAAATCTTCATTACTCTCTTTACTCCGGGCTCAGACTCGTCATATTTGGAAACTCCTCCACTGATATCGTAACTGCATTAGTTATATATCTAGGCCTGTTACCAATTAAAATCCAAACTAAAGGTGTAGATGAAGGTTTTGCACAAGAGAGAAGTTGCGTCGCGCTGCCGCAGACGGCAACCGTAGGGACGACAAGGAGAGAGACCCAATGGCGGGGACTCAGGTGTACAACGTGACGTTCGAGGAAGACGTGATCACCACCACCGTGATGTCCTCCGGCAAGGCCGTGGAGGACTGGCTCGATGAGGACATCTCCGTCCACCATCGGCGCCTTCACAAGCTCGTTGTCGGGCTTTACGTCGAGTGGCGCCCCAACTACTCTGCCGACCAGAACCCCGTCGCCGTTCTGTAGCTCTGCGTCGGCCGCCGCTGCCTCATCTTCAAGGTCATCCATGCTGACTACTTCCCCGACGAGCTGGAAGATTTCCTCGGTGATTCCGACTACCGCTTCGTCGGTGTCGGCGTGGAGGGTGACGCCAATAGACTTTTGAAGGACTGGCAGTTGAAGGTGGCCAAAACTGTGGACCTGGCCGAGCTCGCAGTGGAGGAGATGGATCGCCGGAGCCTCCGCTGTGCAGGGCTGAAGAACATCGCGAGCGTCGTGATGGGCACCGACATGGAGAAGCCTTACGAGGTGAGGACGAGCAACTGGGATGCGTACAATCTCTCCGGCGAGCAGATCAGCTATGCGTGCATCGACGCCTTCATCTCCTTCAAGGTCGGCCGCAAGCTGCTCTCCGACGACTACTGATCTTACGACCGAGTTTGTGGATCAGCTGTCGTCGATCATCCCGACATATGGAATTCGTAGGTGCATCGCTTAAGTTCTAGTTTTTGTGCTTTTGCGCCAAATCTCTCATAAAATTATTTTTCTTGAGGAAATACTATATCTTGCTTTTAAAAACATGCATGTTATCTCACATGCATCGAGGTCTTTCACATGCATGTTAGTTTTCCATGCAAGCTATACCCCAAACAAGATCAGCGAGCCTCAAAAATGATGATCTCTCAACAAAAAAGAGAACACGTAACGTCTGCAAACAAGATCGAGGTCTTTCACATGGATGTTAGACGTACATATGCATGCTACGTCCCAAACATGTATTCCAAGAATAGAATAATATTTCCTACCATGTATATATATTTCCATATTTATCATATTCTCTACCATGCATGTGTGTATGCTCTCAGCCTATATGGTAGTTTAACTACCACACTAATGAAGAATATTATCCTGTCATCAATAGAGATAACAAATTTGACACAAGGATGTTCCCCCGACAGTACGAGGATAGAATGTGGACTACCATCGTCTAATAAGCACACAGCTATCACTACGTACGTACGTGGTTCATCAAATTAATCGATCGCATGCTGCCATTATGTATCGCTGTACTCATCTTTTGAAGAAACATTAGGCGTAGGCGCTAGCCGCTACGTGTTATGATTTTAGGAACAAATGAACACACTTGTCAAAACATGTACGCCACATCCGATCCTCAACGACATGCAATTAACATGTTCCTCGATGAGGGGGCACAAAAATCCTCAACATGTGACCAAACATGCTTGATCGCGAGTCTCTTTCACATACATTACATTCATGTCCACCATCATCCATGATCACGAAAATTATCAGTTCGATATGGACTCTCGGTCGGCAACGTTCGGATCCTTTAAAAAAAAGATATAGACTCTCGGTCGATTCCCACACGCGTTCACGTCAATCTTCGCACCTTTGTGTGTCAAATTAAAAAATATGGCCGATGGGACGTGTTGAGCCGTTGCGATAACCTAGAGGAGGTGAACCGCAGTTTGGAGTAACTCTGACCGTCGATTCAAAAGCACAATTTTTGAAGCGTCCAATCATCTCCACTCACGTGCTTAGACGACGACCAACTATAAAGGCACACCGTCCTCTTCTTCTCCTCTTTCTTCTCTGCCGCACCACCGTCAACCACATCGCTCTCTTTGTTCGCACCTCCATCGCCGCACAAATGGGTAGCCCCGCACCGAAGCGCTCCAGGCCATCGAGGTCCTCCGAACCTCCTTATCCGTTTTCGTCGCCGCCAAGGCTGGTGAAACTAGAGGCGGCGCCTGCACCTCCTCCACTCCCATCTCCCCCCGTGGCGCCCGCACCTCTTCCATCCGACTATGATGAGACTGTTTGGCTCATCGAGGAAAGCATCGACAAACTCGACGACAAGCTTAAGGAGGTCACCGGCAGCCTATTCGCCGCAGACGTGCAAGCAAAAGCGATCGACAGGATGGCGCGGGAAGTATTTCACAATACATCTCACTCTTGTCGCGACTGGGACTTGGTATCCTTCCCCACCACACCAGCATGGACTCCCCCGGCTACTACATCTTCGGGTTAGGCTTTGTTGCCGCTCGTCTCGACTTCCTCTATGAGGTAATCGGTGAGGAGGCCGGGGTGGAGTTTCGCGAGCAACTCGTGAATGCCGTCAGCCGGAAGAAGTTCGATCTGGTGTTGGAGGATGCTCCGCCGGCAGTTGCGGTGGAGGCAGAGGCGCCGGCGGTAGATGCAGAGGCGGAGGCGCCGGGGCGGATGCGGAGGCGGCGGCGGAGGTGGACAAGTCCTCCTCCAAGTAGAGTAGGATGAGTAGTAGTTTTTTCTTTTGTTTCCTATGTGTTTTTTTTTCTTGTTTGTAATATATGTGTTGTTTTTATGTTAATGAAAAATGTCTTTTATTTGCTGTTCATGAACAATGTGTCCTATAGTACATGCACTAACAAAAACTCCTCCTTTTATCGAAAAACATCGCATATGGAAAATTAACACATTAGTAATATTATACTATATCTAATAAATACTCCCTCCTTATTCTTTTATTTGAGGTTTTGGACAAAGCATTGAACTATATATGAACTATAACTTGCTGTTTGAACGACAATTAAAAAGATAAGGAGGGAGTATTAAACACATTAGTAGGACGTACATAGTAGAATTATATTTCAAAAAATTACGAAAATAAAAAGCTACACACTAATTAATTTTGTTTATTTTCTCTTTACCAGCTGTCATCGTGCCCGCCCCACCACCCCCACCCACCGGCCTGACCCTAGGCAGTAGCCCACAAATTTCTGCAACCCTACCGCACAGCATCGTGCGTGTGCCCCCGCCTCACACGCCGTCTGATCAAAATCGTATAATTATGGGAGCGGGACACGCGAGATTTCCATCCTCCGGTGTCCAGACAACAAACCAAGCGCGAAGCGAAGGATCTCAGCGGAATTTCCATTGGACGGCGTGCGGGGCGGGGACGCATGCACGAAGTTGTGCGGTAGGGCCGCAGAAAATTTATTTCTGCCCGCCTAGGCCCATAGTCGGGCCTGCCTTTAAGACCATCCATAGTGGTTCACGGTAAAGCTTTAGGCTGTGTTTGGGAGCACAGTTTTTCAATACTAAAGTTTTGGAAACCATAGTTTCTAAAATGACATGGCAATACCAAAGTATTTTACTAACACAGTTTTGTAATACCACGATTTTACAATACATTGAACTGTTTGGTTGACAAACATCATTCTGTAAAAAATTCCATAGTAATCTCAAATACCACGTCCCAAACACCATTTCTGGCCTGGAAATCAGATGGTCTTATCTCTTAACCCCTTGGTGCGGAAATCGAATTCTCTGCGGCCCTTCCGCACAGCCGTCACTGTGCGACCCTGCCCAGATGGTTGCCATGTACGTTCACGCTCCAAATCTTACAGCCAAGGGCACACTGCACGGTTCCCGCGACTGTACCACCCTGCCCTGATGATTGCCACGTACGCGAATGCACTGAATCTTGTAGCGCGCATGGGCACACGAACTCCACGTCCAAACATTGCTCAGCGATTCGAATAACTCGGTGCTTGGCGTGCACAGTCCATCATCATGCGCACGAGCACGTATGACGCGGCCAAAAATATCTGTGTTTGTTTGCTTGTCTTGGATTGAATTGACATGGATTAATTGGATGGTCCAGTCATGTGTTATTTGTTTCGTGGTCAGACAGGTGATCCAGGTTTGAGGAATATAAAATATTCCTCGCAGATGCTGGATGAGATGGTCCAGTATATTTGGTTGGATGTGAGTCCATCCACCTTATATAATTATGCTTCTTAGCAATGTAATTAGTGATAATTACCTTGTTTATTGTTGATTAATAATTACAATTATGATATTAACATTAATATTTGCTAGTGATATGATAATTAGTATATAAACAATTAATATTATGAAATTATCAACTTAGATGATTCAATAATCCAATCAAGTTTCATCCAACCTACCAACAGAAAATTTGATCGTCCAGTCCATCCAACCAAACATTAATTTGGATGATCCATGACATAAAGAAATGGATGATCTATCTCCAATCCAACTTCAACGTCAAACCAAACGGAATTGATGACTGAGCACTTTGTCACATGTCACTAGAGTGTACGCACAAATGACAAATACACGGCCTCAACACCGGGTTTAGGGTGCATCATGGACTAACTACATGACCCGACCAAACACTCACGTAATTATCATACACCTGCAAGAGCAACTACCTAGCCACGTACGAACAGCAACGCTAACCAACTTATACTTTTTGTACTACGTACAAAGAATTTTCCTTGTCCATGAGCCAATAAACAAGCTCTTCTGATGCGGCTTTGCAGTTAAAAAATGAACTATGATAAAGCGACAAGTTCATGGAGACGGGGGGAGTACATATGATCATCGACGTCTCTCTCACATGCATGTTATAAACAGAGAAAACACGTAATAATGTTGTCATCAAACATGATCGCCGCGAGGTTTTCAAGTGCACATGTTGCTTGTCCATGCATGCTTGCTACACCTCAAACATGATCAACGAGTCTCAAATATGACGATCTTTCAACAAAATTAGAAAACACCTAACGTCATGAAACATGCATGATCGAGGTCTTTTGCATGTCAAACTGAGAAACATGAATGAGGGTTTTTGATATATATATATATATATATATATATATATATATATATATATATATATATATATATACATATACATATATATATATGTGTGTGTGTGTGTGTGTGTTTGTGTGTGTGTGTGTGTGTGTGTGTGTGTGTGTTAATGAATGCATGAATGTGTGGAGTATTTATCGTCTTGTACTTTTTTCATGTGTTTTCTTGCATATATGACGATCTTTCAAAAAATAAGAGAAAACATGTAACGTCATGAAATATGATCGAGGTCTTTTGTGTGACGAAGTGAAAAAAAAACTAAAACATTGCATATACCTAGAGCCAGTGGGCCCTTTGCGTGTCAAAATTAAAAACTTGAACTGAAAAACTGAAACACTGCCGGACGGACCTACAAAGTATGCCAGGTGGGTCACTGCATACCCTAGACCCTTTGCATGTCAAATTACAAAACTGCCTGTGAAGCGGAGATGGGACGCGTCGAGCCGTTGCGACAACTTAGAGGAAGCCAACCACGGTTTGGATTAATTCGAAAGCGCAGTTTTTGAAGCATCCGATCATCTCCACTCGCGCGGACCATCCGCAGTGGCGTACTATAAAGCATACTGGATACACTGTTTTGCAAAGTAATTTATAGTACGTAGTGTAAAAGTTGAAGGAGAATAGTGTATAGAGTATGATTTAGAGTACGCTGGTGCGGATGGTCTTAGACGAGGACCTGCTATAAAGGCACACCCGTCCTCTTGCGTCTCCACCGCACCACTCCATATCCATCAATTTTGGCCTCCAAACTTCTCTTCCTTCACCGCCGCACCATGGCCGACCACCTCTCGCTCTTTCTCCACACCTCCATCGCTGCAAAAATGGGTAGCCCCGCACCGAAGTGCCCCAGTCCGTCGACGTCCTCTGAACCTCCTTCTTTTCCGATTCTGTTGCAGCCAATGTCGGTGGAACTGGAGGCGGCGCCTGCACCTCCTCCGTCCCCTTCTCCGCCCACGGCGCCCGCACCTCCTCATCCCGTTTGGGTTCAGGAGACTGTCCGCCTCGTCAAACACCGCTTCGATGAACTCAATCGGCGCCTGAAGGAGGCCACCGAGCACCTTTCCGCAACCACCGGGCGCACAAAAAACCTCAACAAATTGGCGCGGGGTGTATTTTCCGATACATCTCACTCGTGTGACCGTCTGGGTCTTGGGAAACTTCCCGTCTGCACCAGCATGGACACCGCTGGCCACTACTGCTTCGGGTTAGGGTTTGTGGCCGGTCATCTTAACATCCTCTACGAGACGATTGGGGAGCTGGGTGGGGTGGAGGGCCGCCAGCATCTTCTAAGGACCGTCGCCCGGAAGCTTCGGACTCAATTGCCGGAGGAGGCTGCAGCAGAGGCGGCAGTGGAGGAGGCGGCGGCGGCAGCGACGGAGAAGGCGGCAGCGGAGTAGGAGGCAGCGGCGCCGAAGAAGGAGGTGGAAGAGATCTCCTCCGACACTGAGTAGAGTAGTATTTGTAGTTTTTCTTTTTCCTTTTTTCTATGTTATTTCGTAGCTCTTGTTTGTAATATATGTGTTGTTTCTATTTTAATGATAAATGTCTTTTCTGTTCAGGAACAATGCGTCCTATGTAGTATCGAAAAACAACTCCTTTCTGAAAAAGGGGCGAGATAACTGTTGTTCAATGTCTAGCCAAGAATTTGTGGTGTTGCGACAATCGACGACTCTTGGTTGAAACTCCATTGAGATCGTGGTTGAGGCTGCGTTTCTCCTCTTTTGTGTTCTTTCACTCAATTTTTTTCATTTGTAGTCGGCGCATGGGAAAATGTATTTTTAGTATGTAGTAGTATATACTACATGTTATAATTTCAATGTGATTAATGTTACAAAATGCTGATTGTTTACCATCGTCCTTTCGTGGACTTGGCTGTATTTGCATATCGTTTGCATTAGCACATATACATTTGGCGATTCATATTTTTTCGTATTTTTTTGGAATGTCCCACTAGCTAGCAGATGACTGCTTTTAGATTTTGATCTTCATGCATGGTAACAAAGATGAATTAAGAAGCGAGCAAGTTGTCCTAAGACGAAGTCTATCCCTCGAGCTACACGCACCAAGTGCAGGAATCGACGCGACATGAGATGTAATTAATCACGTTTGGATGCGTGCACAAGGGCACGACTTGCGTCAAATTCTCCACTCCCGCGAAAATTTTATCGTTCTACTTGGCGCACCACATTTGAGATTTTGACAGTTCAATTTTCACTACCTGCACCTCCAATTTCAGTCCAGCCTATTATTGTAACCCTATTTCAGCCACGATGAGAATAAATGGAAACACTGGACTTCGTTCCCGACACACCGCTGCCCTGCCCTTCCAATGATCTCGCAGTACTCCAAATGTGTTTTCTCTCTGTCCTGTGTTCCATACTTGTATTCCTAAGAAATTCCCGTATTTTCATTTCCCACGGTTTTTACAATTTTCCCCCATGGATTTCGCAGTGGCGCATCGAAGCTCTTGGTGGTGTTGACTCCTGGGTACAACGCCAGGCGACCAAGTTTGACGGGCTCTACCGAACATCTTCGTCACTGACACCTCCCTGCGACATCGCATCCCGGACTCCAGTTTATGCTAGGTAAACTACACGATCCATGCCGTCTTTTTATAGAGCTATATAGGCTTGAAACTACACGATCCCTGCAGTTTTAGCCTAGTTAAGTTATACACGATCCATCCTGATATACGAAGATCAAATAAATTAACAAAGAAGAAATGTGGTCTTCTGTTTCACGAATTTAGTTATATATATATATATATATATATATATATATATATATACATACATACATATACATACATACATACATATATATATATATATATATATATATATATATATATATATATATATATATATATATAGACTACATCTGTCCCTAAATAAATGTTGCTCCGACAGCTTATTGTGGTAGTGTATTTCTAGTTCAATTCCTGGCTGGGAACAACAAATACTAAAAACCAGAGGTAGTAGTATGTAATTTTTGGATTTAGAAGTAAATGACGCACGGGTTATCTGATCAACCACTCCAAATGTTGTACTCACATTCATGTTTTACAAATTTGTATTCCTAAGATTTTTAGTTCCCGTGGTTTTTACAATTTTTCTTTCTTGTGGCTTTCTCGGATCGTACATTTTTTTCTATTCTTTCTTTTCTAATTCTTCCGTTAGTAACAAACACTGCAGTTTATAGAAAGCACACCATCCGATCCAAAATCTACGTCGATCATGTAATCTGACATTATCATTGTTATTTGGAATGACTACTTACAATGCTCTTTACATTAGGAACAAGACATCAGACCTGGTATAACTATAAATGTGTTCACTATCAAAATTAAACAAATTTAGACAACATTAAATTGTTTGCATGGTACGCAGAGAATATTGCAGCACATGATGTTCAGGAACCCCAAGGTTCTTCACTCCCTGGTACTATGATGCATGAACCAACAGCAGGTATAGATATACAAACCAGAAATACCCCTTCCGCCCCTGCGTAATTTTACTTTTGGAGCTTAAAAAAATGTCCCACTCCAACTCTATCCTCGGTAGTAGCTTTCAACTATCCATATCACATCAAATTACAACCTGCCTCTCTACCGTGCCATTTGTTTCGGCATAGCGTGTTAGTTTTTTACTCCTTTAGCATTGATTTTGGAGTATTTTGAGAGACTACATTTTGTCCTTTAGATGTATTGATGATGGGTGTATCATGGTTATTTGCATTCTTTCCTAGGCTCTACTAATTGTTTTAGCATGCCTTGCAATTCTACTTTCTTAGTACTTAGTCTTTATAGTTAACAGTTCATCAGCCTGTGTGATGGCGTGATTTTTTATGCCTCCACGCTGTGCTCTCTCGCCGCCGGCCACTCCGGCCGACACCGGCACCCACACCCTGCTACTGGACACTTCAGTGTCCTCCCCGACGCGTCTCCCTCGCCCATCGCCATGTCCCATCCTTCGCGTGCCACGATTACCCCGCCGCACGCAAATCCCTGGCCATTAATCGCCCTGCCACCAATCCTCCTCGAGAGTTTCGGCGAGACCAAACCCTCGCTTTATTGACCATCAAGCTGGCACTATGCAGTACTGCACCTGCAGTAGCCGCCACTGACAAGTAGACCTGATGTCTCATGGGCCCACATGTCAGTGGCAGCTAATGCAGGTGCAGTACTGCGGAGGAATTCAATCCCGCAAGCTGCCTGCCTTATCTGTCTTGCATTCGCCACCTGCTACTGCCGGCGTTTATTACTTGCCCTGCAACTAATAGTTCTCTTCAAGACGCGCTCCGGCTGATGTCAGTCAGACCGCACTGGCGAACCCTATCTTTGTCCAGTCTAGCGTTGCGAGTTGCATGCCCCCTCACAGTCTTGCCTACTTCGCTCTTGGACAATGCGGTCGTCCCACGCTCATATTTCGTTCCGAAGATGGTATGAACATCAGTCTTTTCTTCTTTTCACACAATTTGTACATGATACTAAACTTGTTCAGGCGGTAATTTGCTTTAACCGTTTACCGTTTGAATCAATGTAATAGAAGGAAGGAAGCTAGGAAGAAGTGTGGCTAAAGGACTTAAGGTTGCCAGAATACGCTATGCATCCCAAGTTATTAGAACGGAGCATGTGAAGCTACCAATTCAGTTCTCCGCTAGGTTGGGTGTTGCGGTTGGTATTAATCAGCAGCACTTTGTCGATGATGTGGTTATGTTTAAAAAAGACATGCATCCCTCCGCGGTGCAAGGAAGTTGGCAGAGGTTGGCCATAGTAACAAGAGAGATATAGTACGAGACATTCTGTTTAGTGTTGTCACACCCCCACACAAGTATTTTTTTTCTTGCAATCTCCATCCTGTACATTTACAACAACTTGTTATATAATGTAAAGGATTCCTGGGACATGGAGGACACACCGAAGAGCGCAAGAAAAATTTTGAAAATTGTTGGTGAGCGCTACAAGGGGTGGCACTCGACTTTGCATGCCACGTATAAGAGTTATTCTACCGATGAAGAAAGTATACGAAACAAGCCTGCTGACGTAACAGTGCCCGAGTGGTTGCACCTAATAGAATATTTTGGGTGTGAGCGATTCAAGGTCAGCTCACTTTTTAATAGCTTCGCATCATACAAAAAATATTTCATTTACTTTCATTCGTAGAATTAATTCTTAAAATTATTGCAGTTAATAAGTGGGACCAATTCTCAAAATCAAAGAATACAAAAGGTGAGTCACTTGCTTGTCTCCAAATCCAACGCCCAACATAGTTACGAGAAGGTATGAAAGATAAATCACGCTTTTACTTTGCATTGCAAACAATATGTATACCGACATGTTGAAGTTTACTTGTATTTTATGTAGCGAGACCCAAAGACTAGAGAAGAAGACGATGACATACAACTGTGGGAGGCAAGCCATTTGTTAGAGAATGGTAACTGGGCAAACAAGCAGGCAGAAGCTGTACATGTGAGTAACACTTCAAACAATCCCCAGTTAAATAAATAATTGCAAATTACCTGTGACTTTTCTTTTCGTATATAGATCCAAGCATGTGCCCAAGTGGACGACATGGAAGCTGAGCAGGGATGCAAAATTCCAAATGAGGAGAGAAACCACATCTTCCAGCGTTGTTATAGATCCTCAATCGGTTGTGCAAGAACACTTGGTTCGGGGGCGTGGTTATATGGCTAACCCAACTGGTCCCAAACGTGAACGTATGCGTATCCAGATGTTTGAACACCTCAACGACCAAGTTTGAAACTTAGAAGATAGAAATGCAGGCCTCAATCAAATAGTGCAAGAGTTGGAAGGAAGAAATGATAGCTTAAACACCCAGATGGACTGTATAAACCAGAAGAATGAAGAGTTAAACATTCAAATCCAGAACTTACAAGGTCAGATAGTAGCTAATCGTGAACAGACAGCTAAGGAAATGCAGGACATGCGCGCCTCAATGGCTGAAATGCACAAAATGATGATGGAGACCACTCCACGGAAGGTCCACCAAAGGAACCGTCGAAAGCCACCTGCTCCAACAGTTAGTCCGAGTCAGCTTAGGAAAACTCTTAGCATGCAACCACGTCGCTTTAGTAATCCTTGAGTGTTGTTATGCGTGTTGTAATATCAATTGATGGATGTTTATTGTTAAACTCGTGATACTGTTGCCACTAATTTTCAAACCTGGTGCATTCGGGTTCTACTGCCGCTAATTATAAAATGTGGCATTACGAATTTCTTGTCACGAATGACAAATTGTTGCAATAGGAAGCTATTGCCAATACGAATGATAAAACATGGCAATAGAATGACAAAACGTTGCAGTATAAACATTTGGCAACGACTCAAAAAACATTGCATTAATACACTATTGTCACAGATAAGAAATCGTTGCAATACCAAACTATTCACCACGGATGCGGAATCGTTGCGGTACCATACTAGTTCCCATGGATCTGAAATCATTGCAATACGGTACTATTCGCCACGTTTGTGGACTCGTTGCAATACCCAACTATTCGCCACGGATACGAAATCGTTGCAGTACCAGACTAGTTTTCACGGATCTGAAATCGTTGCAATATGGTACTATTAGTCACGTTTGTTGACTCGTTGCAATAACCTACTATTTGCCACGGACGTTAAACTGTCGCAGTATCATACTATTTTCCACGGCTGTGACATCGTTGCAGTACCATACTATTTGCCACGAATGTGAAATTGTTGCAATACCGTGATATTTGTTGCAATATGGTAAATCGTCGCTACACCATAACTCGTTGCAATATGTTACTATTTGCGACGGCTATGAAAATCGTTGCAATATTGTAGTATTTGCCACGAATGTGAAAATCATTGCAATCACATACTATTATCACGAACGTGAAATCGTTGCAATACAATGCTATTTGTTGCAATATGTTAAATCACTGCAATACGCTAAACCGTTGCAATAACATACTATTTGCCACAAATGTGAAATCGTTACAATACCGTACTATTGCCACGCCTGTGAAATCGTTGCAACCACATACAATTACCACGAATGTGAAATCGTTGCAATACCATGCTTTTTGTTGCAATACGTTAAATTATCGCAATACTCTAAATCATTGTAACAACATACTATTTGCCACGAATATGAGATTTTTGTACTACCTTACTATTTGCCACGATCATGAAACCTTTGCAATACCGTACAATTCGTTGCGATACGTTAAATCGTTGCAATACATGAAAATGTTGCAATAGCATCCTATTTGCCACCGATGTATAAATCGTTGCAATACCATACTATTCACCACGGATGTCAAGGCATCCCAATAACCTATCACCATGGGAATTATTACAATGATTCATAAAAACTATCGCCACGCTCTTTTTCGTTGCAACAACGACCTATTGCGACGAAAAACAACCTATTGCGACGATTTTTTTCGTTGCGATAAACCGGAATCCATGTAGTGAGATCTCCATCAAGTTTTGTTCTTCATCACCAATTCTTCACCAAGTTCATCATCAACCCTAGATCATCAAGATCCAAGTGTTGTCTACATGTTGTTGATTCATTGGAGTCCTAAACACCTGATATACCTTCTATTCTCTTTTCCTTACGTGAATTCAACACCAATTCTCCAAATTCACGTCGATGTAAGAAACCCTAGTCTGTTGATCTCGCGCAGTGCGGACTTGTTCAGTCCCTAGTGGACTAGTCCAATTTTCCTGGTTAATTTCTGTTCAATTAATTCTAGAATTAGATCAATTCAACTCCAACACTGTATAAACTTATTAAAATCTTTTAGAACTAGTTAGTGATCATTAAAAGCAACTCATTAACAAGTTCCACCTTGCATTTGCATTAATCATGCATGTCATGTCATATTGAGTAATGTTTGTGCACTCTTTTATTGTGTTTCTTGTCTTGTATGTTTATTGTGTGGATTAGATGGATTTGCGCTAGAGAGTGCCGCGAAGGATCTACAGCACAAAGAGTTTGAAGGTTTTGACCTGAACCAATCCCAAGAGCAAGGCAAGTGTCCTTGAAGCATATTGATCCAATTTTTAAAGTAAATATTTTGTTTGCAAAACTGCATGCTTGTGTCAATTTTGATGGGAATCCTATGATGGGAAGTTTACTAGCTTTGTTTGACCACCCTTGTCACCTGAAATATATGATAGAGTGTCAGGAAGGGCTTTTACCTTTCTGCTTCGCATAATTAATTGGGATGGGAAAACAATACTACACATTAATGATGCATTTATGAGACTATGATTAACATGAACTGGTTAATGTAATATGGTAATGGGTGATCTAAGCAAGTCTGGTATGTGGATGGTTGGATGATCTGGTGGTTGCTTGCTTTAGATCTAAGGACCGGTTCATGCGAGAATAAGCCAGGACTATAGTGCCACCACAAAGCCAGGTATGGGTGCGGTGTAGCTGATTAATTAGGGCTTTGCCGGTGCTATTTGGACCATTAAGGATGCTCGGGGAAGGGGTAGTCGGATTGGGTTTGTTGATGATTGGTGGGACTACCCTAGGATCCGAATGGCTCAAGTGGGGGCCCTTGGTTGAAGATGTGCTCTGTAGGAGACATCACCACTGGTGAAACCTCAATAGGGTCTAAATAGGCTAGTAATCCATTTGTAAAGGCTATTTTGTAATCTCATGGCCATACACCAAAGGAAGTGTAATTGGCATAAGGGAGGTTCTTTAGTCGCCGACGGGTGATGAAATCACAAACACGAGGGTAAAGTGGTACAAACTCTGCAGAGTCTAATAAAACTATCATGATAGCCGTGCTCCCGGTTATGAGTGCCTGGATGACCTACATGATTAGAGTGAAATTGGGATTTGGTACAAGTTATGGTTATGTTTTGGTAATAATTATGGATGGTTATGAACTGAATTTTTGTATTGAACATGGTTATTGGCAATGGTGAAATCTGGTATATGGATGATGGATATGGAATATGGACTGGTACTAAGTTTTGAATTATGATTTATGATGGGTTTATTCACATACATATGATATATATTGCCTTTTCAAATGTTTTAATGTACTTTTCAGCACTTAGCCATTATTAGTGTCGTCATTTGAATTAGCTACATGTCATACTTTCCACACTTACTGAGTATGACATGTAGTCACTCTTGCAATCCCCTCAACAGTTGCAGGCCGAGATTGGGTGTTTAATGGAGATAATGCGGAGTTCTAGGCTGTGTCTACCGTCAGCTTAACCGTGGAGTGTTGGAGTTGCGCTGCCTATTGCTTATGCTGCCTAGCTGCTTAATTTGCTTAATCAAATTATTTTAGCTGCAGTTATAGTTCAATAGTGATCACTAGAGATTTAATTTGAGGATTACTTTAATATTGTAATAAAGATACTTATTTAATAGTCTGAGCTGTGGTAATTATCTTTTTATCATTTGTGAATCACTTGTGTATGTGTGCTAAACATCCTAGGCACACATACACTGCAATTGGTTCATTTTTAGGAACTGGGTGTCACAGACAGGCTCCACTCTGCCATCAAGCAAGGAAAACTACATACGAGAGCGGCGATAGGGGAAGTTTTTTCTTTTGCCTTTCACCAGCGCGGGTCTAAACTCTTCAATTTTGCAGGAAGAACAACTGAACATGGAGATTGGGATACTGAATGGAATCGAGGAGGATGTAAGGATTATAAATGCAAAGATCTTTTGTAGCTCCTGACGGGGAGGTTACGGGCAAGAGTTTTTTGTGACACCTACGATTGCTGATGGCGGACGTGGGCTGCAGCACCGTATAGCATGCCAAGGATCCCAGACCCCTCGTAATCGGCGCCACTCCAAATCGGTGATGTCTTCGGAAATTGGTATTAATTGAATTGGTCTGGTGGTCCGCCTTGTTCTAAGTCGTAACCGCACTGATTCTAGGTCGTGTGGCGCCTCCTCGTCTCCCGCAGTGCTACATGCACAATCCAGTGGGCCCAGGTATGATGGGTAAGTTTTTCGGCTCACTTTTGGGCCACATATAGTTCAGGACGCTTACCTGTCTGATAGGTCTTAGTGTTGAACAAGAGTGAGGGATGGATGACTTGAGGTGGCCTGCAGTAGGGCGTGCTTTGGGCGCTACTCCCCCAGACATCTCCAACTATCTGTCTCCAGTCTTAGATTTGTGACTCCTTAGTATCCCAACTATGGGTTGGAAACTGAGCCACTTGGGTCCCTCGGTGGACCCAAGGGCTATGTAGATTTCGTTGGGCTGATTTATGAATCGCGAGCATTCGTGCCCCGACGTGCAACCGTCACTAAGATTAGCGATGGGTTCGTGCTGATCGCCCTAAATGAACTGGCTCTATCGGGTTTAACCTGGATTACCCGTTAGATAACATACCAAGCGGGGGATTTAGATCCTACATTGGGAGCTTCTCGTTTTGCTCACCACTCCGAGCCACGAACAGGTCGTCAGCAGGGCCCAAACAATCTTGCGGTTAACAACCCAACCTTGTAAGAGGTTGGGGGTCAGCCACACGATCTGGGCTAACAATGACCAAGCCTCTGCACCCCGCTGGATGTAGTTGGGACCGCTAGTGGTCAGGCGTGTAATCGAATGAATACTAACACGTTTATTGAACTCTTGTTTTTCAAGGTCCCCGTGCAAGTGCAAGTTCAACCTACATTCAACTCCACGAACACTCGGCCGAAGGCTTGGGATCTACTGATGGAGGTCTGTATTCGGGGTACCAAACAAACGGGACCCAAAGGTATGTGACCGCTACACAGCTACGAACCGAAGAAACCTTTTGTCTCGAGGAGGGACCCACCACCAACGCCTTGGCCTACTGAGGTTGGTGTATCCAGCCTGCCCAAGTCCCAACCAGGGAGGTAGGGAAGATGATTCCTCTCGGGCTCGTGTCTGGTAGAGGCGGGTAGTTGGGGGCATGTATGACGGGCGGTGGGCACGATAACTTCGGCAGGGGGATGAACTCGCGATGTGACCTGTTGTAGGATATGCCTGCCACCCGTCTCATCTGTCGTAGAGGGATGATTGTTCGTGACACATGACAGTGCCTTGGAGACCAAAAGAAGTTAATATTGAAGCTTCCGCACCCTAGACAAACCAGATGCTTAGAATGAACACTGTAAATCTGCGACCACTATGAGGAATGTCGGTTAGATAGGATCGCCTTGCCCTCCTATAAAAGGACCCCCAAGGCCATCTGTGAGGGGAGAGAATTCACCTTGTATTCGCTTTACTTATGCATTTTACCTTACACATTTCCTTTATGCACTTTTTTTTGACGCACTTGTGTTTGTGACTTACTTTCATACGCCCATGCGTGTTTTTGCTTGCCATTACTTTCATAGAGTTCTTATTTTTCTTAGAGTTCATGTGCTCGAGCAAGGCTTGCTTGTAATCTGATCTCTCGCCTTTTGAGCTAACAAAGATGACAGATAGACTCCCTCTGAACGTAGGGCCCTTTTTGCCTGGACCAGGATAAATAACTTGTCTTTTGCAGCTATCCATGCAAAGATGAACGTGATTTAATACAAATTTACTAGTCGGTTTCTGAAATGCTGATAGGCTCTATCCACTCCTGCGTCTAAACTATACGCCTAGTCAAGTAGCCAGGGCGCGGTGATCATTATCCAATGTATCATTGTCTTGTCACCAGGGTGCCATATTAGGATGTACGCATGCCTGCCATCCCATCAGATGTGATGAGGTGTCAAGCGCACTAGTGGATCCCGCAAAATGAGTCGGGGGCACACTCGAGTACTCAGCTTGATCGTGACGGCACCCACTCCGCATTAAAGGCGGCCAGCCCATGTCACGAGGTGGTGCACTTGCACATCACAAGTGATATGTACCTTATGGCAGTCAGGTTCCAGCACCGTGGCAGGGCTAGTATACAAAAATGTGAAGGGGTATCACGTGATTTAATCTTGGCAGTATGATATAATTTTGAAGGCTCGGATTTTATGAGGTTTAAGGGGTATGTGGCCTTTCAATCTAGACCGTTAGTTTAGGATCTCAGGGACAACAGTGGCCTGGCAAAATGGGTGTCCAACGGCGGTGGAGAAGGCGGCGACACCATAGAGGGCTCGCTGGAGAATTGCTGGAACAATGCTTCGATAGTCTAAACTAAATGGGGTTTGGCTAAAAAATCCAGAGGGGAAGATAAGGAAGCTCACCGAGGGGTCTCACGCACAAAGGGAAGGTCGAAGACGTGTGCTCGATGGCGAAGTGTTGTGGTTAGGGAGGGGCCTCGAGCATTGATTCTTGTTCCACGAGTGTCCATCACGAGCGGATTGACGTCGCGGACCTTGGAGGCACATCGGCGATGACCGCAATGATGCCTTCATGCGGGGTGACAAGCTTCATCGTCGACAATGGCAGCCAGCTAGGGTTTTGGGGAGGAAAGGAATGGGGAGTGTGGGGGGAGTGGGGGGATGAAGCGTGGGTCGCTTATTTCAATTAGAAGTTGTGAGGGGGTGTGATGGTTGCCTAAGTGCAAGCACAAAATGACCATGACTATGGGTGTTCGACGTTTGCTACGCGAGGAGAGAGAGAGATGGGGGGAGGGATGATAGATGAACTGCACCCGTCAACAAAAGGGCGATGTCTGGAATGATGCCTTTATGCAGGGTGACGAGCTTCATCATCGGCAATGACAAGCTAGGGTTTTGGTGAGGAAAGGAATGGGAAGTGTGTGTGTTTGTGTGAGGGGTGGAAGGGGTGAAGCGTGGGTTGCATATTTCAATGAGAAGTTGCGAGGGGGGTGTTATGGTTGCCTAAGCGCAAACACAAAATGACCATGACCCGCTCGATGGTTGCTGCGCGGGGAGAGGGGGAGAGAGGGGGAAGGAAGGGATTATAGATGGGCTCCACCCGTGAGTGAAAGGGAGAGAGAAGGTGAGGGCACGACTGGGCCTTGGGAGAGGGTAAGTGGGCTGAGGATGGATGTCAGCCCAAGAGGCTGAGTTAAGATTTCTTCTTTTTTGTTTGTTTCTTTTTTTATTATTTATCTAATTACTTTTAATTCTATTTTATTTTTATGTTCCTTGTTTGAAAAAAAATGTGAGGGTTACAGCAGCACCTTGGTTCACGTCGTGTCGCCATCTCAGCTCGTCTCATGCATAACCGACTCCATCAAAAGCTGCCACATCCTATTGTTTGAATTATCTAATAAATTTAAAAAATACTTAATTGATAGATAATTGCATTGAGTCACATAAAATTTTTTATGTGGCATATCATTGGATAAAATCCAAGGTCCATCCTTGATGGTATTTGATATAGAGCACAGTTAGAAAGTACCATGAGTGCTCAACGTGCAGGGCCGACATAGAGAGTAGACATATCATGAAACCACATTGGACTATGAGTACTCTGAGTAGCACTACTCCTCAAGTCCTAGGTTTAAGTCTCGGTGGAGCGAAATTCAGGTTGTTTTTTTTTAAAAAAAAGGTCGTTATTGGGTTTCGCTACACCTCCACCAAGATTCGTGTAGGGGACGGGGGTCTGGCGATGCCTCCACCAAGATTATGTTGGTTGTCATATTCCCAAGAGGCAATCATAACAATTCAGATTAAGGCATGTTGGATATTTGATCCATAAGAAATTAAGGTATTAATGGGTCTCAAACTAAAAGTCCATTAGCGCGCCTATAAATATAAGGAGTAGGATTAGAAGCGGATCACTCCATCACGTGACAGCTCTAGCCGCAACCCCTCACGGGCATCACACCGAAACTCTTGTCGTGCACACGGTGTTAGCACAATGATTCACGCCATTCCTTCCCATATGTGTTGACTTTGTGGAGTCGCTGTTGCTACTGTTGCGCCGATCGGTTACAGCAACGCCATCATCAACTCGCTGCTGTGACGAGTACATGGAGGAGGCAAACGTGATTGTCTACCCACTGCTGTAACGAGGACGAGGAGACAAACATGGTCGTCTACTTCTCCTATACTTACAGACATCTACGACTAGATTTTCCACTGCGTTGTGCATCTAGTGGTAACGATCTATGACACTGCAAGGATTTCAGCTTATCGCAACAAAAAAATTTGTCGCAATAGGTCATTTCTCATCGCAATAGGACACTGTTGCAACAAAAAAGAATGTGGCGATAGTTTTTATGAATCGTTGACATAAGTCCCGTGGCGATAGGTTATTGCGATGACTTAGCATCTGTGGAAAATAGTATGGTATTACAATGATTTTACATCGGTGGCAAATAGTATATTATTGCAATGATTTCACGTATTGCGATGATTTAACATATTGCAATGAATAGTACGGTATTGCAACGATTCCACATTCGTGGCAAATAGTATGTTATTGCAGCGATTTCACATTCGTGACAAATAGTACGGTATTGCAATGATTTAACGTACTGCGACAATTTAATGTATTGCAACGAATAGCATGGTATTGCAATGATTACACATTCGTGGTAGTAGTATGTTATTGCAACGATTTCACAATCGTGGTAAATAGTATGGTATTGCAACAATTTAATGTATTGCGATTATTTAACGTATTGCAACGAATAGCATGGTAATGCAACGATTACACATTCGTGGCAATAGTATGTTATTGCAACGATTTGACATTCGTGGCAAATAGTATGATATTGCAACTATTTAACTTACTACAACGAATAGCATGGTATTGCAATGATTACGCATTCGTGGCAATAGTATGTTGTTGCAATGATTTCACATTTGTGGTAAATAGTATGGTATTACAACGATTTAATGTATTGCGACGATTTAATGTATTGTAACGAATAGCATGGTATTGCAAGATTACACATTCGTGGCAATAGTATGTTATTGCAATGATTTTACATTTGTGGCAAATAGTATGGTATTGCAACTATTTAATGTATTGCAACGAATAGCAGGGTATTGCAACGATTTAACATTCGTGGTGATAGTTTGTTATTGCAACGATTTCACAGTCGTGGTAAATAGTATGGTATTGCAACTATTTGACGTACGACAACGATTTAATGTATTGCAATGAATATCACGGTATTGCAACAATTTCACATTCATGGCAATAGTATGGTATTGCAATGACTTCACATTCATGGCAAATAGTATGGTATTGCAACGATTACACATCTGTGGCATATAGTATGGTACCGTGATGATTTAGCGTCCGTGGAAAATAGTATGTTATTGTAACGATATCACATTCGTGGCAAATAGTATGGTATCGCAACAATAACATATCCGTGGAAAATAGTATGGTACCGCGGCGATTTCACATCTGTTGCAAATAGTATGGCACTGTGATGACTTAGCATCCATGGCAATGTTATTGCAATGATTTCACATTTGTGGCAAATGGTATGGTATTGCAACAATAACACAGCCGTGGCAAATAGTATGGTATTGTGACAATTTAACGTTCGTGGCAAATAATATTTTATTGCAACAATTTGACAAATGTGGTTCGTAATGCAACATTTCATGATCCGTGGCAATAGGCTTGTAATGCAATATTTCCAGATCTGTGGCAATAGGTTTGTAATGTAGCATTTTCTTATCTGTGGCAATATGGTTGTAATGCAACGTTTAAGGATTTGTGGCAATAGAGGTGTAATGCAACATTTTGTCATCTATGGCAATAGTGTGGTAATGCAATGTTTTCTGAGTAGTTGCAATAATAGTATAGTGCAACGTTTTTTAAGTCATGGACAAATGTTTATGCTGCAATGTTCTTGTAACTCGTGGCAATAGCTTCCTATTGTAACAATTTATCATTCATGGTAAGAAATTCGCAATGCAATTTTTTATAATTAGCAGCAGGAGAATCCTACTGCACCAGGTTTGAAAATTAGTGGCAACAAAATCACGAGTTTAACAATAAGCATCCATCAATTGATATTCCAACACACATAACAACACTCAAGTATCACTAACGCGACATGTTTGCATAATTGGAACAGGTTCCTTTTGGTTGCCCTTTTGTTGGCCCTTTTGTGGAGTCTCCAACATTTGGCGCACTTCAGCCATCATCGGCAGGCGCATGTCCTCCATTTCCTGAGCTCTCTGTTCACGATCAGCTACTATCTGACCTTCTAAGTTCTGGACTTGAAGGTTTAACTCTTCATTCTTCTAGTTTATGCAGTCCATCTGGGTGGTTGAGCTATCATTTCTTCCTTCCAACTCCTGCACTTGGTGATTGAGGCCTGCATTTCTATCTTGTAAGTTTTTAACTTGGTCATTTAGGTGTTCAGCTATCTGGATACGCATAGTTCACGTTCAGGATGAGTAGGGTTAGCCATATAACCACGCCTCCGAAGCTGTGATCCTGCACAACCAATTGAGGATCTATAACAACGCTAGAAGATGTGGTTTCTCTCATCATTTGGAATTGGGGCTCCCTGCTCAGCTTCCTTGTCATCCACTTGGGCACATGCCTGGCTCTATATACGAAAAGAAAAGTCACAGGTATATTGCAAATATTTATTTAATTGAGGATTGTTTGAAGTGTTAGTCACATGTACAGCTTGTGCCTGCTCGTTTGCCCATTCACCGTTCTTCAAATGGCTTGCCTCCCACAGTTGTATGTCATCGGGTTCTTGTCCGGTCTCTGGGTGTCGCTACATAAAATACAAGTAAAATTCAACATGTAGGTATACATATTGATTGCAGCGCAAAGTAAAAGCATGATTTATTTTTCATACCTTCTCGTTACTAAGTTAAGCGTAGGATTTGGAGCCAAGCAAGTGTTTCGTCTTTCGTCTTCAATTTTGAGAATTGGTCCTGCTTATTGACTGCAATAATTTTAAGAATTAATTCCACAAATAAATGTAAATCAAATAGTTTTTGTATGATGTGAGGCTATTAAAAAGTTAGCCGACCTTGAAACGCTCAGACCCAAAATATTCTATTAGGTGCAACAACTCGGGCGCCAGTACGTCATCAGGCTTGTTTCGTATATGTTCTTCATCGGTCGAATAACTCTTATAGGTGGCATGCAAAGTCGAGCTCCACCCCTTGTAGCGCTCACCAACAATTTTCAAAAAATTTCTTGCACTCTCCCGTGTGTCCTCCATATCCCAGAAATTCTGTACATTATATAACATGTTGCTGAAACATACAAGATTGAGATTGCAAGAAAAAAAATTACTTGTGTGGGGTGTGAAGACACTAAACAGAATGTCTTGTACTATTTATCTCTTGTTAGTATCGCCAACCTCTGTCCACTTCCTTGCAATGATGAGGGGTGCATGTTTTTATGTTAACATAACCACATCATCGCCAAAGTGTCGCTGATTAATACCAATCGCATCACCCAACCTAGTGGAGAACTGAATTTGTAGTTTCACATTCTCTGTTCGACTAAGTTGGGATGCATAGCGTATGCTGGCAACCTTAAGTCCTTTAGACACACCTCTTTCAAACCTCCTTCCTTCTGTTACATTGATAAAAATGGTAATTGATTAAACAAAATTAACACCTGACCAAGTTTAGTATCATGTACAAATAGTGTGAAAAGAAGAAAAGTCTGATGTTCGTACCATCTTCAGTACAAGTGCGGCAAATACAAGCGATGGACGACCGTGTCCCAGCAGCATTTTGTTCTATATTACTCCCTCCCGGTTTATATTAATTGTCATATCAGACCAGCAAATGAATTAAAAGTTTACTAGTTAGGACTGTCTAAACGACAATTATTTTGATCGGGAGGGAGTACATTGTTGACTTCTTTGTTGTTGTTCATACCCTAAAACGAGCCATCAGGTACACATGTCAGTGGTGCTACTGCACTCGTAGTACTGCAAGGGATTTTCAGCCCAGCAACGAAGCAGGCAAGACTAAGGGGGCGGGCATGCAGCTGGCCACACTAGAATAGACAAAGATAGGGTTCGCTGGTTTGGTCTGACTGACATCAGCCGGAGTGCGTCTCGAAGAGAGTTGGTTGCAGGGCGAGTAATCAACGGCAGCGGTAGTAGGTGGCAAATGCAAGACAGATAAGGCAGACAGCTTGCGGCATTGAAATCCTTTGAAGTACTGCACCTACAGTAGCTACCACTGACATGTGGGCCCATGAGACATCGGGTTCACTTGTTAGTGGCAGCTAGTGCAGGTGCAATACTACATAGCCCCAGCTTGCGACTCTTAACAAAGCGAGGATTCGATCTGGTCGATATCACCTAGAGCAACTCTGGGGGAGGATTGGTGTCATGGCGAGTAATGGTCAGGGATTTGCGGGCGGCAGGATCATCATGGCATGCCACGTGGCGATGGGCCAAGGAGACGTGTCCAGGAGGACACTAAAGTGACTAGAAGAAGGGCATGGGCGCCGGTGCCAACCTGAGTGGCCGGCAGCGAGAGAGCACAACGTGGAGGCATTAAAAATCACGCCATCACACAGGCTGATGAACTGTTAATTATAAAGACTAGGAAAGTAGAATCGCAAGGCATGCTAAAACAATTAGTAGAGCCTAGTACATATTCCCTCCATCTCAACTCATCTCTATTCCTAGGATTCAAACATCGTCTCAGCAAAGAATGCAAATTACCATGATACCCATCATCAATACATTTAAAGGATAGAGCGTAGTCTCTCACCATCCTCCAAATTCAATGCCAAAGGAGTAAAAAACTAAGATGCTCTGCCAAAACAAATGGCACGGGAGAGAGGCAAGTAGTAATGTTATGTGATATTGGTGGTTGGAAGCTACCGATAGAGTTGGAGTGGGACGTTTTTTAAGCTCCAAAAGTAAAGTTATGCTGGGACGGAAGGAGTATTTCTGGTTTGTATATCTATACTTGCTGTTAGTTCATGCATCGTAGTACCAGCTGAAATTGCATCTAGGCATCCCTTGTGGGTTTTGGTTGATTAATGAAAACCAAATGAAATCCTAATAAAATTGTTGAGATGAGCGCAGGTTTTAAAGAAATGAGGAAGAAAGCACAAAAAGAAAAGAGAATGAGGATTTAAAGGGAAAAGAGCTCAGGAGCTGAAAAGATTAGATTGTTTTGTTTGGAGTGCGTTGGAGAAACACACCCCAAGAGCTCAAGTGAAAGAGATTACACTCACTGCACAAAATCATCATGTGCGGACTAGTCCGATATCCACCAGACTAGTCCAATATTTCTCTGACTAAAAACGGACAAGTCTCCATGGTGCAGACTTGTCTGCAGCACTTCACATTTATACAGCACCGGACTAGTCTCCTGTCAATCGGACTAGTCCGATAATCCTCTCACTAAAATCAGACAATTCCTCCAAGATCGGAGTTTCTCTTATCCCTATGGTTTTTCACTATATTAGACAAGTCTGATATCCACCGGACTAGTCTGAAAACTCTCTGACTAAAATCGGATAAGTCCCTCCAAGTGCAGACTTGTCCTTAGTCCTACACGGTGTTCACCACACTGGACTATTCCGATATCCACCGGACTAGTCTGAAAAGTTTTTGTACCCAGATCAGACTAGTCCGCTCCTTAACAGACTAGTGTGGTATCCATCAACACTTAGGGTTTCTCACACACACGCACACCGAACAAGTCCGGTGTCCACGATGGACTTGTCTGGACATCGCAAACCCTAACGTTAACTTTTGGAAACCCTGGTATAAATAGAGGTGTAAGGCCATACATCAAACTCTCTCGACTCCCTACATCGTCACACCTCGAAGGAGCACAAAAATACATCTCTCCACTTATTCTAAACCTAAATTGATCAAATCATTGAGGATTCGGGATTGGACAAAGGAGAGAATTGTTCCACATGATCTTGAGCTCTTGGGTTTCATCTCTCGCACACAATAATTTTTTTATTGTATATCTTTTGATTGTGTTTGGTGGTGTTCATCGCTGTAATTCTTGGGGAGCCCTCAACTCTTGAGAAGGCTCCTTGAACAAGTTATTTACCCCTGTGATTAGTGGTTGAGAATCTGCCTTCATGGCGATTCAACGAGCGAAGGGTTAGTGAAGACCCGATCCTCCATGCTTCCTCCGTGGAATCGAACCTCGAGATAAAATCTTGTCTCGCGCACCTTTGTTTTATAGTTCATCATATTCTAGGATTTGCTTAAACTTGTGTAACTCACATTGAAATATCTTAATTAAAGTTGATCTTTGCAATACATTGTTTCAATACTGTAATACATTCAAGTTGTCAATTGCTTTCCACTGCATAGAGTACTAGAGGTGAAATTAACGATCAATCTCAATCTTTCTAATCCACGTACACTGGACTAGTCCACAACGTACCAGACTAGTCCGACCTTCCCTATGTTTGATCAATCTGTTAAGTGTTTCAAGGATCGACAAATCTTCAAAAAGCCTATTCACCCCCCTCTAGGCTACATTAATAAGGGAGTGAAGAATCTCAGTGTTCCAGAACATCATGTGTTGCAATGTTCTCTGCATACCATGCAAAGGAATTATTGTTTTCTACAAAATTTTAATTTTTATAATAAAAACATTTATAGTTATACCAGGTGCTTGTTGGCCACCATGAATACTTGTAGACGACATCATGGTTTGCTGTCTTGTTCCAAAAGTAAAGAGTATTATAAGTAGTCATTCCAAATAACAGTGATAACGTCAGATTACATGACCGATGTAGATTTCGGATCGAACGGTGTGGTTTCTATAAACTGATAGTGTTTGTTTGGAATGCAGGAATTATAAATGAAGGAATAGGAAAAAATGTACGACCCGAGAAAGCCACAAGAAAGAAAAAAGTGTAAAAACCATGGGAACTGAAAATCTTAGGAATACAAATTTGTAAAACAGGAATCAGAGTACAACATTTGGAGTGGTTGATTAGATAACCCGTGCATCATTTACTTCCAAATTCATAAATTACATACTACTTCCAGTTTCTAATATTTGTCATTCGCGGCCAGAAATTGAACTAAAAATACACTAACGTAATAAGCTGTCGGAGCGACACTTATTTCGGGACTGATGTAGAATATGATATATAGAAATTCATGAAACATAGGACCACATTTCTTCTTTCTTAATTTTTTTAATCTTCGTATATCAGCATGGATCATGTAGAACTTAACTAGCCCAAAATTGCATGGATCGTGTAGAACTTAGCTAATTTAGCTCTATAAAAAGATGGCATGGATCATGTAGAACTTACCTAGTACAAAACTGGAGTCTGGGACGTCGCAGGGAGGTGTTGGTGATGAGGAGGTTTGGTAGAGCTCGTCAATCTTGGTCGCCTGGTGTTGCCCACGAGTCACGACCACCAAAAGCTTTGATGTGTCACTGCGAGATCCATGGGGAAAAAATTTGTAAAAACCGTGGGAACTAAAAACATGGGAATTTTTTAGGAATACAATTTTGGAAGACTGGATAGAGAGTACAATACATTCGGAGTACTTCGAGATCATCGGAAGGGCGGGGCAGCCGTGTGTTGGGAACAGACGCCAGTGTTTCCATTTATACTCATCGTAGCTGAAATAGGGTTGCAATAGGCAGGACTGAAATCGGAGGCACAGGGAGTGAAAATTTAATTGTCAAAATCTCAATTGTGGCGCGCCAAGAAGAACGAAAAAAATTTCGCGGGCGTGGATAATTTGGCGCTAGCCGTGCCCTTTTGCACGCATGCAATCATGATTAATTACATGACATGTCGCTTCGATTCCTGCACATGGTGTGCATAGCTAGAGGGGTAGACTTCTTCGGAAAACTTGCTCGCTTCCTAATTACAGTATGGCCTAGCTGCTTGCTCGCTGTGCGACCGCTAGCTCCCCTTCATCTTTGTTGCCATGCATGGAGATCAAAATCTAAAAGCAGTCATGTGCTAGCTAGTGGGACATTCCAAAAAATATGAACAAAAATATGAATCGCCAAATGTATGTGTGCTAATGCAAATGACATGCAAATACAGAACACCCAAGTCCACAAAAGGACGATGGCAAATCCATGATATAGTAAAAGGTAAACACATTTAGATTAGTCTCACACATGATTTCTTTAACATATCATTTTTTTGCCGAATGGGATGGGATTTAATTGTTTCCGCTGTGTAAGATTTTTTAATCTACCATTCACCCCCCCTCTGGTAGCTTTTCACATGCTCTTCGATCCTAAAATTGGTATCAGAGACACTGCGCTCTAATCTCTGTGATTTGCACGTGTTTTTGACTAATCATCATAGAGAAATACTGCACCGAACCTTGTGTGTTTAGTGGTATTGATTTCCAAATATGGAAGGCACCTATGGAAGCCTTGATCCAGGCACAAGGCTTTGCCATATGGGAAAAGGTGTACAAGCCTTATGAAGTGCCGTCAAACGATCAAGTTATGGCTGCGAACCTACAGGACGTTGACAACATCAACAAAGCCCGCAAATTGATCATTCAAGGACTAACTCAAAGCGACTTAAACCGTGTTGCACACCTCCGATCGGCGTACGATTTGTGGATAGCACTTTGTGACTACCACGAAGGATCTAACACGATCAAGGAGGTAAGGCAAGACATGTTCAAGAAAGAATACATGCACTTCGAGAAGCAACCCGGTGAGTCTATTGATGACATTTTTGCTCGCTTTAATAAATTCTCAGCAACTTGCATAGTGTCAATGTTAATTGTTCAGATGCTGAAAATGCTAGGCAATTACTAAGTGCATTAGATATGTCAATTTGGGAGATGAAAATCACATCTATTTGTGAATCTACTTTCATGAGAACACTTACATTAGATGTACTTTACTCTAAACAAAAAACTCATGAAATTGACATTTTATCACGATAGAATCCAAATAAGTCTATTGCATTCGTCTCACAACGTGAAATTCCTAGCTCCGGCCAATCATCATTTTGCAATACTCTCGCTTTGTTGTCCTCTCTAACCCTTGAATAGATCGAGGAGTTTCCAGAGGAGGAGCTAGCACTTCTCTCTACTAGGTTCTCAAAAGCATTGCAAAATGTGACAACTAGAAGGAGAGGAAGCTCCATACCTCAACGATGCTTCAAGTGTGGTAATATAGGACACTTTCGTACAGATTGTCCTAACCTTTCAGGTCCTACTTCCCGAGAAGAAAACAATCAAGGTCAAAGCACTCATCAACAAACGATAAGAAGAAGAAGAAGAAGGGATTTACAGGTCGCCAACTAGTGAGCAGTTTTATCTATGCACTCTAGGAACATGGCTCAAGCAACGTAGAAATTGGAAGTCATGAAGATGAAGATGATTTGGCAAACTTGTGCTTCATGGCGGGCAAGTCAAGATCAAGTATGGAGGAGGCAGAACACAACAGTGACAAGGAAGAGGTATGTCCTACTTGCGAAGAAATGTGTGATGCTATTTCTCGTGCTACTATTATTGTTAAGAAAAAGGACAAAAATTTAGGGACAATGCTGTTAAAATTGAGTCACTAGAATCTGAAATTAATCGTTTGAAATCCTTTATTCCTAGTGATGATTCTTGTTCCTCGTGTGATTTAATATATGAACAATTATCCTCATTAAGAAGTGCGCACACCTCCACACTTGATAAACATGAGTCAGAAATTCAAAAGAACGGAGAGCTTGCCGCACTTATTGATAAAAACTTGAAAGATGCTAGATGTTCTACAATTGATTTGCATTGTTCTATTTGTGATGATCTTGATAAGAACTACAAGATGCTATGAATGAAATTTCTATATCTAACAATGATTTACGTTCTCATGAAGTTAAATATTGTTCCAATTGCAAATTAGAAGGAAAAACTTCATGTGAAAACTGTCTTGATCTGTCCAATAAACTTGGTGACATGCATAGGATATTAGATCGGTTTTGTACTGAGAATAAGAACCTAAACTTGCTGCTGAATTCTTCCAAGTCTTGCAATGATAAAACTGGTTTAGGTTTTGATTCTCATGCTCATGCTAAGGCACATCCACCCAAAATTGTAAAGTCATTAAGAAGTGGTTTGATTCAAACAGTTCCTAAACAAAAAGAAGTGGTTTTCAAATCTGTACGAGTGTTGCCTCATTCAGTTTCTAATAAAAATGTTGCTTGCTCATCTAGACATGAACACAAAGTTAAATTTCATTGTACCTATTGTGGTAGACATGGTCATGTCATAGATTTTTGTTATCGACTGGCTACACAACAGAAAAAGGAAAGAATGATTGCTAGATCTCATAACCTTCATGCAAAATTTGTTCCACTTGCTAAACTAAATGATAGGAACATGCAATCTATTGTAATGAGTTGAAAACATGCAAAGTTGCTCCCAAACCTACTTTTTTCATGCTACACGTGTAACATCCCGTAGGACAGTAGTTGGGTACAAAAATCCTCAAGTTTTAGCTCATAAACCTGCTGTTTTATCTCAGCTTTCGCGTGTTATTCCTATTGCACGTCATGTGACTCAGTATTGGATTCCTAAATGCGTTTTGACTAACCCCAGTATTGAGTCATCGACGTATTGTGCTTCTATGTAGGTTACACGCTTGAGGAAGGACAACTTTTGGATTGTGTATTCAGGTTGCTCACGCCACATGACCGGTAACAAAGAATGGTTCTCCTCCCTCTCTTTTGTGTCACGTGTAGAGAATGTTACTTTTGCTGATAATTCTTCAACTTCTATAATTGTTAAGGGTTCGGTTAGTGTAAATGATCACTACACTTTAAAGGATGTGGCACTTGTTAAAAATTTGAAATACAACTTGCTTCCTGTTTCACAACTGCTAGATGAAAATCTTGAAATTATTTTCACTAAAAATTGATGTAAGGTTGTAAATTCAAACAGTGAGCTTATTTTTAACATGTCACGGTTTGGAAGAGTTTTTAAAGCTGATTTTGACATGTCTTCCTCTAGGCATAGATGTCTAGTTGCTAATGATTCAAAGGACTTATAATTTTGGCATCGTAGACTTGGTCACGCAGGCTTTGATCATCTAACGCGTGTTAGTGCTCTTGATCGCGTACGTGGGCTGCCTAAAGCTTAAAGGAGACAAAGAAATTGTGTGCTCTTCTTGTAGACATGCTAAGATGGTTGTAGGTTCACATACTCCTCTCACAATGATCTTGACAACTGAACCGGGTGAACATTTGCACCTTGACACCGTAGGACCTTCATGTGTTCAATCCTTGAGAGGTAAATGGTATGTTCTTGTGATTGTTGATGATTATTCTAGATACTCTTGGGTTTACTTTCTTGCATCTAATAATGAAGCTTTTAGTCACTTTAGAACTTTATTTCTTAGATTATCAATTGATCACCCAGTATCTTTAAAAGCAATTAGAAGTGATAATGGAACCAAATTTAAAAATTAATCTTTTGATCACTTTTGTGCTGAAAATGGAATAGATCATCAATTGTCTTCACCATATGTACCTCAACAAAACGGTGTTGTAGAAAGAAAGAACAGAACCTTAGTTGAGATGGCTAGGACTATGCTTGATGGATATCAAACTCCTAGGAAATTTTTGGCTGATGCGATTGCAACCGCTTGTTATGTCTCAAATCATGTTTTCTTGCGTACTAAGCTAGGTAAAACATCATATGAGCTCCGGTTTGGACATAGGCCTAGTGTTACACACTTTCGGGTCTTTGGATGCAAATGCTTTGTTAAGAAACATGGTAATCTGGATAAATTTGAACCTAGATCTATTGATGGCATGTTTCTTGGTTATCCATCTCATACTAGAGGCTACCGTGTGCTTTTACTTGACACTAATAAAATTGTGGAGACTTGTGAATTGTCTTTTGATGAAGCTAGCACAGGTACTAGATCATACATTGCAGGTCCAGATCCATATCCGTAGGGGGAGAGCATTTTCGTTGAAGATGAGGAAGAAGTGGTTCTGCTGCCCGAATATTCAGCAGAAGAAGAAGTTTGTGAAGTGTTCACTGCCCTCCGGGTTCTCAAAAGTCATCCTCCACAACAAATGATTGGAAGCTTGCATGAACGAGTCACACGATCCAGGTTTTGCAATCCAAACTCTCATGCTCATTCTGCTTTTGTTGCTTCTTTTGAACCCAAAGATATATCACACACACTCACTAATGAATCTTGGATTATTGCCATGCAAGAAGAGTTAGAAAATTTTGAAAGAAATAATGTTTGGAAACTTGTACCTCCACCTCAAGGTCACACTTTAGTTGCAACTAAATGGGTGTTTAAAAATAAACAACGTGAGGATGGGGTTGTGGTTAGGAATAAGGCTAGGTTGGTTGCTCAAGGTTTCACTCAAGTTGACGGTCTAGATTTTGATGAAACATTTGCTCTTGTTGCTAGATTAGAAGCCATAAGAATTTTGTTAGCTTTCGCTACATCTAAAGGTTTTAAGCTTTATCAAATGGATGTTAAAAGTGCTTTTCTTAATGGCTACATAGATGATGAGGTTTATGTCAAACAACCACCGGGTTTTGAAAATTCAGAGTTTCCTAATCCCGTTTACAAACTGTCCAAAGCCTTGTACGGTCTCAAACAAGCCCCTAGAGCATGGTATAATAGGTTAAAAACATTCTTACTGGAAAAGGGGTTTACCATGGGCAAGGTTGATAAAATGCTTTTTGTGCTTAAGCATGGCAATGACTCATTATTCGTTCAAGTGTATGTGGATGATATTATCTTTGGTTGTGCTTCTCATGATCTTGTGTCCAAGTTTTAAGCTATGATTAGTTCAAAATTTGAGATGAGTATGATGGGAGAACTCACGTACTTTTTGGGGCTGCAAATCAAGCAAACCAAGGAGGGTACCTTTGTGCATCAAATGAAGTATACAAAAGACCTCCTAAGGCGCTTCAACATGGACAAAAGTAAGCCTCTTCGGACAGCAATGGGAACAACAACAACACTTGAACTTGATGAAGATGGTGAACCTGTGGATCAAAAAGAATATAGAAGCATGATCGGATCACTTTTGTACCTTACGACATCAAGACTGGACATACAATTCAGCGTAAGTCTTTGTGCACGGTTTTGAGCCTCCCCACGTGCTTCACATCGTCAAGCCCTCAAAAGGATTTTCAGGTACTTACATGGAACTCAAAAATTTGGCATTTTTCTTCCTTCTTCCTCAACCGTTACTTTGAAAGCTTTTTTTGATGCTGATTTTGGAGGTTGTAGGATTGATAGGAAAAGTACTTCCGGTGCTTGTCATTTTCTTGGTAATTCACTTGTTGCATGGTCCTCTAGAAAACAAAACTCAGTTGCACAATCCACGGCTGAATCTGAATATGTAGCTGCTAGTGCTTGCTCACAAATTCATTGGATTGTTCAAACACTTAAGGACTATGGGGTTGATATAGAGAGTGTTCCACTATTTTATGATAACACTAGTGCCATTTGCATTGCTGAAAACCCCGTGCAACATTCTAGAACTAAGCACATTGACATTATGTATCACTTTCTCCGTGATAATGTTGAAAAAGGAAACATTGTGCTTCACCATGTAGAGACCGAACAACAATTGGCTAACATTTTTACAAAACCTTTGGATTTCACTCGTTTTTGTTTTATTCGTAGTGAAATAGGGGTTATGCATCCTCATGGCTTAAATTGAGGGGGAGTTTTGAAACTTGGAAAGTCTATCTGAACTTAAAATAATACGAGCATAGTATTGCCTACATATATGACTTTGTGATTCCTTTTACACGCTGAAAGTTCTTACTACATTACTCGTGTTATACATTTTGTAGTTTTTGCCATGTCTAGTAATTGGAATAATTACTTACACTAAATCTGGTCATGGTCGATCTTTCTTGCTGTTTTGAACTTGTTGCATGCTCACAAGTGCTTTTAATCATAAAGAATTAATCAAGTAATCAACTCACATGTTGAGTTTTTATGAACAAATATAAGTTGAGAAAAGATAAAGAGAATATGCATGCATCACACTTCTTCTTTCGAGATGGCTCATCATTGCACTTAGATATGAACTTGGAAGAAGTTGTGTATGACTAAAACCATGTCCTTAAGCTTCTGATTGTCAAATGACATATGCTTATCTTTGTTGGTTAGAATAAGGCAGATGCGCATATAATCTCTTGCAAATATCATATGATCTAAATTTGTGCTTTGAAAAATAATAAAATGCAACAACAAGTGTCATGCTTTCAGGTTTTGAAATAGTTATGTTTTTGAGATCATTACTTGCTAAATTGGAAATTACATTTGATCTCTAGCATGGCTTACACTACTTTATGTATTTCATTGATGTGATAGTGTAAGTTACTTGATAGTATGACTTGGATGAGCTTTGTTTTATATGTATATGCTATAATATGCTCATAACAATTAAAATTTGTCTTATAAACCTTGATGAATACATTGTCAAAGGGGGAGAGATAATATGTGAATTCTTAAAGATAAGTATGCAAGGGGGATAAATTGATTACACATTGCTCATATTCACAATTGTTTTTGGCACAATTCTTCTAAGGGGGGCTTCTTTTTCTCATTTTATTTCTGTTTTACAAAGGGGGAGAAATTGTTTTCAAAACTTTTAATGTGAATAAGCCAATGTTCGGATCTTAAGTGGTGTTGCCAATGCATTCATCAAGGGGGAGATTGTGAGACCTATGTATGTTGAATACATTGGCTATGGCGATAAAAGTTTTGAATACTACCAAAACACCTTTATCATCAAGGTCTGACTCTAGGTCTGACTAGCTTTGGTTAGCTTTGGCAAGGTTCGGTGCTTGATCGTAGTGTTTCTGCTTTTATCTTGCAATGTTTCGAACTTGCTTTACACTTATGGAAAGGTTTCTTTGTATTCTTTTACTAAGTTTTGTGTGTTTTGGTGGTTAAGGATGATATCATTTTGCTATGTTTTGCAACATGCTTAAGTGGGGTGCTTACGTAAGATGTTGTAGTTTCGGAACTAACGAGAGTGGAGTCGAGGACTTGTGCTCGGAAGTATTGGTTGTTTATTCATGTTCAGGTGTTGCTTGAGTTCAAGACATGACTGGTGACGGGATCCATTGAACTAATCTTAGGGATAAGATGAGGTTCAACAACCAAGTTCGGGAAGATTTGTGGTTGAGTTGATCGGGAGGTCGCGCAGCATGTATGAATCAAGAACAATGCATATGAGGGTATTGTGGACGTCGTTGTAAGATGTTCGCACATGTGCAAGGAGTGCATGAACATGTCTACATGGTTCCAAGACGTGATGGAGAGATGTGGACGTAAAGAATTGGTCGGAAAGGTCCAACTGACTAGGTTATGGACTCAAGTTGCGGTTGAGTCGTGTTTGACTCAAATATGGAAAAATTTGAGTTGGTCATGATAGAATTTCGTCTGGGCCACGAATTTGAGTTGTTTTAGGAATGTGGGATACATTACCAAGGTGTTTGGAATTCTTAAGATTGCTTCTATCTGCGTATAGAAGAGTCTTAAGAAGTTATGGAAAGTTTCGATTCGCGATTTGAATAGGATTAGAGTCCAAGTTGAGATTGGGTTGGCCTAAGGGCTGGTTATATAAGCAAGGGAGGCCAGAGCTCGTGGTGCAAGACTTTGGGTCCGTTCCTCATGTGTTCTATTGAATAAAATTTGTAGTTTAAAGGAACTTTTGTGTCTTGTTCGTACGACTTGTTCCAGACAAGTTTTTCTCGTCGACTTTTCTGCACAACACTACCTTTTTTCGGTAGTTTTATCATAACTCCAGTTTTACAGATCCAATTGATGTGATTCTTTTTGGCTGTCTTCACAACTTGATTATCTATCATCTGACAAAAATTCACGGTCATTGGCTTTATGGTTTCTGGTCTACACAAGTTTCTTTGCAGCATTCCAGAACTGTTTTTCTCGGGTAAGACAGATTGACCTTTGTTTGATCTTTCAATCGTAACTTGAGGTTCTCTCGACGGATTTGAGTGATTCTTGTTGTGTCGTCTTCGTGACATGATTCTCTCTGATATATATCACTTTTGTCATTGTGAAACACATTTAGACTAGTCTCGCACACGATTTCTTTAACAGATCGTTTTTCTGCCGAATGGGTTGGGATTTAATTGTTTCCGCTGCGTAAGATTTTTTAATCTACCATTCACCCCCCTGGTAGCTTTTCACGTGCTCTTCGATCCTACACCGGCGCTGAAGTCCCCTACTATGTTGTAAGGCATTGTCAGTCGCCGGTGGTGAGTCGCCATCTTGTGCACTAATCTTCCCAATTCGCCTTTTGATCATTTCGATCTTGTCCTCTCGCACATGAGGATCGCCTTCATGTGCAGTTTGCAATGTGTCTCATATTTCCTTTGCAATCTCGAGTCCACACACCTTGGTGAACTCATTTTGACTTAGTGATGATGTGATGATTGCTGCAGCTTGAGCATTCTGATGAATTGCTTGCTCTTGGCCTTGTGTGAGCTCTTCATCGTCGTCTGGGATATCTATACATGTGCACACTATATGACACAAGCTGGGGTTAAGTGAGATTAAATGCATTTTCATGTTTTTCCTCCACATTGAGTAATCATTGACATCAAAGTGTGGGGCTTTTCCTAAAGGAATAGACAAATAATGTCCATTGTTAGAATTTAGACGATCATAGTTGAAAGGATATCGGAAGTAGTCGGTGTGACTACTATCCTTTTTTTTCTCCTCGTCCTTGATCTTCATTTTCCCTTTGAAGAGGGCTTTCTTCCATAGGAGCACCTTGAGTTCAAGCGTCTCCCCATCGTAATCCTCAAAGTCCTGAATGGCGTCGAGAAGCTTCTCCAATTTTTGAGCCTTTTCATCTTCAACCTTCTCTTGGTTGAGTCTCTTGTGCACATCCTTTATCTCCGACATTTTCTCTTCGAGCGATTAGTATTCTCTTGAAGAGTCTTGCTCTAATACCAATTAAGTGTGGCCTAGAGGGGGGGTGAATAGGACTTTTTGAATTTTAGTAGGAACCTACAACACTCAGCAACTTGATCAAATACTGAGAAATAAGACTAGTTCGGTAGAGTGCGGACCAGTCCGCTACGTGTGGACTAGATCGATCAAGTTTGATCGATGATCTCGATCCAAGACTCTATGCAGTGGAAATTAGGATGTAACTAGATTATGTTGCTTCAATTAAATTGAAGATAGCACAAGGTGACCTTACTTTAAAGTTTTAACGTAAGACATGCAAGATCAAGTAAACCCTAGAATGTGATATGAAAAACTAAGAACAAGATTGATACAAGATTTTACCCCGTGGTTCGGTTCCCACAGAGGCAACCTACATCGACATTGACCGGGTCTTCTCCAACCCTACCCTCGTTGAATCGCCACATAGGTTGATTCTCTTCCACTAATCACAAAAGGTAAATCACCAAGTTCAAGGGTCCTTCTCACAAGTCGAGGGCTCCCCAAGATTACAAATCGAACACCACCAAGAACACACTCGTAAGATCTACAATAAAACAACAGAAGTGTGTTAGAGAATCAAACCAAGAGCTCAAACCTGAAGAATCGTGTCTCTCCTTTGATCTAGAGTTGATCCACACAAATTTGATCTTTCTTTCATTGGATTGTGTGGAGAGACGTGTTTTCTAGGCCCTTGGAAGGTGTGACGGTTCAGGGGGTCGAGTGTTATCATAGCCAGGTCGTGCACCTCTATTTATACTAGGGTTTCCAAGGGTTACAGTTAGGGTTTTCAAAGTCCAGACTAGTCCGTGGTGGACTCCGGTCTACTCTGGTGTGCGGCGTGTGGGAAACCCTAAGTGCCCCGAATTACCCGAATTATCATACTTGTCTAGCCAGGGGCGGACTAGTTCGTTTTTGTCTCTGGAAAAGTTCGGACTAGTCCGGCACATATCGGACTAGTCCGGTGGTGGTGAAACCCTTAGTGAATTGGGGACAAGTCCGCACTTGGAGGACTTGTCTGATTTTAGTCAGAAGGTTTTTTGGACTAGTCCGGACATATATCGGACTTGTCCAATTTAGAACAGAGAGATATCGGACTAGTCTGTAGTGATATCGGACTAGTCCGACTTCGTGCAAAACTGTGAAGTGTTGAGGACTAGTCTGCACTGGGGAGGACTAGTCCGGTCTTAGTCAGAAAGATATCGGACTAGTCCGTGGTAATATCAGAATAGTCCGGTTTGTGTAAACCTGGACTGTGCAGACAAGTCCGCACTAGGAGGACATGTCCGATTTTGAACTGAGGGATTATCAGACTTGTGCGGGGTATATCAGACTAGTCTGGTCCTGTGTAAATTTGTGGAGTGAATGAGTTTTCTTGTGCTTGAGCTCTTGGGGTGTGTTTCTCCAACACACTTCATACAAAATGATCTAATATATTCAGCTCTTGAGCTCTTTTCCATATAGATCCTAATTCTCCATTGTTTTTGTGCTTTCTTCACAATTTCATTAAAACCTGCGGTCATCTCAACAATTTGGTTAGGACCTCATTTGTTTGTTATAAATCAAGCAAAACCCACAAGGGATGCCTAGATGCACTTTCAGCCGGGTGGGCCACAGGATGCCATGGGTCCAGCCACCACAGAGTAGCTAGTGTGAATGCATGCTGGAGAGATCAGTGGAATCAGGAACTGGACAATGAAGATGGAAGTCAGCAGTCTCACGGTTCATGGATCAAAACGCACGCCATCCTTTTTCTTCTTCCTTTTTTCTTGTAATATTTTTCCACCAATCTTCTAGTCCTCCTTTATTTGAAGTTGTACGGGTGGATCGGGATACGTGGCCGGCGTGAGGTGAGATCCGTGTGAGCAACACCAGGCAGAACGTTGTGGAGAGACGTTGCTCCCCTTGTTGAGGATCATGTTAATTTGATGATGTTGAGGATCGGATGTGGCGTACGTGTTTTCTCAAGTGTGTTAATTTGTTCTTAAAATCAGAACACTAGTGGCTAGCGCCTACGATTGTCGTTTCTTCGAAAGGACGAGTATACCATGTTGGAAATTATATTGTACAAGGCATGCAATTAATTTGATGAACCGTATAGTGACTTGTGCCTAGATGGTACATTCTATCCTCTAACCCTCGAGGGAACATCCTTCATGTCAAACATGCACGACAAGAGTGAGGACGGCGCTCGGTGAGGGTGAGGACGATGCTCGACAAAGATGCAGAGGGTATGGAAGGAGCTCGACGTTGGCGAGGGCGATGGTTTGGGAGCGGCGCGGGAGGGCTTGGCAGCAAAATGAAAATACTAGGGTTACGGGGCACGGACGACGTATTTATAATCGCCTCAGAAGATACATATATATAATAAATTTCTACATTAACAATGTATAGCACATCCATAAAAGAGATAAATAGTCTCTTTGCTAAATTTCCACTACTTTTTGAATTCTGTTATGACCCAGACATCACTGTGGTGCAATGCGCTGCACAGAGATGGGGTATCCATTTTAGATATGTGCCATTAAAACTTCACCACTAATGGTATGAGTTGGCAGTTAGCTTGAATGAGAAGAGGTTAACTAATCAGGTTGATCAGGTGATTTGGAAATATTCTCCCTGATGCTGTCAGATGAACTAGGTGTAAGTCACTTTCTGGATCTCCAGCTTAGTAGAGTTGGAAGTGGAAATATATTGCATTCTAAAAAAAATAAAAGAGATAAATAGTCCACTAGTTTATCGTTACAACTGCAATATCAGAACTATTTTTGCGCACCAATGAACAGCAAAATAAAGTTCATCACCATAAGATGATTTATTACAAACGAAAAAAAGAAAAACACAAACCAGAACCAAGAAAAGAAAAACAACATAACTAAAAACAAGAAAAAAAAACTACTCCTCTTCCTCCTCCTCCTCCTTATTCTTGGGCTCCTAGCAGGGCGGGGGCGCCTCCTGCGGTGGAGATGGCAAACCCAGTTTCCTGGACATCACCGCCACCAGGTTGTCGCGACCGCATATGCCGAGCTCGACCATGAGCGTCTCCCAGAGGACGTTGGCACGACCGGCCAAGTGCGTCATGTTGAAGACGTAGCGGCCCGTGTTCCCCATTCCAGTATGCTCTAGAAGGGGATCATGCCCAAGGCGGCGCATACAGCGCGATGTATTGTCAAATACATCACGCGCCATCTTCCGAAGAGCCCACTCCATGTCCAGGAGGAGTTCAATCGGGGATGCTTCCCCTTGGCGTCCTTCAGCGGGCTTGGCGGCAATGTTTTCTTGTCAGACATGGTGTTGTTGGCGCGGTTTTTGGTAGATAGAAAGAGTGGTTGTGCGGAGAAGATGATGGCCTGCCCGAGTGATCGTATAGCATAGTAGCAGCCTAGCGGTTTGTCTCTCAACACACGTAGTAGTGGTGATGGGGCGCGGAGCAGTTCGAATTTAATTCAAAGTTGCACATGCAATGCGCATTTAAGGCACCCAAGTAACTGGAGCGCACATAAGCTCAGTGTGCCCAGTCGAATCAGCCGCCTTTACTAATGGCTACTGCTTCAAGGACCAAACCTTATGCGACAAACGGCTACATAATACTTCCTCCATCCCAACTCAACTCTATTTCTAGTTTTGATCAAACTTACATTTGACCAATGATTTATATGGATTTTATTAACTTCAATAACATGTAAATTGTATATTATGGAAATACTTTCATGGTAAATCTAAAAGTACAATTCTTGTATTGTTAAAACTGATCAAAGTTACGTAAATCATTGGTCAAAGATAGATTTCACCAAACCCAAAAATAGAGTTGACATTGGATGGAGGTAGCTTATATGGCATGCCAATGTGGATGTCCAACTCAGACTAAGGATGAAAGTGAAACGCTTGTGTGAAGTTGAGGGACTAAATTGACCTATTAGAAAGTTTAAGGACCAAACTGAGATTTGATTGAAAGTTTTAGGATGAAGTTGAGTATTGTGCCAATTCTAGACGAGCCAATCTTGAGCTTGCGAGCTTGATGAGCTCAAGCTCAAAAAGCTTGAGGTAAGCTCAATTATTGTTGTCATCTATGATATGTACGTATGATTAACTAAACTATATAATTCTATGAACACAATTTTTATTTATGATAGCAACAAATAATGTGCAACATCGTCCACCTTCCTACTCCATTAGCTGTGAATCCTAAATTTAGTAGATTCTATTGTACATACATGAATTTTGGGCTCGACTTGAGATCGACTCGGTGTTTTATTAAACTCAAGCATAGAAAGACAAGCACACTAGAGTTCGACATGTTGACAACCCTAGATGCAATTAAAGTTTTGGGGCAATCATGTAATCAACGATGTTCATCCGTCGGATCTACATCTTACGGTTATTACATCTTTTCATTTAACCCCTTGCACCACGCCGATCGATGAAGTGGTAATCAGAATCGCCGAGGAAACTTTCCAGCTCATCGGGGAAGTAGTCAGCATGGTTGACCTGGAAGATGAGGCAGCAGCGACCAACACAGAGTTGCAGAATGTTGACGGGGTTTTGGTCGGCGGAGTAGTGAAGGCGCCACTCAACGTCAAGCTAGTCCTCCACGTCCTCGCCGGAGGACGTCACGGGTGTGGTGATCATGCTGTACACTGAGTCCCCGCTATTGGTTCCTTGATCTCCTTATTGTCCCTACGGTTGCCATTTGCGGTGGCACGATGCAACTTCTCTCCTGTGCAAACCTTTGTCTACACCTCTAGTTTGGATTTTGGAAACAGGCATGGATATATAATTGATGCAGTTACAATATGAGTGGAGGAGTTTCCGAATTTGACGGGCCCAAGCCCCGAGTAAAGAAAGTAATGAAGATTTTTGAATCTGATATACTCTTTCTATTTTTTAATTCTTATCGTTATGACCAAAAGTTGCATTGTCTCAACCAAATACCACGTACAGCAACAACAACTTTTCTTGGTGGCGCACCCACTGGGTATGTCGGGTGGGCCACGACATACCTTGGGTGAAGCCACCCGAGAGTAGCTAGTGTGAATGCATGCTGGAGAGATCAGCAGAATCGGGAACTGGACAATTAAGATGGAAGTCAGTAGTCTCACGCTTCATGGATCAAAACGTGCGCCATCCTTTTTCTTCTTACTTTTTTCTATCCATGAACCGTGAGACTGTTGAGTTCCATCTACATCGGCACACGTACAGTCCGAGTGTGCTGGTGTACCTTAACCCCTGTCATGTGTCCCCGGTGGTGGTTGGAACACCCCTGCAGGTATGCTCTGGTTCATGTACTCCAACTCCATCTAGGTTTCCAATGACGCAGGCGGTTCACCACAAGATAGACTAGTAAAGACTCGGTTATAAGCGACATGCCAGTTTCTTGATGAGAAACTGACTGCGGTGGCGGCCCCCGACATGCATGTATGACAGGAAGGATGCTCGTCGAGGGTTTGAGGATAAAAGGTATACCATCGTCTAGGCAGGCAGATGGAGGTTCAAATGAAGCTACACGAATCTACAAGAAGCTGCCTAGATGGCTACCTACACGAAGCTATACGAAGCTACACGAAGCATCGTTCGAACCTCCGGCTGGCTGCCTAGATGGTATACCTTTTATCCTCAAACCCTTGAGGGAACATCCTTCCTATCAAACATGCATGCCGGAGGCCGCCCCCGCAGTCAATTTCTCAATAGGAAACTTGCATTCCGCTCATCACTGAGGCTTTGCTGGTTTTTCTGGTGGTGAACAGCCTACATCATCGGAAACCTAGATAGAGTTAGAGAACAGGAATCCGAGCATACCTGCAAGGTTCTTTCCAACAACCACCGGGGATGCACGATGGGGGTTAAGGTACAACAGCACACCCGGACCGTACGTGTACCCGACCAGCCGTGTGTAGCTTCGTTCAAACATTTGGCTAGCTGCCTAGATGATGGTATACTTTTGTCCTCAATCCCTCGAGGGAACATCCTTCCTGTCAAACATGCATGTTGGGGCCGCCCTCGCAATCAGTTTCTCATAAAGAAACTTGCATGCCGCTCATCACCAAGGCTTTGCTGGTTTGTATGGTGATGAACCGCATGCATCATCGGAAGCCTAGATGGAGTTGGAGGATAGGACTCAGAGGATACCTGCAAGGCTGTTCCCAACCACCACCGGGGATGCACGACGGGGGTTAAGGTACACCAGCACACCCGGACCGTACGTGTACCCGACCAGCAGTGTAGCTTCATTCGATCCTCTGGCTGGCTGCCTAGAAGATGGAATACCTTTTATCATCAAACCCTCGAGGGAACATCCTTCCTGTCAAAAAAGCATGTCGGGGGCTGCTCTCGTTGTCAATTTCTCATCAAGAAACTTGCATGTCGCTCATCACCGCGCTTTGCTGGTTTGTCTTTTGGTTAACCACCGGCCTCATCGGAAACCTAGATGTAGTTGGAGGACAGGAATCAGAGCATAACTGCAAGGGTCTTCCCAACCACCACCGGGGACACACGACGGGGTTAAGGTACAACGGCACACCCGGACTGTACGTGTACCCAGCTAGTCGTGTAGCTTCCTTCGAACGTTCAGTTCTCTGCCTAGATGGTATACCTTTTATTCACAAAGCCTCAAGGGAACATCCTTCCTGTCAAACATTCATGTCGGGGGCTGCCCCCGCAGTCAGTTTCTCATCAAGAAACTTGCATGCTGCTCATCATCGAAGCTTTGCTGGTTTTTGACTCGACGCCATGGTAGAAGAAAGCAGAAGCATGCAAGGAAAGATTATTGTGGTCTACTCTGTATGTAGAATGTTTGTTGTGTATTCATCAGGAAACACAGGTACAGTTTATATAGGCTAGCTAGTGTAGTGTGAAACCAAACCTAAACCATTTCACACTACACAAATTCAAATACTATTAATGGCTAAACGTAGGCCAACACAGTCAAACAATGACTGTTAACGTAGACCAACACAGTCAACAATGATTGTTACATGTGTGCATGTTATCCTTTCTACAGTCTGTGTAACACCCTTATTTTCATGCATCATGCCCTGCATCCATAATTATACAAGTCTAACATTAATCCAAATAAAAAGGAACAAGTTTAAAATGAATTTAGAGTTAAAACACACTTAAGAATTCTGGGAAGTGTGGACTAGTCCGATTTTGGTGTGGACTAGTCCGATTTTTCTCTTACTTCCATCGGATTTGTTCGTTTTGCTACGGACTAGTTTGTTTTCCTCTCTGGAAACTTTTGGACTTGTCCGTCCCAGTGCATACTAGTCCGTTATTCCAATTCTGTGGAAATTTTGCTAAGTCCCTAAACTTGTCTGGTCTTCCAGTGGACTTGTTCGTTTTCCCCTCTGACTAAAGTCGAACTTGTCCGATTTTGGCCAGACTCGTCTATTTTTCCCTCTAGATAAGTCCGGACTTGTCCGATGTCCAGTCCGGACTTGTCTGATATCTCTCTGTCCAACTTTGGACTAGTCTGACCCTTTCCGGACTTGTTTGATAAATCGCGACTCCGAGTTGATCTTTTGTTTCACGACTTGTTTCTTGGGTTTTACTTTAAGTGGGCCTAGGGATGTCGTGCCTAACTCTTTTAGAGCTCATGTGGGACCCAAACCGACCCCTACTCATCTCAAACTCAAAATCCATCTAACCCTAGCCTCCACCTCTATATAAACAACCCCACCCCTTGGCTTGACATCTATTTGCCACTTTTTCACCTCACCCAAACCCTAGCTCGTGGATAGCTGCCACCAAGGAGGGAGAAGGAGATCTATAGCAAGAAGAAGAAGAGGTGGAAATGAAAGAGGATCAAGATCTCCACCAATTTCGCGTTGTTCATCAACAATTCACCATCAAGTTCTTCATCAACCCTAGATTGTCAAGACCCAAGTGTTGTCTCCAAAACCCTTGATTCTTTGGAGTCTTAGACACCTGGTATACCTTCTACTTTCTTTTCCTTAAGTGAATTCAACCCATCTCCTAATTTACGTCAATGTAAAAAACCCTAGTTCGCCAGTTTTGCGAAGTGCAGACTTTTCTGATCCCTAGCGGACTAGTACGATTTTCCTTGTTAAATTGTGTTGAATTACTTCCAAAATTAGATCGAATCAACTCCAAACCTGTGTAGACTTATTAATAACCATTGTAATTGATTAATAAACATCATTAAGAACTTATTAACTAGTTTTGCTTCGCATTTGCATTATTCATGCATTTCATGTCATATTGAGTAATGTTCGTGCACTTTTTGATTGTGTTCTTGTCTTGTATGTTTATTGTGCCGATTAGACGGATTTGCGCTAGAGAGTGCCGCGAAGGATCTCCAGCACCAAGAGTTTGATGTCTTTGAACCGAACCAATCCCAAGAGCAAGGCAAGTGTCCTTGAACATATTGATCCTGTTTTGAAATAAATGTTTTGTTTGCAAACTGCATCTTGTGTTAATATGATGGGAAATCCAATGATAGGAAGTTTACTAGAATTGTTTGACCACCCTTGTCACCTGGAATACATGGTAGAGAGTCAGGAAGGGCTTTTTACCTTTTTGCTTCGCTTAATTAATTGGGATGGGAAGACAACTATACCACTTAAATTAATAATACATTTGTGAGATTATGATTAATATGAATTGGTCAATATAATATGGTAATGGGTGATCTAAGCAATCATAGTACACGGATGGGTTGGATGTTATGGTGGTTCGCTTGCTTGAGATCTAAGGACCGGTTCATGGAGCGACCATCCAGGATTTACGGTGCCACCACGAGGCCAAGTATGGTTGCGGCGTAGCTGATTAATTAGGGCTTTGCCAATGCTATTTGGACCATTAAGGATGCTCGGGTAAGGGGTAGTCAGATTGGGTTTGTTGATGATTGGTGGGACTACCCTGGGATCTGGATGGCTCAAGAGGGGGCCCTTGGTTGAAGATGTGCTCAGTTGGAGGCATCGCCACCGCTGAAACCTCAGTGGGGTCTAAATAGGCTAGTAATCCCTTTGTAAAGGCTATTTTGTGATGTCACTGTCGGATGTGTGAGCACTACAGGAATATCGATCAATTATGTCGGTCGGGGCTGACGTAATTAAGGCCTAAACCAATGTAGGTAACTTAATTACATCGGTTTTTCCTTAATTATGTCGGCGGCTGGCCGACGTACCAGTTTGGACATAATTAAGGTATCTTACGTCGGTCGCCGACATAAGTTACCTTAATTACGTCGGTCTACAGCAGCCGACGTAAGTCACGTACCGGGATGGGCCACGGGCTGGGCCGGATTACTTACGTCGGTCACAGCAGGCCGACATAAGTTATGTGGTTTAACTTATGTCGGTTGAACCAAACCGACATAATTTAAGTGATATAACTTACGGTTAGGACACACCAACGTAAGTTAAACTGGGATAACTTACGTCGGCACGGTCATAGCCGACGTATGTTAAGTTTTCGATTTTTTTTTAAACAGAAATTGACTACCTCGCTCGATGATGAGAACACAAAACATATACACAGATACAAATAACAGATATACAGAATGCAAAACAGTTGCAAATTAAGTTCCAAAACATCAACAACAACAAAACATCCACCGGGCTACACGCTAGCCCCTCCACTGCCTCCGGGATCTTCTCGGCGCGTTCCCGAACCCTGGAAAAGAAACATAATCACTAGTAAGAATCAATATCAACTCAGTGATAACATCAGAGTCCAAGAACATCAGTGACAAAAGAAGTAAACATGTTGTAGTTTCAAATGAAGTAATGTTGCATATATATATATATATATATATATATATATATGTATATATATATATATGTATATATATATATATATATATATATATATATATATATATATATATATAGCCAACTAGCAGGTATCAGAGTTGGAGACTTTAGGTAACAGTTCAAGCTTATGAACAACTAGCCCTTTGTTAACTGGAAGCACTAATAACAACTTATTAACTATATACTAATCATTTGTGCCATGGTCAAAAACTACTAAAGCTTGATTAGATACACTTAACTTCCTCACCACTATAGGAATCAATATCTGACAAGTCATCAAGATCTACCTCTATGTTCTTTCTCCTTATCTCTCTATGTAAAATACTAAAATGGATACAACAATATTAAAGAGAGAGTTTATTACTTGCTCCAGTGTCTGCTGCGGTAGAAGCGTAGGAATCTCGATATCCTGACCGTTGTGTCGAGCAAGAGCCTGCCATTGCAAAATATTAGAAGATATATGTTATTGAAGTGCTGTAAAATTTAACTAAGATACTTTAAATTACTTACCGCCACCACTGCTTGCATCTGGGCCATCATTAAGGCTGTCCTCTAATGCTTCTCCCTTGCCACTGCTCTCGTCCTCTCCAGCTCTACCTGGGTTTGCGTCAGCGTCTCCCTCATGGCCTGGAGCTCCAGTTGGGTCTGCGAGAGACAACCACTGGTCCCAACGGATGAAGCCTGTGACGATGAAGCGCCTCTCAAAGGTCGCGTCGACCTCGAGTCGACAACTCCATCAAGAATGGCAAACCTGCAAAAGAATGAAAACACTAAGTAGAAGAATATTAATTAAAAAAAATCAAACACACGAAGAACTCGCCGTCTGTGGGCCTTCCCGCCTCCGCTTGCGTACGCGGCTTAGGGGTCGATCGGCGCGCTTTCCTAATGGTAATCCGCACCGTGTATCTTGGCGACCTCCTATGCGTACTTTTCCTACAAAACAAATAATTCTTGTAAGCATGTCAATAATAGTATTAGTTATAATGAATTTGATGAATTTTGAAAACTTACCAGTCGGTCGGTTGCGACCTGACTACACTACCCTGGATGAGAAGGGTCACTTCCCTTGTGACCTCTCTTCAAAACCTGGGTCAGGGTCATGACCCAACTCTCGCTCCTGTACAACCGTGTTAGTGAGATAAATAATATATTAGGAACACATAAATAAATTGAAAAGGTACTTACTATGCGTTTAGCCAAACGCAAGTAGCAGTCGCCACCATAGTTGTGCTTGCCCTCGGACCCCATGCGGCATTGTCTAGCCCAGTACCGACAGAGAGCTAAGTACGCCTCGATGTTACCCTGTAACCAGGAAATACTAACCTGCACATATTTCATTTTTCATCAACGCAGTTAACATACGTAGATATTGTAAATATTTAACAATATTAAAAACTTATCTCCGCGTACTTCTCCTCTGTCAAGTACGAGTCGGAGTCCTTCCTAAATACACCCCTTTTCTGCTCCTGCTCCTGCTCCTAGGGGTGCCATTTGTAGTACGCATTGACGGCCTAAATTCGGGCACACGACAACACCGCTGTCGTGAGCTTCCGAGTGTTGTAATGGAACACGCGTCTCGTGTGGTCCTCCATACACGGTTCCTCTACTTGGTACCTCAACATTAAGCAAACAAATATTTAAGTGATATTCCTTAACAATTCAAACGAGTTGAAAAATGAAACATTTAAACTTACCATAAAATCGTGCCACACGGCTCCCTGAACCGTGCTGTGGACCGGGTGAGAGACACGAGTGTAGTCATCCCACAACAGGTCAGGAAAACCGTCAATGACACCGGGGTAGTGCAACTTCACGATAGAACCCAGGACACTGTTAACCTGCCTGTGGTGCTTCTCGGCCCCCGTGAATGAAAAGTCTTACCAACATCTACAAAATATATTAAATCATTATGTAAAGGAAAACAACATATAATATTTAATATACTATATATAGTATTTACCTGTCTCCAATAGGACAGATCGTGGTCTGCTGAGTCGTAACCGGAGGAGGAGCCGCAAAGTGGGTCCTCCTCATCTGTCGCCTCTGCTGCGATGCTGCCGCGTCCTGTGACCCTGAAGGCTCTGCAGAAACACCGGAGTCCAAAGGAAGGCTAGTGGTAGCCGGCTGCACACGGAGGCTAGCGCTAGCCGGCTCCGAAGGGAGGCTAGCGCTAGAGGGCTCCTGTAGTGGCCCCCTAGCCTCTGAGTCAGGCTCCTGTAGTGGTCCCCTAGCCTCTGATTCTGACTCTGACTCAGAAGTCTCTGAGTCAGACTGCACAAAAGGAAAAGATTGACAATAAATAAATAATAACAACTGCAATTTCTAAAATAACTTTATTGTAAACTAAAATTTGCCTCCGTCCGCTGAAAGCACACGACGATTGAGGGTGGAGCATGCACCAGAAAGAGGGAATGTCGGCTCGAAGGTAACGAGATCCCTGAGCAAGGGTCTCGTGACGGCTTAAACCCTCTCACTGGCTTCCCCTTCCTCTTCCCCTTCCCCTTTGACGACATCCTGTTGCAAGAAATAAATGATTAATATGCAAAGATAATATACAAAAGTAATGTTAAATTAGTGAATAAAACATTACTTTAAAATTCATCAACATCACGATCATGCACCCTACTCCTTAAACCAGCCCATCGATCTTCTTCTTCTGCATATCATTTTCATTTGCGCCAATCAGCAGGTTCGGCTATGTCATCGATATCTTCAGTTTCCGATTCTGATTCTATTTCCGCTTCCTTGCCAGCCTCGATATCTTGAGCGTCTCCAACTAAGTCATTGCGTCCTACACCGGGCTCGACTGAGAAGGAGTCTGGCAACTCTTTCTCTTGGTAGACACAGTCAACCTCAGCTTCGTCATGGTAATCATCATCTCCTGGAGCGTATAACCGCTCACGAGGATTCACCTTATGTACCACCCACCAAGCTTTGAAATTATTGCATGGATAAGCTAGATAGTACACTTGCTCTACTTGGTGTGCAAGAACTAATGAATCGAATCCTTTCAACCGTTCCTTGTGTTTTACTTCGACCATGCCAAATTCGTTTACTCAAATTCCACAAATGGAATCAAACCATTCGCAGTCAAAGAATACAGCTCGAATTGACTTGTTTGCGACAAAAGTGAATTCAAGGATTTTTTTAATAATCCCGTAGTACTGCATTTCATGATCTTGTGAATCGATTGCCCTCATCGCAACTCCGGTATTACATGTTGCCGCAAGAGGATGAAGAGATTCAAATTGAGTTATACGGAATCAAAAGCCGTTGACGTCATATTGACCATAACTTCTAAAATTAACCACTCCACGGGATAGTTGTCGCAAATCTTCATGGACGTTGGCATCTTTTTGGCACTGTCCAAGATATGGAGTTATTAGAAAATGTAAGCATTCTTAAGTTATAAGAAAATGTTGTTAAGATTGATTAGTTATCGAGAAAATGTTACATGATCTCAAAACCAGGAGAGAAAATTAGATCCCCCGTTTATTCCTTCCCGTCGAATCTGTTCTATTTGCTTGCTCGTGGGTTAATGTCTATGTCTCCAACATTGCTTGTCGAACATACTACACGAAAAAGATAAACTTTTAGAATACATATGTCGGAAAAGATGGTGAAAAGCATTAGTGTAGGAGAAACACTTACTTGAAATATTCATTCATTTCTTCCATATTAGTGTACATGTAGAAGAATGCGGCACGCCTTTATTTTTCGCTAACATCGTAGGAAGTGTAACTACCAACATCAGTGCCTCTTTTTGCAAAAATGGAGAGATCGCTACAAGGAGGTTGCTCATCCATATTGTACCACATTACCGAAGTATTAACATTGTGTTCCTCTGCAAAGTAAACACTTGAGAAGTATCCTACTTCCTTAAGAGTAAAAGCTTCGGTGATGCAACCTTCAACCCTTGCCCTGTTACCAACCATTGGTTTCAGATATCTAAGTGATCTTTCAATATGATACATCCACCTATATTGCACGGGACCGCCCACATTTGATTCAAATGGAAGATGAATAAAGAGATGTTGCATTGGATTGGAAAATCCTGGAGGAAATTTTGTTTCCATCTTACACAAAAGTACCGCAATCTCCTTTTCCAATTTAGTCATCATCTCTGCCTTGATTTCTTTAGCACAGAGTTGCCTATAGAAGTGGCTAAGCTCGACTAACACCTTCCACGCCGCATCATCAAAATAGCCTCGAAGCATAACGGGCATAATTCTTTCCATGATTATGTGATAATCATGACTCTTCAACCCAATGAGCTTTCCTATTTTCACATTCACGGCTCGTCTCAGACTAGCTGCATAACCATCTGGGAATTTCAACCATTGCAACCATTCGAGAACTTCTTTTTTTTCTTTAGGTCAAAGACAGAAAGGTGCACGTGGTTTACCACCATTTTTGGAGAGCTCAAGAGTTTGACGGTTAAAAAGCTCGGCAAGATCCTTTCGAGCCTTTAAATTGTCTTTTGTTTTGCCTGTCATGTCCATGCATGTGCTTGTGATACATTCGGCCATGTTACGCTTTTCATGCATAACATCAATGTTGTGCCTTAGAATCAACGACTTCACATACGGTAACTCCCAATGTCCACATATGTGAGTCCAATTGTGTTTGTCTCCGTAAGCTTCGAAATATCCAGCACGACCTTCATCTAGCACCAATTGTCCAACATATCAGATATTTTTGACCCGTTAAGACGTTTCGGTGGTCCTTTAGTCAGTGGCGTATCTAGGTTTTTATAGAAGGGTATGCCAAAAAAAATTGTAATACAATTCATATACATGCAATAAATAAAGTAAAAAATATTCAATTTATCAAATGAGAGTACAAGTAGTTTAAATATATATGATGGTTTAAAAATATCGATATAAAAAGACTACTTTTCAGAATGTTTTAGTCGTCACTTCCTAAATGACATGAATGTCTTGACTATATCATCTTCATGCACTTCAAAGAAAATATCCCGCTCAATGAATGTGACAAGACAATCATCCAAAAGACTATCGCCCATCTTATTTCTTAACTTTGTTTTCACTGAAGTCATTGCAGAAAATACTCTTTCAACACTTGCCATTGCAACCGGAAGAAGCAATATCAATTTGAGAAGTAAGTAAACCACATCATAAGCTTTATGTCTTTGCGTTTCAACAAGCTTAACCGAGAGATCAACAATATTATTAAGACCTTTGAAGCTATCATCTTGTCTCATATCATCAATATAATTCTCAAGTTGTAATTCCAGTTTCAACAAATCATTGTTCGAGAACTCTTTAGGGTAGAATTCAGCCAATCTACAAATTTTTTGTGCATCAAAATAAGAAAATGAGTTGCAAGGATTTAAGACTGACATACAAGAGTGCAACTCCATATTGATCTCATCAAACCGATTATCAAGTTCATGGCTAATTTGATCAATGACACCAATATATACTTCTCTTCTGAAATGATCATCATTTGTTTGTTTTCGAGCACGAGCATACCTTGTTGATTTTCCATAAGGCACATAATTATCATCCATAGAAAGAACTTCAACACCATGTTTAATACAAAATGAACTGACCTTCTTAAGAAATTGATCCCAACTATCAGATCTCAATTGTTGCATTCTATTCTTTGCAACAATAACTAGGGAGATTGCATTAAGAATATCTTGCTCCCTCCTCTGTAAGCACTCTAATAATTCATTTGTGTATCCAAGGATAACATACATTAAGTGGGCAAAGAAAATAAATTCAAAGGTCTCGAATGCTCCAAGCACATAATGTATCCTTGTCCAATCATCTTTATGTGAATTATCATCACCGAGATCAATGAGTACATCATGAATTGTAGAATACATAGTAATGATTCTGCATACGGTTTTATAATGAGATCCCCATCGAGTCTCACCAGGTCTGGGCAAAGTCATCTCCTGATTTAGTCCAGTCCCAGATTCAAGCTCACCACAATCAAGTGTTTTCTTAATATTCCGAAGTCTTGTATTTCGAAGCATACCATGCCGTTTACATGAAATTCCAACAATATTCAATAAAAGAGATATTTGATCAATAACATCCTTACAATCTCTATTGCCCTTAGCAACAGCAACAAAAACTAATTGGAGTTGATGAGCAAAACAATGGATATAATAAGCAGAAGGTGATTCTTGCATGATCAATGTTTTCAGTACTTTAATATCTCCTTTCATGTTGCTAGCCCCATCATAACCTTGACCGCGTATTTGAATCATTGTCAAGCCATGACTAACAAGTAAAGTTTCAATAGCATTCTTAAGCGATAATGAGGTAGTATCATCTATATGAATAACTCCAATAAAGTGCTCACATGGTCTTCCCAATTTATAAACATAACGCAAGCAAAGAGCCAATTGTTCTTTACGTGATATGTCACTAGACTCATCAGCTAAAATTGCCTAGGGCTCATCACCAAGTTCATTGATTATTTTCTTTCCAGTTTCTATGGCACAACAATGGATAATTTGCGCTTGTATGATTGGACTAGTTAAAGTGCAATTACCTAGTGCATTGTTCAAGACATATTTGTTCACTTCTTCACAATTTTCTGCAAGAAACTTCAAAAGTTCAATAAAGTTCCCCCTATTGCTTGAATCTTCACTTTCATCATGTCCAAGAAATGCCAATCCTTGATGCAACAAAAACTTGATACATCTATGTGAATAAGTTAACCTTTTTGTATAAAGACGAAGATCCTCATCACTCCACTTCTCAATATGATAATCAATTGCTACCTTGGGATTCTTAAAGCCAATGTATCTTTCTTGAGCTGCACTATGTGCTTTAGAACCCAAATGTTTCAAAATCCCTTTCTCTCCTATGTTCCAATTTCTCCAACCATCAATAATAAATTTATCTGATCCAGTATTTTTCTTGAACAAGTAGCATATGAAACAGAATACAGAATCCTTCTTGATACTATATTCAAGCTAATCATACTTATACATCCAAACATAATTGAATTGACGGTATCTATTTCCAATCTTTCTTTTTGGAAAATCATGTGCATATGGTTGAAATGGACCTTTAATAATATACGCTCTTCTAATTGCATCTTGATCATTGACAGAATAATTTTGAATGGGGTTTTTTTCACCTGGATCATGTGGAAGTCGATTGATGTCATAAACAGGTGTTGATGACGTTGGTGGGGGTGAGGGCGGGGGCGAGGATGTAGAATTCACAATTTCTTCAATTACTTTCTCTTGCTCTTGAGTACGCTCTTCCACTACTGTTTCCATCATAGATTGGGGAGAATTTAAAGCAGCGGCTGCCTTCTTAGCCCCATGTTTTTGATAAAGAGATGCAATATCTCCCTTTCTCTTCATAATTGAATTGTTCTAAGAAAATTAATATTTATGTAAGTATGATAATCCATAATAAGTACACATAATATAATAGAAGTCATGTATAATAATATAAAACTCACTATGTTATGAAGATATGATATGAATATTTATGTCAGATGAAACGATCTATAGTATAGTGACTTCACTTGCATCTCTCTTCCTAATACAAATAAATTATAGATAAGAATACGTGAAACAATAAGAACACGAATAATTTATTCAAACACAATTAAAAATAAGTAAAACGACTACGTACCACAAATTATCTAGATAACTGCTCTACGTCTGTAACTTATTGATTCCTGATTTCCAACTAGAAGTAATTGATCTCGGCAGGCGGACTGAAGGCAAAAAATTTTTATGCACAATGACTTCTTGTGGTGCTGCTCTGGTCGTTGTCTCGTCGATGTTGATGGGAAGTTTGTGTCGTCCTTTATTGGTGCCTGGTGGCGGTCGTATCCGTATCTAATATTCCATCGAGAGGAAGCAAGGGTTCTAGTGTAAGCAGAGGACTCCTATTTCCATACGTGATCGTGATTTGCTTCCGTGAAACTTCCCTGCCGTAACCAAAGCAAGGCCATCAACTGGGCTCTGGTGAGCCATGGTGGGCCGATCGCAGGGTATGCCGAGGCCCACCCGGCATATCCTGTGGATACGCCACTGCCTTTAGTGACAACGGTGTTCTTTCTGAAGACATTCCCCTGTTGTCTAAACCAGTGATTCGGAGGCAGCCAACGTCTATGACAATCGAAGTAAGATATCTTGCCTCCATTTGTCAGTCGAAAGCAATCGGTATCCGAGGCACATATCGGACACGTCAACCAACCATGTGTGCTCCATCCAGAAAACATGTCGTATGCCGGAAAATCATGAACGGACCACAAATAAGAAGCTCAGAGGTTGAATTTCTGCTTCTTGTAACAGTCGTATGCTTCGACTCCTGTCCACAACATTTTCAACTCTTCGATCAACGGTTTCAACATCACGTTGAGACGTGACCTAGGATGATATGGTCGTGAGACTAAGAAACATAAACTCATTCTTCATGCAAAAAGCCGGTGGAAGATTCTACGGAATAACAAAGACGGGCCAACAGGAGTATGGTACGGCGTTTGTGCTGAACGGCGTGAACCCATCTGTTGCCAACCCGATGAGAACATTTCTCACTTCACGAGAGAATTCTGGGTCGAACTGGTCCAGTGCCTTCCATGCCTCACCATCGAACGTGTGCGTCATGACTCCATTGTTCTCACGCTCACCTTCTTTGTGCCATCTCATGTGTCTGACCGTTTTTTTTTTTGAAAGGAACAACCGCTTCAACCTCGGTGTCACAGGTAAGTAACGAAGCTGCTTACGTGCGACTTCCATCGTCACAGTATTACCATCGTTATTAACAACTTCGACAAACCTCGGTTGACCACATTTCAAACATTTGTTCTCATTGGCATGCTCTCTCCAGAAAAGCATGCAATTGTCCGGACACACATCAATCTTCTCGTGCTTCATACCGAGACTGGAAATAATTTTTTTTGAGTTGTACATATCTTTAGGCACTTTGTTGGGTTGTGGAAGGGCATCTTTGAACAAATCGATGAGCATGTTGTAACAATTGTTAGAAAAGAAGAACTTAGACTTAATTGCCATAAGTCTAGTCACAAAATTGAGGATTGACATTTTAGTGTGTCCATGCAGTGCCTCTTCTGAATCTTTGAGATGTTTGAAGAACTCTTTAACCTCTGCTATTTGAGGATCTTCTGTAAGCTCTGGTCGTATAGCTTCGAGCATCTCATCCATCATATCAACCTCTATGGCATCATCATTTCCCGCTTCCACTTCTTGTACAGCTTGAGAAACTGTCTCGCCGTGGAAGTTCCATAACTCATAATGTGACATGTAACCATTTCGACACAAGTGCATTGTAAGTTCCACTTTGTCCAAAAATGTTCGGTTTCGGCATTTCGTACATGTGCACCGCGCCTTATTGCTATTTGACAATGAAAAAGCTCGTTCCACAAAAGCTTCTGTCTTGGCGTACCACTCATCTGAGTGACCACTAGTTCTGCTCTTCCAACCAGTGTACATCCAACTACGATCTTCGCCCATGTTTGACTCTTCAATTAATAGCCGGAAAAATTACCGTTAGTTTCTCATTAATTTATGCATGATAGAGGAAATATTGAGAGAGACAGTGAACTGGTTCCGTGCCAGTTCGAAGCCCGACACGGGCCATGCTCGGGCTTGACCTCAGACCCAGCTCGGCCGCCCTCGGCTCCCTCGCCTCGTATTGAATCTATGAGGATGCGAGGCGAGCCCAACGAGCGACGACTCCTAGACTCTATTTTCATCAATGTTTAACACTACAACCCCCTGGGTTGTTCACTTAACCCTAATGATTCATCAATGTTTTATTATCATCCGTCTCTGAAATCAAGAAATTTTGGCAGCATAACGCCGCATATAAAACACTACACCCCCCTATCCGGTGCAGTTCTTAAAGTACAAAGGGGGGCAGCTGGTTAGCTTGGAAACCTGTTGCCTTACAGATATTGTGAGTCAAGGACAAATACTCACAACATCCGTTTTTGGAGTTTTTATGGACTTATACGTACTCACAAACACGACGATGTGAACCTACGGGGGTCCTTGCGGTGAAGAGATACCTAGCTACAGACTTCTAGGGTTAGTAATGGGCCGCCTCGCTCACATACACTTAACCCTAACGATTCACCTCATGTCACCAGTCACGGGTCACGATCGTGACCCACACTGCCTATATACGCTAGGGTTGGGCCCGACGGGCCGTATATACGCTACATATATACCAAGGTGTGGGGACTGGAATCCCGACATCCGAGGATCTCATTGATTGGTGTCGTGTGATGCGACACCCAACAGTATACAAGAACAAAACGACAATAAAATACAAGACGACGTCTTTTATTTATCTTACAAGTTTTTATAATACTAGCGGAAGGAAATATATATATATATATATATATATATATATATATATATATATATATATATATATATATATATATATATATATATATATATATATATATATATATATATATATATATATCATAGCTACGCTCTCAGCACTAGCTATGCAAAAGCAAAGTTATCCATGCCCTGGATACTTCGCACTAGCAACACGCAACTCACGGCGGCGTGCAGGGTTCCCATTCGGCTGTATACCCTGGAGGGGGTGCAGCCTCATCATCAAACCCTTCATCAATTGTATAACCTGCAAAAACTCGTTAACTGCAAACGTGAGCATAAGGCTCAGCAAGACTAACACGTATCACTAGACATATGCAAGGGTGGACACTAAGCATAAGTAAGGTGAAGCATAAACGACTCGCCTACAAGTGGATCCTTATGATCAGGTTTTAAGTAGCAAATGACATTCTCCAAGCACGGCACATCATGGACTCCACAATCAAACAAGAAACGCTTTGCCGATGATATGACATGCCCAGAGCACATAATGCTATTACAGCTAAAGTATGGGGAAACTGTTATAAAGCGATTATAATTCAATACAATATATTTTTCTTACTTCTTTAGTATTTACTACGTCAAGGCGCAGTGAACAAGTGGTACTCTATTACCGCGAGGGACAGTGATTGCAATCAGGACACACCCAGACAACACGACACATACGTCATTCGGAAGTGTCAGCAAGTACACCTGTACCTACATAACACTTCAGTACTAGGCGTATATGGCCACCTTTCACAAGAAACCCGAACGTCGAGCCTGTCTCACCTCCGCGTATAGAAGGTCTCCGCACGGAACACCTCATGTGTCCGCCGACCGATTTACACCTTACTGTCCTCAACCCACCCCTATCGATGGTGAATTAATGGGCCTCGACACCCCAATTATCGAGTTACATCAGTTTACTGGATTCCATATGTCCATTATGTCTCCTGTACAATTTAAGCTTGTCCGAAGGGGCCGCATACAGACGGGCCTTGACTGACCAGCCAGAGGTACGCGACCAAGACCACGTCTTGTCGCTTCCTATCCATCTCTGACCGTTCTCGAGTTTTAGATGTAACAGTTATTTTCTATAAATGTTATCCCAGTATAGATGCGTGTAAATTTCTATCTCGCGAGTAGATTCCAACTACTCGACTTCTACCGGTTTACCTACTACATTAGCATAGCAATTCTACGCGTTGAGTGATTAACCTACCCAGTTAACCAATGGGATTTTTGGATCATGCATCTGGAGTTTTCAATCATCCTAAACGTAATGCACAATTCATATACTACTCATCATAGTGATAAAGCAAACTTTTATAAACGACTTAAATGCAAACCAGGGCTTGCCTGGTTGTAGGTCAGAGTCGGGATTAATATCTGCAAGGTGCTCTTCCAAGGCTTCTGGTTTCTCCTCGACTTCGGTCACTATACGATATGCATATAACATGTATATGAATTACTTTGAAAAATAATTATTACCAAGACCATAATTTAATCTATGGTGATCATTATATGATAGGGACATTAATTGGCTTTGGAACTTTGATGGTAGATACTAGGGAATATGATATAAGCTCTTGCAAAGAACAGGAGATGATCAAAGTATATTGTTGTCTCTAAAATTTTGGCAAGTATTAAACTTCCAAGAATTTTAAAGAAGAAACTGTAGCTTGAACATAGCTGCCAGCTGATAATCATGATAGAGGAATTTGTCATGGTTTTATCAAAATTTGTATCATAAATTTCTAAGTTTTGGTGAAGGTGTTATTGAAATTCTAAGTTAGCAAGAATTTTTGGATTTATCTTATAGTTGAATTTTTGGCTTTTAAACAAATATTCAGTTTGTAACTGAATTAGGACTATGATAGTAGGTCAATTAAATCCAAGATTTTTACAGGAACTAGTATATGACTAAGGGAAGGTTCAGTCCAAATTTGGGACATAATCAACTGAACATCTGTAAAAATTCAATAACTGAAAAAGGTAATTGAACTATACAGAGGGTTAAACAGGTGCAATGGCTCCCACACTTTTTCTGGTTGTCAAGAATAGGACAGTGCATTTTATGTGAATTTTGGGTATTTTTCCAGTTGCAAGTACATCTGGAAAAATTGCATTTGCATTTAGGAAGATTGTTTTATACAGCATTTAACTCTTAATTTAACAGAACTAATTGGTACTGATAGAAACTAGAGCTCAAGGGCTTTAAAACAAAATTTGTTTGAATATTTTTGGAGCATTCTACAGAGAGATATTGATTTTTAAGCTTTGGAAATGGTTCTGCACCAAAGGGGAAATTTCAACTTTTAAATTTGGGGCTAGCCACACCGGGGGCTATAAAGATTCCCACGTGGCTGCACTAAATCCCTAGCCACAGACTAATCCGGCACCTTTTTCACTTGCTGGCAAGTGGGACCTGCGAACCCGATCGTCTTCAACCTCGGTCCACGGCTCGGGCGGTGGCGTTCTCACCGGCGTGCGGCGGCGCTTTCGCTGGCGATGACTTCCGGCCCACGGGAGGCCTCGGGACTCGCTGCTCCACCATATTTTGGCATGGGAAACACGATGGACCAACTCCCGACGGCGAGTGGTGACCAGAAAACCATTCCTGACGGCGACGGTGGGTGTTAGGGTTTCGGTGAAGTGGAGACCCTCGATTCCCTAGCTAAATCTCTCGTTTGAAAGCTCAGGAAGCATCGTGGATGCATGGGAAAGGTCTTAGGAGGGTCTAGAGCTTGTGCCATAGCTGGCAATACCAAAGTCGACAGTGAACCAAGCGCTAACAATGGCGGAAGGGGAAAACTCGAAGAACTTGCTAATTAGTCGATGGTTCTTTCTGATTTTTGGAGGGAATGTGCGCCAGGCTACATAGATCATGTCATCTAACCGGATCAAAGATATTGTGTGCATACAATCGGAACTAAACCGATGACCTAGCCTCAACGTTATTAAAGCGCTACGGGATTTCAAGGAATACAGGAGCTAGGATGCACGATAGGAATTCAAGCTTAACCAGAAGCTGCACGAGGTCATTGCGCACCTTTTTGCTATAGACCATAGAGGATGATGGTGCTTTTATCGACAGCGAGGCTGTGCGGCATCGAGCGACACGGGGGTGATCGCGGCGGCGATGAAACGGAGCGGCGCGATGAAAAGTGAATGGGTGATGGACTTCGGCCGACGGGGGGTGGCTTTATAGCCTTCACCGCCGTAGATAAGGACGCAGGGGGGGAAGATGGAGGCGACCGATGGCCGAGGCGCGCTGGCGGCATGCAGCGTCGTGGTGTCGCCCGGGGAAAGAAAACAGGAGCGGTGAAACAGTTTCACCGACTGACTTGTGGGCCCCACCTCTCTCCCTTATCCCTTCCTCTTTATTCTATCTTAAACATTGTACAAAAATTCCCAAAATTTACAGGTAGGCTAAGAAAAATATGGGGAATCCGATTCTGCAATCAGATTTCAATTTGGACATAGTTTGCATCAAATTCAAATTCAAATTTGAATTCAAATATGGGTATAAACCTTATTGAAATAAATAGTATCTGAGGTCCATAAATCTTCAAACTTTAAAACGAAGTCTCCTGAACCATAAAAGGCATTAGGAAAAATTGGGGGTTGATTTGGGCAAAGTTTAGTGTAAAGCTAAATTTGATGTCGACGCGAAATGAATCCTTTGTACGTGTCCAAACAAATGGAAGATGTACTTCAAAAATCTTGAAAATTTTCTGAGAAGCTATTTAGATATTTAAGAGTGCAAGGAAAAATTTGGAGCCTTGGATTTGAATCTTTTTGGCAGGGCCTAATATGCATAGCAACATAATCAAATTACATTTGTTTTGATTTTTATATTGCTGCCATATAATTTGCCGTAGCCATTGCAATCAATAGCTTCCCAACTTTGTAGAAAGGTTTATTTAAAATGTTCTAGGGTTAGGGTGAAGTCCAATCCTCATGTTGATAAGATTAAAACATGAGTAGAAAGAAAACTTTTTAGTGAGGTCAAGTTTATGTGCACAATTATGTTGACCTCCATTATGTTTGATAAACCACTTGTAGTTGAACTTCACATAAAAGGAAAAAGTGGGATTTTACATTTATCCCCCTTAAAAGAATCTCATCCCGAGATTACAAAGGAAGGACAAAAGATAAAGATCTACTGAACATGTGCCGCTAACAAGTCCGAATAGTTCATTTTAAGATATTCCTCGCTTTCCCACGTGGCTTCTTCAACACTGTGGTTGCTCCACAAGACTTTGTAGAAACGCAAAGTGCGCCTTCTTGTGGTGCGAGTTTTCTCATCAACGATCTAGATTGGATGCTTGGAATACGTAAGATCTGGTTTGAGAGTTTCCAAATTCTCAATACGTATATTCGCTAGGGCTTCGAGACATTTCCGCAACTGAGAAATGTGAAACACATTGTGGACCCCTGCCAGCGATGGCAATAACTCTAATTGATATGCCACAGGTCCGCATCTTTTGATTATTGCAAACGGACCAATAAAACGTGGAGCTAGCTTCCCTCTTACTCCGAATCGATGAATTCCTTTCATCGGGGATACCCGGAGATAAACTTGATCCCTAACCTCGAAGTGAAGAGGTCAACGTCATTTGTCCGCATAGCTCTTCTGACGAGACTGAGCAGCTTTGAGATTGGCTTGAATAAGACGTACTTGCTCTTCGGCTTCATTTATCAAGTCGATGCAATATACCACTCGTTCAACAGATTCGCACCAGTTCAAGGGTGTGCGACACTTCCAGCAATAAAGAGCTTCATATGGCGCCATCTGAATGCTAGCCTGGTAACCGTTGTTGTAAGGGAATTCCGCCAATGGTAGATGATCATCCCAATTTTTACCATGGTGGATGGCACAGGCACGAAGCATATCCTCTAGCACTTGATTCACCCATTCGGTTTGTCCATCAGTTTGAGGATGATAAGCTGAACTTCAAATCAGTTTGGAACCCAATGCATAATGGAGATGCTCCCAAAAGCGAGCAACAAAAATAGATCCACGATCTGAAATGATAGTGCATGGTACTCCCTGTAGACACAATATTCTGGAGATATAAAGTTCTGCATACCGCTTTACATCATACTTGACACTGACCGGCATGAAATGAGCTGATTTGGTCAACCGGTCAATGACCACCCAAATTGAGTCGTGCTTATGGAAAGTGGGAGGCAACCCAACAATGAAATCCATGCTGATATCCTCCCATTTCCAAGCTGGTATGCTTAAAGGTTGAAGCTGCCCAGCTGCCTTCATATGGTCGGCCTTAACTCGCCAACACGTATAACATTCGGATACGTATTTTGCTACTTCTCCCTTCATCCGAGTCCACCAGAACTTCTTCCTCATGTCTTGGAACATTATGTTACTCCTCGGATGAATGGAGTACTTGGATAAATGAGCTTCATCTAGTATCTTCTTCCGAAGTTCCATGTTTCGGGGTACCATTATGCGGTTTTTAAACATAGGGTTCCTTCATCGTCACATCGAAAACATTTCATCTCCCCCTTCTCCATTCTTTGCCGAATGTGCGACATCCCTCTGTCCTCCTTCTGAGCTGCTATAATATCCTCCCTGATAGTTGGAATGAGAGCAAGGTTGTAGAGTGCCCCATATGGAACCAAGTAGAGACTCAATTCTTCTTCTCCCATTGAGGTAATGGAAAGATTTTTGACATGGGACTTGGGGCTCAAAGCATCTGCAACTACGTTCACCTTACCTGGATGGTAGTAGATCTCAATCTCATAATCCTTGATTAATTCCAACCATCTACGCTGTCGCATATTCAAGTCTTTTTGTGTGAAGATGTACTTCAGGATCTTGTGATCGGTGTAGAGATGTACTAGATTACCTAGTAGATAATGTCTCCACCTTCAATGCTAGTACCACAGCAGCGAGTTCTAGATCATGAGTCAGATAGTGCTGCTCATGATTCTGAAGCTACCGTGATCCATAAGCGATCACTCGTCTGTCCTGCATCAACACACAACCCAATCCAATTCCTGATGCATCACAATACACGTCAAAAGATTTGGTTGTGTCCGGTTGAGCCAATACTGGTGCCGTTGTGAGGTGTTTTACCAATGCCTAAAAACCCCCCTCACATGCCTCAGTCCATACATACTTTGTCCCCTTCTTCAGATGTTCTGTCATTGGTTTAGCTATTTTGGAGAAACTAGGAATGAACCTCCGGTAATACCCAGCTAAACCTAGGAAACTTCGAACTTCATGTACGGATTTTGGAGACCCCCATTTGAATACTTGCTTTATCTTGCTTGGATCAACTGCAATCCCTTCTACTGATATGATGTGCCCTAAAAAAATGCACGTGGCTGATCAAGAATTCACACTTGTTGAACTTAGCATATAGCTGGTGGTCCCGTAATCGTTGAAGCACGATACGCAAGTGTTGAGCATGTTCTTCTTTGGATTTTGAATACACATGGATGTCGTCAATGAAGACCACGACAAACTTGTCCAATTCCGGCATGAACACCGAGTTCATGAGATACATGAAATGAGCCGGTGTGTTAGTCAATCCGAAGGACATAACAAGGTATTCATACAGTCCATACCTCGTCGAGAATGCTGTCTTTGGTATGTCTTCTGGTCGGATTCTAATCTGATGATAACCAAAATGAAGATCCATCTTCGAAAATACTTTAGCACCCACTAGTTGATCGAAAAGAATATCAATGCGCTGTAGTGGATACTTGTTCTTGATAGTAACAGCATTGAGTGGACGATAGTCCACACACAGTCTCAAGGTCTTATCTTTCTTCTCTACGAACAATGCAGAACAACCCCATGGTGATGAACTTGGATGAATGAAACCTTTGTTCTTAAGTTCCGTTAACTGCTCCTTAAGTTCTGCAAGTTCCTTGGGTGCCATCTTGTAGGGTTGTCTTGAGATTGGCACTGTTCCCAGTACAAGTTCAATCTTGAACTCTATATCTCTTTCTGGGGGCATACCAAGAAGATCTTCGGGAAACACATTCGGGTATTCACATACTGCCGGAATATCCTTAAGTTCCATAACCTCGGTATTGTGAGTAGATGAATTCACTAGAATGGCTCTCTCAAGATTGAGGACTTGAGAGGGATGAAGTGGCGAATTAGATATATTTTTTGAGGAACGAGATCTAGAATAGGACCATGGTATTGTAACCATGCCATTCCCAAGATGACATCTAACTTCTGATTCTCTAATATCAGAAGTGAAGTAAGATATATGGTTCCATCTAGGTTAAGTGGTATCCCAGGAACCAACTCATTTGTTATTGGTTTCCCTGACTAAGTGCTAATCACATACGGAGTTTTTGTGGAGATTATAGGCAATTGACTTTTAATGACAAAAGACTTGCTAATGACATTTGTGAAGCTCCGGAGTCAAAGAGTATGACTACGGGATGATCAAAGATAGAGAACACACCCGTGAGTACGGGTGCGCCTTCCAAAACGTCCTCAATGGCGAGGTGGTGCACGTTGCCGAGTCTGGGAACTGGCTTCTTGGGCTGGTTGCGGGGTTGGTTGGGGCCCTGGTATGAAGACTGTTTGTCGCCCTGCCTAATCTGCGGGCAGTCCTTGGCGAAGTGCCCTGTGCGTCCACACGTGAAACACGTGTACGGGGTTTGGCCGTTACGAATGGGAAGACAGAATCTCGGTGCGCGCGGTGGAGGTGGAAGTGCACGTGGGATCATCCCCTGCTGTTGTTGCGGTCGAAAACCGGAGTTGCCGAACTGGCGACCACTGAACATTGGTGGTCGTGATGGCGGTTGCCACCTCTGGCCAGATGCTGATTGATACACCATTCGGTACTTCTGAGGAGCACCACCTCCGCTGCCTTGTGGAGCACTCCTCTTCTTCTTGTCCGAGGACAGCTCTCGAGTAGCGTCCTCTTGCATGATCGCGGCATTGACAAGGTCGTTGAAACTGCCGCGGTTGAACAAGACAAGCTTGTCCTTCATCTTGGTGTTCAACCCCTGGTAGAAGCACTCTCGCTTCCTGTCTTCCGTGTTCACCTCGTTGTGTGCATACTGGGCCAAGTGGTTGAAGGTCTTGGAGTACTCGTAAGCACTCATTCTTCCCTGCTTCAGCTCCAAGAACTCTTGAATCTTCCTCCCCATAATCCCGAGAGGGATATGGTAGGCGTGGAACGCATCCCGGAATTCTGCCCAGCTCACGACATAGCCTGCGGGGCGTGTGGCGAGGTAGTTTGCCCACCACGCACCATCAGAACCCTGTAGTTGTTGAGCTGCAAATAGAGCCTTCTGTTGTTCGGTTATCTCGAGTAAACCAAACTTCCCTTCAATGGTGCGGAGCCAGTTGTCTGCCTCCGAAGGTTCGTCGGCCTCTCTGAAGACCGGCAGATGTGTCGATGCGAAATCCGAGTAGGAACTCGGATGTGACTGATGTGGCCCATCAGCATGTCGCCTCCCTTGACGGGACGAGTGCTGTACAAGGGTCTGCAACAACTCGGTTTGCTCGTCGCACGAGCTGAGTACTGCTGCGAGAACCTCCGCGAGACTTCTGGGAAGTGTAGGTGGAGGTGGTGGAGGTGGCTGCGTCTGGGGCGTATTCTGCCCTGAGGGTGGTGTGTCATCCCCCTGCCCTCCACTTGAGCCTCCCACTTCCGTGGCTGTTCGTGTATGCACCATGCTGCAATACAATGATTTACACCATAAGTCTCATTGCCTCAAGTTCATCCTTCCATATAAATAGTAATGCGGTAGACCACGATAGATAATATACAACATCAGCATATATTGATAAAGTATAAGCTTTATACAAGATATATTATCTCTGATCAAGTTTACAGTAGTAAACTCCTAAATGATGGACTCCCACTATGGAAATACATCTCTACTATACTTGGTCCCCATGAGATGTCGTACATATCTTGTTATTGTAGACATAAACACTACTACTCTTAATATGACACAAACATGGTCACAAAAGAAAAACACGAGCAACTATTAAACTATATGCTTCCCCGTGTCGGCAGAAGTGCTGCCACATCCCACTTTAATAAGTCCTACTCGATGTATTCAAGTTCCTCGGGATCCTCTTCTTCTTCTTCGTCCTTCGAAGGCAAGTGTTCACCAATAATTAGTGGTATGTTATGGGCCGGTGGATACATCACTGGTTGTAATTGTGCCTCGGCCTCAATGGCATTATCCTGCAGTTCTCCTGCCTCATACTCCCGATTTTTAGCTGTCTCAATGGCGGTGTTTCGCTCTTCAGTGACTACTAACAACTACTCTTGCTGTTGTTGCACCTCCAACTGACTTGCTTGCAGCTCAGCACGAGCTTGCTGCGGTTCAGTGCGAGTCTGTCGTTGTGCGGCACGAGCTTTCCGTAGCCTAATGCGAGCATAATGCAATTGAGTCTCGCACTTATCTAGCCGGTGATTTGCTGGGGCTATGAGCGAATGTAGACCCTCATTGATATAATCAAGGGTATCACCCCGCTCTGTCGCTTCCCGCAAGGCTTCGACTTGTTCCAAAATAATGGTGCCTTACGTAGCAACTATCATATTGGAAGCAGCCGCATATGTCCCAAGTGTCGTCGAGGTTGTGTCGCCATGCGGTGCATAGGAAGCAATCATACGACGTTGCCACTCAAATCCTGCCATACCACAGACTGGAATAAGGGCAAATTGAGTCCCTGCCATAGCATCCTGATGAAGCTCACAAAGCTTCATAAGTGCTTCGCCTGCAGCGATTGACCAAGTGTCCTCTAGCTGAGCCACCTCGATGGTGACCATGAAAGGAGCCCATCCATATTGACATGGACTAGTCGGGATGTCTACCAAGATGGTGCACGACCGAACACCTCTGTCGAACGTTTCTATACCCTAATAGCATGGCATCTCGATGAAGCCAAACTGCTGGAGCACTTCCCGTAGCATACTTGGAAACCCGGATGGTTAGCGCAAGCGGAAAATACCCATCCGTCCAGTAGCAGCATCCTCACTTCCGTCATCTATAAAAAGAATACTGGAACAATGAGAAGGTTCCCAACTATCAACAGTTGTAAGAAAATTTAAAACTGGAGCTGTAATCACAGTTTGTTCCAGCTGACCTCCCTGTATAAATCCCACAGTTCCATATAGGAAACGCCAGACCCAAGTGTTGGGCTGAATACAAAAATTGTAGTATACTTTCCAAACTTTCCAGATTGTACTCATACAGCTACAAGTGAGCTAGGAAGTAGAATATATACAGGTTTTAAGTTGACCCATATTTTCTGGAAATTTTGACAGAACCTCCCCTATATATGTAGTGATGTCCACAATTTATACAGGGATATCATGACAATATTTTGAGGTAATGACAAAAGAAACTTTGTATAACATCAAGTTAACAATCCATAAGTAAAATAGCTATCCCCTGAAAAGTTTGTTATACAGGTATTGCGTGCGAATTCACAATAGGGGCAGACTGTTCCAAGTTCTGGACTGTGCCAGAACCAAGTTTGCAACAAATGGAAGTAGACACCGCTATACCCAGAATAAGATCATGAATGCAAAATAAAGTTGATATAGGACTTCCTAAGCTTTCCAGAAATGTATATATGTGACTACGTCACTATTCTGGATTAAAAGTTATATCCAAACTAAACAGTTGAACTGACTGGTTTGCACCAGCAGTCCTGCAGTCCACTGTTTTGACTTCCAAATTTGATTTGACTCAAATTCGAATTAGGAAAAACTCTAAACATCAAACCTTTAGATCTGCCTCTTCCCTTTCCAGGAATATGTCACAATAAGGCAGAAGATGTTTCTACAGCGGGTTATGGTAATATTTCTGGAACTGGTACAATGGTTGGGTCGTCTGGAGCAGTTTTAGTATACTCCAAATTTCAACAGACTATCAAACTCTTCTGCCCTGATGGTAAACAGAAAAGTTGTAGAGTTCTTCACGATCTTTGTACCCATATATGATACCCTTATGTTATCTATACGATAACCAAGATTACAACCCGGCGAAGTCGAGCCACTTCTGCCAGAAATCAAGAATATTGATTCTATCTACCTTATCGAGTCGGAGTCCCTTATTACAGAGCCCAAACCTACCAGCATCTGATATTTGGACTTTCCAAAATATTATGCATCCATTCTGTTGTTGGGGATGGTCTAGCATCATGTTTTATACTGACGGTACTACGTATCTCACCAAAGAAAATTATATCCGATATATCCGGTTACGTCTATAGGTGGTTCCTATATCATCCTCTCGCAAACGGTTTCTACACGGTCTCCTACCGTAGTTAATGCTGCAAAAGACAAACAATCCCCTTTCACACTTTCACACCTCAAGGGTGGTACGGGGAAGCACGACAGGCAGTCACAATAATACATATGAAAATAAATGCATACGACTCTGGTGTGAGTCGCCCTCGAGCGAGGTCATGTCTCGAGGTACATGGCCGTAAATACGCCTGTACAGCAAAGACTCTCATACGATCCGGCTTATACATGCTCGGGCATACGTGTTTCGCATGCTCCCATAGAACATGAATGGTTCTAGAGAGGCATACTATCGGGTTATACACCACCCGACGGGGGCTCCCACTAATTTTGTGTCACGCTGGGGTATCGCGTGTCATAGGTTCTCAGAAACATTGAAAGCTTCAGAGACTCCTATTAACCCGTGCCAAGCCACGGAAACTTTACATACCATTTCTCATATGCTGAGTTTACCGAGATTGATCTGCTCTCGGTGGCGTATCTTACCTCTTACCTGGTGTCGGAGCGTCGTGACAGAATATAATAACACATAGTTTGTTTACCACCTTCATATCTTATACTAATAATACTCCTTATAAGGGAATATAGCTAATTCCTCACTCAGATCCTAATTTTTTTGAAAATATGTTCTTTTCAAGTACACTGTTCACACTGATGCTCTGATACCATGTCTTTGGGGACCGGAATCCCGACATCCGAGGATCTCATTGGGTGGTGTCGTGCGATGCGAAACCCAATAGTATACAAGAACAGAACGAGAATAAAATACAAGACGAAGTCTTTTATTTATCTTACAGCGGAAGTTTTTACAATACTAGCGGAAGGAAAGAAATATATATATATATATATATATATATATATATATATATATCATAGCTACGCTCTCAGCACTAGCTATGCAAAAGCAAAGTTATCCATACCCTGGATACTTCGCACTAGCAACACGCAACTCACGGCGGCGTGCAGGGTTCCCGGTTGTATACCATGGAGGGGGTGCAGCCTCATCATCAAACCCTTCATCAATTGTATAACCTGCAAAAACTCATTAACTGCAAACGTGAGCATAAGGCTTAGCAAGACTATCCCGTCTCACTAGACATATGCAAGGGTGGACACTAAGCATAAGTAAGGTGAAGCATAAACGACTCGCTTACAAGTGGATCCTTATGATCAGGTTTTAAGTAGCAAATGACATTCTCTAAGCACGGCACATCATGGACTCCACAATCAAACAAGAAACACTTTGCCGATGATATGACATGCCCAGAGCACATAATGCTATTACAGCTAAAGTATGGGGAAACTGTAAAATTTAATGGGACTATCTCTAAATCATACAAGGTTGTAAAGCAATTATAATTCAATACAATATATTTTTCTTACTTCTTTAGTATTTACTACGTCACGACGCAGTGAACAAGTGGTACTCTATTACCGCGAGAGACGGTGATTGCAATCAGGATACACCCGGACAACACGACACATACGTCATTCAGAAGTGTCAGCGAGTACACCTGTACCTACATAACACTTCAGTACTAGGCATATATGGCCACCTTTCACAAGAAACCCGAACACCGAGCCCGTCTCACCTCCGCAAACAGAAGGTCTTCGCACGGAACACCTCATGTGTCCGCCGATCGATTAACACCTTACTGTCCTCAACCCACCCCTATTGATGGTGAGTTAATGGGCCTTAACACCCCGGTTATCGAGTTACATCAGTTTACTGGATTCCATATGTCCATTATGTCGCCGGTACAATTCAAGCTTGTCCGAAGGGGCTGCATACAGACGGGTCTTAACTGACCAGTCAGAGCTACACGACCAAGACCACGTCTTGTCGCTTCCTATCCATCTCTGACCGTTCTCAAGTTTTAGATGTAACAGTTATTTTCTATAAATGTTATCCCAGTATAGATGCGTGTAAATTTCTATCTCGCGAGTAGATTCCAACTACTCGACTTCTACCGGTTTACCTACTACATTAGCATAGCAATTCTACACGTTGAGTGATTAACCTACCCAGTCAACCAATGGGATTTTTGGGTCATGCATCTGGAGTTTCCAATCATCCTAAACGTAATGCACAATTCATATACTACTCATCATAGTGATAAAGCAAAATTTTATAAACGACTTAAATGCAAACCGCGGCTTGCCTGGTTGCCGGTCAAAGTCGGGATTAATATCTGGAAGGTGCTCTTCCAAGGCTTCTGGTTCCTCCTCGACTTCGGTCACTATACGATATGCATATAACATGTATATCAATGACTTTGAAAAATAATTATTACCAAGACCATAATTTAATCTATGGTGATCATTATATCATACGCACCTTAATTGGCTTTGGAACTTTGATGGTAGAAACTAGGGAATATGATAGAAGCTCGTGCAAAGAACGGGAGATGATCAAAGTATATTGTTGTCTCTAAAATTATGGCAAGTATTAAAATTCCAAGAATTTTAAAGAAGAAACTGTAGCTTGAACATAGCTGCCAGTTGATAATCATGATAGAGGAAGTTGTCCTGGTTCTATCAAAAATTGTTTCATAAATTTCTAAGCTTTGGTGAAGGAGTTATTGAATTTCTAAGTTGGCAAGAATTTTTGGATTTATCTTATAGTTGAATTTTTAGCTTTTAAATAAATATTCAGTTTGTAACTGAATTAGGACTATGATATTGGGTCAATTAAATCCAAGATTTTTTCAGGAACTAGTACATGACTAATGGAGGTTCAGTTCAAATTTGGGACATAATAAAGCAACTGAACATCTGTAAAAATTCAATAACTGAAAAAAGGTAATTGAACTATACAGAGGGTTCAACAGGTGCAATGGCTCCCAAACATTTTCTAGTAGTCAAGAATAGGAAAATGCATTTTATGTGAATTTTGGGGATTTTTCCGGTGGCAAGTTCATCTGGAAAAATTGCATCTGCATTTGGGAAAATTGTTTTATACAGAATTTAACTTCGAGTTTCATAGAACCTAATTGGTACTGATAGAAACTAGAGCTCAAGGGCTTTCAAACAAAATTTGTTTGAATATTTTTGGAGCATTCTACAGAGAGATATTGATTTTTAAACTTTGGAAATGGTTCTGTACCAAAGGGGAAATATCAACTTTTAAATTTGGCGCCAGGGCCCACTAGATTTAAAATCATCCAATCAGGGGCTAGCCACACCGGGAGTTATAAATATTCCCATGTGGCCGCACTAAATCCCTAGCCACAGACTGATACGGCGCCTTTTTCACTCGCTGGCAAGTGGGACCCGCGAACCCGGTCGTCTTCAACCTCGGTCCACGGCTCGGGCGGCGGCGTTCTCACTGGCGCTTTCGCCGGCGATGACTTCCGGCCCACGGGAGGCCTCGAGACTCGCCGCTCCACCATATTTTTGCACAGGAAACACGATGGACCAACTCCCGACGGCGAGGGGTGACCGGAAAACCATTCCCGACGGCGACGGCGGGTGTTAGGGTTTTGGTGAAGTGGAGACCCTCGATTCCTTAGCTAAATCTCTCGTTTGAAAGCTTTGGAAGCATCGTGGATGCATGAGAAAGGTATTAGGAGGGTCTAGAGCTTGTGCCATAGCCAGCAATACCGAAGTCGATGGTGAACCGAGCACTAACAATGGCGGACGGGGAAAACTCGAAGAACATGCTAATTAGTCGATGGTTCGTTCTGATTTTTGGAGGGAATGTGCGCTAGGCTACATAGATCATGTCATCTAACTGGATCAGAAAGATTTTGTGCATACAATCGGAATTAAACCGACAACCTAGCCTCAACGTTATAAAAGCACTTCGGGATTTTAAGGAATACAGGAGCTAGGATGCACGATAGGAATTCAAGCATAAATAGAAGTTGCACGAGGTCGTTGCGCACCTTTTTGCTATAGACCATAGAGGATGATGGTTCTTGTATCGACGGCGAGGTTGCGCGGCGTCGAGCGGCACGGGGGTGATCGCAGCGGCGATGAAACGGAGCGGCGCGGTGAAAAGTGAATGGGTGATGGACTTCGGCCGATGGGGGGTGGCTTTATAGCCTTCACCGTGGTAGATAAGGACGCAGGGGGGGGCAGCTAGAGGCGACCGACGGCCGACGGCGCGCTGGCGGCATGCAGCATCGCGGTGTCGCCCGGGGAAAGAAAACAGAGGCGGTGAAACGGTTTCACCGACTGACTTGTGGGCCCCACCTCTCTCCCTTATCCCTTCCTCTAAATTCTATCTTAAACATTGTCCAAAAATTCCCAAAATTCACAGGTAGGCTAAGAAAAATATGGGGAATCCAATTCACAATCAGATTTCAATTTGGACATAGTTTGCATCAAATTCAAGTTCAAATTTGAATTCAAATATTGGTATAAACCTTATTGAAATAAATAGTATCTGAGGTCCATAAATTTCCAAACTTTGAAACGAAGTCCCCTGAACCATAAAAGGCCTTAGGAAAAATTGGGGCTTGATTTCAGCAAAGTCTAGTGTAAAGCTAAATTTTATGTCGACGCAAAATGAATCCTTTGTATGTGTCCAAACAAATGGAAGATGTACTTCAAAAATCTTGAAAATTTTCTGAGAAGCTATTTCGATATTCATGAGTCCAAAGAAAAATTTGGAGCCCTAGATTTGAATCTTTTTGGCAGGGCCTAATATGCATAGCAACATAATCAAATTACATTTGTTTTGATTTTTATATTGCTGCCATATAATTTGCCCTAGCCATTGCAATCAATAACTTCCCAACTTTGTAGAAAGGTTTATTTAAAATGTTCTAGGGTTAGGGTGAAGTCCAGTCCTCATGTTGATATGATTAAAACATGAGTAGAAAGAAAACTTTTTAGTGAGGTCAAGTTTATGTGCAGAATTATGTTGACCTCCATTATGTTTGATAAACCACTTGTAGTTGAACTTCACATAAAAGGAAAAAAGTGGGATTTTACACAAGGCTCGGCCAGGCTTCGGGCTGGCACGACACGCTCGGCTTTGGCTTATGGCCCATCGTGCCGGCCTAGCCGGGCATAATGTTTTCATGCACGAGACTGGCCGGGCTCAGGCCGGGCCGGCTCGGCACAGCCCATTGGCCATCTATAGCCACGACAGAACATAAGTGCCTCGACAGCCGGCCGCCCCCGATGCCGCCCTTGACATAAACTAATTAAGCATAATCTACACTACTCTAATTAAACATAATCTACACTAAGCAAATTAAGCACAATTAAGCAACTTAACTACTTAAGCATAATTAAATAAACATAATCTAAAGTAAGCAAATTAACTAATTAAGCATAATTAAATAAACAATTAAGAAATTTAAGCATAATTTAAACAATTCAATTCAATTCAATTTCAAAATCGAACAATTCAATTCAATTCAATTCAATTCAATTTAGATCAAATTTAAATGTAGCAATTCAATTAAATTCAAATTTCAATAGAGGGGATGGGGGGATCTGTGAAGGGCGTGTGGGGTGGGGGGGGTGGGGGTGGGGGGTCTGTGAAGGGGGAGGGGGGTGGGGGTGGGGGGGGGGGTCTGTTCTGGTGAGGGGGGTGGGGGTCTGTGGAGGGGAGGGGTGGGGGGTCTGTGGAGGGGAGGGGTGGGGGGTCTGTGGAGGGGGGGGGGGTGGGGGTCTGTGGAGGGGAGGGGGGCGGGGAGGGGAGGGGGAGGTAGGGTGGCCGTCGGCCAAGGAGGGTAGGGGGAGGGGGGCCGGAGAGGGGAGGGGGAGGGAGAGGGGGAGGGGGGCTGGGGAGGGGAGGGGGAGGGAGAGGGGGAGGGGGGTCGGGGAGGGGAGGGGGAGGGGGGGGGCGGCTCTCGGCCGTGTAGGGGAGATGGAGGGGGAGGGGGAGGAGGAGGGAGGGTCGGACGGGGGCGATCGGGGAGGGAGGGCGGGGCGGCGCTAGCTAGGGGAGGGGGCGGGGGAGCTGGGTCGGCGTTCGGGGAGGGGAGGGGAGGATACCTGGCGGTGGCGGCGGTGGTGGCGTCGGACGGCGGCGGCGCGGAGGCGGGGAGCGGCGGCGTCGGACGCAGGCGGCGGGGAGAAGAGAAAGCGGCGTGTAATGAAGAAAAGAGAAGGCACGCTCGGGGTATGTTAAAGTCCGTAACTTACGTCGGCTAAATAATGAACTTACGTTGGCCAATGTAACATACGACGGCCATCCTATTAGCCAATGTAAGTTAAGGCTTATTTACGTCGGCCCACTTATTCACGTCGGCCTGTTGTCCAGGCCGACGTAAGTGTTCATTTACTATTGTCGGGCTAGTTACTTACGACGGCAGCCAACATAGGTTAACTTACTTACATCGGGTTTCTACAGCCGACGTAAGTTAATTTATTTACGTCGAACAACCAACATAAATTATACTGGCCGACGTAAGTATCAGCATTTCCTGTAGTGGAGACGGCATAATAGATGTTCTAGTCACTGCAAGGTGATGAGATTACAAACATGTGGGTAAAGTGGTACAATCTCTGAAGAGTGTGTCTTAAAACAAGCATGATAGTCATGCTCCCGTTTATGAGCAACTTGGACCCTCAAATGATTAGGAGAAACTTGGTATTACGATGGTTTGGTAATGGTTATGGTTAATAATACAGTTATGGTTGTTTATGAATTAAATTCTGATATTGCTTATGATTATTGGTAATGAGAAATCTGGAATATGGATGATGGTAATGAATATGGACTAGTATTATAATGATTACATGGTTTATGATGGGTTTATTTCACATACATAATATATTGCTTTTCAAATTTTTTAATGTACTGTTCAGCACTTAGCCATTATTATATTCGTCATTTGAATTAGCTACATGTCATACTTTCCATACTTGCTAAGTACGACATGTAATCACTCTTGCAATTCCCCCACCAATAGTTGCAGGTCAGATTTGGGAGTATAACAATGATAATGCGGAGTTGTAGGCCGTTTCTGCCGTTAGCTTTGCCTACGAAGTGTTGGAGTTGCGCTATACCCTTTTCTTATGCTGCTTAGTTGCTTAGTTCGATTATTTAGTTTATTTACACTGCATTAGTTGAAACCTGTCATTAATATTCATTAGAGCTTATATTGAGGATATTCTGAATTATGTAATAAAAGTGGTTAATTAATCCTGACTGTAGTAATTTTCTGTATATCCTTTTGTGATTGCACTCGTGTATGTGTGTTGAACGTCCTGGGCACACATATGTGTTCACTTGGTTCATTTTCGGAATTGGATGTCACAAATTGGTATGAGAGCCACAGGCTGACCGTAGGACGCAGCCTAGATAGAATGAACACTTTAGAGCACATAGGAGCACTCAGGAACCGATGTGTTTTTGTTTGGTGTGATGTTTGCTATATATTGGTTGCTTGTCTGCTTAATAGACGATTTTGGGGTGCTCTCGCATTGCCATATTCACATAGGCTAGTGTAGTTAGTTGCTTAGTTTCATATCCCTTGATGCCTATAGTTGGTGACGTTTTCTAAATTCTTATCTCTTTGTTTTCTTCAGATGGTGAGGACTCGCAACCAGAGGGATGGCAATGATGAGGAGGAGAATAATAGAGCACCTCAGAGTAACAATGGACAAGGACCTGCCTAGGGAGATATCAATTTTGAGAAGCTATTAGCTATGCAGAACCGCTCATGCAGACCATGATACAAACTATGGGACAGCTGCAAGCTGGTAACGTCAACAATCAGCCCCATATACCTCCACCGCCAAACCACCTCCTCATAACCAGTTGGGAGATTTTGTGAGGACTAGGCCGCCAACCTTTGCTCAAGCTGCTAACCCTATGGACGCTGATCATTGGCTCAAGTCTGTGGAGAAGAAGCTAGCTATTGTCCAATGCAGTGACTGAAAGAAGGTTCTATTTGCTTCTCATCAACTATTTAGAGCAGTTGCGAATTAGTGGAATGCTTATTGCAATGCTCATGAGAATCAGGAGAGGATCACTTGGGATGAATTCAAGGAGAGCTTCTGTTCTCACTTCGTGCCGAAAGGTGTTATGATCTTGAAGAGACAAGAATTTGAGAACTTGAGGCAAGGAAGATCGAGTGTGGGTGAATACCTCAATAAATTCACTCAACTCTCAAGGTATGCGCCTGAAGATGTTAGTCGGGATAGCCGGAAGCAATACTTGTTCATGAGGGGTTTGAACAATGAGATCCAAGTACAATTGCTGAATTGTGACTATGCCAACTTCCAGAAGCTTGTGGACAAAGCAATTGTGGTTGAGAACAAGGTGCGTGAGATGGAGCAAGACAACAAGAGGAAGGCGCCATATCAAGGACGGCAACAATGAAGTAATGTGCGCCCTCGCTTTGCGCCACCAAATGCGCCATATTTTGTCTCCTCTGCGCCTACTCATCGCCCTGGTTATATGTTGCGCCCAACTCAGTTTGTGCAGCAGCGCCTTGTTATGCAAGCACCTAGGCCTCCAATGCCTTTTGCACCTCATGCCAACTTTCCTGGTGCCAATGTGCAGAACCAAGTCCGTCCAAATTCTAGTGCAGCAAAGAAGTGCTATACTTGTAGAGAAGCTGGACACTTTGCGCATCAATGTCCTAAGTCAGGCCTTGGTCAAGGAAGCAATGCACCAAGACAGAACCCAAGACCCAATGGAGGACAGCCGCAAGGAAACCGTGGACAGCAAAATTTTGCTCGTTGTAACATGAACCATGTCTCTACGGAGGATGCTCAACAAGCGAATGACGTGGTGATTGGTATGTTTCTTGCAAACTCCAACCTGGCGACTATGATATATGATTCTGGAGCATCGCATTCATTCATTACATCGAAATATGATGCCAAGTATAGTTTGCCTATCTCTCATAAGAAGTTTACTTTATTGGTTAAGTCTCTTGGAGGAGAGATGAGGACAAATATAGTATGTCCAAAAGTAGGCCTTAGAATAAGGGGGTAGACTTCTTCGCCAACCTCATTGTTTTGGATTCTCAATAATTGGACATTATAATTGGTATGGACTGGTTGAGGAAGCACAATGGAGTTATTGAGTGCGCCACAAAGACGGTGAAGTTGACCAATGAGGAAGGGATCACCGTAGAATTTGAAGCATCTCAACACACACCCAATCAATTGGAGCGGAATCATATGGGTTGTGCCACAATTGAGGAGATTCCAGAGGTGTGTGAATTTTTGGATGTGTTTCCGGATGAGTTGCCAGGTATGCCACCTGATCGAGACATTAAATTTGTTATTGATTTAATACCTAGAACTGCACCTATAGCTAAGAGGCCGTATAGGATTCCTCCTAAGGAATTGGCGGAGCTCAAGAAGCAGATTCAAGAAAAACTAGAGAAGGGTTTTATTCGCCCTAGTTCTTCACCTTGGGGAGCACCCGTTCTATTTGTGGACAAGAAGGATGGGTCGCAAAGGATGTGCGTGGATTACCGAGCTCTCAATGAGGTGACGATCAAGAACAAGTACACCTTGCCACACATAGAGGATTTGTTTGATCAAATGAAGGGTGCTTGTGTTGTCTCCAAGATTGGTTCGAGGTCAGGGTACTTCCAAATGAAGATTAGACCATCGGACATACCCACGACAACTTTTCGGACACGGTATGGATCCTATGAGTGCACCGTGATGTCCTTTGGATTGACAAATGCGCCTTCCTATTTTATGTATCTCGTGAATAAGGTCTTCATGGAGTACATGAATAAGTTTGTTGTGGTGTTCATTGATGACATTATGATCTACTCAAAGAGCGAAAAGGAACATGAAGAACACTTGAGGCCTACGATGCAGAAGTTGAGGGAACATCAATTATACGCCAAATTCAGCAAGTACCAGTTTTTGTTTAAAGAGGTGTCATTTTTGGGTCATATCATCTCGGCAGGAGGAGTTTTGGTGGACCCAGGAAAAGTGAGGGATGTGTTAAAGTGGGAACCACCGCAAAATGTAAAGGAAATCTAGAGTTTTCTTGAAATGGTTGGGTATTACCGTAGGTTCATCAAGGACTTTTCCAAGATAGCCAAGCCAATGATGGAGTTGCTAATGAAGGGGAAAGCATTCCAGTGGACTCAAGCTTGTCAAGAGAGTTTTGAGGAGTTGATGAAGATGTTAACAATAGCCCCAGATTTGGTTTTGTCAGACGTAAGCAAGAGTTTTGATATATACTGCGATGCATTAAGACAAGGACTTGGATGTGTGCTCATGCAAGAAGGTCAAGTGGTTGCCTATGCATCGAGACAATTGAAGAAACATGAGCAGAATTATCCACGCATGATTTGGAACTTGTAGTCGTGGTACATGCATTGAAGATTTGGAGACACTATATCCCTGGACATAGTGTGAAATTTATACAGATCATAAGAGTCTCAAGTACATATTCACACAAACGGACCTGAATTTGAGGCAACGAAGATGGCTGGAGCTCATCAAACATTATGATGTGGGAATCAATTATCAACCAGGGAAGGCTAATGTAGTGGCTGATGCTTTGAGTCGGAAAGGAGTAAGTCACCAACTCATGGTTCGAGAATTACCATCCGAGTTATGTAAGGAGTTTGATAGGTCTAATCTCGGGTTTGTGAATTAGATGGGGATGATGGAGTTAAATCCAACCTTGGAGCAAGAAATTCGAGAGGGCCAAGCAAAGGATGAGGAAATCCAAGAGATCAAGGAAAGAACCAAAGAAGGGGGAGAATTCAGATTTGATGAGGATGAACATGGTACCTTATGGCTTGTAAAAAGGATTGTCATTCTTAACGTGAAGCATATTCGGGAGACAATACTAAAGGAGGCACATGACTCGCCATACTCGATTCACCCCGATTGTACAAAGATGTACAAAGACTTGAGGATGTGCTATTAGTGGGCTAGCATGAAAAAGGACATAGCCGAATACGTAGCCTTATGTGATGTGTGCCAACGAGTCAAGGCAGAACATCAAAGACCAGCCGGATTATTGCAGCCATTAAAGATTCCAGAAAGGAAGTGGGTAGAAATTGGAATGGACTTCATAGTTGGGTTACCATGTACTCAGTCCGTTTATGACTCAATATGGGTAATTGTGGATCGGTTGACAAAATCAGCTCACTTCATTCCCGTCAAGACCACCTTTAATGGAGAGAAATTGGGTGAACTGTATATGGGAAGTATAGTATGTTTGCATGGAGTTCCAAAGAAGATAGTGTTGGATAGAGGTTCTCAATTTACCTCCAGGTTTTGGCAGAAATTGCATGAAGCATTAGGAACAAGGTTAAATTTTAGATCAGCATATCACCCTCAAACGGATGGACAAACAGAGAGTACCAATCAGATTTTGGAGGACATGTTAAGAGCTTGTGCCTTGAAGCATGGGAAAAGTTGGGACAAGAGTTTGCCATATGCAGAATTTTCATACAACAATAGTTACCAAGCAAGTTTGAAGATGTCACCTTATGAAGCACTTTATGGAAGGAAGTGTAGGACATCTTTGTTCTGGATGATATAGGAGAAACTCAAGTATTTGGTCCAGATGTGTTTCTAGAAGCTGAAAAATAAGTTCAGGTTATTCGTGATAACTTGAGGGCTACTCAATCAAGGCAAAAAGGCTATGCAGATAGGAGAAGGAAATTAGCTTTTGAAGTAGGGGATTTCGTTTACCTCAAGGTGTCACCAATGAGAGGTCATAAGAGGTTTAACATAAGAGGCAAGTTAGCACCTTGATATATAGGACCATTCAAGATTTTGGACAAAAGAGGAGAAGTAGCGTATAAGATGGAGATCCCAGCTCATCTTTCAAATGTCCATGATGTGTTTCATGTTTCCCATCTCAAGAAGTGTTTAAGGGTGCCAGAAGAACAAGTGCCAATGGAAGAATTGGAATTCAAGGCAAACTTGACTTATGACGAGCAACTGGTCAAAATCTTGGAAAACAAGGAAAGATTCCCAAAGAACAAGATTATTAGATGGTGTAAAGTTCAATGGAAGCATCATACAGAATCGGAAGCAACATTGGAATTGGAGGATGATCTCAAAAAGGAATTTCCCTATCTCTTATCTTCCGCATCGAATCTCGAGGGCGAGATTTATTTTAAGGGGGGTAGGTTTGTAACACCCTCATTTTCATGTATCATGCCCTGCATCCATCATTATACATGTCTAACATTAATCCACATAAAAAGGAACAAGTTTAAAATGAATTTAGAGTTAAACTGCACTTAAGAATTCTGGGAAGTGCGGACTAGTCCGATTTCTCTCTGACTTCCATCGGACTTGTCCGTTTTGCTGCGGACTAGTCCGTTTTTCTCTTTGGACACTTTCAGACTTGTTCGGCCCAGTGCTGACTAGTTCGGTATTCCAATTCCTTGGAAATTTTGCTAAGTCCTTTGACTTGTCCAATGATCCAGCGGACTTGTCCGTTTTCCCATCTAACTAAAGTCGGACTTGTCCGATTTTGGCCAGACTTGTCTGCTTTTCCCCTATGGATAAGTTCAGACTTTTCTGATGTCCAGTCCAGACTTGTCCGATATCTCTCTGTCCAACTTCGGACTAGTCTGGCCCTTTACGGACTTGTCCGATAAATCGTGACTCTGAGTTAATCTTTTGTTTCACGACTTGTTTCTTGGGCCTTACTTTAAGTGGGCCTAGGGACGTCATGTCTAACTATTTTAGAGCCCATGTGGGACTCCAAACCGACCCCTACTCATCTTAAACTCGAAATCTATCTAGCCCTAGCCTCCACCTCTATATAAACAACCCCACCCCTTGGCTTGACATCTATTTTCCACTTTTTCACCTCACCCAAACCCTAGCTCATGGATAGTCGCCACCAAGGAGGGAGATGGAGATATAGAGAAAGAAGAAGAAGAGGAGGAAACGAAAGCGGATCAAGATCTCCATCAATTTTGCGTTCTTCGTCAACAATTTACCATCAAGTTATTCATCAACCCTAGATTGTCAAGACCCAAGTGTCGTCTCCAAAACCCTTGATTCTTTGGAGTCTTAGAAACCTGGTATACCTTCAACTTTCTTTTCTTTACGTGAATTCAACCCCAAATCTCCAAATTTACGTCAATCAAGAAAACCCTAGTTTGCTAGTTCTGCGAAGTGCGGACTTGTCCGGTCCATAGCGGACTAGTCCGATTTTCCTGGTTAAATTGTGTTGAATTACTTCCAAAATTATATCAAATCAACTCAAAACCTGTGTAGACTTCTTAATAACCATTTTAATTGATTAATAAACATCATTAACAACTTATTAACTAGTTTTGCTTCACATTTGCATTAATCATGCATGTCATGTCATATTGAGTAATGATCGTGCACTCTTTGATTGTGTTCTTGCCTTATATGTTTATTGTGTGGATTAGACGGATTTGCACTATAGAGTGCCATGGAGGATCTCCAACACCAAGAGTTTGAAGGCTTTGACCCGAACAAATCCCAAGAGCAAGGCAAGTTTCCTTGAACAAATTGATTCTGTTTTGAAATAAATGTTTTGTTTGCAAACTGCATGCTTGTTTCAATTTGATGGGAAATCCTATAATAGGAAGTTTACTAGAATATTTTGATCGCCCTAGTCATCTGGAATACATGGTAGAGAGTCGGGAAGGGTTTTTTACCTTTTTGCTTCGCTTAATTAAATGGGATGGGAAGACAACTATACCACTTAACTTAATTATGAATTTATGAGACTATGATTAATATGAACTGGTCAACATAATATGGTAATCGGTGATCTAAGCAAGCATGGTATGTGGATGGGTTAGACGTTAATGTGGTTTGCTTGCTTTAGATCTAAGGACTGGTTCATGGAGCGACCATCCAGGATTTACAGTGCCACCATGAGGCCAAGTATGGGTGCGGCATAGCTGATTAATTACGGCTTTGCCAATGCTATTTGAACCATTAAGGATGCTCAGAGAAGGGGTAGTCAGATTGGGTTTGTTGATGATTGGTGGGACTATCCTGGGATCCGAATGGCCCAAGAGGGTGCCCTTGGTTGAAGATGTGCTCAGTTGGAGGCATCGCCACCGGTGAAACCTCAGTGTGGTCTAAATAGGCTAGTAATTCCTTTGTAAAGGCTATTTTGTGATCTCTTGGCCATGCACTGACGGAAGTGTGAGATGGCATAATAGAGGTTCTAGTCACTGCAAGGTGATGAATTACAAACACGTGGGTAATGTGGTACAACCTCTACAGAGTGTGTCTTAAAACTATCATGATAGCCTTGCTCCCGGTTATGAGCAACCTGGACCCTCACATGATTAGGGGAAACTTGGTATTGGGATGGTTTGGTAACGGTTATGGTTAATAATACGGTTATGGCTGGTTATGAATTAAATTAGGATATTGAGTATGGTTATTGGTAATGAGAAATCTGGAATATGGATGATGGTAATGAATATGGATTGGTATTATGATGATTACATGGTTTCTGATGGGTTTATTTCACATACATATAATATATTGCTTTTCAAATGTTTTTATGTACTTTTCAGCACTTAGCCATTATTATATTTGTCATTTGAATCAGATACATGTCATACTTTCCACACTTGCTGAGTACGACATGTACTCACTCTTGAAATTCCCCCACCAACAGTTGCCGGTCAGATTATGGAGTATAACAATGATAATGCGGAGTTCTAGGCCGTGTCTGCCGTCAGCTTTGCCTGCGGAGTGTTGGAGTTGCGCTATACCCTTTGCTTATGCTGCTTAGTTAGCTTATTTAGTTTATTTCCGCTATATTAGTTAAAACTTTTCATTAATATTCATTAGAGCTTGTATTGAGGATATTTTGAACTCTGTAATAAAATTGTTAATTAATCTTGTCTGTGGTAATTTTCTGTATATCCTTTTGTGATTGCACTCGTGTATGTGTGTTGAACATCATGGACACACATATGCGTTCACTTGGTTCATTTTCGGAACTGGGTGTCACAGTCTCGTAGTGAACCGCCTACGTCATCGGAAGCCTAGATGGATTTGGAGGACAGGAATTGGAGTATACCTGCAAGGGTCTTCCCGACAACCACTGGGGACGCACGACGGGGGTTAAGGTGCACCGGCACACCCAGACCGTACATGTACCCGGCCAACCGTGTAGCTTCGTTTTGTATTTTATTCCCTAGGCTTAAAAGTTTACTCTTCCTCTCTATTTGCTCTTCCTAGGCTTAAAAGTTTTATATTTTACAATATTTTTACATATGTAATATGACATAGGATATATCACTCGATAGTTTTGCAGAAAAAAGGAGGAGAAATATGTATATCCCATGCAACTACGTGAATCTACCCCAATTATTTAACTTGTTATTTTTAAGATGATAAAAAATATTATCTTTTCTAAGTGAGATGGTCGGGGTAGATGATGTGGCATAATAGCTTATGTGGCATGCTGATGTGGATGTCAAACTCAGGCTAAGGATATAAGTGAAACGGTTGTCTAAAGTTGAGGGACTAAATAATTGACCCATTTGAAAGTTCAAGGACCAAACAGAGTTTTTTTTTTAAGTTTGAGGATGAAGTTGAGTATTGTGCCAATTCTAAACGAGCCAAGCTTGAGGTTGCGAGCTTGATGAGCTCAAGCTCGAGTAAGCTCATTTATTGTTGTCATCTATGATATGTGCGTATGATTAACTAAACTATATAATTCTATTAAATATGTTTTATGGGACACAATCTTTGTATATAATAGAAACAAACAATGTGCAACATCGTCCACCTTCCTACTCCATTAGTTGTGAACATAAATTTAGTAGATTCTACCGTATATACATGAATTATTGGCTCGACTTGAGATCGACTCGGTGTTTTATCAAACTCAAGCTTAGGAAGACAAGCTCTCTCGAGTTCGACTCGTTGACAGCCCTAGATGCAATTAAAATTTTGGTGCAATTATGTAATCAATGATTTTCATCCATTGGATCTACATCTTACGGTTATTACATCTTTTCATTTAACCCCTTCCACCACCACCACCCATCCACCTGGTGGAGAGGGTTAAATAAAAAGATTCAACGACTAAAATGTAGATCGATCCAACGGTTGAAGATGGTTGATTGCACGATTGCACCAAATATCTGATTACATTCTAGTTGAACCCAACTTTAAAACAAGAAATCTTTTGACACAAAATAATCCAGTCGTGATGTTTTTCTTTTCTTATTTTGTGATGTTTTATTTTTTCTTGTTTTGTGATGTTGTTTTTCTTGTTTTGTGCTTCCTCCTTCTCATATTACCCGTCGTTAATAATTAGGACCAATTTTCTAGTTCAAAAATGAACTAAAAAACTTGTTCTAACGACAAAGAAATATAGGAACGAGGGAGTAATGTTTTATGATAATGAATTCAATGTTGTTCATCTATTTCATCTGTTATTTTGTTTTCTATCTGTTGTTTAGTGAACTATCTGTTCTATCTATATTCTCTGTTAATGAACTCCTTCCATACTGTCGGTAGCCTCTAAAGTGGTATGTACGATACTTTAGACACTAGAGGTGCCAGGAGATCGCCTGTAGCGGGGCCTGCGAAGCGGTCTGTAAAGTAGTATAGTAACAGGAAAACGCAACAGGTAGCAGTGACTGGAACGAAAAGTGAAGACAATGAATAGAGAGAAAAGAAAAGAAAAGAAAGGACGAGAAAAATGTTAGAAAAAGATAGGTAGTACTCCAACGTACCACTGGCCCTATGCCCCTATATGTGGTGTCATCATTACCACTACTCCTATACACGGTAGAAGTTATTACCACTACTTGAAGAGAAGTGTTGCGGACTAGATGTGCCGATTAGTTTATTTTGTGTTTATTGGGGGTTATGTAACAGCTAGTTCTGTCGATTAGCGATGACTGGAATGAAAAGCGGAGACAATGAACAGAGAGAAAAGAAAATAAAGGACGAGAAAAATTTTAGAAAAAGATAGGTAGTACATACGAATTAAGGTGAAAGAGCCTGGAGAATCAAACTGTAAAATAGGAAATGTTTGGCGCAGATTACTCTCAAACATAGTATGTTATCTCTATTGATGACAGGATATTATTCTTGTGCTGATGTTGAAAACACAGCGGTTCCATTACTTTGTGCGTCCCATCAGTGCATGCAGAGGGGCGTGGGTCTCATAGGCTGTGGTGTTCACATGTCAACCACCCTTAATGCACCTACAGTACTGCAGAGGATGTGAATCTGCCACTGCCGGAAGCTGAACCATCACTGCGCATGACCACCATCAGTATGTGCGGAGAAGACGATGGTGTGTGTCTTTATATAATTTCTCCATCATCTATTCTCCACGCGTACTCTATAAAGACACACCACCGTCTTCTCTGCACGTACTCTAGCTTCCTCTTTGTCTCCGCCGCGCGCACCCTCATTGGTTCCCTTTGCAGCACGGTTATGCCAAAGCCTATGGAGTTGCCGTTCACGCTCAATACTGTGGTTGAGATCGAGGGTGCCTCGCCGCAAGCTCTCTGCGAATCTTGGGCAACCTCTCCAGTCTGCTGTAAAAGCCCTAAATTCAAGGTACAAGTTCATACAAGAGAAATTAAAAATTTGAAATGGGGAAAAGAAATCAAAAGACAATTGAGAAATTAAATCAATTCAAGATTCAATAGAAGGGATTCAAAAATTCAAATTTAGCACCTTTTCAAACCTTGCCAAATTAAAAATCTGAATTCACCAATAAATTCCAAATATTCCAAATATCCTCTTTGCGAAGTTTCAAAAATTTTGAAGCTCATTTGCTATTTAATTCAGTGACTCCATTGAATTCCATTCAAAATCAAATTTAAATTTGAATTTCAGTTGAAAATTGTCCAAATTGGAAATCAATTGTAGAATAATAATCCCCATATTTCAATTGGCCTCTCCACAAAAATCTAGGATTTTTGGATCAATTTTGGTAGGGGAATTGACGTTCCAGAGAGATAGACTTTGAGGGGGATGTGGGACCCACTGGTCAGTGAACCATTACTGTGAGTGCTCTGTTTTCTGACTCCCCGCCAATCGACGCGCGGTGAGGGCAACAACTCACCATCGGCAAGCCGCTGTGTAGCATTTCTGGCATCTATATCACTCCCTCCTCGCCCTTATCTTTGATTCCTAACCCAAAGTGATAAACCCAACGCTCCTTTGCTCAGTTTCGCGCCGCCGCCGAGCTCGGCGCCACCTCCTCGTCGCTCAGCTTTGCCGGCCAACCGAAGCCAGATTTCGTCGTCCTCCCAACAGCAAAGTGGTACCTAAGCCTCCCTTCTACCTTCTCAAGCTTTTGGTTCATTGTTTCATCGGCTACATGGCAACCTTTTTGCAGTTTCAACGGCGCCGCTCTTCGGCCGCCCTGAGAACGTTGCTGCCTTCCCGTCGTGCTGACGCCATAGGCCCTCTCTCGAGCTGCCCCCAGAAGGAAATAGGACTGCCAAGACACAACCCTTCTCACGGTACAAGCTGTTCTTCACTTCATTCCATATCGAGCAAATGATGCGAGTTTTGCTTTCGGTCATGGCCCATGAACTAGCGAGCTTCTCGGTTTAATTCCACTTCTACGTGTAATAATTCTTCAATCCAATTAAGGATTATACTTCCTACTTCCTAGCGCACCCCTCTGCCAAGAATCAGTGGACGCCATCGAGTAAAGGCCGAGATATTCGAGTTTTCCCCGCTGCCAATGAAAAACCACCGGTCCACCGTCGAAGTCGACGGTGCAGGTGATTTCATCCCGTTTGCACCCCCTAGTCATCTTCCCCATGCTCCAAGGAATGTTCCCAACCTTTCCCTGAGCTTCTTGCGCCATTCCCGAGCGATTCCGACGATCGCCGAGACCCTAGCTCCGCCGCCGTCGGTGCCACGATTGGACCCCACCATTGTCTTGCACGGCCGATTTTAGGGCTAGGCGGTCACGGCCAAGCCGAATGGAGGTCGGCGCAACCAATTCCGGTGTGCGCCACCGCTGCTCCGGCGAGGAATGCCACCGCGTCACTAGGAAGACGACGACCCTGCGGGCCCTGCTTGTCAGTGACTCTTCCTCTTGCGTGGGATCAGCTGCGGCACTGGATCAGGTGCGGCTATGCAGGTTAACCCCGTGGCCCCTGGTGTGGCCCAGATGCAATTGGCCAAATTCAAATAAGTGGGTCCGGGTTGATTATTCAAACTTTTCCATTAGGAAATAATTCCAGATTTTGAGCAAACTTTGAAAATCAATTTCTCTTAGCATACTTGCTCAAATAATTCATAATAAATTCTGGTAGACTCATCTCAATTTAAAATTTGCAGTGGTGCAATTTGTTGGACATGAAACTCTCAGAATTTTAATAAATAATTCCTTTGAACTAACTGCTTGGGAAATTAATTACTCCTGTTTTGTTAATTGCAAAATTTCCAATTCTGGTCAGGACACTCATAAAAAATACACTTGATATCCAGTAAAACTTTCAAGTTCATTGGACTTCATTTACTGGGTTGATCAGGGTTCCAAATCTCTATGTAGTTGAAAAATTAAGAAAAGTACAGAACCATTTTCAGATTTTTCCCCAAACTTGTAAAATCAGTTTTTCCCTGTAGGAAGCTCAGAAAAATGTGAAACAAATTTTCCTAGAACCAGTGAGACCCCCTCTACCATAATCGACCACTGGTGGCCATGACAAAGCTACAGATTCAGTCCCCAAAATTAAAAAAACCTTTTTATTGTTGGAATTTTAAAGACAACAAGCTTCCTTGACCATCTACAATTTTCGGTCCAGATCTTCCACATTTATCCTAGTGTCCACTGTAAAAATTCCAAAGCCAATTAAAATTATTTACATACTTGATCAGTATTTATAAAATCTCTTCTATAGTTTCTATATCATTCATGTACTTTATATATTGCATATCATATGGTGACCGAGATCGAGGACGACCCGGAGCCCTTGGCTATATTTCCAGAAGCTATCTTCCCCTTTGACTCGCAGCCAGGCAAGCCCCGGTTTGCATTTAAGCGCTATTTCAAATTTTCTATTTGTATCACTTATTCCTAGGGTGAATTTTGTGCATTAGGGCTAAGGTGCTTGTTAATCCACTTGCATGACCCACAAATACCATGGAGTATTGGGTAGGTCTAGAGCTCGACGAGTAGACAATGCCATGATAATGTTTATAGGAATCCGGTAGAAGTCGAGTAGTTGGTATCTACTCACGAGATAGGATTTATCACATGGGATGAATTGATTCAAAGAATGGTTTAGAATTGTGAAATTGAGACTGAGCAGTGCATAGGATGCACCGAGACGTGGTCTGACGTACATAGCTCTGCTTGTGTCAATTGAGGACCGATCCATGTGCGGCCCTGCTGGACAAGTTTGAACAGTACCAGATGCATACTGGGCATATGGAACCCAGGAAACCGATGTAACTTGATAACTTGGATGTCAAGGCATAACCCATTGTCGACAGGGGTGGGCTGAGGGTTGTAAGGTGTAAATTCGCCGGCCGGCACAGACACGCTCTGTGCGGGAACCTTATGCCCGCGATGGTGGGACTGTTTTGGCGTTTGAGTTCTCTTGTGAAAGGATGCTGCGTATGACGTGGTGAGGAGCACGGCACGCTCCTTAGGCACGGGTGTACGTGACGTGTTATTCAGGTGTGTCCTGATTGCAATCACCGTCCCTTGCGGTTATTTGAGTACCGCTTGTTCACTGTGTTGTGACGTAGTGATATGCCAACGCCGACCACACCATCAAGTATACCGACTACATCAAGCAAGACAGAACAATCATCAAGTCAAGCTGCACCAGCTCATGTTTTCGATGGACCAATTACTCGTAGCCGAGCTAAACAGCTACAACAAGAGGTGCACACGCTACTTTGTGAAATTTCATTTATTAATGAGAATTATATACTTCCTAAATCGTACATGTTTCTATTACCCAGGTTCACCAAGGAGGATGACAAGGACACGCCAAGACGGAACAAGAGAGGAGAACTACGTCGAACCAGTTCGGCCTGGCAGAACTGTCATAAAGAAACAGTCATATCTCTTGATTCATAGAAGCTGTGAACGTCCATGAGTACTTGTTGGAAAGGTGTTGAAGTCAACTTTCTAATGACACTAAGTGCCGAGTGCTTTAGAGGTCCCAGCTTGGCAGCCGAGTGCTTTTGGTGCAGACTGTTCAGAGGATCAACAGTCAGCCTGATATCCAAGTTTCCATGAGAAACTGTATCATTCTCCAATATTTCGTGAAGCATGCTACACATTTTGTGAAAGGTTATCAAATTATCTTTCCAACGCATCTGGTTCCATGTCTTTTGGATGTCCCTAGGTGGAGATATGATTAAAACACTGAAGACCACTCAGAAGGCCAGAAGACATGCGGGAAATTGATGACCACTGCATGAATGATCAAGCCAGTTGGCCTTCCACCTTCCCACGTGGCATTTTCAGTTCACATCTAATTTTAGACTAGTTTTTGGTATAAATATCCCTCTTTTGTAAGCCAAAGGCAACTCTTTGATGAATTAAGATTATTCCAGTGAAATTTGCAGCCGAGCTGCTTGAGTGTCTTACTCAACCCTTGTTCTTCCTTGTTCTTCTTGAACTTGTGGAGAGATCTCTCTGAGATCCACTAATTCGTGCTCTACGGGTTCCAGTACGGCTGCCCCGTCTTGTGTGGATTAGCTCCGGTTGTAGTTCTGCGGTCGTTCGGAGATCGAGTCGAAGTCTTCGCGGTTTCGGTGTCTCTCTTCCCGTCGCTTGGTCGCATCCAACCTTGGTCAGATATAAAGCTAGTTATCCGCGATGTTTCTACAGCAAGTTATCTTGTTCTTGAACCTCCTGTCGTGAAGATCGGGCCACCCTTCGCCGAACCAAATTCGGTGCATATCACGTAGTAAATACTAAAGAAGTTAGGAGAATACGATGTATTGAAATATAATTGTTTTGCCACTATGTTTGCTATAGATTAGGCTCATTAAAGTTACCGTTATTGAACAATTAAGCTGTTACTATCAACTTGTAAAATGATGATCAGTTCATATGCGAGTCATTTACTGCTATATCCATCCTATGTTAAGTATAACTGCATATAGAGTTCCATGTTTAGGTGAGACTGTTAAGTCTTGTTGATCCTTCATGCTCACGGTTGCTATATTAAGTTGTTTGTAGGTGAGATATATGAGGAAGGGCCCGAGGATGAGGCGATGCCCCTGTCAGGGTATACCGTCAAATGGGAGCCCTGTACGCCGCAGTAAATTGTGTGTGGCTAGTGTGCAGCGTCCGCGGGCTGGACGGTTGTACTTTTGCATAGCTAGGCTGAGAGTTTAGCTATGAATATTATCGTCCGCTGTATACTAAGTATTGTAAAAGACTTCTGCTGTTTATATAAATAAAACTTTGTTTTTGTCATATTCTTTTCGTGTGTGCTGTTGGGTGCCGCATCGCACGGCACCAGCCTCTGCGATTCCTGGAATATGTGTGGACCCGGTCCCCACAGCCTGGTGTCAGAGCCGCATTGGGAATAGCACACTCAAAAAGAGCCTATTTTGAAAACTTAAGAGTAGTCAAGTGAGGATTAGTACTATGCCCACATAAGGTCTATTATAGTATTCGTTACTTAAGGTGGCAAGCTAACTTATGTGTTATTAAATTTTGTAACGATGCCCCGAGGTTAGGTAAGAGGTAAGGTACTCCACTGCAAGTGGATCAATTGCGGTAAGCTCACCATGCGAGAGGTATCATGTGATGGTTTCCGTGGCTTGGCACGGAAATGTTAATATGAGTCTCTGAAACTTTCCATGTTTCTATGAACATATGACACGCGGTACCCCAGCATGCTTCAAAGTTAGTGGGAGCCTCCGTCGGGTGGTAGAAAACCCGGTCATGTACCTCGAGACGTGGCTTAACTCGAGGCAGCCCGTATGGAATGATACAGGATGAATTTTTTTACTTTCATATATATTATTGTGAACTATTTTCCCATGTGGGGTTTGCCATATGGCACCATATGTTTGATCTATCATTTGTGTGTAGATGCAGTACACTAACCACGGTTAAGTAGCTCGAGTAGAAAACGTTTGCGGGTGAACGTCATTCCTGCCACCGTTGAGACGTATGCCGGAATACCGGCTTACTATTTTCTTTGGTGAGTGCGTAGTACCAACAGTGCATTCGAGTTTCAGCAGGAACGTCGACGACATTATCCGTGCTGGTGGTGTTACTTGACAACAAGTAAAATATTCCCAATTTAGGACTAAGGTTCAATTTGTAATCTCTGTTTTGGAACGTGCTGGTCAGATTTAAACTTAATCATGGGGTCTCTGCGGTATGCAGGCCTGTGATTTGGGAACTTTTGGAAGTCCTCCACAAGTTTCATTTTCAGCACCAAGGCAGATTTCAAGATTTAAAACTTGAAACCTTCATTTGAACTTAAATAATCCAGTTCCGGGTTCAAACTGTAAACTGGACAGAAAATTGACTAAGTTTGGAACAGCATACCTTCCTGTATATTTCACCTCTATAGGTATACCATTCATGGTTGGAAATTTTAGAGAGTCCTCTAAATCTCTTATGTTCCCCCTGTAAACTATTGAAAAATTCAAAGTTCCAAACTCTGTTAAATCTGGACAGGGACTGGACAGTTGTTGTATCTGTCACTGTCCTGATCATATCTCTTCATAGAATCAACGAATGACTTCGTATAATGCAATTCTGTAATCCTGAGGATGTATACAACAATGTTGTAATTGATGATTTTTAAAAATATTGATGTTTTGTGTCTGGAAAAATGTGGACAAAATCAGCCTTAAACAGAGGAGATGCTGTCAAAATTTTTCCAGAAAACTGTCACATTGCAAAACTCATATCTCCCCATACAGTAATTATGTGGGGTCAAATAAATACATTATGGAAAGATATTTGAGTGTACTAAAACTTTGTAGTTGAACTAAAGACCTGAATGTGCCTCTAACTGGATGAAAATTTCAATATTCTCCAGACTGGTCAGATGGAACGGAACTGTGACAGAATTCCAGGGTTGTGTTTCTTTTGGCATTTGAATTTTTGATTCACATTCATAGTTCAATTTCCATATCCATGATCTTTTTATCAACCAAGTTTGTTGAATTTTAGTATTTGACTCATTCAGGTGCTCATTTTATAGATGACGGATGTGATGCTATTACCGGATGGATGGGTATTTTCCACGTGCGCAACTGTCCGGGCTTCCCGAGCCTGATGCGGGGGGTGCTCCAACAGTTTGGCTTCATTGAGATGCCATGCTATTGGGGTCAGGAGACGGATGACAGAGGTGTACTCTCTTGTACCATCCTGGTCGACATCCCGCCAAGTCCACGTTTCTATGGATGGGCTCCTTTTTCGGTCACGATCCAGCGAGCTCATTTGGAAGACACGTGGGCCTTTGCAGCGGGCAAAGCACTTATGAAGCTTTGCGAGCTTCATCAAAATGCCATGGCTGGGACACAGTTTGCTCTTCTCCCTGTCCACGGTGATGCTGGTTTTGAGTGGCAATGTCGTATGGTTGCGGCCTATCGACCATATGGCGACACAACCTCGACAACACATGGGACATTTGCCGCTGCATCCAGCATGGTGGTTTTAGCACAAGGTCCAATCCTGCAGGAGCATGTCGAAGCTTTGAGGCAAGCGACTGAATGGGAGTGACACTCTTGATTATATCAATGAGAACCTACGTTTGTTTCTGGCTCCGACGAATCACCGGTTAAATCAATGCGAGGATCAGTTGCATCACACTCGCACGAGACTGCAAAAAGCTCGCGCCGAACAGAGACAAACTCGCATGGAACTGCAGCAATCTTGTGAGGGGCTGTAGGCGAGTCAGTGGGAGGTGCAACAACAGCAAGAGCAGCTGTTGGTAGTCACCGAGGAACGAGACGCAGCCATCGAGGAAGCCCAAAATTGGGAGTACGAGGCAGAACAATTTCAAGATAATGTGATTGAGGCCGAAGCACAATTGCAACCAGTTGTGCATCCACTGGCTCATTATATACCACTGAATATGGGTGAACAAGTGCCTTCAGATCCTGAGGATAAAGAAGACTCGGGGATAGTAGAGTACGCTGATGACGATGCATCGAATTAGGATGGGGCAACACTACTGCCATCACGGGACAACGTCTAGTTAGTAGTTGCTCATGTTTATTTTGTGGCCATGTTTGTGTCATATTTTAAATAGTAGTGGGTGTGTAGGAGATGACAAGGTGTGTATGACGACTTATGTAGACCAAGTATAGTTGAGATGCACTTCCCTAGAGGGAGCCCGCCATTTTGGAAATCACTATTGAACACTTGGTCATGAGATAATATATCTTGTATAAAGTTTGTACTTTATCAATATATGTGAATGTTATGCAATTTTCACATTGTCATTACTCGCACTACTATGGTATAAAATGGATAAAGAAAACAAACATGTTGCTGTTTTAAATCGTGTGGATGCAGAATGGTGCGTACACGCTCTACGCCCGAGATGGGAAGATCTAGCCGTGGTCGTGAGGATGAATCACCGACCCGGGAGAAAACCGCGACACCACAGAAACAAGTCCCTCCACCACAACCACCTGAACCTCCGAGGACGCTCGCGGAGATTCTAGCTTCAGTACTCGGTTCGCACGACGAGCAAACCGATTTACTGCGGATGTTGGTTCAAAATCATCCTGTCAAGGGGGACAACAAGACAATGGGCCACGCCAGCCCCAACAAAGCTCGAATCAGATTTATTGGCGACGCATCCACCGGTCTTTACGGAGGCCGAGGAGCCTCTGGAGGTGGACAACTTCATCCGCACTCTTGACGTGAAGTTCGGTTTACTACGGTGCACCGAACAGCAGAAGGCGCTGTTTGCAGTGCAACAGCTTCAGGGATCCGCCGGTGCTTGGTGGGCGAACTTCATCGCCTCAATGTCGGCCAGTCATGCGGTCACGTGGACCGAATATCGGGAGGCCTTCCGTGCCTACCATATCCCTCCCGGAATAATGAAGAGGAAGCTTCAAGAACTCTTGGAGCTGAAGCAAGGCAGGAGGAGTGCTTACAAATACTCCCGTGCATTCAACCACTTCGCGCAGTACGCACCCTAGTATGTGGGGATGGAAGACAGACAGCAGGACATATTCTTCCGGGGCCTAAATCCAAAGATGAAGGTCCAACTCGCACAGAGCAATCGCGGCACCTTCAATGACATAGTCAATGCCGCGATTATACAGGAAGAAGCTTAGCGTGAGCTCGTTTCTGATAATAGGAAACGGAGCGCGCCGTCAAGCAGCGACGGGGGTGGTTCGCAGAAGTATTGTCTGGTGTATCGCTCACCATCCGGTCAGCAATGGCAGCCACTGACGCGATCACAGCAATTCCGCGGTCGATCTTTCAACGCACCGCGTTTTCAACCACCATATCCGCAACAGCTGCAGCAGCAGAGGATGGTCCCGCGAGCATATCCACCTCCACCACGTGCACTGGGATTCCGTCCACAGCTTGGTTTGAACCCGACACAATACACGTGCTACACGTGTGGCCGTGTCGGGCATTTTGCGAAGGACTGCCCCGAACAGCGACAAGGCAACGCCAAGCACCATATCGGGGTGCAGCTCAACCCCACAACCAGCCCAAGAAACCAGCACCAAAATCCAGCAACTTCCACCACTTAGATCTTGAAGACGTGCCAGAAGGCGAACCCATTCTCGTGGATACGTTTCTCTACTCCAAAATCCCGTAGACATACTTTTTGACTCCGGTGCCACCCAAAATTTCATTAGCCAATCTTATGTTGTCAAGCATCAATTATCTACCACTCCCACAGAAAGTCCATACTTTATTTTCTCTCCGGGTGGGAAAATAGCAGCGGACAAGAAAGTCCATAAAGCACAACTTAAGATTGGTGGGAATATCTATCCAACTTCTCTAATTAAATTAGAGGGTCAAAGGCTTGATGTCATCTTAGGGATGTCGTGGCTGCACCGTCATGGTGCTGTTCTCGACATTGTTCCACGTTTTGTCCATTTGAACTCTCCATTATATGAACCACACGCTCTCATTCTTGACCTCCTTATCCATGAAATTCCAGCCACATACAACACGGAATCCACAAAACTTGAGGACATTCCTTTGGTCTGTGAGTATCCGGACGTGTTTCCCAACGACCTTCCGGGTATGCCACCGGATAGGGATATCAAGTTCAAGATTGAACTCATTTCAGGAACCACGCGTATTTCCCGAAGGCCGTACAAGATGGAACCAAATGAATTGGCGGAATGAAAGGTGCATTTGAAGGACCTGCTGGACAAAGGTCTCATACGCCCAAGTTCATCATCTCGGGGCTGCTCCGCATTATTTGTGAAGAAAAAGGACAAGACGTTACGTCTATGTGTGGACTATCGTCCGCTCAACGCTGTGACAGTCAAGAACAAGTATCCACTACCGTTCATTGATATTTTATTCAATCAATTGGTGGGTGCTAAAGTATTCTCGAAAATGGATCTTCGGTCTGGATATCATCAAATAAAAGTTTGACCGGAGGATATACCAAAGGCAACATTCTCAACAAGATATGGGCTATATGAATATCTTGTGATGTCGTTCAGGCTTACCAACGTGCCGGCTCACTTCACGTACCTCATGAATTCTGTTTTCATGCCGGAGTTGGACATGTTTGTCATGGTATTCATCGATGATATTCTGGTTTATTCAAAATCAGAAGAAGAACACACAAGACACTTGCATATCGTGCTCCAATGATTGTGACATCACAAGCTTTATGCAAAATTCAGCAAGTGTGAGTCTTGGATCAAATAAGTACCATTTTTTGGTCACATTATTTCAGCGGAGGGCATTGCTGTAGATCCAAGCAAAATTGTACAAGTTCTGAAATGGAAGTCTCCAACGTCCGTCCACGAAGTTCGCAGCTTTCTCGGATTAGCGGGATATTATTGGAGGTTCATTCCGAGCTTCTCAAAAATTGCTAAGCCAATGATGGAGCTGCTGAAAAAGGGGACTAAATATAATTGGAGGAAGGCATGCGAGGATGCATTTCAAGCATTGGTGAAACATCTCACAACAGCCCCAGTGCTAGCTCAGCCGGATACGACCAAATCTTTTGACGTTTATTGTGATGCGTCTGGTATTGGTCTCGGCTGCATGTTAATGCAAGATGTCCGCGTGATCGTGTATGGCTGACGGCAGCTCCGAAATCACGAGCAGAATTATCCAACTCATGACCTTGAACTCGCTGTCGTGGTACTCGCTTTGAAAATGTGGAGGCATTATTTACTTGGAAATTTAGTGCACCTCTACACCGATCACAAGAGTCTGGAATATATCTTCACTCAAAAGGAGCTGAATATGCAGCAGCAAAGATGGTTAGAACTGATCAAAGATTATGAGATTGAAATTCACTACCATCCTGGCAAGGCAAATGTAGTTGCCGATACGCTGAGCCACGAGTCTCACGTCAATAATCTATCCATTACTCCGATGGTTCCATATAGATCGCTATATAATATTGCTCTCATCCCTACCATCCGAGAGGAGATTATGGAAGCTCAAAAAGAAAGATGTGGGTATGTCGCACATTCGGAGGAGAATGAAGAATGGGGAGATGAAGTGTTTCCGAAGTGATGAACATGGTACCCTGTGGTTCAAAGACCGTATCGTGGTACCCCGTGACATAGAACACTACAAGGATTCCGACCTGTTGCAACGATTGTACTGCAACGAATACTAAATCGTTGTAGTAAGCTTGGCTTTTTGCCACGATTCACTAGTTCGTGGCACTAGGATCTATCGCCACGGAACACAATCATTGCATTAGGATCTATTGCCATGAATGACTAGTTCGTGGCGCCAGGATGCTAATGCAACGGACCACAATCGTTGCATTTGGATCTGTTGCCACAAATCACTAGTTCATGGCGTTAGGATCCTAATACCACGGAACACAGTCGTTGCATTAGGATCTGTTGCCACAAATTACTGGTTCGTGGCGTTACAGGATCTATCGCCACGGACCACAATCATTGCATATGGATCTGTTGCCATTAATTACTGGTTCGTGGTGTTATAGGATCTATCGCCACTGACCACAATCGTTGCATTAGGATCTGTTGCCACGAATTACTGGTTCGTGGCATTACAGCTTTATTGCCACGGAACACGATCGTTGCATTAGGATCCGTTGCCAAGAATTACGGGTTCGTGGCGTTACAGCTTTATTGCCACGGAACAAAGTCGTTGCATTAGGATCTGTTGCCACGAATCAGCAAACAGTTGCATTTGGACCGTAACGCAACAAAACAGAAACGTTGCATTAGGATGTGTTGCCACGATACTCTGGTTCGTGGCGTTAGTATCAATGGCCACAAACCCCAATCATAGCAATTAGGATGTGTGGCCGCGATTCACTTTTTTGTGGCGTCAGGATGCTAATGCAACGAAACACAATCGTTGCATTAGGATCTGTTGACACAAATCACTAGTTCATGGCGTCAGGATGCTAATGCAACAGACCACAATCGTTGCACTAGGATCTGTTGCCACGAATTACTGGTTCGTGGCGTTACAGGTCTATCGCCACGGACCACAATCATTGCATTAGGATCTGTTTACACGAATTACTGGTTTGTGGCTTTACAACTTTATTGCCACGGAACACAATCGTTGCTTTAGGATCTGTTGTCATGAATTCCTGGTTCGTGGCGTTACAGCTTTATTGCCACGGAACACAGTCGTTGCATTAGGATCTGTTGCCATGAATCAGCAAGCAGTTGCATTTGGACCGTAATGCAACGAAACAGAATCGTTGCATTAGGATGTGTTGCCACAATACTCTAGTTCGTGGCTGAAAGCATCTAGGCCCCCATGAGGTATGGTTTCGGTGATTAATGACAACCATTGGATTTTACTAATGAATTTGTGAATGCAAGGTCCCCATAATCACTCAATAAAATGAAATAAATATGTTATTGGAGACCCATATACAATCAATGTATGAGATCAAATCAATTATGTGAAGACAAGAAGTGAAAGCTCTTATGTCAAAGTCACTCAATAAAAATTGAAGACACTTGATGTTTGACAATCATCAGAGATACATGTTCAACAAAGTCTAAGAGGTCATTTGAGCAAGACACAAAAATTCACTTATAAACAACCCGAAGCAAACAAAATCAACTCACCGGATCAACTGATGATACCTCAGAACAACACATCGGTCGAGTTGGTTCAGCTGAAGAAGAAGACCTCAGAACAAAGCACTCACTGGATCATCCGATGTGAATGGCTCATCTACATCGGTCCATCAGTACAGTTTGCAATATCATTGGACCAAGTGTAGCACCGGATCATCCGATGTACAGAGAAGCACACATCGGTCGATTACTCCAGTAAGCATCAAGTTAGAGAAAATTCTGGAGGAAGAGCCACCGGATCATCCGATGAGAAGACAGGATCAACATCGGTCTAACAACGGTCATATCTGACACAATGATGTCAGCTAAAGTAACTTGACCGATGATAACTAAAGGGGAGACATCGGATCATCCGGTGTTCACAGTAAAGTTCTGTCAGCCTACTTTTCCAACGGCTATTTCGGAGAGGCTGGCTATAAATACCCCCTAATCCTGTCATTTCGTTAAGTCTTGATCACTAGACGCTATCAACACATCCACAAGCATTCAAGACCAAGAGCAATCACCTCCACATCATTTCGATCACCTATACACCAAGATTTAGGCTAGAACTAGCTAGAGAGAGAGCTTGTGTGCCTCCATTCTGGGTGAGTGGACTCTCTAGGATAGTGAGAGAGCCTCAAGGGAGTGCCCTTGGTGTTTGTAACCGTGAGGAGACTTTCGGAGCTTGCCAAGGCATTTGTGGAAGCCCGGAAGGTCGAAGTTGTACAAGGCTTGAGATCCACCTTGCCTAGTGAGGCAAACGGAGAGGAATAGTGAAGACCCCTCGTCTCGGTGACTTGGGTGTGGCAAAACCCTTTGGTGGGTGCCACAACATGGATGTAGGAAGATCTTGATGATCTTGCAGAACCACGGGATAAATCCTCGTGTCTCCTCGGGAGTTTGCATCCTTCTCCTTTCCCTTACTTTTATGCATTTTATATTCCGTGAAGTTTTTATCTACTAGAATGCATAGATAGTGTGCGTAGGGAATTGGGCTTTAGAAATTAAGTTTTTATTGCTTAGAATTTTTCAAAAGAAGCCCAATTCACCCCCCTCTTGGGCATTCGGTCCTTACAATTGGTATCAGAGCAAGGTTGCTCATAGGATCATTCTAGCTTCACCGCTAGAGAGCTAAAATGGCCAAGGTTGGGGGTTCGGTTCCTATCTTCGAGAGCAATAACTTTGCCTATTGGAAAGTATGTATGCACGCTTATTTAGAGGCTATTGCGCCTGAAGTATGGGAAGCGACCCATGCGGGGTTTGGATAACACAATTATGTTGGTGATCAAATTAAATGGGATGCTAAAGCTAGGAATGCAATCTGTGAATGTATTAGTCAAGATGTGTTTTCTAGGATTGCTAGAAAGGAAAAAGCTTGTGAAATTTGGGCGTGCTTAAAAGAGATTCTTGAGGGTTCTTCCAGAGTCAAGGAACTTAAATATCACATGCTTAAAGCAAAATATGATGAATTTAAGATGCTACCTCATGAAAATGTCAATGAGATGTTCTCTCGCTTAAATGTGCTTATTGAAGAAATAAATGCTCTTGACATTGCTTCTCTTGGCAAGGGAATCATCAACCGCAAGATCCTCATGCTCCTTCCCAAGCCAAAGTACAACATCATCAACTCCATGCTCCAAAAAGAGTCGCTTGACCACATTGAAGTTTCGGAGCTCATTGGAGAAATACACGCTCATGAGATGAGTGTGCTTGGGATGATGGAGCAATAATCTTCAAAGACAATTGCTCTAAAGGCCTCCACCAAGAAAACAAGCTTCAAGAACAAGAAGGTGGTTGAGCCTAGCTCAAGTGAAGAAGAACAACCCTCAAGTGAAGATGATGAAGATGAGCTTGCGTTGATGATGAGAAAGTTCTCATGCTTGAACTCCAAGATCACTAAGAAGGGATACACATTTGATCCCAAGAAGAGAGCATTTCTACCAAGAAGAGATGATCACAAGACTTGCTACAATTGTGGCGATCAAGGCCACATCTCCTATGATTGTCCAAAACCGGACAAAAGAAGAGAGAACCACAAGAGCAAGCATCGCAAGCTTGAAGGAAGTGATGATGATGAAGAAGAGGCCAAACCCATGTCAAGATCCTTTGTGAAGAAGAAACATGACAAGGGCAAGAAGGCAAGGCTCTTCCCAAGGAAGAGAAATGGCCCACAAAAGGTGTTCATGTGTGAGGCAAATGAATGGGTCACCGACGAAGAAACAAGTGATGAAGAGAGTGAAGAAGAAGAAGAAAGCTTGGCCGGCCTCGCCATCGCCAACAATGATGATGCACCTCTTCATCCATCGCCCATGTGCCTCATGGCAAAAGGTAACACCAAGGTATGTGATGACTCTAGCGATGATAAGCTTTCCCCCGATGATTTAACTTCTTTGATAAATGAATATCATGCTATCATTAAGAGGGAAAAGAGTAAGGTTAAAATGCTTGAAGAAACTCGTGCTAAACTTGAGAGTGCTAACCTTGATTTGCTTGACAAGTATGAAAGCATACTCAAAGAGCATGACACGCTCAAATCCCATGTCAAGCAAATTGAGGAAGAAAAGGCTAAAATCAAGATAGATAATCATAAGCTTAACATAGCAAACCAAACACTCTTGGAAGACCACAACAAGTTAACACAAGAACATCAAACACTTAACCTTGCTCATGACATGCTTGATCAAGAGTTGAAAAATATGAAGGAGCAAACTCTTAATGATAACATATCCATTACTTCTCATGCCACTAATGCTTTGCACAAGTCTTTGCCTTTGAAAGCTAATGCTAGGGAGAAGGACTTGATGGAAGAAATTGAGAGTCTCCGCACTAGTGTGGCTAGACATTCAAAAGGGGAAGTCAAACACAAGGAAATCCTCTTCCATCAAGCAAAGGCCTTCAAAAAAATAGGACTTGGATCCTTCCCGGTGCCCAACAAAGGAAAGGTGCCCTCACCAGAGCTAAGAACAAGCTTCATCAAAGAAGTTGGTTCTTATTGCCAACATTGTGAGGTTACCGGTCACCACACAAGGGAGTGTCCTCTTCCTAACCGACCCTCTCCCAAGCTTCCTACTAATTACAAATCTACTTTCAATGATCATTATTATCTCTTAAGTAAAGTAGATGGCAAGGTGAAGGCTAGGTTCATTGGCAAGGACATGAAGGGCATGAAGGGGAAGCTGCCCAAGCAACTTTGGGTCCCAAAGACACTTGTATCACACATACAAGGACCTAAGTTGGCTTGGGTGCCTAAAGTTAAAAATTGAATTCATGTGTGTAGGTGAACTACAAAGTCGGAGGAAAGAATTGGGTACTCGATAGCAGGTGCACCCAACATATGACCGTCAATGATGGTATGTTCACCACCATAGAAAACCCCAGCAATCATGAACAAGTAACCTTTGGTGATAACTCTAAGGGCAAGGTAATAGGCTTAGGTAAAATTGCTATTTCAAATGACTTATCTATTTCTAATGTCCTGTACATTAAGTCACTTAGTTTTAATTTACTTTCTCTTGCAAAACTATGTGATCTTGGACTAACGTGCACATTTAGCAAAAATGATGTTGTTGTGAGTAGTGAAACTATCCAAGACATAGTCTTCAAAGGATTTCGGCATGGAAATCTCTACCTAGTAGACTTCTCCAACAAGAATTCTAGCTTATCCACTTGTCTTTTCACTAAGACAAGCTTGGGTTGGCTATGGCACCGACGCATAGCGCACATTGGGATGAGCAAACTCAAGAAGTCATTCAAGCTTGGGATGGTGACCGGCGTGAAGGATGTCACATTTGAGAAGAACAAGCTTTGTAGCGCTTGTCAAGCCGGGAAGCAAGTTGCTTCAAACCACCCAATGAAGACAATGGTGTCAACCTCCAAGCCACTTGAGCTACTCCACATGGACCTCTTCGGACCGTCCACATATCAAAGCCTTGGTGGTAACCTCTATTGTCTCGTTATTGTTGATGCCTATTCTCGCTATGCTTGGACTTTATTTCTAGGTGACAAGAGTGAAACTCCGGAAGTGTTCAAGACCTTCGCCAACCAGGCTCAAAGGGAATTTCAACTTCCCATCGTCAAGGTCCGGAGTGACAACGGCACCGAATTCAAGAACTACAACATTGGGGAGTGGTGTGACCGTGAAGGAGTGAAACATGAGTTTTCGGCCACATACACTCCTCAACAAAATGGTGTCGTTGAGAGGAAGAACAAGACACTCATCACTCTTGCAAGAGCAATGGTTGATGACTACGGCACGTTGGAGAAGTTACTGGCCAAAGCGATCAACACAGCGTGCCATGCCGCAAATAGAGTCTATCTACATCGACTACTTCAAAAGACCCCGTACGAGCTTCTCATTGGGAGAAAGCCCAACATCTCCTACTTTCGAGTCTTTGGATGCAAGTGCTACATCTACCGCAAGAAAAGGCTCGGTAAGTTTGAAAGAAGATGTGATGTTGGTATATTTCTTGGTTATGCATCAAACTCAAAAGCATATCGAGTATTCAACCAAACCTCCGGTTTAGTTGAGGAATGTTGTGATGTTGAGTTTGATGAATCCAATGGGTCCCAAGAGGAGAGTTTTGGTCATGATGAAATAGATGATGAGCCTCTACGAGAAGCCATGAAGAACATGACCATTGGAGACATCAAACCGGAAGTTGAGGAGAGCAATGAGCAAGGGGGGCTTCAAGTTCCTACAACAACACCTCCATGGCGCCTCAAGTTGACGAAGAAGAGAAGGATGATCCATTGCCGACTCAAGACTCACAGGCACAACAACATCAAGAAGAAGAAGTCCATGATCAAGTCCAACCACAAGAGGAGCAACACGCATCACCTTTGCCAAGTGCTTCACAACCACTTATGAGGCATGGACGCATCTCCAAGGCGCATCCAATGGACCAAATCATTGGAAGTCCGTCAAGGGGTGTAAGCACACGTTCTCGCCACTTTGCTTCATTTTGTGAGCACTACTCGTTTGTTTCGTGTGTAGAACCCACTCACGTTGAGGAAGCACTCCAAGAACCAAATTGGGTGATGGCCATGCAAGAAGAACTCAACAACTTCATCCGCAATGAAGTTTGGGTGTTGGAAGAGCGACCCAAGGACAAGAACGTCATCGGAACAAAGTGGGTGTACCGCAACAAACAAGACGAGAATGGTGTTGTGGTCCGGAACAAGGCAAGACTTGTGGCCAAAGGGTTCTCGCGAGTTGAAGGACTAGACCTTGGGGAGACATTTGCCCCGATCGCTCGGCTAGAAGCCATCCGTATACTTCTTGCCTTTGCATCACATCATAGCATTAGGCTTTATCAATGCCTTTGCATCACATCATAGCATTAGGCTTTATCAAATGGATGTGAAAAGTGCCTTTCTTAATGGTTACATTAACGAGCTTGTTTATGTTGAACAACCTCCCGGGTTTGAAGATCCGAGGAATCCTAATCATGTGTATAGGTTGCATAAGGCGCTCTACGGGCTCAAGCAAGCACCTAGGGCGTGGTACGAACGACTATGGGAGTTCCTCATCATGCAAGGATTCAAGATCGGGAGGGTGGACACTACACTCTCCACCAAGGACAACAACGGAGATTTGTTCATTTGACAAATTTATGTTGATGATATTATTTTTGGTTCAACTAACGAAGCTCTTAGCCATGAGTTTGGCAAAATGATGTCTAGGGAATTCGAGATGTCAATGATTGGAGAGCTCAACTTCTTCCTTGGATTTCAAATCAAGCAACTTCAAGAGGGGACCTTCGTCTATCAAGAGAAGTACACCAAGGACCACTTGAAGAAATTTGAGATGGGAGATTGTAGCTCAAGAAGCACTCCAATGGCAACCAATTGTCATCTCGACGCGGATAAGGACGGTAAACCTATTGATCAATCTAACTACCGTTCTATGATTGGTTCATTCCTTTACCTTACCGCATCTAGGCCCGATATCATGTTTAGTGTATGCTTGTGTGCTCGCTTTCAAGCGGCACCTAAAGAATCACATAGGAAGGCGGTCTTTAGGATACTTAGGTATCTTAAGCATACCCCTAGTGTGGGCTTGTGGTACCCTAAAGGTGCAAAATTCCATCTTGTGGGATACTCGGATTCGGACTTTGCCGGATGCCGCGTGGATTGCAAGAGTACCTCCGGTGGGTTCCACTTGCTTGGGCGTTCCCTAGTATCTTGGTCAAGCGAGAAGCAAAATTCCGTCGCCTTGTCCACGGCGGAAGCGGAATATATAGCGGCCGGTGCATGTTGTGCCCCAATTCTTTATATGAAACAAACCCTTTTGGACTTTGGTATTAAACTTGGTTGTGTGCCTCTCCTTTGTGACAATGAAAGTGCGGTTAAGATAGCTAAAAACCCCGTTCAACACTCCCGCACTAAGCACATTGATATTCACCATCATTTCTTGAGGGACCATGAAGCTAAGGGAGACATCTCATTGCGAGGTGTTAGGTCAGAAGAACAATTGGCGGATATCTTCACTAAACCACTAGATGAGAAAACTTTTTCTAGGCTAAGAAGTGAATTAAATGTGCTAGATGCAACGAATGTCATGTAAGAATGCACTTCATATAGGTCTTGCCTAACTCTCAAAGGATAGGGGTGAGCAAGGGTTAGCTTGGGATGGAGGTTCTTTTGGGTTTTCCCAAGGTTTGGAGAGTGGTTCTCCCTGAAGAAGCCTTTGAAAGGTTCAAACTTGGCAAGATAGATTTATTTTATGCCTTGCATGATGCCTGCCATATAGACTTAAAATTTCTTGCATTATAACAAGTTTGACATTGCATACAGTAGATTGTCACAAAGGGGAACCCACCTCATGAGAAAGAGACTTGTTTGAAATGCAATATCTCAACTCATACAAGGTGGAAAGAACAAAATGTTAGGTGCGTTAATGCCTAGAGGAACATGCTTCAAAGAGATAGAAGTCTTCATACTCTAGCTCACAACGCATGGGCCTTACATTTTATTTGGATAATTTCCTTCCCATTTTCTTCCTTTGGTGTTCTATTTGCTTTAAGGATTAGCCAAGTTATTGGCATATTAGCATTTTTGAGGGGTAAGGGGTTGCCCAAAAGGTCCTAAGACATGTGTTTCTCTTTGCTTGTTTGTTTGGTCAAAGGACATATATGGGATGTTATTGCTCTGTAGTCATCGGATTATCCGATACCTCGGTCAATCCCTCATCAGATCAATTGGTGTTCAATCTCCAAGGGTCAGTTCAGTCAGTATCTCAAATCATCCGACGAGTTCATTCTGAAAAACATCGGTCCATCCGGTGTTCACAATTCTGCAGCTGTGCCAAATTCCACCGATGCTACTTCCTCCCTCGTCGGACCATCCGGTGTCAACATTCCATTTTTGAATACCCTTACTATGCCATTCGACCGATGATCCCATCCTTTAACGTCGGTCCATCCGGTGACAACGGTACCTTTTTGAATATCCTTACTGTATCATTCGACTGATGCTCCCATCGTTCATCATCGATCCATCCGTGTTAAAAGGACGGCTAGGGTTTGGGACCCACTATTTAAACTGACCGCCCCCTCTTCTCTCTCCCGATCCCGTCGCCCGGCCGTCGCTTCCCTCCGCCGCCGAGTCTCAAGCGCCGCCACCACTGCCGCCGGACGCCACCGCCACCCTCCGGCCGCCGCCTCCAAGCGCCGCCGTAGCCGCCGCCTCACCTCCGCCGCAGCTGCCACCGCTGCTCCACCAAGTGCAGTCGCCGCTCTCCCTCGCCACCACAGCGCCCAAACGCTGTCTCCTCTCGTGCACCGCCATTGTCCCTAGCACATCGCCGTTAGGGTTTTCGGCCACATCAATCTTCGTCTTGACATTCGGTGCATTCGACATCGTCAACCTATTTCGCCCGATCGCAATGGCTCGTGACAAGAAGAACAAGGGCAAGGCCATCACGGAGCCGGCCGCGAAGAAGCAAAAATTGTTGACGGAGGAGAAGAAGGCGTTGATGGCCGCTCGCGCCGCCGAGGAGCGTGAGTGTGGCCGAGGAGGATCGCTTAGGATCCGCGAGGCTCGTCCGAGGCAGCCTCCTATGATTGATGACTCCGAGGCCGAAGAAGAGCCGATAGAGCCTCTCGTCCATCGGCGCTCAGCCCGAACCTGTGGGGGTCATCCTGCGGTAGCTCCACGTCCGAGACCGACGGCTGCAGATCGTCGTGAGGATAGGGAGGCCCAGTGAGCTATCTACGAGATGGACACCACTGTCCATGTTGCTGAAGGAGTCCGGTTGACCGACTACCAGAAGATGAAGGCCAAGCAGCTTCGCAGACTCAGGTGGAGTGTGCTGCTTGAGGAGTGGTACCCGCAGCCCCGGGAAGCCCTTGTAGACAGTCGTTTCTGGACTGTGATGCAGGCGTCTCTCTACGAGACTTACAGACGCCGAGGCCACAAGTTGTTCCAGCACAACTTCTTGGACTGGGATCAGCTCGCTCTGGCTGCCGAGACAGAGATTCAACCTTATTCGAGAGGTACAGAGGTCTGGTGCAGCTAGTGTCCTATGAGAGGAGTGCCTACGTGGAGGATTGGGTCCGCGTATTCTACGCCACCCTCTACGTCTCTGAGGGCAGAAGATCAATTGATTTCATGTTCATGGGACAGCACTATCACCTGATGAGGTAGACGCTGGCACAGCTGCTAGGAGTGGACTTGCATGACACCTGCGTGCATGAGAGGGTCTACGGTCTGGCAGATCCGCCGAGGAGGCCGCTCACTGGAGGAGTGGCACCAGCTCTGGAGGAGATCCGTTCTTTGTATGGTCCTACCTTCTCTCCAGACCAGCCGAGGGTACCATCTCTGTTGACCCCAGCTGCGCGCACAGTGCACCTCGCCTTGCGCCGCATGCTCTTGCCGAGGTCAGGCAACTTGGAGGGGTTTACCAGCTTACATCAGACTCTCCTCTTCTACATCATGAACGGGATGGAGTTCGACATAGTGGACGTCCTCATATGCAAGATGGAGGACGTGATCACAGATGGAGTGGGGATGATGAGGCAGCTCGTGTATGGACACTGGATCAGCTACCTGCTCACCATGATGGTCCCTGAGGAGTCCGCTGTGCATGACCGCCTCACTGACGAGAGCGTCACACGGTTTAGACACTACCGTGCTCCAGCTCCTTGAGACCGCCGACTTGGCCGTCTAGTCGAGCGTCAGGTCAGGGCTCGTCTTTCTGAGGAGGACTGGTCGGACTTGGAGAAGGAGGATGAGAGGCTAGCTGAGGCAGAGGCACAGGGTGAGGACCTGCAGCACATATGGTCCGAGAGCGACACCGACGACAATGTCGAGGAGTACTTTCCACCTCCTCCCTCACCCAGGCAGCACGACGCGGAGGCTGGAGGCTCTACAGTGCCACCACCTACTCCACCTCCCGTCACTGAGGCACAGGTCACTCAACCGTCAGAGCTGACTTCGCTCCTCCAGCAGATGGTTGAGAAGCAGCGTCTGGACAGGCTGGCAGCTGAGCAGGCCCGAGCGGAGCAGGCTGCCCGCCTCCTTGAGCTCCAGCAGCAGCAGGAGGAGATGCAACGTCAGATCGCCCGTGAGAGGCATGAGGACATAGACCGGCTGACTGGACTCATCGACCAGATGCACCAGCGCACCCTCGTCCAGCAGCAGCAGACGCAGCAGGCGATGATGGGTATCCTGGGGTTGATCACCAACCTCTACACCCAGACCGGGATTGCCCTCCCGTCGCAGCTGCCAGGAGTCGTTCCACCACCACCAGTCCTGGCTCCAGCTGCCACTCCGGTGCCGTCTACGCCGATTCCCTCCATCAGCATGTCTCCAATTCTGGCTCCAGGTGCTCCGATTCACTCCCCGCTGCCGGCCACGACACTGTTTCAGCAGACACCGGCCTCCATCGTCAGTGCCCCTGTTCCAGCAGCTCCTACACAGCAGGCACCAACGGTGGCTCCTACGGCTCCGGCAGCTCCTTCCACCGCTACTCCATCCAGCAGCTCCGACGACAGCAACGGTGACCAGTTCGTCATCGCGCCTAGTACTCAGGATCCTTAGCCACTCGGATCACTTTTTGGTGTCTTGATGCCAAAGGGGGAGAAGAGTTAGAGGAGTCAGGGGGAGGTCTGCTTAGTCTCAGGGGGAGTGTCTTAGTCTCAGGGGAGTCCTTCTTATGAGTCATCTTTTGTAATTTGCAGTTTATCTATATTACATTGTGTAATTCGATGCATTTGGTGTTCATTGAGTACTCTTATGTTAATTAATTGATTGAGCTTTTTCACACTTGAGTTATTGATCGTTTTTGAGGCTTCAAATGTTATGTGTGATATCTTATATTCATTACATATCCATTTAAGTTTCATTCTACCAAACTCATTACTATTGCGCTTTAATTGTTGTGTTGTCATCAATCACCAAAAAGGGGGAGATTGAAAGCATCTAGGCCCCCATGAGGTATGGTTTCGGTGATTAATGACAACCATTGGATCAACCATTGGATCATTTGAGCAAGACACAAAAATTCACTTAGAAACAACCCGAAGCAAACAAAATCAACTCACCAGATCAACCGATGATACCTCAGAACAACACATCGGTCGAGTTGGTTCAGCTGAAGAAGAAGACCTCAGAACAAAGCACTCACCGGATCATGCGATGTGAATGGCTCATCTACATCGGTCCATCAGTACAGTTTGCAATATCATTGGACCAAGTGTAGCACCGGATCATCCGATGTACAGAGAAGCACACATCGGTCGATTACTCCAGTAAGCATCATGTTAGAGAAAATTCTGGAGGAAGAGCCACCGAATCATCCGATGAGAAGACAGGATCAACATCGGTCTACCAACGGTCATATCTGACACAATGACGTCAGCTAAAGTAACTAGACCGATGATAACTAAAGGGGAGACATCGGATCATCCGGTGTTCACAGTAAAGTTCTGTCAGCCTACTTTTCCAATGGCTATTTCGGAGAGGCTGGCTATAAATACCCCCTAATCCTGTCATTTCGTTAAGTCTTGATCACCAGACGCAATCAACACATCCACAAGCATTCAAGACCAAGAGCAATCACCTCCACATCATTTCGATCACCTATACACCAAGATTTAGGCTAGAACTAGCTAGAGAGAGAGCTTGTGTGCCTCCATTCTGGGTGAGTGGACTCTCTAGGATAGTGAGAGAGCCTCAAGGGAGTGCCCTTGGTGTTTGTAACCGCGAGGAGACTTTCGGAGCTTGGCAAGGCGTTTGTGGAAGCCCGGAAGGTCGAAGTTGTTCAAGGCTTGAGCTCCACCTTGCCTAGTGAGGCAAACGGAGAGGAATAGTGAAGACCCCTCGTCTCGGTGACTTGGGTGTGGCAAAACCCTTTGGTGGGTGCCACAACGTGGATGTAGGAAGATCTTGACGATCTTGCTGAACCACGGGATAAATCCTCGTGTCTCCTCGGGAGTTTGCATCCTTCTCCTTTCCCTTACTTTTATGTATTTTATATTCTGCGAAGTTTTTATCTATTAGAATGCATAGATAGTTTGCGTAGGGAATTGGGCTTTAGAAATTAGGTTTTTATTGCTTAGAATTTTTCAAAAGAAGCCCAATTCACCCCCCCTCTTGGGCATTCGGTCCTTACAGTGGTGTTACAGCATTATTGCCATGGAACACAATCGTTGCATTAGGATCTGTTGCCACGAATTACTAGTTCGTGGCGTTACAACTTTATTGCCACGAAACACAGTCGTTGCATTAGGATTTGTTGCCACGAATCGGCAAACAATTGCATTTGTACCATAATGCAATGAAACAGAATCGTTTCATTAGGATGTGTCGCCACGATACTCTGGTTCGTGGTGTTAGTATCAATGGCCACGGACCCTAATCGTAGCACTTAGGATGTGTGGCCACAATTCACTTTTTCGTGGCGTTAGGATACTAATGCAGCGAAACACAATCATTGCATTAGGATGTCTTGCCACGATTCACTGGTTCGTGGCGTCAGGATGCTAATGTAACAGACCACAATCGTTGCATTAAGATCTGTTGCCACGAATTACTAGTTCGTGGCGTTATAGGATCTATCGCCACGGAACACAATCGTTGCATTAGGATGTATTGCCACAACACTCTGGTTCGTGTCGTTAGTATCAATGGCCACAGACCCCAATCGTAGAAATTAGGATGTGTGGCCACGATTCACTTTTTTGTGTCATCAGGATACTAATGCAATGAAACACAATCGTTGCATTAGGATGTCTTGCCACGATTCACTGGTTCGTGGCGCTAGGATATATCACCACGGGACCACAATCATTGCATTAGGATCTGTTGCCACGAATTACTGGTTCGTGGCGTTACAGGATCTATCGCCACGGAACACAATTGTTGCATTAGGATGTGTTGCCAGGATACTTTGGTTCATGGCGTTAGTATCAATGGCCACGGACCCCAATCGTAGCAATTAGGATGTGTGGCCACGATTCACTTTTTCGCGGCGTCAGGATACTAATGCAACGAAACACAATCGTTGCATTAGGATGTCTTGCCACGATTCACTGGTTCGTGGCGTTAGGATCTATCGCCACTGGACCACAATCGTTGCATTAGGATGGAGCTACATGAAGTTGAATCCGAGGACACGTCTTGTATACTCCCATTCAGTGCTTCCATGCGTGCTCCTACTTAAGTGTCATGATTTTATTGGCCCTTTCATTTACCTAACAAAATATCTGATTTAACTTCAACCAATTAGATGATGACACATAAGCGTGGAGTACGCATGGAAGCACAAACGGGAGCACCGAAGTTGCATCCCCAGATGGTTGCCACATACGTTCACACTCAAGGGTGCACTGTACGGTTCCCGCGACTGTAGCACCCTGCCCTGATGATTGCCACGTACGTGAGCGCACCGAATCTTGCAGGGCGCACGGGCACACATGAACTCCACGTCCGGACTTTGCTCAGCGATCCGAATAACTCGACGCTCAACGTGCACGATCGATCATCATGCGCACGAATAATATTATGAATTATCAACTTTGATGATTCAATAATCTCAATCAAGTTTCATCCAACCTACCAACGAAAAATTTGATCGTCCAGTCCATCCAACCAAACGTTAATTTGGATGATCCAAGACATAAAGAAATGGATGATCTATCTCCAATCGAACTTCGACATCAAACCAAATGCAATTGATGACTGAGCACTTTGTCACATGTCACTAGAGTGTACGCACAAATGAAAAATACACGGCCTCAACACCGGGTTTAGGGTGCATCATGGATTAACCACATGACCTGAGCAAACACTCACGTAATTATCATACACCTGCAAGAGCAACCATCTGGCCGCATCCACCAACGCATCCCGACCCTGCAAAAGGATGACGAGCAGCGGCAGGTGAACACGTTGCAGCGCCGGCGCAATGGAAAATGGTGGCAGCGGACGGTGACGTACCTAGATGTTGGCGTAGTCGACCTCGCACATCTTCCGCGAGTTGTTCACCTTCCTTGGCGAGCTGAACCACACTGGCAGGAACTCCTCAGTTTCGAAGTCGAAGCATGACTTGGAGAAATGGGCCACCAATGCATCCTGACCCTGCGAAAGGATGACGAGCAGCGGCAGGTGAACACCATGCAGCGGCGGTGCAATGGAAAACGGTGGCAGCGGACGGCGACATACCTGGATGTTGGCGTAGTCGACCTCGCACATCTTCCGCGAGTCGTTCACCTTCCAACGGAAGCCATGCAGGTGCTTCATCCACAGCCAGAACGTCGCATCTGGCGATGTGACGTTGACAATGCAGTAGCCCTTGTGGCCTCGGACCTTGGCAAATGCACCAAACGAGGTTAATGATCAATCAGTAAAAGACCAGAGCTTGATTAGTATAATCACATATTTCAAAGCATAGGCGTGGTACTTGAAGTCAAATGGAACGTGAATAAAATCGTAAAACAGACTTGACGAGGCCAACTGCAATTTTCGCGTTCTCATCAGCGCAGTGCTGATCAATGATTTTCATTACTTTTTACCTCCTGACGACTCAGTGCTGGACTAACGACATTGATGATCTGCAACATACTCAACGATGTAAAACATCAGGTATTAACGCATCAACAACGGCTAGCAGCAAGTAGATTTAAAAGTATGTTGCGGATCATTAGCGTCCTCAGTCCAGAAGCAGGGTAGAAGCGGCGCTGTGGCCGCCGCGAACTCGAGAACGGATGAGGAGAAGGCTCATCACCAATGGATCGAGGGGACGGAAGCTACACGACCGCTATGGGCGATGAGCTTTCCCCTCGATCCGTTCTCGAGTTAGGGGTGGGCCGGCGGTGGGCGCGCAGGGGCGGCGGGCTGGCGGCAGAGCTGGGGGCACGGCGCGGGGGTGCGGCAGGCGACGTTGTGCGGCAGGGCCGCAGAAAATTTATTTCCGCCCACCTAGGCCTAGAGCCGAGCCTGCCTTTAAGACCATCCGCAGTGGTTCACGGTAAAGCGGTGATGGGACGCGGAGTGGTTCCAATTGAATTCAAAGATGCGCATGCGGGATGCATAACCTTTGCAGTACTGCAGGTGCATTAACAGTCATTGACATGTGGGCCCCACGTCTAGCTGGACCCACATGTCAATGACTGTTACTGCACCTGCAGTATCGCAGGTGATTTCAACACATGCGCTGCATGCGTCTAAGGCGCCTCGGTGACTGGCGCGCACGTAAGCTCGATGCGCCCGGTCGTATCAGCCGCCTGTACAAAATGGCTACGGCTTGAACGAAGGACGAAACCTTATGCGGCAAACAGCAACGTATAATACTTCCTCCGCCCCAACTCAACTCTATTTCTGTTTTGGTCGAACTAATTACCTTTGACAAATGATTTATATGGAATTTATTAACTTCAATAACATGTAGTAGTAGATTGTATATTATGGAAATATTTTCATAATGAATCAAAAAGTACAATTCTTGTATTGTTAAAACAGATCAAAATTGCATAAATCTGAAAGATAGATTTGACGAAACCTAAGACTTCCCTTTGAAAAAGTTTTATACTTTACATTAGTTTTACATATGTAATATGCACATAGGATATATCAATAAATAGTTTTGCAAAAAAAAACATGCAGGAGAAATATGTATATCCCATATATATGCTACTACTACGTAAATTAGTGGTGGGCAAATAAACCGATAGCAAAAAACCGAAACCGATAAAATCGAGACCGAAACTGAAAAGACCGAAATATCGAGTATCGGGTACTTTTCGGGTAGCAAATATAAATAACTGAAAAATAAAAGTTTGGTTCGGACGGATGAATTTTGTGGAGCTACATGTCACGTACTTAATTATACTAAAAATCATCTTCTTCGCTGTCGTCCCTCCACAATGGAGCCACATGACCATCATTGGTATATGTATCTCGTCGTCGTCGTCCTCTTCATTTTCTGATGCAACTCCATCTACCTCAAACCGATCACCTGAAGTTGTTATTATAAGAGTGGAAGCATCACCGCTGGCTCCCTCAATGTCATTCCTAGCCCAAGCGGTCGTATCCTCATTATTGATATAATCAGTAAGAAGATCATCATGAAATGTCTCAGCCTTCATCATCTCAGTCACATTTTTTTCTCTGTCTCCAAAGGGCATGGCAAAAAGGTTTCGTGGCTTCGTTTTAACAACTGTAGCCCATTTAGGATGCTTCACACTTGCAACATAAAAAACTTGTTCTGCTTGGGAGGCTAGAATGTAAGGCTCATACTGGAATCGAAACAGAGTAGTGTCAACATCTATCATTCCGTATTGATCCTTTTGTAGCCTCTGCTTCGGTTTTGACTGCTTCCAAAAGGCCGATCAAACCATTCACACTGAAATAACAGAACCTCTTGATTTTTTTCGAAATCAACAGCAATGATTTTCTTGGTTACTCCAAAGCAATCATGATCAGTGCCCCGAACAACAATACCACTGTTTTGGATCCGTAAATCTTTTTCCACATCTGCAGTTCAAAAGAAGAAGCCATTGATGAATAACCGACTAAAAAAACATGCCCGGCGATCACGTCCCCTAGATAATGCATACAGATAATTGGTTGCTTTGCCTTCTTTGTGTAATGTTGTAATCTGTACACATTAGTATAACAAGGGTTATCGATGACAAACCAATTTCAGAACACATATTTGTTCAATATTTCATCAAAGTGCAAACTTGCATGTACTTACTCGTTTCTGAAACCAATCAACAAACTCATCTCTATGGTGTTTATCAACATCACGAGAATGAATCTTTTTTAGTTCTTCAATATGCTCACTGAAAAGGGTACAAAACTAAATTAGCCATCTACAATAAGCCATTTATATAGTATACAACATCTGAGTTATACATTATTACTTGATCCATGGAGCGGCCTCTTCAACGTTAGTAATAAGATAATGCCTGATGTTATGTAGTTCCACCATAGTAAGTTGGTCCCATTTATACCCTTTTTTAGAATTATCAACTTCTGTAAATATGTTAGAATTATCAACAGAAGGTTTATTTGTAGCTGCAGCTTCATGACGTTCTGGCCAATAAATCTTGGTGCTGATGTTATCCAAAAACTTATTACAAAAAGGCATACACTCTTCGGCAATATATCCCTCAGCTATAGAACCCTCCGGGTGAGCTTTGTTACATACATACCTCTTCAATGTACCAAGGTACCTCTCAATTGGATACATCCATCTGTAAGAAACAGGTCCACCCAACCGTGCTTCTTCGGCAAGATGGGTTGGAAGATGTACCATGATATCAAAGAAAGCGGGAGGAAACAACATCTCAAGCTTACAAATTGTTTCAGGAATTTGTTTGCTCATCTTGTCCAAATCTGGTTTCGCAAATTCTTTAGAACAAATTCTAGAAAAGAATGTGCTAAACTCAATTAAAGGTGCAACAACCTTTTCAGGCAATATATTACGTATTGCAATAGGAAGGAGCTTCTGAAATATAATATGGCAGTCATGAGTTTTTAGACCCGATACCTTACATGCTTTTATGTCCACACATCTCTTGATGTTTGAGGCATAACCATCGGGCACCTTCACATTCCCCAAAAACTTGCATAAGGTGGTCTTCTCATCTTTGCCCAAAGTATATAATGCTGGTGGGAATGTCTACTTGCTCTTTATGAACTTCAGATGATGATCTGGCCGTATACCCATATCCTTCATATCAGGACGAGCTTGTAGACTATCTTTTGTTTTACCATCCATAGCAATCAATGTCCCCAATATGCTATCACAAATGTTTTTTTCAATGTGCATGACATCCAAGTTATGCCTTATTAGCAATGTCTTCCGATAAGGGAGGTCGAAAAATATACTTTTCTTCTTCCAATTATGCCATCTATTTTCCTCGTTGTGCTTTCTCTTATTTTTCGTCGGTCCAAAACTCACTTGATCAAAACACTCGTACTGTTGGAGTACTTCGTCACCAGAGAGTGATGTTGGAGCCTCTCTATTCTCTGCCTTGTTGTTGAAAGAACCTTTGTTTCGACGCCATCTGTGATCCTGAGGTAGGAAACGACGATGACCCATGTAACAATGCTTTCATCCATATTTCAACCAGAAGGCATCAGTGTTTATATGGCAGTATGGACATGCTAGCTTCCCTTTTGTGCTCCATCCACATAGCATTGCATATGCTGGAAAATCATTTATTGTCCACAATAAAGAAGCTCACATGACAAATGTCCCTTTCTTTAAACTGTCATATGTTTCAACACCATCAGACCATAATTTCAGTAGCTCATCAATCAAAGGCTGCAGATACACATCAATGTTGTTTCCAGGTGACTTTGGCCCAGGAATTATCATTGACATCACCCAATAAGACTGCTTCATACACAACCAAGGTGGTAGATTATAAGGGATTAGAATCACAGGCCATGTACTATAAGAAACATTCATTACTCCAAAAGGATTGAAACCATCAGATGCTAGCCCAAGTCTTATGTTGCAAGGATCAGATGAGAATTTTGGGTCAATGCTATCAAAATGCTTCCATGCTTTCGAATCGGCGGGATGACGTAATATTCCATCATCAACACGACCTTCTTTGTGCCAGCGCATGTTTGATGCCGCTGATTCTCCCATATAAAACCTTTCTAGACGAGGAATGAGAGGGAAGTAACATAGAATCTTGCGTGCTACAAGCTTCTTGGATTTTATACAAGGTAAAGACTCTCTTGCATCCCCAGTAGTACTTTTTTTCCATCTTAATTCACCACATTTTGGGCAACTATTCAGCAGAGAATAGTCCTTCCGGAATAACACACAGTCATTGACACATGCGTCGATCTTTTGGTAGTCCATCCCGAGGTCAGGAACAACCTTCTGAAGTTTATCAAGTGTATTAGGAATGCAGTGGCCCTTTGGAAGCTCAAATGTGAATAGTTCAAGTAACATCTCACAAGCTACTTTGCTCATACCAGTTAAACACTTTATCTGGTAGAACCTGATAAATGTAGGATAATTGGGTGAGCTGCAAACAACCTGGATACAACTCCTTTTTGGCATCAGTTAATAAGTCATATAATTTCTTTGCATCCCCAGTTGGCTCCTGCAGGTTTATAGCATTTTCTTGATCATCAACATCTGCTGAAGTACCACCATGATCAGTGCCTCTAAGTATACTGGACAACATATTTTGCATAGCACCATCATCAGAAATTATCTCCTCATTATTTGCTGATTCCTCAGCAATATTTTCCTGAACTCATATTTCACCATGGTGTATCCAACAAGTATAATCCAATAACATCCCATTTCTGAGCAGGTGTAAATGAACTCCCTTGTGTGTCTTGTGGCAAATATTACGAAATCTCGTGCAAGTACAAGGCATAGTTCCTCCTTCACGAGTGCCCTGAAATGCAAAATTTAAAAATGACATCATTCCATCCTGCCACTCCCTCGTATGCCTGTCTTTTCCAATCCATGTTTTATCTTCTGACATCGCTTCCTACAATTCAATCAGCCATCAGCCTATCCGTAAGAGGATAGATGTACAAGAACACATTATGTGAGCAATTGTACCTAGCTGTTGTTACTCCACGCGCTGCGGCCGGCGGATTCTCCTACAAGCGTGGTGGCCGGCGGATGCTCCTCCAAGCGTTGCGGCCGGCGGTTGGTCCTCCAAGCTTGGCGGCCGGCGGATGCTCCTACAAGAGTGGCGGCCATCGGATGCTCCTACAAGCTGGCGGCCGACAGATGCTCCTCCAAGCTTGGTTGCCGACGGATGCTCCTCCAAGCGTAGCGGCCGGGGATGCTCCTTGAAGCGTGGCGGCCGGCGGATGCTCCTCCAAGCGTGGCAGCCAGCGAATGCTCCTCCAAGCGTGGCGGCCCGCGAATGCTCCTACAAGCGTGGCGGCCAGCGGATGCTCCTACAATCGTGGCGGCCGGCGGATGCTCCTACAAGCGCGTTGCGGAGAGGGGGCCAGTGTTTCGGGTCGAAGGGTACCATAATAAAATATTATTTTCGTTTCTTATTTTCCTTCTTCATTCGGCGTGACAAAAATTTCCCACCGCGGCAGGCAGGCAGACAGGACGAAAAAGCTGGGCCGCTTGTTATTTGTGGGCTGAAACTGTGCTGATTCACTTTATATTCAAGCTGGGCCTTTGCGCATTCATCACACTTCCACAGAGCCGAAGGCCTCGAAAGGTCCAGTCCTATCACCGGATTTTCGTGAGATCCTCAAGGGACACTGCTTCCGATGTTTGGCCTATTCATCCTTGCCTTCTTAAACCACCCGCCCCCCCTATTGCTTCCAGGCTCAAGTTCCCAACTGATTCCCATCCATGCTCCCATGTGTTGCCTGAGAAGTCCTTTGCCTCTGTTGTCGCAGCACCATGCCTCGCAACCATGTTATACGCGAGCAGGTACCTGCAGGCTCACCGTCCCTGCGCCCTCGCGAGGGGCAATGCACGGTGGTCAACAATCGCCTCATGACGAGGGAGTTTATAAGTTTGCACTGCCAAGCAGCTGTTCTGGGACGCAGAGGAGGTCGCAGCGAGGCGATGCCCATGGAGATCACCCTGGCCATCCATCACAAACTTGAAATCCGGCATTGGGCTTTCACCGTGTCCACGTCTGGGATGGTGAGTTCCTGGTGCGGTTCACCCGTGATGACTATTGGGAGCTTGCCATCAAGACGACAATCATCTCCATGCCGGATGATAACCACTACTTCCGGCCATGGATCTTTGGCGTCGGTGTGCCGATCCTCGGGTGGTTCTTCCACGTGCAGGTTGTCATCGAGAACCTCCCTCTGCATGTCTAGTCTGCAGAGAGCATCAGACAGGTTCTGGGTGACGTCTTCCTGTTTGATCACTTCGATGCTTCCACTTACCACCGGGAGCATGCTGACTTGTGCACGGTCGTTGGATGGATGAAATACCCCAGCCTCCTGCCTCGGGCCAAAATGGCCACCTTCTTTGCAGGAAGTGATGGATGGACTGGGAGTGACGGCGGGCCACCCGGGGAACCTTTCAACCATGCCGCAGTGGTCCGGCCTAGAGGCTTCACGACGGAGCTCATCATCCACCTGGATCACTACCTCGACTATACACCGCCGGTCCACCCCAACTCCCCGGCCTCCTCGTCATCAGGCGACTCTTCCGACGGACATTCCTCGGTGTCCTCTAACTCTTCGGGGGACACCTTCCTGCGGCCAAAGAGATTCTACTGGCGGCATGGGGAAGTGGATGAGGCGGATAAGAAGCTCTTTTAGTATGGCTACCAAAGTGTCCTAGCTCATGTGTTACGTTTCCTATGGAAACTAAGAATCCATTACAAATCCTATCCTTCAAAGGGAGCCTATGTTTGAGAGGATTACGACTGGATTAATTTCCGTGAAAAGATTTCCTATTTAACATTTCAGTTGTCCTTCCTTTTTTAAAACATTTTCTTCCTCGTATTGTCTTCACTTTTTTCTTTCCAGTCCTAGCTACTGGCCTGTTGCATTTTCCTGTTACTACAAATTTACAGACCGCTTTGCGGGCCCTGCTGCAGGCGATCTCCTGGCAACTCCACCGGTTCGGGGACAAGGAGGGTTTGGCAATCGGAAAATTTGAACTAATTTTGCACAGATAGTACATCCATGAACATGAACACCAAGTACATTTAACTTAAAAACATTACTCCCTCCGTCCCAAAATACTTGTCCCTTTCGATGGAGGGAGTATCTCCGTCCCAAAATTCTTGTCGCTTTGGATGGAGGGAGTATATTACAGACACAATAAAAGATAAACTACAACTAAAACCATGAAACGGAAAACTACAACTAAAAACATGAAACGAAAAACTACAACTAAAAACATGAGAAGAAAACACCTAAATACTACTCTACTCAACCTCCACCTCCTCCTCCTCGGGTGGGTCCTCGGGCTCCTGACCCTCCTCTAGCGCCTCGGGCTTCGGCGGTGGAAGGTGACCCAGTCTCAAGGCTGCCGCCACGATGAGGTTGCAATGACCCACGACGCCGAGCTCGGCCGCCATTGTCTCCCAGAGGGAGTCGAGACGAGAGGCCACGTGCGAGAGGCCGAAGACATAGTGGCCCGTGGTGTCCATTCCAGTACTTTGTGGAAGGGTACCAAGCCAAGGCGTTCCATGGAGTGAGATGTATCCGTAAATACATCTCGGTCCATGTTGAACAGTAGGGTATCCTTCACGCGCGGCGGCAAGGGGGGGTCCAGCCGCGGCCGCTTACCGGCGGCCGGGTCCCTCGGCGAGCTCGGTGGCGGAGGGTTGCTCGAGCTCGAAAGATTTTGCTGTATACTAGCCGCGGCTAGGTTTTGTGGAGAGAAGAGAGGATGTTGGAACGGTTGTGCGGAAAAGATGATGGCGTGGGTGACCATCTTATACCCCCTCCGTCCCAAGTGAACTCTATTTTTAGGATTCAAACCGCACATTAGTCAACACATAAAATTACCCTAACACCCTTCATCAATACATATCCTCCCACTTTCCATTCAATACCAGCAAGTTGCTACGGCAACAAAGGACAGTAGCTGAAAATGTGCAGAGCAAACAGCTGACATGACCATACAGTGAAAGTAAAGTTGAGCTGGGACAAAAAAAATTGGCTGGAAATAACTGCCCACACACCACCATCCCTCTCCTCCGTGCGTACTAAAAATCACCTGGCGTCTCATCGTCTTCTCTGCGCGTACTAATAATGAGTAGTAAGACGACACACCATCCTCTACTCTGCCACACACACCATCCTCTTCTCCGCGCGTACTCTTCCTCTCCGTCGCGCACGCCCTCATTGGTTCCCTTTGAAGACCATTGAGTTCCCCTTGCCGCACAATATTGCGGTCCTGATCACGGGGTGGGTCGCCGCAACCTCCACCCAGCCCATGCACGACCTCTCCAGTCTGCGCGCCACCTGCAAGGCCATGCATGCGGCGTGCCGTGATCCCGCTGTGGGCAGGCGCGTGGCGCTGGAGCGGGAGAGCAGCTGGGAGTGGTTCCAACGGAACGGGAACGGGAGCTACGACGCCCTCGTGGAGCGCCTGGCCAACATGGGCAACCCTCATGTGTGCTACGTCACCGGGTTCGACCTCGTCTTCAACTATGGCCGCGCGCAGGCACAACGGGGCATCCAGTTCCTTGCCCGGGCGGCTGCGAACGGCCACAAGGTGGCGGCCTACATCCTCGCCATGCTCCGCTACGACACCGACCGCCGGGACTGCGATGCCCTCGAGTATATCCGGCAGGTCGAAGGCGAGGCCCATGTCGGCGACAACGCGGTCAGGTCCGTCGCGATGAATAGGACCAACACGGAGTGCTGCCGGTGTCGAAATCAAGCCATGCAGAGGCTCGACGTTTCCGTGAGCTAGAGGTTACTGCGTAGGCCTCCTCCGGGACTGCCGCCGGTGGCGCTGCCCGACATTGACGATGACGTTTGCCGCTGCCCAACAGTGGAGAACCAGGGGCCTGCCCGCTGCGGCCGGCGAGGGTGGTACGAGTGGACCGTCTTCTGTACTGAGAACTGTAGGATTGAGCGTGAGTATGACCTGTTCTGCCATAACGTGTTGTACTCTATGGGTTATATTCCCTCCATTCCCTTTTGGATGCACTACCTCTAGTTCTCCCAATGCCAATGAAAAGTGAACAAGGGGAGTATATAAAATAGACTTGTATAAGGCATGTTGATGTGTTTCTCCTATATATGCATGCTCGTCTCTGATGAATGTTGCACTTGTTGTGTTTCCCCTATGCGCGCTCGTCTTTTGTTTAGCCCCGTTTGCATCAAAGGAAACTCACGGGGCAGTTTAAAGGAATGGATTCCTCCGGAAGTGACACATGTGCTTTAAAAATCTAGGTTCTATAAATTTTGTCTTCACCAATAATAAAGTTATATAAATTGCTACTTCTATACAGGTTTGTAATTAAGTACTACTAGCTATAAACACAGTGATATAAACAAGGATTAAAATAAAGCATACGCATAAAATCTCTTCAACCAGCAACACAGTAATATAAACAAGGAGTAAATACTAGATATAAACATCGACAGAACCAAACAATAGTGTTCAACGTACCATTCCAGGCAAAAAACTAATTAATTTGACAATACTAGCTCTTATGTAATAAAAAAACACAAAATAAACTAATCGGCACATCTAGTCCGCACCACATCTCTTTAAGCAGCACCTTCAGTCCGTCAGCTAGCTCCATGCATCGTCCTGCACCACCACCTTGCTTGGGTCTACCTCCATGCATCCTGCATCACGACAACCTTGATGGACCAATGTCATTGTTTTTAGCAGCAATTAGTTTATGGCATCATCAAATCTGGAGTAATTTTTCTAGATCATTTGGGGCCGAAAAATTAGTTAACACGCTATATATGAGGAGAAAGATTAGGATATTATATGCTACCTGCGCCGTGGACAACATATCCGGCGCTTCATTATTCTTGTCGCCAGGATCATTCTGCCCCAAGTCATCTGGAGCAGCAGGCGGAGGACCTTGATCATAAGGATAAGGACCAGGCAAGATTGGTCTGTGGTAAGGGTGGGGGTTGCCATCAAAGGCAGAGGGTCCTCCTCATCACCCGGAAGGTAGTCCACAAAATCAAGACCTAGGACGTAAACTTGTATAGTTCATGAACATTCTTCCCCGCCGACTTCGTTGCCTCTCCTAAGAACAAGGCTTCGCGGGATGTCAAGTGGATTATCTACCATCACCAGCAGAATGACCCTAGTCGGGTTTGGATCATTTTCATCCCAATGAAGCAACTGGCCAAAACTGGAGCAGGTTTGTTCAATAAACCTTCGCTCATTTAGATCCAGAGGATAACCAAGTAGCAAAATCCAACACCTTCTAGTAAACTGCGCACGATGCATATTAAGACTTGCCTCATCATGTTTTTCAAATCTGAACTCCCGATTCCTGACCACGTGGGGATTTGCTAGGACCAAAGCATCTCTCTCAATTTTGTTTCTTAACTTGTAGTACACGCCAATCCCATGGGGATGTGCACCATAAGTAAATACGTGCATTCTTGCCTGATCTTGGATGTACACTGCAATCTGGTCCATAAATTCATTACGCTGGGCAGGAGTTAGTACCTCATTTGTGACCGCAACCGCATATTCCTCATTTTTCTTCGTGATTTCGCCAGATATGTGGCACATGCTTCTGGTACTTCTCATAGGACCACCATCTTCTGGGATCATCAGCCGCGGACAAAACCGACGGGGGCCGATGGAGAAGTTTGCCATTAATGAGCGACGAGCGGTGAAGAAACAAATCTGCCTAATAGAAACAAAGGGTGTACTACTAGTATTTGGAGGTTGCACTTTCTTGGGAGTCTCCGGAGTACTCCTATATTATAAAGCGACACAACATGGAACCGCCGCACATCCCCTGCAGTACTGCAGGTGCAGTAGCAGGGGCTGACATGTGGGTCATATGGACATTGTAATGATGACACCGCGTATAGGGGTAACTTCCGGCCTGTTCCAGTCCGTGCAATAATAACATCGCGAGTCTCGCGTTTGTTCAGATTTTTGCAGGAAAACAACATGACAAAACGTGAAAAGAAAAAATATCAAAAAAAAACAAGAGAAACACAACATCATGACTGGAGATGTTTTTTGATTCACGCACGAAGTGGGTTAAAGGTTAAAACTTGGCGTCGTTAAAGGAGATGTTTTTCGATAAAAGGAGAATTTTTTGATAATACATTAGACACATTGTTCATGAACATAAAAGACATATTACATTCACATACTACCAACACATATATTACAGACAAGAGTAAAGAAAACATGGACGAAAAACACGTAGAAACAAGAACAAAACTACTCCTAATGCTATTCTACTCGGAGGCCTCGTCCACCTCCTCCGTCGCGCGTGCCGCAACCGACGCATCCTCCGGCGGCTCTGCCTCCGCCTGCGGCAGCGGCGGTGACTTCTCTTCCGTCTCCACACCGAGCTTACAGGCGATGCTGTGCAGAGTCTTCTAGCGGCCCAGTACCCCAGCAACCTCCGCGATCGTCTCGTGGAGGGCGTCGAGACGAGCGGCCACAAAGCTTAACCCGAGCAAGTAGTAGCCGGTGGAGTCCATGCTGGGGAGCTGGGGAAGCCTCCCAAGACCCAGACGGCGACAGATGAGAGATGTATTGTTAAAAACATCCCGCAACATTGTGTCCAGCGCTCTTGCATGTTCGACGGCGGAGGACACATCGTCTTTCACATCTTTAATTCGGCGCGTTAATTCGTCGATGCGGGCTGTAAAGAGGTGAACAGTCTCCTGTAACCAGTTAGGATGAGGAGATGCGGGCGTCGCCATCAGTTCCACCAGCATTGCCGGCAGCGATGGAAACAGAGAAGGAGGATCGGAGGACGTCGATGGCCTAGAGCGCTTCAGCGTGGGGCTACCCATTTGTGTGGCAACGGAGGTGCAGAGAAAGAGCGAGAGGTGGCCGATGGTGGCGGGGGGATAAGTTTGGAGACTAGGATCTAAGGAGCGGTGCGGCAGAGAAGCAAGAGAATGGTGAGCCTTTATAGCGGGTTGTCGTCTAATAGCGACCATGTGGTGAGGGGTCCCCGTCTCCAGGCGTCGGTTTTCCACAGGCGGTTTTTAACTTTATCTCAGGCGGGTTTTACTAACCAACCGTCTGATGAGATATTTAATCAAGCATATTAATTAAGAAGAAGTAAATATCGTCACAAGCGGTTGGTACTTAATAACCGCCTAATAAGATGTTTATCTCAGGCGGGTATTACTTACCAACCGCCTGAGATAATGCCCGATACTATTCTTCAGTTTCCTTATCCCTTGCTTCTTTTTTATTTAGATTTCAATATAAATACTCAAACATGTTTAGATTCTGCAAATTGTGTCCAAATTCGATGATTCTTTCTTCTACATTTGTATAAAATTAACATCTACCACCTGAACAAAATATTTTAAAACTTGTATAGGTGACATTGTAATGTTTTGGTAAATATCAAATTAATTTCTACTCACATATTATTCACATTTGTGTATCTCATAAAAAAAAGATCCTTCACTCAAATTTGTTTGTATGAACATATTTGTATCATTTATACATGTATGAATTTTTTTAAAAGCATTCCAACATGTCAAACTTCAAATTATCCATCATTCTAACTAAACGCTCATATACATATGAGGCATTCATCAAATTATGAACACACATTGATTCAAAAAAATCTCAAAAAATTCATAGAGGTTGGTATGATGAGTAAAAATGTCCAATGAAAAAATAAATGAAAAAGGCATTATATTCATCAAGATAGAAAAATAAAAAATAGCATTTGTTGTATGTTTTTTATGTTCTGACCAATTTCAAAAGATTTATGAAGTGAAATTTAATGGTAACCTTTACTTATCAACAATATTACAAGAAAGTGGAATTTTGCCTTTTTAAAGGACCCAAATTTAATCAAGAATATTAATTAAGAAGAAGTAAATATCTTCACAGGCGGTTGGTATTTAATAACCGACTGAGAAGATGTTTATCTCAGGTAGGTATTACTTACCAACCGTCTGAGATAATGCCCGATATTGTTCTTCAGTTTCCTTATCCCTTGCTTCTTTTTTATTTAGATTCTAATATAAATACTCAAACATGTATAGATTCTGCAAATTGTGTGCAAATTCGATGATTCTTTCTTCTACATTTGTATAAAATTAACATCTACCACCTGAACAAAATATTTTAAAACTTGTATAGCTGACATTGTAATGTTTTGGTAAATATTAAATTAATTTCTACTCACATATTATTCACATTTGTGTATCTCATAAAAAAAAGATCCTTCACTCAAATTTGTTTGTATGAACATATTTGTATCATTTATACATGTATGAATTTGGTTAATTTTTTAAAAAGCATTCCAACATGTCAAACTTCAAATTATCCATCATTCTAACTAAATGCTCCTATACATACGAGACATTCATCAAATTATGAACACACATTGATTCAAAAAAATTTAAAAAAATCTGAAAAAAATCATAGAGGTTGGTATGATGAGTAAAAATGTCCACTGAAAAAATAAATGAAAAAGGCATTATATTCATCAAATAGAAAAATGAAAAATAGCATTTATTGTATGTTTTTTTATGTTCTGACCAATTTCAAAAGATTTATGAAGTGAAATTTAATGGTAACCTTTACTTATCAATAATATTACAAGAAAGTGGAATTTTGCCTTTTTAAAGGACCCACATTTAATCAAGAATATTAATTAAGAAGAAGTAAATATCTTCACAGGCGCTTGGTATTTAGTAACCGCCTAAGAAGATGTTTATCTCAGAAGGGTATTACTTACCAACCGTCTGAGATAATGCCCGATACTGTTCTTTATTCCCTCATCCCTTGCTTTTTTTTATTTAGATTCCAATATAAATACTCAAACATGTTTAGATTATGCAAATTGTGTCCAAATTCGATGATTCTTTCTTCTACATTTTTATAAAATTAACATCTACCACCTGAACAAAATATTTTAAAACTTGTATAGCTGACATTGTAATGTTTTGGTAAATATCAAATTAATTTCTACTCACATATTATTCACATTTGTGTATCTCATAAAAAAAGATCCTTCACTCAAATTTGTTTGTATGAACATATTTGTATCATTTATACATGTATGAATTTTGTTAATTTTTTTAAAAAGCATTCCAACATGTCAAACTTCAAATTATCCATCATTCTAACTAAATGCTCCTATACATATGAGGCTTTCATCAAATTATGAACACACATTGATTCAAAAAAATTTTAAAAAATCTGAAAAAATTCATAGAGGTTGGTATGATGAGTAAAAATGTCCACTAAAAAAACAAATGAAAAAGGCATTATATTCATGAAGATAGAAAAATGAAAAATAGCATTTGTTGTATGTTTTTTATGTTCTGACCAATTTCAAAAGATTTATGAAGTGAAATTTAATGGTAACCTTTACTTATCAATAATATTACAGGAAAGTGGAATTTTGACTTTTTAAATGACCCACATTTAATCAAGAATATTAATTAAGAAGAAGTAAATATCTTCATAGGCGGTTGGTATTTAATAATCGCCTGAGAAGATGTTTATCTCAGGCGGGTATTACTTACCAACCGTCTGAGATAATCTTCTTCTCAGACGAGTTTGAATTACCAACAAACTGAGATAATTAACTTATGATACCGAAGTCTAAGGAACACGATGAACACACAACACATTCATTCATTCACACAGTTGAAGAACACACAAGATACTCATTCATTAACAATATTCAATCACACATCTCACAAAAGAACACACAAGATACATAATATTTACACAAGAACACAAAAGAACACACAAGATACACAAGTAATATTCAATCACATAGATGAACAAAGATAGATTTCATTCATTAACAATATTTACAAAAGAGAAGCAACTAAACACAACAAAGAAAAACTAATTAAATCCTACTCCTACTCCTACTCCTCTTCCTCCTCCTCCACCTCCTCCTCCTCGTCCTCCGGCGGCGACTCTGGCGCCGGTGCAATAGGAGACAGGGCCGGTTGCACCGGCTGCACTGGCGGTGCAACCCCATGGTTGCTAGCCGTCGCCTCCACCAGCATTCTGCGGCCCTCAAGGCCAAGAACCTGGGCCATCGCGGCGAACAGAATGTCGAGACGATCAGCCACCCCCGTGCGGGCGTAGTAGTGGCCGATGGTACCCATTCCAGGATACTCCAGAAGGGTAGCCAGCCCCAAGGCACTCATGGCGCGAGACGTATTGTTGTACGCCTCTCGCGCCATGAGGAGGCGCTGCTGGGTGTTGATCCTCTCGGGGGAGCTGCAACATGGTTTCTTGCAAGGTGGCTCCGTCTGAGGGCTTGGCGGCGAAAGGTCGGCCATAGTGGTGTTGGGTCGTCGGAGCGGAGGAAGATGAAGAAAAGAAGAGGATTCAAAGTGAGCGACGCGCTTGTGGAGAACTAACGGGTGATAGCGCGTCTTTAAGGCCGCGCGGAGTGGAAGATGGTCGGGGAAAAGAAAGGTCACGCACGGTCAACGACACGTCTTCACAGGCGGTTGGTGATGGGTCTTTATGTAGGCGTTCATCAAATTATGAACACACATTGATTCAAAAAAAATTAAAAAAATCTGAAAAAATTCATAGAGGTTGGTATGATGAGTAAAAATGTCCACTGAAAAAATAAATGAAAAAAACATTATATTCATCAAGATAGAAAAATGAAAAGCAACGTTTGTTGTATGTTTTCTATGTTCTGACCAATTTCAAATGATTTATGAAGTGAAATTTAATGGTAACCTTTACATATCAATAATATTACAAGAAAGTGGAAATTTGCCTTTTTAAAGGACCCACATTTAATCAAGAACATTAATTAAGAAGAAGTAAATATCTTCTCAGGCAGTTTGTAAGTAAAACCCGTCTAAGGTAACCATCGTCTTAGGCGGTCGGTACTTAAATTTCGTCTCAGAATATTGGAATTTATATATACCCCTCAGCGGCGTAGGAAAAACCTAACCCGGGCGAAACACATAGACGCCGTTAGGCTGCCGAAATTTTGTTTGTCGCCAAGTGTTCGCCATCGTCACTTCCAGGTACGCCGCTGAGCTTCGCCCTCGTCACTTCCAGGTACGCCCTCATTGCTGAAAAAGAGTGTCTCTTCTCGCCTGCAGCTACCTTGCCTCGCCTCACCTCACCATCCAAATCCATGTTCCACACTTTGCGATTCCTGATACTAGAAAAAGGCTGGAGGATTTGCTTTTTGTCCCTTGCTTGATCAATTATAGGTCCGGAGCTAGGCGCCGCCTAGTAAACCTCAAGAACGTGGCCGCCACTCTGAACAAAGCTAGCCTATTTAGAATAAGAAGATAAAATTGCCATTGTTGGTGAGCAACTTTAACATGCTTGTCACCCTCGCAATGTATAGGAACCTTTTGGTCAGTCGCCTTAAACCCTAGAATGACTTATAAAATCCTAGAATGCTTCCATCTTTTTCTTCATGCAACACTTCATGTAGAGTTAATATGCCATTTATTAAATTTTTTGTCTTATTAGTTCTAGCATGGAAAGCCCTAAGAAGACTGGTCCTGGTAGTAACAATAAAGAAGACAATATGGAGTTTAGTGACTCTAGTAGTTCAGGCTCCTATCACAGTCCATCGGATCCTTTCCCGAATATAAAAATTAAAAAGGCTTCAGTGGATCTAGACCCGGAATATGATCCTGCCGACGAGGTATGGATCACGAATCTAAACTTCAGCAGTTCAAGTTAATGTCCGTTGTCAAGTATATGAAGTCTTATAATTTTTTTCTACCTAGATTAATCGCGAAGACAATGAGGTGACATTGGCTCCTAAAACCGCATAAGGTTCTCCAATGGATGAATCCTCAACTTCACTCAAGCGGAAACGAGGGCAACAAGGTCCCAATAAGGGTCCATTGGACCGCATCATGTACATAACAAGGGTCGGTCCAGGAGGGCTTCCCCAAGAATCACTGGATTCAGTTACAAAGTACCGTAATGCATGCGGTTTTCTTGTTAGGTAGGTTGTGCCGATCACAACCGAGAATTGGAGGAAATTACCCGAGCAGACCAAGAATGAGTTTTGGGAAAGGATAAAGAAACAATTCAAGTTCCTGAAAGGCACAGAAGAAGATGTAAAGAAAGCAACATTGGTCTCTTGCGGCAAAAAGTTTCGATGCTGGAAGAGTGAAATAAATGCTTATGTTAAGGCCGATAAGGTCCCTAGCCCAAGGAAGATGGGAAAAATCACACAAGCTCAGTGGCAAGTTTTTGTTCGTCAAAAGAGCACACCTGGTGCTAAAGCTCTAAGTGCAACTAGGTCAGAGCTTGCAAAAAAGAACAAATACCATCATCGCTTGGGGTCTGCCGGATATGCCCCCAAAGTCCAGAAATGGAATAAGATATTAGATGAAATTACCAGTAAGGGCAATCCTCACCCATTAGAAGGGTGCGATGAGCGAACTCAACGCTGGGTCTTTGCTCGGTCAGGTTTGACCAGCAAGGGCAAACTTGAAAAGCCCGACTCTCTGAATGAAGTAGAGGATAAAATGAAAGAAGTAATTGAAAAGCAACAGAAGGGTCTCTTCAAGCCGAAGAGGGAGAATGACCAACTTACCGCTATCTTAGGAAACCCTAAACACAGCGGACGGGTTCGAGCGGTCTCTTCTCAAATGTCTTGGCTAGATGGTTTCCCTAAATATAAAGACACATATAGAAGGCGTGAGAAGTTTAAGAAATCACTTGATGAAACGATTTCTAAAAAGGTCAAATAAAATATGTAAGAAATAATGGAACAACTTAGACAATCGGTACAATTAGTGGCACCGAGTACAGTGATGGTTCCAGTGCGAAAGGAGCAATTAGTATCTCCAACTGCCTACTCTAGCAGTGTTGGTTCCGTGCCAGGCTCAGGGTCAACCCATAAGTTCCCTGTCGATGATATTGCTAACGACAAATCTTGTCGTCTTCTTGTCCCGATAGGCAGAGCAGGGAACAAAACCAAATAGGTTGCCACTGCTATTGCAAAGCCTGATCGTGACTTCAGCGGGAATCCACTTCAGATCATTGATAATGATTATGAAGATTATTGCAACGGGGTTGTACTATGTTGTGGTGCATGTTCTTCAGATCATTGATAATGATTATGAAGATTATGAAATAGACCACGTCACACCTGAGGGGATCGCGACTCTGGGGCAGGCTGTCAACCAATTAATCCTTTGGCAACGACGCGATATCGTGTTGGACGATGAGCCAATTTCTAGCCCTGTTGCATCTCCAAATACTGCAACCCCATCTTCTAAGACAAAGGTGCATGAAGATCCACTGCCAGTCAAGGACGATCCACTCCCCCTATGTCTCAGCAAGGATGATATCCAAGAGCAACAAGTTCGATAACAGCTTCAAGCAGTACCAGAGCAAGCTGTTGCTAGTAAAGAGCAACCAGTTGAGCAACAGCTTGAAGTAGTACTAGAGCCAACTGCTGGGAGTAAAGAGCAATCAGTTGAACAACAGGTTCAACAACAAGCCAGTGTCCAACTTCCGACGACTACTCCTCGATCATCAGTGCCTGTCAAAGTTACCTCATACGAAAATAAGAAACCTTCAACAGAAGTGTCAAAATATTTGGAAACTATGAAGGAAAATATTATAAATCGAGTGCATCTCGTTCTTCTCATGAGCCATCATTAGGAGATATCGAGGAGTGGGAAGAAGACGGTGTCATGTATAATCGGCGGACGACTTTAGTTAAACCAGGAGTTCCAATATACAAGCTTGAGGATGTTCCTCTTGAATTTGAGAATGGGAAGTCATTCATGACATCCGTACAACTTAGCAAACAACCTGTCCAGCTCAGAAGAATGCATGAGTGGTTCATCCTGGCCAGCACAAAATATGGTCTTAATTGCGTCACATTTCATATTCCAAAAGAAGCATTCTGGAGCACTGGAGTGGATACACGAGTCATTTTATTTGAAGAGCTGCATGCCCTTTTCCATCGGGGCATGCTCGAAATCAACCTATTGTTCGTATTGTGCTTGTAAGTGCTCTAATATTTTGTATTTTCTTTTCTTACTACACGCATACGCATTTCATGAGATTATAACAATTCTGGACTTCTTCAATAGGATGCAATACATGGATAATGAAAAGTTGGAGCGCAAGATAGGTATCCTTGACCCTACTAGGATTGCAAAGGTGCTATTCGACGTCCAGGCGGATCGAGACTCAGCACAGTTCAAACACATAAAAAAAAGATTTTCAAAAAGCAATCACAAAACTTAAGAAGGATAAAAGGACAGAAGTTGCAGCTTACATAGGACATGCGATGTTTAACTTTGTCAGAGACGGCAAGGACCTCGTAAAGGCTCCGTACCACTTCGAGTAAGTTCGACACATGACATTGAAATAGCAATCATTGGTAATTGTTAAAACGTGTGTTTGTATATTTGCAGTAATCACTACATAATGATCTTCATCAAGCCAACACAGGGAATGGCAACAGTCTTGGACTCAGCCGATTTCTCACCAGATTGTTACAAAGATTTCCTTTCCATTTTGAAATTGTATGTTTATTCAATAATTTTAATTTACGCACATTTAGAATGTGTTAACAAGTTTTATATGACATATCTTGTATTACAGCGCTTGGCGGTTTTATGCGGAACGGCTTGGCGGTGAGAGACCTTGCAATACGAATGCATTGGACATTAAAACGTGTTATGCTTGTCTGAAGCATCCTGCTGGGAGTGTCTTATGCAGGTATTATATGTGCGAGCATCTTCGGACTGTCGGCGTATATAGAGTGAATCATGAGGATGTAAGTTATCCTTAATGTAGATACCTTATTTTCTTACTTTTGTGTTTCATTTTCATTGTAACTAGCATAGTTTAATACTTATATTCTCCGCTGTAGATACCAGAAACATTATTTTAATATTTTGATTCCGACTTCAAAATTCAATTGCTCATAGTACAACTGCTCCAAAAATACCAGATAAATTCATGTATACTCTCACTTTGATCTATACTTTGAGATTGTCCAAACAAATACATTTTAAACCTTGTTATGTGTTATATTGCAGCACACGAAGAATTTGAACAAAGAATGGCCAGTTTGTAGAAGTATTCCTAGTGGAGGAGCCGACAGGATTGCTGCTGAACTCTGTCAATTCATTCGCCACGAAATTTTGCACAGAAGAGGGGAGTTCTTTGATGAGGATGGTGTAGCAGCTGATGTGCCAGAACTTTGCGACTATGCCAATAGAAATAGTTTTTAGTGAAAACTTGTAAACTTTGAGATAAATTGTATCTGTAACTTGTACATATGTATATTGTTTGAGTGAAATTGACTTATGTGATGATAATATTGTTGACTTTTCTTCTGTGATGATATTATTGATTTTTGTTCTGTGATTATATTTAATTGACCTAGAAATTAGAAATAACAGCAGTAGTACTGCATAGGACCTTATCACAGGCGGTTAATAACCAACGGCTAGGCATGTATGTGAAAAACAATAATCACAGACGGCTAGATACAAGTAAAGAACCATCTCATATAATCTAATTATCTCAGGCGGTTACTGTTATGGTGGAAACCGGCTGCGGTAAAAGGTCTTCACAGGCGGCTTGATGTAGGTAAACATCCGTATGTGATAACACCATTATCACAGCCGGTTGTATGCTGCAAGACCCGCCTCTGATAAGACAATTATCACAGGCGGATATATATGCTGCACGATCCCAACGGCTCGACGCGTCCCATCGGCATAAGAGAAAATTAACACGTGTATGCCACACGTCTGACTATCTGAGCATTAATGCTTTGTCGTGATCATGTATGATGGTCGGACATGCATGCATGCTTTTGAATGAGAGCTAGCGAGGTCTCCATCATGTTTCATGCATGATTGATCACTTTTGGATGAGGATTTGTGATGTTGATTTTCTTGTTTCATGATGACATTTCTCTTGTTTTGTAATGTTCTATGTTACTGAACTCAATGTTGTTCGTCTATTTCATATGTTATTTTCTTCTTTGTCCGTTGTCCAATGAACTACGTACTCTGTATTTGTGTTCTATGTGTAACATGCATGTGCAAGACCTCGATCCACGATCATGTTAAATTGATGGTGTTATACCAGTGTTTTCTCTTTTTGTTGAAAAAACGATCGTCATATTTATTATTTGTATATTATTAATATACATTAGTGAAATAAAGAATTAATATATAAATAAATTTATCATATGAAATATCGACATGGATGGTCCAATCCAACCTACAAAACAAAAACTTTTTTCTCATCGTACATCCAATGAAACATCAACTAGCATGGATCGAGATACAGTATACATAAACATGGATGATCCTATCGAATCCAACTTTGACAACAAAAAAAGCATGTACGCGACGGTCGTTCATTAACAGAGAATACAAATATATAGAACCGATAGTTCATTAAATAACAGACAGAAAACAAAATAACAGATGGAACAGGGGAACAGTGACATTGAGTTCATTAACATAAAACAATAGTACTACAAAACGAGAAAAACAACATCACGAAACAAGAAAACCGACATCACAGACCCTTTCTTCCTCCTCGCACCGAGGGCGCGTGCGCGGCACCGCCGTGGCGGGGCTCGCCGGAGATCTCGCCGATGGCCTTTCCAGTGTGCCAAGTAACTGACGCGCTGCACGAGGTCTACGGAGAAGTTAAGAAGCCGTGATGCAGGGACGCGTGCGTGACGTTCCACATGGATACAAGAGAGATGGAAGGATCTCTGAAGATCGTCTTCCACAATGGTTTAATTGCACCGCACGAGGTCTGCAAAGAGTTCAATACGCGGGAAACAAATTGCTCCCTCGTCTACTCCGCACAGACCATATATAAGGCGCGTCGTCGGTTATGTACAAGCACAGAACTTTTGCACTCCTTTCTTCTTCTTCCATCGTTCCACCTCCTGGCCCGGCGCCGACGAACCACCACAGCCATGGCCAACCTTCCGCCTCCTAGCCCGCCGAGGCAGCCACCCAGCAAGCGGATATTCTGCAGCTCCCCCGAGAGGGTGAACGACGACCAGCGCCTCATTATGGCGCGAGAGGCATACAATAGTACGTCTCGGGCCTTGGACGCCTTGGGTCATGGTACCCTTCCCGAGTTTCCGGGAATGGATACCACCGACCGCTACCTCTACGCCCTCACGGGTGTGGCCGATCGCCTGGACATCTTGTCCGGGACGATGGCCCAGGAGCTCGGCGCCAAGGGCCGTAGTGCCCTGGTGGCGGCGACGGAGAGGAACTTCCGTCACGGTGGGGTTCCACCGCCAGTGCAGCCGAAGCAATCGGCTCGGCCAGAGTAGCCGGCCCACTCTCTTGCTTCATCGTCACCGGAGGAGGAGGAGGAGGAGGAGGAGGAGGAGGAGGAGGAGGAGGAGGAGGAGGAGGAGGAGGAGAAGGAGGACGACGACGACTATGACGACAACGACGACGACGATGATGATGACGGCGATGACGACGGCGACGACGGCGACCACCAGCACCACGACGATGACGACGATGACGAGGAGGAGGAGGAGCGCTTGTCGTGGTTTGAGAAGTTGGGGGAGAGGGCGGAGGAGGCGAGGCCAGCAGAGTAGTTTTAGAAGTTCTTGTACATATTTCTGTTGTAGTTTTAGGAGTTCTTGTACATGTTTAGCTTCAATTCTGTTCTTGTACATATTTCTTGTGTTCTGTAATATATATGTGTCCATTCATGTCAATGAATACTGGTGTGTTAGAATTTCTGGATTTCAATCAAGTGAATGTGCTCTAAGTTCAATGATGTGTTAATATGTCACAAGTGAACCGAGCAAATTGGACAAAAACAAAAGATCTTAGGGTTTGAAGCTCATCTCGTTTGTAATTGCAAAGCTAAAGGAGACAAACAATGACTTTAAGCGCGTCTCGCATCACTTTGTGATCGATGGACATCCGATCTATTACCCATCGTTGTCTCCTATTTGGGTTTCTTACGTAGTGTAATTTGTTGATCATGTTTGCAGTCCGTGCATGTTAGACATAGCTAGAATTAAAACACCTCCATCATGTTTAACAACAGTAACATGCATGCATATATATACCTCAAACAGTACATGAAGATCTTTCAACAAAAAGAGAAAACACACGTATAACATCATGAAACATGATCGTGGATCCAGGTCGCACATGCATGTTGAACATAGAACAGAAATAGTATTAGACAACAGACAGAGAAGAAAAGAACATATGGAACAGGTGTGAAGGATTAGTCCCACCACGGAAAGTTGAGGTCGGTGCACCGACATTATAAGGCATGGCGCACAGATGCAGTTAAAAATCCGAATGAAAGTAATGTGTGCAGGACTAGGCCCATGTTCGTTGCAAGGCGTCCGCTGGCATGGACGCGCGGTCACGTAGTTGACTTAGGCGTGTACGGACGGATTTTTTTTACATAACGAAAAAATTGTTTTTCGACGCGTGTAAGTTTACTCCTAATGGGACGCGTCGAGCCGTTGGGACTAAGAGGATGCAAACCGCGGTTTCGAGGAAACCAAGGCCACCGACCGGTTCATAATTAAGTGCGGTTTCCTCTAGCGTCCGATCATCTCAACACGCCCGCTTAGACGACGACCCGCTATAAAGGCTCACCGTCCTCTTGCTTATCCGCTGCACCACTCCTTAGATCCTAGCCTCTAAACATCTCCCCCCACCACCGTCGACCACCTCTCGCTCTTTCTTTGCACCTCCGTCGCCACACAAATGGGTAGCCCCGCGCCGAAGCGCTCTAGGTCATCGAAGTCCTCCGAACCTCCTTCTTCGTTTCCATCGCCGGCGGCAATGCTGGTGGAACTGATGGTGGCGCCCGCATCTCCACCCGCGGCGCCTGCACTTCCTCATCCCGGTTGGGTTGAGCAGACTCTCAGACTCCTCACCGACCGCATCGACGAACTCGATCGGCGCCTTAAGGTGGCCACCGACGCCAAGTCTGCCACCGCTCATAGTGCACTAGCGCTCAACGCAGTGGCGCGGAAGGTCTTTTCGGACACAGATCGCTTGTGTCGTCGTTTGGGTCTTGGGACCCTTCCCCTCCACACGAGCATGGACACCGCGGGCCACTACTGCTACGGATTGATGACTGTGGCCGGTCGTCTCAACGCCCTCCACAAGACGATCGCAGAGGTTGTTGGGGTAGAGGGCCTCCTGAAGATTAAGCATCGCGTCGTCGCGAAGCTTCGGACTGTGACAGAGGTTGAGGAGTATGAGGCGGCTTGGGCAGCGGTGGCAGTGGAGGAGGCGGAGCAGGAGGCGTCTCTTGAGGCGGAGGTGGACGCGGCTATGGAGGCGGTGGCAGCGGCGGAGGAGGAGCAGGAGGAGGCGGCAGCGGTGGAGGCGGAGGCGGCAGCAGCGGCAGTAGGGGCGAAGGAGGAGGAGGAGGAGGCGGCACCAGCGGTGGAGGCAGAGGAGGCAGCAGCGGCGGAGGAGGAGGACATGGTTTTCTCCCAGTTGAGTAGTATTAGGAGTAGTTTATCTATTTCGTGATCTCTGAGTAGAGTAGTATTAGGTGTAGTTTATCTTGTTCTTGTTGTCTACTACGTGTTTTCCTATTACTTGTTTGTTAATGAAATATGCCTTTATGTTCATGAACAATGTTTTCTACATATGCAGTATCGAAAAACTTCTTTTATCGAAAATATCTCCTATATGTTTGTAACTTGGGACCGTCTATATTTCCTGTGACTGAATGAATGAAATCCGGCAAACATTATCCTTACAAGTAATAGAACTAACAACAAACATGATGCATAATTAACTTGATTAGGAAATTATGTCATCTAAATTGCTAACTAGTCCATCGCCTGATGCAAAAGGTGCATGAAAATTACTTTATCCGTTGTAACTAATATCCAATGACATTGTTGATACATATATCGTATGTCCCTGTGATACTCGTATCACAGGCGGCTTTGGATCGACGGCCTGAAGATTAGACATCACAGGGGAAAATTTTTTTTTTGTAGTAGTAGTATATACTCTATATATGTTATCATTTCATTGCCACGAATGTTATATATAAAATGCTGATTGGTTACCTTTTACTAGACCATGGATTTGCCATCCTCCTTTCGTGGACTTGGGTGTTCTGTATTTGCATGTCGTTTGCATTAGCACAATGATACATTTGGCGATTCATATTTTTGTTCATAATTTTTTTTGGAATGTCCAACCACCACATGACTGCTTTTACATCTCCATGAAAACAAAGATGAACGGCAGGTAGCGGTCCCTTGAAAAATTTTCGTTCTTGTTGGCGCGCATAATTGAGATTTTCACAATTGAAACTTCTCTCCGTGCACCCAAAATTCCAGTCCCACCCATTTGTAGCTAGCCACGACAAATATAAATGTGCGTCTTTCTCTAATCCTGCAGTGGCTTCCGTCCCCGTCACACATGTTCTCCTCTTAGTGTTGTGTTCCAAACTTGGATTCCTAAGAAATTCGCGTGTGAGTGGTGGTGGTGACTGTGGGCACAACGTCGAGCGACCAAGTTTGACGGGCTCTACCGAACCTCTTCGTCGCCGACCCCGCCCTGCGATATCCCGGACTCCAGTTTTGTGCTACATAAGTTCTACACGATCCATGCCGTCTTTTTATAGAGCTACTCCCTCCTTATCGCTTTAGTTGTCGTCCCAACAGCTGCAGCCAGTTCATTCCTAGTTGTCGTCCCAACTCCTTATATGCTCTTATGTTTTATGAGTGTCTAGTATAAAATCTGATTAATGGTGCAATTGTGCAATCAACTATCCTCAATCGTTCTGCATCCTACAGTCGATTCATCTTTTTATTTTACCCTAGCATCTGATTGCATTCTACTTGTTTCCATATATAAAATACACTACACCTCTGCCCCGAAATAAATGTCGCTCCAATAGTTTGTGGTAGTGTATTTCTAGTACATTTCCATGTCAGGAAAGATAACTATTAAAAACCGCATGTACTATGTAATTTCTTGATTTAGAGGTAAATGACGCCAGGGTTATCTTATCAACCACTCCCAATGTTGTACTCTCATTCCTGTGTTCCAAACTTGTATTCCTAAGATTTTTAGTTCCCACGGTTTATACACATTTTTCTTGTTTTTCTTTCTCGGATTGTACGGTTTTTTTTCCTACTCCTTCATTTCTAATTCCTCCATTCAAAACAAACATTTTCAGTTCATAGCAACAACACCGCCCGATCTAAAATACACATCCTCATGTAATCTGTCGTTATCACTGTTACATACTATATATACTCTTTACTTTAGGAACAAGACACCAAACCATCATGTTGTCTACAAGTAATTGTAATGGGCAACAAGCACCTGGTATAACTATAAATGTGTTTACTATCAAAATACACATATTTATAACACGTTAATTCATTTGCATCGTATGCAGAGAATATTGCAGCACCTGATGCTCAGGAACCCCGAGATTCGTCATCCCATGCTGGTACTACGAGTATAAATATGTACCGGGCTCTACTAAATATTTTAGCATTGCGATTGTAGTTTCCTAGACCCAGTTAACAGTTAATCAGTATATGTGATGGCGTGATTTATTGATGCCTACACACGCACGATGTGCTCTCTCGCCGCCGGCCACTCCGGCACCGGCGACCCCACCCTCCTGCTGCTCACTTCAGTGTCCTCCCCGACGCATCTCCCTCCACCATCGCCACATCCCATCCTTCACGTGTCATGATGACCCCGCCGCCTACAAGCCCCTGTTGCCGCCGGTCACTCCGGCACCGGCCGGCGCCCACGCCCTGCTGGTGAGTATATGTGATGACGAGATTTATTGATGCCTACACGTGCACGCTGGGCTCTCTCGGCGCCGCCACTCCGGCACCAGCGACCACGCCCTGCTGCTGCTCACTTCAGTGTCCTCAGAAATACATCTCCCTCAACCTTCGCCATGTCCCACCCTTCGCGTGTCATGATGACCCCGCCACCAGCAAACCCATGTCGCCGCCGGTCACTCCAGCACCGACCAGCACCCATGCCCTGCTGGTGGTCACTTCACTGTCCTCCCCGACGTGTCTCCCTCCATCTCCACGTCCCATCGTTCGCGTTCCATGATGACTCCGCCGCCCGCAAACCCCTGGCCATTACGGCGTACCTACATGCTATGCCCCACATGACATGGCATACGCTGGAAAAAATAGTCCAATATCATTAACCCCTGTCCACTAAGAAATTCATATAGTTTAGAGATGCATGTACATGAGGGTTCATTGCTGCTTATATGATCTCAATTCTGTTTTTTACACTGCCAAATGTGTTGCTGATGTCTGGTAATTAATGCAAGATTATATTCATGTATCCGTTCTAGCACTTTAGGGCGAGATGCTAACATGCAGAGCAAAATATCAGTATGAAATCCACCTAAATTTAATTCCTATAGCCGCCACACTGTCCTCCTAGCCTCGAGACTTGCTCCGGGATGATATCAATGGACGCAGATCACCTGACTTATACGTTTTTACTGCACGCGATGCAGTAAAGATCCAACGGAGTCACACCGTTGGATATTTATTGCATCGCCTGCAGTAAAAACTTAAGTCACGTTAGATTACCAGTGTGATCTGGATGTTGATCCTCTGAATTAAATGTGGTCATTGCACTGCCAGACTGAACCCTAGCTTTGTTAAACGTCGCAAGCTACCCGGCTCATCTGTCTTGCATCCTCTACCTGCTAATACCGCTGATGTCCATGACTCGCCCTGCCACCAATTCGCCTCGAGACGCGCTCCTGCTGATGTCGGTCAGACCGAACCGGCAGTACTGCAGAGGATGAGCACCCGGCGAATCCTCTCTTTCTCAAGCATCACCAGCTACTGTCTTGCCTGCTTCGCAGCTGGACTGAAAATCCCCTGAAGTACTACGGGTGCTGTAGCGCCACTGACTACTGCCTGATGCCTGATTGTAGGGTATGAACAGCAACAAAGAAGTCAACAAGTCGATGCATCGCCCAATATGGAGCAAAATGCTGTTGCGACGCGGTGTTCCCATGCTCGTATTTGCCGCACTCGTCCTGAAGATGGTAAAACATCATTCTTCTTCTTTCACACTATTTGTACATGATACTACGCCTGGTCAGTTGCTAATTTGCTTTAAATGTTCACCGTTTAAATGACACTAATAGAAGGAAAGAAGTTTGGAAGAGGGGTGGCTAAAGGACTTAAGGTTGCTAAATTGCGCTATCTAGCATCTGCAAATAGAACGAATGATCAGAATCGGAAGCTACAAATTCAGTGGTCCGATAGGTTGGGTGCTGCGGTTGGTCCTAATCAGCGGCACTTTGTCGATGATGTGGTTATTACAACAAAAAAAATGCACCCCTCGCTGGTGTTAGGAAGTGGGCAGAGGTTGGCGATACTTCGAAGAGCGATATAGTGAGAGACATTCTGGTTAGTGTTGTGACACCCCACATAAGTATTTTTTCTAGGGACCTCCATCTTGTACGTTTATAATAGTGTGATATACAATGTACAGAATGCCTGGGACTTGGAGGACACAGATGATACCAGAAGAAAAATATTGAAGATTGCTGGTGAGTGCTACAAGGGGTGGCGATCAACATTGCATGCCACCTATAAGAAGTATTCGATCGATGAGGAACGTATACAAAAGAAGCCTGGTGACGTAGCAAATTCTGGTTGGTTGGCGCTTATGGACTATTTTGGGTCCGAGCGTTTCAAGGTCAGCTAGCTTTCTAATACCTTCATATCCTACAAAAACTATTTGATAACACCCATTCGTGAAATTAATTCTTAAAATTGCAGTCAATAAGCAGAATCAATTCACGAAATCGAAGTACTCAAAAGACAAAACACTTGCTTGGCTCGAAATCCTACACCCAACTTAGTTACGAGAAGGTATGAAAACTAAATCATGCTTTTACTTTGCACTGCAATCATTCAATCAAATTTTACTTGTATTTGATGTAGCGAGAACCAGAGACCAGAAAAGAACCCAATGACATAGAATTGTGGGAGGCAAGCCATGTGAAGAACGGTCAATGGGCAAACGAGCAGGCAGAAGCTGTACATGTGAGAAACACTTCAAACAGTCCCCATTTAAATAAATATTTGCAATGTACATGTGACTTTTCTTTTTGTATATAGACCCAGGCACGTGCCCAAATCAATGTCAAGGAAGCTGAGATGGGAGTCCCATTCCCAGATGAGGAAAGAAACAACATCTTCCAGCTTACTTATATATCCGCAACCGGTTTTGGAGGATCACAGTTTCGGTGCGTGGTTATATGGCTAAACCTAATGTTTCTGAAAGACTGCGTATCCAGATGTCTGACCAGCTCGGCCAGCAAGTTCGATCATTGCAAAATAGAAATGAAGACCTCAGCTCTCAGGTGCAAGAGTTGGAAGGAAGAAATGATAATATGACCTCCTAGATGGATGGCTTCATCCAGGCAAATGAACAGCTCAACTAGGAAGTCCGGGCTTTACATGATCAGATGGCAGCCAATTCTGCACGGCAAGAAAAGGAGCTAGCAGACATGCGCAGAATGATGGAGAGCTTGCAAAATCAACAATGGCTAGCAGCAACTCCACAAAAGGCTCCTGCTCGCACCAAGTCGAAGTTGGATGTTCAAGAAACTATTCCTAGTATTACAACTCGTCGCGGTGCTATTTTAATGGGTGCAATGTTGCAAACTGAAAAAACTATAAATAACATCGTCTCGCAACGACACAAGGGTCCTTGAGCGTTGCATCAATTGCTGGATGTTTGTTGTTAAGTCAATAGACGTATCGTGTGCGAATAAATTGTTTCTGTTGCCACTAATTTTCAAACCTGGTGCATTAGGATTCTAGTGCCGCTAATTATAAAACGTGTCATTAACAGATTATTGCGACGAAAATATACTGTTGCAATAGGAAGCTAGCTATTTCCACAAATTATAAAACATTGCACTACAAACATTTGGCTACGACCAAAAAAGCGTTGCACTAGGCTGCTATTGCCTCCGTCCAGAGAACGTCGCATTACAACACTGTTGCAACAAATTTGAATATGTTGCATTACGAACCTATTGCCACACATCATAAATCGTTGCAATACAATACTGTTGCCATGGTTTTGAAATCGTTGCAATACCGTACTATTCGCCATGAACGTGAAATCGTTGCAATACCGTATTACTGGACACGGCTGTAAAATCATCGCGATACCATATTATTCGCCACGAGTGGGAAATTGTCGCGATACTGTACTATTCGCCACGGAAGTGAAATCATTGCAACATCGTAGTATTCGCCACGAATGTGAAAACGTCGCAATACGATATTATTCGCCACGAGTGTGAAATCGTCGTGATACCGTACTATTTGCCGCGGATGTAAAAACGTCGCGATACCATATTATTCGCCACGAGTGTGAAATCGTCGCGATACCGTACTATTCGCCATGGATGTGAAGTCGTTGCAACACCATACTATTTGCCACGAATGTAAAAACGTTGCCATACCGTACTATTCGCTACGGATGTGAAATCGTTGCAACACCGTACTAGTCGCCGCGAATGTGAAAACGTCACGATACCATACTATTCGCCACGAGTATGAAATCGTCGCGATACCGTACTTATCGCCACAAATGTGAAATTGTCGCAAATAACGTACTATTCATTGCAATATGTTAAATCGTCGCAATACGTTAAACCGTTGCAATACCATACTATTTGCCACGAACGTGGAGTCGTTGCAATACCATACTTTTTGCCACGAATGTGGCATTGTTGCAACGACGTTATTTTCGTTGCAATACGTTAAATCATTGCAATACGTTAAACCATTGCAATACCATACAATTTGCCACGAACATGGAGTCGTTGCAATACCATACTTTTTGCCACGAACGTGGCATCGTTGCAACACTGTTATTTTCGTTGCAATACGTTAAATCGTCACAATGCGTTAAACCGTTGCAATACCATACTATTTGCCACGAACGTGGAGTCGTTGCAATACCATACTTTTTGCCATGAACGTGGCATTGTTGCAACACCGTTATTTTTGTTGCAATACGTTAAATTGTCGCAATACGTTAAACCGTTGCGATACCATACTATATGCCATGAACGTGGAGTCGTTGCAATACCATACTTTTTGCCACGAATGTGACATTGTTGCAACACCGATATTTTCGTTGCAATACGTTAAATCGTCGGAATACGTTAAACCGTTGCAGTACCATACTATTTGCAACGAACGTGGAGTCGTCGCAATACCATACTATTTGCCACAGATGTCAAGCCGTCGCAATAACCTATTGCCACGGCTGTTATCGCCACGAGTTGGAAAAACTATCGCGACGTTCTATTTCATTGCGACAACAACCTATCGCAATAAATATCGACCTATTGCAACGATTTTTTTCGTCGCAATAAACCGGAATCCTGATAGTGGAACTCCGAAAGAAAATCTTGGATGAAGCTCACTTGTCCAAGTACTCTATTCATCCGGGCAGCAACAAAACGTATCTGTCGGTGGTTTTGATCCGGCAGATCTCCTGACACCACTAAAGTGTTGGCGGAGTTTGAAGTTTGATGTGGGCCCGCAAAGATTCAAGAAGGTGAAATGTAAAATGACACAAGAGACACGAAGGTTTACGTGGTTCGGGCCGCTTGAGCGTAATACCCTACTCCACGGGATGTGTTGGTGTTGTATTGGATGTATGAACTCAACGTGAGTTGAGAGTGCGCGATCAGATCAGAGCCGGTCAGATTAGTCCAGATCCGTCCGTTCTATATATCGTCGACCTGTCCTTTTATAGTACAAGGACAGGCCGTTACAAGTTGGCCTGGCCCGACATGTGGCCCTGGCGGTTACTAATATTGATACACATTTGATGCGCTTAATTATCCTTAATGACCGAGTTACGGGCTTTGAAAGCACCATTACTGGTAATTAAGGTTGTCCGATCGTGTGTCATTAACATAGTATTAATGACACTTAATTGGGTCTTGAAGTCCTTGATTCCCCTTTGAAGATACGGAGCCGTTGTGGAGTCTTTCAGAGGTTTGAGGCTGAAGATCCGACGGTTGGACACGTGGCAGCTCTGGAGCATACTGTGGGGAACAGATAAGTCCGGTGCCACCAGACACATGTCAGTTCTGGAGCTTCCCTCGGTCTGGGGTTAGGCCCGGGGGTGCCGTTATGGTACATAGCCCAGAGCTTCCCCCTGGTGGGCGGTAGCTCCGGTTCGATGGTACACGTGGCGACCCTAGGACTAACCATGTTGGGGAAGCGGGTCCGTTTATGTCTGACATGTTGGCCTCCGAAGGTCTTCAAATCAAGTAGATGACATTTCCTTGAGATCTTGGCAATCTCAAGGGGCACACGGTACCCAGGGTACCGACAGTGGCCTCCTGGGCCCACCTCTGGGGAAGACCCCTTGGGTGAAGTCATTTCACCGGAGGTGGGTCCATCCTTCGACTTTTGAGCCGAGTCTTCAAAGGTCTTCAGATGTGCCGTTGGCGATAGTTTTGGAGTTAGATCCTCGCCGCGTGGCATATCCCGGGTGCGGCAAATGAGATTTCTGGCGCGTGGATCTCACCCAATTGAAGGTCGCCGGTTCACGATACGAAAATCGTATCGGCTCCGCGCGCCTTGTCAGGCCGCCGCCTTTGGGCTTCCCGCCTCTCTTGATGACAACCGTTCACCTGGGTAAGAACCTCGACTTGATTGTCCGGGTGGTCCCGGGCCCTCTTGTCATTGAATAGTATCTTCGGCTTCCTTGCGGTTTCCATCCAAGCGTTGCGGGGGCTTACTTAAGAAGGAAAGCGCGCACCATTTGGGGTTCTTTACGCCTCTCATCTGAACTTGCGTTCGAACTCCCAAACTTGTGCTTGCTTTTCCTCCCTTGCCTCTCTGTGCTGCGATGGAGTTGGGTCTCCGCAAGAGCCGCATGAAGACCGAAGGTGACCTGAAGAAGGTCCGGGCCCTCATGGGGTGGTCCTCGGACTTCTTCAACCACCAGGTCCACGCCGGTGGGGAGCTCCCGTTCGAGAAGGAGCACGCCGGCGAGATGGTGTACTTCTCTACGTACGCCATAGTGGGGTTGGTCCTGCCATTTTCCTCCTTTTTCTTGATGCTGCTAGACTTCTATGGTCTGCAGCTGTACCACCTTGGCCCCCACTCCATTCTTCTAGTGTCTGTCTTCGTCCACTTCTGCGAAATGTGGGTGGGCATCCCCCCCGCATTGACCTTTTCCGGACCTTCTTCACCTTCCATACCACTGGAAGGGGTGATGAGTACCTTGACTTCTACTACTTTGTGAAGCACAAGAAGTTCCCATTCAAGTACCCCCAGTCATTTCCCTCTCGAAAGTGGGATGATTGGAAGAAAGACTGGATAGTCATCCGGGTGGAGAAGCACGAGAAGCTGGAGCTGCCCGAAGGCCTCCCCATCATCGACACTGCAGTCTGGAGTGAAGCTCCGGTGCTGTCGGATGCCTTCAACCCTGCTCTGACCAGGATCCGCCAGTGTGTGGAGGGAGGAGTAACTCCTCAGGCGGTATTTTGCGATTTCTTGGTCAACGGGTGGGCACCGCTGAAGAGGAGAGAAAAACTTGCGTGGGCCCTCAATAGTGTGATGGACGACGACCGGGTCGAGACCGGGCTGAAGTCCAACATGGAGGGGGCGACCTTGGAGTTTCATCTCAAGAAGTTCCAGCATGACATCGATGTTGCGGGTGATGACTTGACCCTGCCACCAGCTTTCCTCCCTCTGAAAGTGGAAGTAGAGTTCAACAGGGAGCTCCAGCGGACGATGCCGGTGCTTGATGACCTAGGTGTCGTCGAGAGAAGATGGACCTCCAAGGTGGTGATCCCTGGGGCTTCTGAGGGTGGCTCCGACCCTGCCCCGAAACCAAGGACCGAAGTCGTCGGCAAGGGAAAGGAGCCGGCGGACGAACCCTCGAGCCGGAAGAGGAAGCTGAAGCATGCCGGCGGAAGGTCCGTCAGGCCTGCATCCTCTACATCAGCTCCTTCTCCACGGAGGGGGAGGTCTTCTAAAACTGCGTTGACTGCACTTGCAGCAGTGTCTTCCCGGGGTGCTAGCTCCGGGCATGTGACTCTAGCACCAGGGCTAGTTGAGGCCTCTGGGTCCGGAGGTCCTTCCTGGTTGTGGAGGGCCTCGACTAAGGAAACGCCCGCGGCTGCAACAAGTTCCGGGGGGCCTTCCGGAGCTACCACGTCGGCAGCGGCTATGGTTAGCCAAGAACGCCCGGGAAAGAGATTTCGTGCAAGCTGGTGCGGAAGCCTTCCGAGGTAATTTTTAATCTTTACCTCAGACAGTTGTTTTGTTGTAGTAACTGTTTTTTAAGTTTCTTCATCCATCATCTGCAGCGTCCCCAAGAAGAGGAGTGAGGCTCCACCCTCAGCCACAGCAGCTGAAGCTGTGAGGGCGGAGGCTTCTGCTCCTGGGACAGGAGTCCTGTCCTGGTGCCACCCCAAGTGGTGGCTGAAGCTGCGGCAGCTCTGGCGCCAGCTGTCGTGGTTATGGACCTCGACTCATCCCTCGAGACTCCCATGGTAGCGCCGGAACACAGGAGAGAAGATGCGCCAGTGGCACCTGCCCCGGAGGGTGAAGCCCCGGGTCTTGATGCTGAGATGATGGAAGCTTCGGCCATTGAGCCGGAGGAAGCAGTGATTCCGGCCCCAGAGCTGGAAATTCTCAAAGCCCCGGCGGTTGAGCCGGAGGTTATTGAAGTCCCAGCGAGTGAGCCGAATGTTGAGGAAGTCCTGGCGGTTGAGCCGGCTACCTCCGAAGCTCCGGCCTCAGAGCCGGTTGCCACCGAAGCTCCGACTGCATAGTCGGTTACAGTTGAAGACCTTCCGGCACCTGAACCGGTTGAGGTTGAAGCTCCGGCCTCAGGGCTGGTTGTTGCGGAGGCATCGGCACTCGAATCCATGGTGGTCGAGGTGCCAACATCCGAGCCCCCAGCAGAGGAGGAGCCCAGGCCGGAGCCTGTTGTTGCCCCTGCTCCGGAAGTGATGACGACGGAGGTGTCTGCTGCTGGGCCAGGGTGCCCAGATGAAGTCGCTGGCACCCTGCCTGAGGGGGCAAATGAAGACCTGGCGGCAGGGCCTTCGGAACCACTTTCGGAGGTCAGAACTTCTTCTGCGGGACCCTCCTCGGTGGCGACTGAAGCTATCCCAGAGGACGGCCCTAGTGCCGTGGAGGCTCAGGGGACCACACTTGTGGAGTGGGACACAATTTTTGTAAGCGAGAACCAGCTGGAACCAGCGGAGGAGACCCCAGTAGGTCCGGACCCGATTCCCCTGTCGTTGTCCATTGACAACGCTTGCTCCAGTCTGCATCAAGTCCAGCTGGCGTTCTACCACGACAGCAAGGCTCTTGAAGAGGAGCGCCAAACCCTTAGGCGGTGGCGTAATCGGCTCTACTTAGAGACCAAGCTCGCGTAGTCGAGGCTGGAAGACGACAAGGAATGGATCAAGCAGGAGAAGGTCTGCCTGGAATACTGGGGCAAATTATTGGCTGATAGGGAGAGCTTGACTCGTGCCCTCACCGCTCAATCCCCAGCCATTTATGAGCAGACCAAGGCAGCTAATAGTGCAGCTAATGATCGCCGAGAAAGGCATGAAGCCATTAACACTACTCTCATCAAGCGCCGGGAGGCACTTGAGGAGAGGGAGAAGAGGATCGAAGATGAAGAGCAAAAACTCCTAGAGTTGCAGGATGACATCTTGAAGAGGGAAGAGGAGCTCGCTGAAAAGGTGGCTCTGCCTGACAAGGGCCTCGAAGAACGTGCCAATAAATTGGAGGAGCGTTGCGTTGAGGAGGAGGAGAAGGCCTGGGTGCAAGGAAAGGAACTCTACCAGCAAGAGTGTGCCATCGTTGCCAGGGAGAAGAAAGTGAGGGGCAGGGAGAAGGACATGGTTGACCACCGGAACAAGATCTACCTCCGGGAGGAGGAGCTCGGAAAACTCGAGAAGCAGGTTGCCAAAAAGATTCAGCAAAATGCCAAAGAGGTTGAGCGCCTTGCTCGCGAGAATTCTGAACTGGCGGCGGCCAAAAGATCCTTGGAGGAACTGAAGGGCTTTAGGGCTGCGGACTTCCTACAGGTTTGGGAGTTCCTGAGCAAATCCAACGACGTGCTGACACCGATGGACTTCAGTCCCGTGCGTCCAGATGATCCGGAGCCAGAGCCGGACATGGCGTTGCAGGCGTTGAGCTCGGTGGGTAGCAAACTCTCCAAGGTGGGTGACGTCATCGCGGACCAGTTGGAGGTTGAGGTGCTGTCCCTGGCAAAGAACGTCGCAAAGTATGTGCTGACGTGCTACACCAGCCGGGATCCCCAATTTCCTCTGGACCCAGTGCTTGAAGGTCCCGTCGAAGGAGAAGGTGAAGCCACCCGAGCCAACGTGTCGGAGGTTGCTCAGAAGCTGCCCAGTTCTTCCATAGGGTCTAGGACCATCTCTGTGGCTCCCACTTGTATTCTCTCTTTTTTCTTCCCCAATTTTGTAATCCCTTGTCTCCAGATGAATGAAATCCACTTGTTAATGAATTTCATTTTTTGTCTTCAACACTTTTGTCTTCACTTGGCCCCCTGGTAAATGTACACAATTTGATTGTGAACATGTACCAAAAGGATATTGTGTTTTGTTGAAGACTCGTTTGCTTCGAACTTGTAGAGTGTAGGTCCGAAGTCTTCGATAGTGAAGGCCCCCTGAGCTTGTCGGAGCTCAGAAGCTCCGTCATTGACTACCGTCAGAGCTCAGTAGCTCTAGCAATAGTTCCTATCAACGCGTAAAGCATCGATAGTTAATCCTACGGGGTGTCGGAGCTCAGTAGCTCCGGCAGTGACCTTTGCCAATGCGTAGTTTGTTGACAGTAGACTCCGCTTGTGGGGTCTTCTCACCATCTTTTATTCTGCGTCGACGGCTGGCCCCCCTAGCTTTACTGGAGCTTGGTTGCTCCGGTGATGCTCGTTTTCAATGTTTAACATGGATTACAAGCCACCAAGGGGGAGTCGGAGCTTCGTTAGCTCCAGCTTTTCTCCATCAACGTGGATTCCTTATTTTTCCTGCACACTTGAAGCCAAGAAAAATAGTAAAATTCACTCCTTGCCTATAACTTCGTTGCGGCTTACGATTTCCGAGAAAGTTTTAGGTGAAACACAATTTTGAATACAACCGAATGCATTGCCTTATTTCTTCCAGATCCAATTGTACTTGGACCCGCCTTACTTCGGCCTGCCGAGGTGTAGGTAGAGTGGCGTACTTAGGGTTCTTGACCAGGCTAAGTCGATAGCACACTCCGGCCCTAGATTGGCTTGGCGGCATTCAGGCGAGTGGGCCATGAACAATATTTGTATCCAAAAGAATTGACAATACAGCTCGAATTGTACATGAACTGGTCAAACTAAAGTTTTCTTAAGAATTGCACCACTTTGTTATAGACAAGAAAGAGAAAAATAAAAAATGTTGAGCCTGTACAAAATAAATGCACATGGAGTCTGTTTCAGATGAAGATGTCTTTCATTATAGGTCCGGGGTACAGGTGAAACAAGTACACTCTTAGGGTACGGAACCAGGCTAAGCGTGCTTCATTTCTCGTTTGACCCAGGGTAGCTAGCTACACTTTTAGTCCTGAGACTGTGACAAGTGTCGCATGAACTTTCCGGACCTTCCAGGAAAGGTCCGGCTGTTCTCCCGGAGGAACTACCCGACTCTGTACAATGACTCTATAACATACACCTCAGGTTACTACAGACTCACCTCCGTGATATTAAATGTAGAACTTACGGAGGTGCTCAATATTCCAAGGATTTGGGAGAGGTGTCTAATCCTCGGTAGCCAAGCGACTTCCGGGACGTGATACTTTAATCACTCGGAAGGGTCCCTCCCAGCTGGGGGAGAGTTTGTTTAACCCTTCTCTGGATTGTATTCTCCATAGCACCAGATCGCCTTCCTCAAGCTGTCGGTTGTGTACATGCCGCTGATGATAGCGCCGAAGGGCTTGGCGGTATCGGGCATTCCGAACAGCTGCTTGGCACCTTCCCTCCTCAAGGAGGTCTAGGTCTTCACGCCAGAGCTAGTCCTGAGTGGCTTTGTCGAAGGTCCGGACTCGGAGTGACCCCAAGGTGATTTCCGGAGGAAGGATGACTTCAGCTCCGTACACAAGGAAGAAGGGTGTCTCTCCAGTTGACCAGTTTGGAGTTGTCCTGTTGGCCCATAAAGTGGGCGGAAGCTCTTTAATCCAGTTGGCTCCATGTTTTTTCAAGCGCTCGTAGGTGCGCGTTTTGAGTCCTTTCAGGATTTCAGCATTTGCTCTCTCGGCCTGGCCATTGCTTGCCAGGTGAGCTATGGAGGTGTAGCAAACTTGAATGCCGAGGTCTTCGCAATATCCTTGAAATGCAGAGCTTGTGAATTGGGTCCCGTTATCAGTAATGATTTTGTTTGGGACTCCAAATCTGCATACAATGGACTGCAAAAAGTTGATAGAAGATTGCTTGTTTATTGTCAAAACTGGAGTTGCTTCCGGCCACTTGATGAACTTGTCAATGGCGACATACAGGAACTTGTAACCTCCGACGGCTCTTGGGAAAGGTCCCAAGATGTCCATCCCCCACACAGCGAAGGCCCATGTAGGAGGTATCATTTGTAGAGGCTGAGCCTGTGTGTGAATTTTCTTTGCATGAAATTGGCAGGCTTTGCATTTCTTCACCAGCTCAGTTGCATCCTGGAGTGCTGTAGGCCAGTAGAAGCCATGCCGGAAGGCTTTACCGACCAGCGTGCGGGAAGATGCGTGGTTCCCACACTCGCCTCCATGGATTTCTGCGAGGAGCTCGCAGCCTTCTTCCCCTGTGATGCACCGCAATAGGACGCCGTTGGCACTGCGCCGGTAGAGATCCCCTTCTACCAACGTGTATCTTTTAGCCAATCTGACTATCCGATCAGCGGATACATCATCGCCAGGAAGGATATTGTCTTTCAAGTAGCTCCGGATCTCCGAGATCCATGCATTGGAGTTAACTTGAGCATTTGAGTCTTGCGTGTTGGGTTGCTCGGAGCTTCTGGCAGCACCTACGACCCTTGATGGCTGCCATGGTAACAGGGCCATCGGGACCGTCAGCTTTGGGATGCTGATCTCGCCCCCTTCGCTCAGTTCGGCAGGCTGAGCTGTGGGTTTTGACAACCTCCGGACAAAAGTTCCGTCAGGAGTTGGAGCTCCGGTTGACGATTTCGTCGAGAGTTCGTCGGCTTCAGCGTTGTGGGCACGCTGGACATGGTGGAGGTCTAGGACTTCGAAGTCCTTCTGAAGCCTCTGGACTTCAAGGAGGTAAGCAGCTAGCTGGAGGTTGTTGTAGGAGCATTCACCCTTCACTTGTTTAATGATGAGCTGTGAATCTCCCTTGACCAGCAGCTGCTTGACGCCGTATGACAGTGCCACCTTTAGTCCGTAGATGAGTGCTTCGTACTCCGCCATGTTGTTGGTCGCCTTGAAGTCAAGGTGTACCATGTATTTTACCTTCTCCCCGGTTGGTGCGAGGAGAAGGATTCCAGCTCCGGCCCCCTGCTTTTGTATGGAGCCGTCGAAGTAGAGTGTCCAGTGGGGCTCGGTGAAGACCGAAGCTTTGTGTTCCGGCTTCTGCTCACTAGGGCCCCCAGGGTTTGATGGAGAGGGAGTCCATTCCGCCACGAAATCCGCCAATGCTTGACTCTTGATTGCTTACCTTGAAATGAATTCGAGATCGAATTCGTCCAATTCTGCTGCCCACTTTGTAATATTCCCAGTTGAATTGGATTATGCAAGATTTCTCGAAGTGGGTAAGAAGTCACCACTGAAATCTTGTGAGTTTGGAAGTAATGGCAAAGCTTCCTGGAGGCGTTAAGAACTGCATAGAGCAGCTTATGCACCTCTAGGTATCGAGTCTTGGCATCATGAAGTACTTCACTGATGAAGTACACTGGGCGCTGGATGGTCCGGACCCTCCCGGAGGGGCCCGAAGCTTCCTCTTCATTAACCCGGATCCTCCTGGAGGGATCCGGACCATCTTCGGGGACCTCTGGATCCTTGCTGGAGGGACCCAGAGCTTCTTCAGATGTGACCTGGACCCTCCCGGAGGGGTCTGGGTCTTCTGAAGTAACTTCTTGTGGACTCAAGTCTAGGAACTGGGACCCAGACTCACTTTCAGGAACCTCCGGACCCTCCCGGAGGGGTCTAGATTCCTAAGCATGGGATAGTTCTGGTCTGTCCGCAACCAGGATCATACTGACGACTTCGTCAGCTGCTGAAATGTAAAGCAGCAAAGGCTCACCAGGGTTCGGAGCTACCAGAGTTGGTAGGGTGGTGAGGAACTGTTTTAGCTCCTGGAACGCCTTTTCTGCTTCTTCAGACCATTGGAATGGTTCGGACTTCCTCAATAACTTGAAGAAGGGAAGTTCTCGTTTCGCCAGTCTTGAAATGAACCGGGTGAGGGCTGCTAGACATCCAGTCAGCTTTTGGACATCCTTTATGCGGGCTGGTGGCCGCATGTCTTCAATGGCTTTGATCTTCGCTGGATTAGCTTCTATGCCCCGGTGACTTACCAGGAAACCATGAAGTTTTTCGGAGCTAACCCCGAAGACACACTTCTCTGGGTTTAGCTTTGTGCAGGTGACCCGCAGCTTGTCAAAGACAGCATGCAAGGTGTCAAGGAGTGACTCCTTGTTCTTGACCTTGACCACGATGTCATCGACGTACACTTCCACTATTTCTCTAATGAGTTCTTCAAAAATTATGTACATAGCTCGTACAAAAAGTTAAAGCTGCATTCTTGAGACCAAATGGCATGGCAATATAACAGTACAATCCATCTACTGTGATGAAAGAGGTGTGCTCTTCATCTTCCCTAGACATTCTTATTAGATGATACCCAGAATATGCGTCTAGGAAACATAGTAATTCACACCCGGAGGTGGAATCCACTATCTGATCTATTCTAGGTAGTGGGAATGTATCTTTTGGACATGCCTTATTTAGTGTTGTGTAGTCAATACACATCCGAAGCTTCCCACTGGCCTTGGGCACAATGACTGGGTTTGCCAGCCATTTTGGATGGAAGACTTCTTGGATGAATCCAGCTTCGAGCATCTTCTTCACTTCTTGTCGAATGAAGTTCCGTCACTCCACAGATTGCTTCCGAGGCTTCTGATGAACGGGCCGGGCGTCAGGGTAGATCTTCAGATTGTGCTCAATCACTTCCCTGTGAATCCCAGGCATTTGTGATGGTTGCCAGGCAAACACGTCAACATTAGCCCGGAGGAAAGCGATGAGCACGAGTTCCTATTTGACATTCAGTCCCCCCAATATACGGGTGGTCTGAGCGACATTAGAACCGATTTGGACAACTTTGACGGGAATGTCGATGTCGCCGCTTGGCTGCACACGAGGTGCAGAAGTCGAGACTCGCTGACGAATGCTCGGGGGTTTTGGAGCTTTCTCCTGTCTGGAGTCCTCCTCTTGCACCGTAGTAAGCGCATGAAGTTCTTCCATAGCAGTTACTCCAGCAGTGCGATCTCCGCGGATCCAGAGAACGCCTATTGCTGTTGGCATCTTTAACACCAGGTAGCCATAATGAGCAGCTGCCATGAATTTTTACAAGGCAGGCCTGCACAAGATGGCGTTGAAAGGTAAGTTGATCTGAGCAACATCAAAGACCAACTTCTCAGTGCGATACTTCTTCCGGGTCCTGAAGGTAACGGGGAGAGTAATAGCACCGAGTGGGGTAATTTCTCCCGGACCTACTCTGGAGAAAGGTCGGGAGGGATGAAGATCCGAAGGTCGGGGCTGAAGCTTGGTAAAAGCTTCAAAGCTTATGAGGTTCAGCCCCGAACCTCCGTCTACCATAACATGGTGGAGCTGGATGTTATTGATGGTAGGAGATACCATCAAAGGTAACTGGCCTGCTCCAACCATGCTTCAGGGGCAGTCCGAAGCATCAAAAGTGATGGCCGTGTCCATCCACATCCGATGAGGCTCCGCCCTGGCTGTAGGAGCTACAGCGGCCATGTCTCGACGCATTGTCTTGAGGACGCAACGGGAGGTGATGTCCCATGATCCACCAAAAATGGTGTTCATGGTCTTCCGACGCTCGTTGTCAGAGACGTCAGAATCGTCATCGACGGAGGTGTAGACGGCTTTCAGGACCTTTTTGGGATCCTAAAAACCTAACTCCTCTTCAGCCGGAGCTTCGTCAACTTTTTGTTTTCCTTCCTTCTGTCGGAAAGGAACTTCTTCCCAGCGCTTGCTATAGCGCTCGGCAAGGTTTTGGACCTCCCGGCAGTCTTCCAAGCTGTGGATGTTTGTCTTATGAATTGGACACCAAACCTTGGGTTTGCCACCGTCTTTAGAAGACAGTCGAGGTCGCTTCTCGAGGCGTGGGCCCCGGCCATCCGGAGCTGCAGCAGCTGCAGCATTAGATGCGCTGGCCGACGTATTCTTCTTGCCGTTGGTCTTTTTCTTCTTCTTGCCACTCCCGGAGGTAGTGGCTTTGCCTTTGGAGGATTTTTTGTGATCCTCAGGAGGTGGTTTGGAGTGCATTTCATGGCCCTCCACAGCTCTGGCACATTTGTCAGCCAAACTGAAGAGTTCCGTGACACTGTTGATCTCCTTGATCGCCAGTTTCTCCAACATCTTCTTATCCCGTACGCCCTGTCTAAATGCCAAAATGACAGAAGCGCTAGAGATAGAAGGGATAGTGTTTCGTACCTGAGAGAATCTCTGGATGAATGATCGCAGGGATTCTCCCCCTTTTTGCACGACTACAAAAAGGCCCAGTTTAGTGCCTGGTCGGGTGTATGAACTCCCGAAGTTGGCGGTGAACTGCCGGCACAACTCCTCCCAACTGTTGATAGAGTTGGGTGGAAGGCTCATAAACATGGACTGGGCGGTCCCAGTCAAAGCCACTGGAAAATAATTGGCCATTACGGCCTCATTTCCTCCAGCTGCCAGGATAGCAGTGGAGTAAATCTGAAGAAATTCGACGGGATTAACGGTCCCGTCAAACTTCTCTGGCAGGTGGGGCCGGAATTTCTGTGGCCACCTGACCATACGCAGATGCATGGCCAGGGCCGAACAACATCCTCCTACTCCTTCAGGAGCAGGAATGTCCTGAGCTTCTCATCTTTCACGAGCATGCTCGATATGGACTCGGCCGTCTTGTTGACTGTATCGGCGATCAAGCTCCGCCCGTAGGTCATGAGTTGAAAGCCTTGATACCGTGTGAGTGCGTCGCACCCCGGAGGGCAACGACGTCTGCTGCTGTGACGAAGCACGTCTCCTGTTGTTGGAAACGTGCGGACCAAGTCTGCCAGACAAGGTCCGTCGCTGCGATGGGGCCCGTCCTGAAGGAGGAGGACCCTGGTTACTGATGTGGTCGGCTGCTGCTGCAACCAAGTGTTCCACATCGGCCCTCCACTGCTCCATTGCATCCCGGGATGCGTCTAGAGGTGGTGGGCGCTGAAGGAGAGCATGTGCTGCATGGAGCGCGTGTTTCGGGTTGTCATGATTCGCCGACGCAGTGATTGACGCTGGTGCACCATCGCGCTGCCCAGCTTGATTTGCTGGTGGAGGCGGCGGTGGTGGAAGTGTGACTCCTGCTGGAACTGAGGTTCCTACTGGTGGCTTTGGAGGGATTGCCCCAGCAGCTTGAACAACAGGATTACAATTGGATGATCCAGCAGTTGAGTTCACCATTCTTGAAATCTTAGGCGCCCCTACCTGGCGCACCAACTGTCGGTGGTTTTGATCCGGCGGATCTCCTGACACCACTAAAGTGTTTGCAGAGTTTGAAGTTTGGTGTGGGCGCGCGAAGATTCAAGAAGGTGAAATGTAAAATGACACAAGAGACACGAAGTTTTACGTTGTTCGGGCCTCCTGAGCGTAATACTCTACTCCACGAGATGTGTTGGTGTTCTATTGGACGTATGAACTCAACGTCAGTTGAGAGTGCGCGATCAGATCAGAGCCGGTTAGATCAGTCCAGATCCGTCCGTTCTATGTATCGTCGGCCTGTCCTTTTATAGTACAAGGACAGGCCGTTACAAGTTGGCCTGGCCCGACATGTGGCCCTAGCGGTTACTAATATTGATACACATTTGATGCACTTAATTACCCTTAATGACCGAGTTACGGGCTTTGATAGCACTGTTACTAGTAATTAATGTCATCCAATCGTGTGTCATTAACATAGTATTAATGACACTTAATCGGGTCTTGAAGTCCTTGATTCCCCTTTGAAGATCCGGAGCCGTTGTGGAGTCTTATGGAGGTTTGAGGCTGAAGATCCGATGGTTGGACACGTGGCAGCTCCGGAGCATACTGTGGGGAACAAATAGGTCCGATGCCACCAGACACGTGTCAGTTCCGGAGCTTCCCTCGGTCTGGGGTTAGGCCCGGGGGTGCCGTTATGGTACATAGCCTGGAGCTTCCCCTTGGTGGGCGGTAGCTCCGGTTCGATGGTACACGTGGCGACCCTGGGAATAACCATGTTGGGGAAGCGGATCCGTTTATGTCTGACATGTGGGCCTCCGAAGGTCTTCAAATCAAGTAGATGACATTTCCTTGAGATCTTTGCAATCTCAAGGGGTACACGGTACCCAGGGTACCGACAGTATCAAGATCTGAAAACCAGATTTTGGTGGACACAGATGAAAAGAGAGATTGCAAGGTACGTATCGGAGTGTGATATGTGTCGGCGGGTGAAACCCGACCACATGAAAAAGGCCGGACAGCTACAACCACTGAATATACCAGAGTGGAAATGGGAGGACATTAGTATGGATTTTATCGTTTGTTTACCTCTCACATTCCACAAGCATGATTCGATTTGGGTGATAGTCGATCGACTAACCAAATCAGCTCATTTCATCCCTGTACATAGAAAGTAAATCACCAAGAAGTATGTGGAATTGTATATTGCAAGAGTCATGTGCTTGCACGGAGTTCCCTAGATGATTATTTCAGATTGTGGTGCGCTGTTCGTTGCTCGTTTTTTGGAGCAGCTGCATGCGTCATTGGGGACGAAACTGATCCGAAGCTCTGCATATCACCCGCAAACTGATGGTCAATCTGAACGGGTGAATCAAGTTTTGGAAGATATGCTACGTGCTTGTGCCATCCACCACGGTAAAAATTGGGATGATCATTCACCGTTGGCAGAGTTCTCAGATAACAATGGCTATCAAGCTAGCATCAAGATGGCGCCGTATGAAGCTCTCTACGGCCGAAAATGTTGCATGCCACTCAACTGGTGCGAGTCCGGCGAGCGAGTTATATACGGAATTTATCTGGTAAATGAAGCCAAAGAACGAGTCTAGGTGATCCAAGCCAATCTCAAGGCTGCTCAATCTCGGCAGAAATATTATGCGGATAAAAGATGTCGACCTCTCCACTTCAACATCGGAGACCACTTTTATCTCCATGTCTCTCCGATAAAAGGTATTCATTGTTTTGGAGTGAAGGGAAAGCTTGCTCCAGGATTCATCAGTCCGTTCGCCGTCATTGAAAAATGCGGACCCGTGGCCTATCGTTTGGACTTACCGGCGTCACTATCTGGGGTTCACAATGTATTCCACATTTCTCATCTGTGGAAATGTCTTAAATCCTCAGCTGAGATCCGCACCGATTTTATTGCGGATCTCCAACCGGATCTCACTTATTCTGAGTATCCAATCCAAATTGCCGATGAAAAGACTCGCACCACCAGAAATTGGACTTTTTATTTCTACAAAGTCTTGTGGAGCAACCATACCGTTGAGGAAGCGACATGGGAAAGCAAGGGCTATCTCCGATCAAACTATCCGGAGTTATTATCATCGCATATCCGGTAATCTTTTACCTCCGTCTCTTTTATTTATAATCTCGGGACGAGATTCTTTTAAGGGGGGGGGGGAATGTAAAAGCCCTAAATTCAAGGTACAAGTTCATACAAGAGAAATTAAAAATTTGAATTGGGGAAAAGAAATCAAAAGACTATTGAGAAATCAAATCAATTCAAGCTTCAATAGAAGGGATTCAAAAATTCAAATTTAGCTCCTGTACAAACCCTGCAAAATTAAAAATCTGAATTCACCAATAAATTCCAAATATTCCAAATAGCCTCTCTGCCAAGTTTCAAAATTTTTGAACCTCATTTGATATTTAATTCAGTCACTCCATTGAATTCCATTCAAATTCAAATTTGAATTTGAATTTCAATTGAAACTTGTCCAAATTAGAAATCCAATTGCAGAGTCATAATCCTCATATTTAAATTGGCCTGTCCACAAAAATCTAGGATTTTTGGATCAATTTTGGTAGGGGAATTGAAGTTCCTGAGAGATAGACTTGGAGGGAGATGTGGGACCCACTGGTTAGTGAACGATTACTGTGAGTGCTCTGTTTTCTGACTCCCCGCCGATCGACACGCGGTGAGGGCAACACCTCACTGTCGGCAAGCAGCTGCGTGGCATTTCTGGCATCTATATCACTCCCTCCTCGCCCTTATCTTCCATTCCTAACCCCAAGTGACAACCCAGCGCTTCGTTGCTCTGTTTCGTGCCGCCATCGAGCTCAGCACCACCTCCTCGTCGCTCAGCTTTGCCGGCCAACCTAAGCCATATTTCGTCGTCCTCACAACAGCAAAGTGGTACCTAAGCCTCCCTTCTACCTTCTCAAGCTTTTGGTTCATTGTTTCGTCGGCTACATGGCGACCTTTTTGCAGTTTCGCTGGCGCCGCCGTTCGGCCGCCGTGAGAATGCTGCTGCCTTCCCGTCGCACTGATGCCACAGGCCCTCTCTCGAGTTGCCCCCATAAGGAAATAGGACCGCCAAGACACAACCCTTCTCATGGTATAAACCGTTCTTCATTTCATTCCATATCGAGCAAATGATGCGAGTTTTGCTTTCGGCCGTGGACCATGAACTAGCGAGCTTCTTAGTATAATTTAATTTCTACGTGTAATGATTCTTCAATCCAATTAAGGATTATGTTCTGTGCTTCATAGCGCACCCCTCTGCCAAGAATCAGTGGAAGCCATTGAGTAAAGGCTGAGATATTCGAGTTTTCCCCGCCGCCAATGAAAAACCGTTGGTCGACCGTCGAAGTCGATGTTGTCGGCGATTTCATCCCGTCTGCACCCCTAGTCATTTTCCCCATGCTCCCAGCAACGTTACCGACCTTTCCCCGAGCTTCTTGCGCCATTGCTGAGCGATTCTGACGATCGACGAAACCCTAGCTCTGCCGCCGCCGTCGCGCCATCACCTCCGGTCGTCGCCGCCACGATTGGACCCCACCATCGTCTTGCGCGGCCGATTTTGGGGCTAGGCGGTCACGGCCGAGCCGAATTGAAGTCGACGCAACCAATTCCGGCGTGCGCCACCGCTGCTCTGGCGAGGAACGCCGCCACATCGCGAGGAAGACGACGACCCGGCGGGCCCCGCTTGTCAGCGACTCTTCCTCTCGCGTGGGATCAGCTGTGGCACTGGATTGTGTGTGGCTATGCGGGTTAACCCAGTGGCCTCCGGTGTGGCGCAGATGCAATTGGCACAATTCAAATAAGTGGGTCCGGGTTGATTATTCAAATTTTTTCATTAGGAAATAATTCCAGATTTTGAGCAAATGTTGAAAATCAATTTCTCCTAGCATACTTGCTCAAATAATTCCAAATAAATTCTGGTAGACTCATCTCAATTTCAACTTTGCAGTGGTGCAATTTTTTGGACATGAAACTATCAGAATTTTCATCATTTATTCCTATGAGCTAACTGCTTGGGAAGTTAATTACCCATGTTCTGTTAATTGGAAAATTCCCAAATTTTGTTAGGACACTCATAAAAAATACACTTGATCTCCAGTAATTATTTCAAGTTCATTGGACTTCGTTTACTGAGTTGATCAGGGTTCCAAATCTCAATGTAGTTGAAAAATTAAGAAAAGTACAGAACCATTTTCAGATTTTTCCCTAAACTTGTAAAATTAGTTTCTCCCTGTAGGAAGCTCAAAAAAATGTGAAACAAATTTTCGTAGAACCAGTGAGACCCCCTCTACCATAATCAACCACTGGTGTGCATGAAAAAGCTACAGATTCAGTGCCAAAATTCAGAGAAGTCTTTTTTTGTTGGAATTTTAAAGACAACAAGCTTCCTTGAACATCTCCAGTTTTTGGTCCATATCTTCCTCATAGATCCTAGTGTCTACTGTAAAGATCCCAAAGCCAATTAAAACCATTTACATACTTGATCAGTATTTATAAGATCTCTTCTATAGTTTCTATATCACTCATGTACTTTATATATTGCATATCATATGGTGATCGTGATCGAGATCGAGGAGGACTCGGAGCCCTTGGAAACCCTACTTCCAGAAGCTAACTTTCCCTTTGACTCGCAGCCAGGCAAGCCCCGGTTTGCATTTATGTGCTATTTCAAATTTTCTATTTGTATCACTTATGTCTAGGGTGAATTTTGTGCATTAGGGCTAAGGTGCTTGTTACTCCACTTGCATGACCCACAAATCCCATGGAGTATTGGGTAGGTCTAGAGCTTGATGAGTGGACAATCCCATGCTAGTGTTTATAGGAATCCGGTAGAAGTCGAATAGTTGGAATCTACTCGCCAGATAGGATTTATCACACGGGATGAATTGATTCAAAGAAGGGTTTAGAATTGTGAAATTGAGACCGAGCAGTGTTTAGGATGCAGCGAGACATGGTATCACATGCATAGCTCTGCTTGTGTCGATTGAGGACCGATCCGTGTGAGGCCCTGCTGGACAAGTTTGAACAGTACCGGATGCATACTGGGCATATGGAACTCAAGAAACCGATGTAACTTGATAACTTGGATGTCGAGGCATAGCCCGTTGTCGAAAGAGGTGGGATGAGGTCTGTAAGGTGTAAATTCACCGGCGGGCACACACACGCTCTGTGCGGGAACCTTATGCCCTCGATGGTGGGACCGGTTCGGCGTTTGAGTTCTCTTGTGAAAGGTTGTTGCGTATGATGTGGTGTGGAGCACGGCATGCTCCTTAGGCACGGGTATACGTGACGTGTTATTCAGGTGTGTCCTGATTGCTATCACCGTCCCTCGCAATTATTTAAGTACCACTTGTTCACTGCGCTGTGACGTAGTAAATACTGAAGAAGTCAGGAGAATATGATGTATTGAAATTGAAAGTGCATCTAGGCATCCCCGTGGGTTTTGGATGATTTATAACGACAATTAAGAGACTAATGAGCTAAAGTTATCTTAAGCACATGTACAATGATTGAAATAAGATGACACCCTCCAAAAAGGAAAGGATGCAACGGGCGTCAAAGGCTCAAGAGTAGAAATTAGGGTTTCTATGAAGATGAGCTTATATGAGCCTTGTCATGTGAAAGGGTAGATGTATCATGTGCATTGAGATCATTCTAGAGGGCTCAAAGTGGTGGTTTATTGAAACACCTAAGTGAGAAGCCAAAAATGAGAAAAACACTAGCAGGCCGGAGTAGTCCGGGCCTCAAGGCCGGACTAGTCCGGCCAGGCAGACAAGTCCGTTTTGAAACGGACCAAACGTCTCTGGAGTGAATCTGAGTGAATTTGGAGCTAAGTCCGAGAAGTCTGGACTTGTCCATTTTTGGACGGACTAAAGCTCTTTGGAAAAGTTTGGACTTGTTCGTTTGGGTATGGACTTGTCCGTTTGAGACTTAGTGAGATAGACCGAGAGAAACCCTAGGGGTCGGACTAGTCAGCCCCTGTGGCCGAACTAGTCCGAGCCAACCCCGAAGAGTCTGTTTTGGGATGGACCAAACGGTTCTATTCCACTTTGAACTAGTTCACTAAAGACCGGACTATTCCGTTATTTAGTGACCGTTTGAATTTGGAAATTTGGCGGGTAGCATGACGATCGTCGCGCAGTGTGGCAGTTGTCAGGACCTGACCAGAGGTCAGTGGTCACATCGTGCCGGACTAGTCTGGGGCCAGAGGCTGGACTGGTCCGCCCTTCTGCTGAGGTCAGCAGAAGGGTCTCGGGACCCCTATAAAAAGGGGACCCCAGCCTCATTTAAACATGTCTTGAACCCTAGTGCCGCCACAAGCATCCTAGAGCCTTCCAAAGCCTTCTACTCATCCTACTAACCCCTTAAGAGCAAATCTTGAAGAGATTAGGGTTTGGGGAGGAGAGTAAAGGAAGATCATCACGCTTTGGCTCTCGGTTTGATCTCTTGCACATTGTGTTGTGTTTTGTGGCTTGTGTGAGTTGAGCTTCGTGTGCTCCTCATTGTATTGATTTGTGGGAGCCTCAAGTTGTGAGTAGCCCCATCAAACTTTGTGATTGCCCATTGATATAGTGGAAACCAAGCCGGCCATCGTGCTGGCTTGGTGAGAGAAGGGTCAAGTGAGATTCGGTCCTTGTGTGAACTTCTCAACGTGGATGTAGGCTTCTTCGTGGAGCTGAACCATGGGATAAATATCGTCTCACTTGTCTTTCACTTTTCGTAATCACTAGTATTGCTATTAGGGTTCATATTGCTCTTATTGATCTTCACTTTGATCATTATTGTAAACTTGCAATCTAAGTGTTTAAACTTCACAATCTAAGCTTTACTAGTTTACCACACATTGCTTATTTCTTCGGTGAACATTAATTCTGCAAATAACATGTAGAAACGAAGTTTTAGTGTTTTCACTCTGTGCTGAGCGGACAAGTCCGGCGCTGTGCAGACTAGTCCGGCCACAGGAATTTAATCTCGTTTGATTAAGTCATTTCAGTTATTATTGCCTATTCACCCCCCTCTAGGCGACTTTCAATTGGTATCAGAGCAGGCTTCTCCAATAAGTCTAACAACTCGGAGAAGAAATGGCCGAAAGGGGTGACAATGAAGTTCCGGTGGTCGTCAACAACACCAAGACGAAGAACGTCGATGTTCTTCAAGATGATCCAGACGACGAAGAAGAAGTTTGCATGCTCAAGGGACGGCTTCGTGAGAAGCTCAAGGTGCCCAAGAAGGAGATCAAGCCAATTTTCATGACCAACGTTGACAATGGGAGTAGTTCACAAGACTATTCCCGGTATCCTTATAATTATGAGCAACTAACCGCGAGCAATCATTATTGATCAATTCCCGTTGGCAAACCTCCTCAGTTTGATGGAAATGATTACTACATGTGGAAGCATATGAAGCTGCAACTCATTTCCTTAAACCCTAGCTTGTGGCAAATTGTTACGACAAGTGTTCATCTTCTGAAGAATGAGGAAGATATCACTCCAGAGCAAGCCGTTCTTCTACATCGCAATGCTCAAGCCGTTGGAGTGATTACCTCCTCATTGACTCGAGAAGAGTTCAACTGCATTGAAGGATTAGAGGTTGCCAAGGAGATATGGGACACTCTCAAGACGGCGCACGAAGGCAACCACGTCATTAGGGAGGCAAAGATCGAGATGATCGAAGGAGAGCTTGGGAGATTCACCATCATGGAGGGTGAGTCTCCCCAAGACATGTATGACCGCCTCAAGTTTCACATCAACAAGAGTCGGTCATATGGAAGCACCTGGTGGACCGACCACGAGGTGGTAAAGTGGATGATTCGAGCATTCATGCCTCAAAACGTCACTCTTTGCTCACTAATTCATGAAAGCCCGAGCTTCCACAAGATGACTCCTGAATAAGTGCTAGGGAGGATCATCAACCATGAGATGATGGAGCAAGAAGCGATGTTCTACAATGATCTACAAAAGCTTTCCTCCTCCAAGAAAAGAGATGTTTCATTCAAGGCAACATCCTCAAGATCACAAGAAAATGAAGAGAGTGATGAAGAGAGTCCCGACACCGATGAGGAAGAAGCTCTCTTCATCAACAACTTTAAGAGGATTTTTAGAAGAAGGAGGGGGAGCTACCAAAATGAAAGAAAGAGCAAAGACAATCCCAAGGCAATATCAATAAGGGTTTGCTACAATTGTGGAGAGTATGGCCACTTTATTGTGTATTATCTACATAAAGAGAACAAGAAGAAGAAGGAGGGCAAGTCCAAGGAAAAGAAGTACTTCAAGAAGAAGAAGCAATTCGGACATGCCCACCTTGGAAAGGAGTGGGATTCAAATGAGGAATCCTCCTCCGATGAAGAAGAGAAGATAGCAACCATTGCTATGAAGAAGACAACTACGGAAAACAAGCTCTTCCCCAACTTGGAGACTTCAAGGACAACATGTCTCATGGCCAAGGAGGGAAGAAAGAATGTTAAATCTAAATACTCTTCTTCAATTTCTTCTCATGATGATTTTGATAGTAGTAGTGAGAATGAACATGTGCTTAAAGACATGAGTAAAAGTACTTTGAAGAGATTGAGATTGTTAACGGGGGAAATATTTGAGAAGGAAGAACTCATCAACTGTCAAGAGGACATGCTCATCTAACAAAAGGAGAGATGTCAAGAGGTTGAGGAGCTTTTGGAGATTGAAAGAGAGAGAAGCAAGACACTTGAGCGAGAACTCGCTTTGAGCAAGGAAACTTTCTCAAACTTTGAGAACACTACAATTGTGGTCAAGGATGAAATTGTAAGTTTGACACAAGCTAACAAGATCCTTGAGACGCAAGTGAAGTATCTCAAGGTCAATGCACCTTCTTCCTCTACAAGCTCACCTTCCACAAATATTAAATCCGAAGCATCTAAACCTTGTACATGCTCAAACTTAATCATAAAGCTTAAATATGAGCTTAAGTTGGCACAAACCAATCAAGCATCAAAGGGTGGCATCTTTGACAAGGAGAAGGTGGCATATGCACGTAGTGCATATACCAACACAAGACATCCCCTTGTCAAGGATGGTCTTGGTTATTCTAGGGAGATGAGGCAAAACGCCAAAACTCCCACGAATGGCAAAGACTTGATTGTTTTTGTCAAAGGAGGTTCATACAACAACAAAGGGAAGAACGTTGCTACTTCACCCAAAATGCCTAAGAAAAAACCTCATCCATTGTTCCATGACTTCGATGCATCATATGTTTTATTGAGGAACATGTTTGGACAGGCATATGCTAGGTATGTTGGGCCACACCGCAAGAGTCCCAAACCTTGTGTGTGGGTGCCCAAGTGCCTCTTGACTAACATCAAAGGACCCAACACCGCTTGGGTACCTAAAGCCAAGGCATAAATCTTTCTTGTAGGCATACTCCTCCGGTGGAACCAAGTGGGTTCTTGATAGTGGGTGCACAAATCATACGACCGGAGAGAGGAAGATGTTTGTGGAGTATGACCTAAATTAAGATCCAAGTGAAGGAATCTATTTTGGGGACAATAGCCTAGGAAAAATCCTTGGCACCGGTAAAATTGCTATATCTCCAAATGACACTCTTTCAAATGTTTTACATGTAGATTCACATTATTATAACCTCTTGTCCATTTCACAACTATGTGGCATAGGTTATAATTGTTTATTCACTAACGAGGGTGTGACCGTCACAAGGAGAAGCAATGGCTCAATTGCCTTTAAGGGTGTACTCAAGGGAAAGCTCTATCTTGTGGATTTCTCCGCGGATAAAGCCCAACTTGATACATGCTTAATTGCAAAAACTAACATGGGATGGTTGTGGCATAGGAGGCTAGCCCATGTTTGGATGAGAAATTTGCAAAAACTCCTTAAGGGCGAGCACATCCGCGGTTTAAAGAATGTTGTGTTTGAAAAGGATAGACCATGTAGCGCATGCCAAACCGGAAAGCAAGTTGGAGCACCACATGCATCCAACAACATTATGACAACATCAAGACCATTGGAGCTTCTAGACATGGATCTCTTTTGTCCAACCGCGTACATTAGTATTGGAGGTAACAAATATGGTCTTGTTATTGTTGACGACTTTTCACGTTTCACTTGGATATTCTTTTTGCATGACAAGAGCGAGACTCAAGGTGTTCTCAAGAGATACTTGAAGAGAGCTCAAAATGAGTTCTCCTTGAGTATCAATACCATAAGGAGTGATAACAACACCCAATTCCAGAATACTCAAGTTCAAGATTTTTTGGATGAAGAAGGCATCAAGCATGAGTTCTCGGACCCCTACTCCCCTTAACAAAATGGGGTGGCCGAGAGGAAGAATAGGACTCTAATTGAGATGTCGAGAACCATGCTTGGTGAGTATAAGACGTCGGACCAGTTTTGGGCGGAAGCGGTCAACACCGCTTGCCATGCCATAAACCGGTTGTATCTTCACCGCATACTTAAGAAGACGTCGTATGAGCTCCTAACTGGTAACAAGCCCAACATCTCTTACTTTCGTGTTTTTTGGGAGCAAATGCTACATTCTTAACAAGAAGCCTAGGACTTCGAAGTTTCCTTCTAAGTTCGATGAGGGTTTCTTGCTTGGCTATGACTCAAACACTTACGCCTATTGTGTCTTTAACAAATCCTCCGGAATTGTTGAAGTAGCACGTGATGTAGTGTTTGATGAGACTAAGGATGGCACTTGGAGATATACAACCACAAGAACAACCTCAAGATGCAAGTGATCATCCTACACATCAAGCAAGATCTTCCTCAAATGATCAAGATCAAGTTCTCCAAGATGTGCTCCAAGAAGATGAAAATGGAGGCATCAATAAAGGGGGAGACAATGAGGATGAGGAAGACCAAGATTATGACTCAAGACCTCAAGTGCCTCACCCACGAGTGCATCAAAGTGTCCAACGGGACAATCCCATTGACAATATACTTGGAGACATCTCCAAGGGGGTAACTACTCGATCTCGTGTTGCAAACTTTTGTGAAAATTACACTTTTGTTTCTTCCTTGGAGCCCCACAAGGTTGAAGAAGCACTATGATATCCGGATTGGGTGATGGCCATGCAAGAAGAGCTCAACAACTTCGAAAGAAATCGAGTGTGGGAGCTTGTGAAGAGGCCTAACGCGAATGTTGTAGGCACCAAATGGGTGTTCCGCAACAAGCAAGATGAACACGGGGTGGTTACAAGGAACAAGGAACAACTTGTGGCCAAAGGGTATTCACAAGTCGAAGGTTTGGATTTCAAAGAAACCTTTGCTCCTGTAGCTAGGCTTGAATCGATTCGTATATTACTTGCCTTTGCTACTCACCATGATTTTAAGCTATATCAAATGGACGTCAAGAGCGCATTCCTCAATGGTACAATCAAAGAAGAGGTGTATGTGGAGCAACCCCCCGGATTTGAAGATGAAGAATTTCCAAACCATGTGTACAAATTGTATAAGGCTCTCTATGGACTCAAACAAGCTCCTAGTGCTTGGTATGAGTGCCTTAGAGATTTTCTAACTCAAAATAGTTTCAAAATTGGGAAGGCGGACTATACTTTATTCACTAAGAACTTCAACGATGATTTGTTTTGTTTGCCAAATATATATATCGATGACATTATATTTGGTTCTACTAACCAAGATTTTTGTGATGAGTTTTCTAAGGTAATGACGGAAAAGTTTGAGATGTCAATGATGGGGGAGTTGAAGTTCTTTCTAGGTTTTCAAGTGAAGCAACTCAAGGAAGGCACGTTCATTAGTCAAACAAAGTACACACAAGATATACTCAAGAAGTTTGACATGGACAAGGCCAAACCCATCAAGACTCCTATGGCAACCAATGGGCATCTCGATCACAATGAAGATGGTCCAAATGTGGACCAAAAGGTATATCATTCCATGATAGGCTCATTGCTTTACTTATGTGCATATAGGCCCGATATTATGCTTAGTGTGTGTATGTGCGCTAGATTTCAAGCCGCTCCAAAGGTGTGTCATTTGACTACCGTTAAGAGAATTCTTAGATATTTGGTTCACACACCAAGCCTAGGACTTTGGTACACCAAAGGCTCTAAGTTTAACCTCATTGGATATTATGATGCGGACTATGCGGGGTGCAAAGTTGATAGGGAGAGTACATCAGGAACTTGCCCATTCCTTGGTATATCTCTAGTGTCTTGGTCCTCAAAGAAACAAAACTCCATTGCTCTTTCCACGGCCGAAGCGGAATATGTCGCCGCCGGAAGTTGTTGTGCACAACTTCTTTGGATGCGACAAACTCTTAGGGACTATGGCATTAACTTGCGCCATATCCCTCTCCTGTGTGACAATGAGAGTGCCATCAAAATAGCCCACAATCCAGTTGAACACTCAAGGACCAAGCACATCGATATTTGCCATTTCTTGAGAGATCACTCCATCAAAGGAGACATTGCAATTTCACATGTGAGAACCAATAAACAATTGGCCGATATCTTTAACAAGCCCTTAGATGAGAAAAGATTTTGTGAACTTAGGAGTCAGCTTAATATCTTGGATTCTCGAATGTGGCTTGAATCTTGCACATCTAATTGTCATATTCAAAATTGACACATGCTTGCGAAAACTCATCCCCCTCAATTTTTCTACAAATTATTTTGAAATTATTGAATCCTTGTAAGTCATGGTCATAGTTTGATTGTTGATATCTTATTGACCATGTTTACAAAGATCTTTTGTCAAATATAGTCCAAAAGGATCAAATCTCCACTGAAAACTAAATATATAGGATTTTTCTGCCTAATGATCGGACTAGTCCGCCCATAGACCGGACTAGTCCGGTGGCTTAGAACCGTTCAGACCCTGTCCGACAGCCAGACAAGTCCGAGTCCCTGACCGGACTAGTCCGGCCCTTGGGGACTTAACCTCCCCAAGGATCCCTCGACCTCTCCACTTCCATTCAAACACTCTCTCCAAAAACGCTCGAAAACCGCCCCCTCATCGGCGATTTTTTATTCCAACCACAAATTTTGATTCCAATCGGTGGATTGAAGCCCTAAGGTGCTTAGGAACCTTTCCCCAAGCTTCGGACGCCGATTCCTCACCCACATTTCATCGATTTGAAGATTTGAAGAGGTATTCTTTACCTAACCCCAAAATCCTTGAAATTCAATTCTTTTGCGTCTATTGATAGAAACTTCTTCACAAATGTTGTTGTGCACATCAATGTGATCATGTACCTCTATTTTTGTGGTAGGATTCATAGTTTTTGCAAAATTTCTCTAGATTAGGGTTCTTGCTATGTGAACCGGACTAGTCCGGCCACAGGCCGGACAAGTTCGACCTAGTGCGGACTAGTCCGGCCCCTGGGCGGACAAGTCCAGGTTACATAGTGAAAACCCTAACCTAGGTTGGTTTTGTGAATCCTACCTCTAACCCTTAACTTCCTTTGACTCATACACATTCTCTTGCTTCTCTTGTCAGCAACCATGTCGAATAACGAGTATGTTCCACCTTCAGACTCTGAGGCCGAAGCGGAGAAGCAAGCTCTTTATCACCGGAGGCAACATGAGGATCAAGAAATGGCTGCTGCATACTTTGCATCACAAAGGGCAAAGAAGACGCAGCAAGAAGAGCACAATTCTGCAGCTGCCGAGACCACCCTGAAAAGGAAGCGGCTTGTGAATTTGGGTGAACAAGCTAGAACATAGGGGGCGAGGACCTCCAAGGATAAAGGCAAGGCCCCAGTGGAAGCTGCACCAAAGAAGAGGGTGATAGTGGCCAAGAAGGCTGCTAGCAAGGTCAAGAAGGGTGCCACTCAACCCATAGGCCCCTTAAGGATATCTTCTCCTGCACGGAATCCAAGCCGTGCAGCTGCCTTCGACTCTAACATCTTCAAGGGCAACGGGGCTGAGAAGGCACACGAGATCAGGAAGGTTAATGTCTATCAGCGAGATAGGAGCACAGTGGACCCATGTTTCTGGTGTGATTTCCACTATGACTATTACAGGACGGTCTACATGACCAAGCAGACCCCTATCATAGATGCTCAGTGGATAGACTGGGACTATATGGCTTAGAAGGATCATCAATCCTTCAATGCTGTGATTGAGGCCGTCGAGAGGCATGGCTTGAAGAAGTTCATGGCTTTCTAGTATGACTGGAATGTGGAAGTAATTGCCCAGTTCTACTGTACAGTCTACTTCCACACTAATGGGGATCGCCGGATTACCTGGATGACTCATGGCGAGCAACACTCCACCACCTATTGGGAGTTTGATCAGTTGCTTGACTTGGAGGACCAACTGGATAATGAGATTATCATTTCAAATCTGAAGCCAGTTGATCGGGACACCCTGGAGTACATGTACCCAAGTCATGCACAGTTCGAGGTCGGGCACATCAGAAATATCAAGCCTTTCTATAGTGTGCTCAACCGGTTCCTCAGGAAGACCATTGCCCCCAAGGATGGAGATTCGGGGATAATTCAAGGGAATTTGAGGCATTTGATGGTCCTCATTGATGGAGATGTCCACTTCAATGTGGTGGACTATATCTTTGATGACATCTTCAACATCTCGCACACTCCTAACCGATCATGTGGATACGCTCCGTACATCATGTACATGATCGAGAAGATCTCTGGACTCATTTCAAGAAATACATAATTCGCCAGAGGCTTTGACCTCAACTCCCTCCTCCAGAGCCGACTGCTCCTAGGAGGAAGAATGCGGATCCTCCCGCTTCTTCCTCTTGCTTTGTGCCATCTCCTCCACCACCTCCGCCTTCATCACAATGCGGGATGGATTCTTCAAGTTCTTCAAATCTCTTTTCTCCTCTTGACGGAAGATGGAAATTCGGCGACGTTGCATGGGGCGTCACAACGAGAAGTATCTCAAGGCGATGTGCAACAAGCTGGACATTCCTATGTCTCCCACCGAGGAGAGTGATGATGAGATCACTTCTTTCCCCGAGTTCACTACCGAGGAGCTCGCTCAGTTTGGTGAACATGGTACTTCCACCGTGGCCCCGACCGATCATGATGATGCAAATGTTGATTCGGAGGCCACGAAGAGCGACAGGGGGTAAGGCGGCGATGACGACGACGACGATGATGATGAGTAGACCTAAGGGCTCTTCCTCTCTTCTTTTTCTTTTTGGTGTCTTGATTCCAAAGGGGGAGAGATTAGTGGATGGGGCACTTAGATAGGGGGAGAGATTGAGTGGGAAAGTTTGAGAGTCTCTATCTTGTTATTAGTGAGAGAGTATTTGATCTATTAAGGACTTATGTGTTAAACTCTCATTTCAAGTTGTATTGTAAGACTTAATCTATGTATTCATGTATCTTGCCTAAATTTGTGATGTGTTGTCTCACTAACATGTCTATCTTGCATAATCGTTTCCTTATCACACTTTATGGACACATCACTTAGGCACCCCACCATAACTTGTATATGTATGAAAACTCCCTCAATCTCTCTTACTCATGATGCATACATTGAGGGGGAGTCACTCATACAATACATGTTATGAAAACAAATTATTATCCTTGTTGTCGAAGTCTTAATGTGTTGTCATCAATCACCAAAAAGGGGGAGATTGAAAGTGCATCTAGGCATCCCCATGGGTTTTGGATGATTGATGACAACAATTAAGAGACTAATAAGCTAAAGTGATCTTAAGCACAGGTATAATGATTGAAATGATATTAAACCCTCCAAAAAGGAAAAGGATGCAACGAACGTCAACGGCTGAAGAGTAGAAATTAGGGTTTCTATGAAGATGAGCTTATATGAGTCGTGTCATGTGAAAGGGTAGATGTATCATGTGCATTGAGATCATTCTAGAGGGCTCAAAGTGGTGGTTTAGTGAAGCACCTAAGTGAGAAGCCAAAAATGAGAAAAACCCTAGGAGGCCAGACTAGTCCGGCCAGGAAGACAAGTCCGTTTTGAAACGGACCAAACGTGTCTGGAGTGAATCTGAGTGAATTTGGAGCTAAGTTCGAGAAGTTCGGACTTGTCCGTTTTTGGACGGACTAAAGCTCTCTGGAAAAGATCAGACTTGTCTGTTTGGGTATGGACTTGTCCGTTTGAGACTTAGTGAGATAGGCCGAGAGAAACCCTAGGGGCCAGACTAGTCAGCCCCCATGGCCGGACTAGTCCGAGCCAACCCAAAAGAGTCTGTTTTGGGACGGACCAAACGGTTATGTTCCACTTCGGACTAGTCCATTGTTGACCGGACTAGTCCGTTGTTTAGTGCCCGTTTGAATTTGGAAATTTGGCGGGTAGTGTGATGATAGTCAAGCAGTGTGGCATAGTCAAGCAGTGTGGCAGTTGTCGGGACCTGACCAGAGGTCAGTGGTCCCATCGGGCCGGACTAGTCCAGGGCCAGAGGCCGGGCTAGTCTGCCCTTCTGCTCAGGTCAGCAGAAGGGGCGCAGGACCCCTATAAAAAGGGAACCCCCGACCTCATTTGAACGTTTCTTGAACCCTAGTGCCGCCACAAGCATCCTAGAGCCTTCCAAATCCTTCTACTCGTCCTACAAACCCCTTAAGAGCAAATCTTGAAGATATTAGGGTTTGGGGAGGAGGGTAAAGGAAGATCATCGCTCTTTGGCTCTCGGTTTGATCTCTTGCACATTGTGTTGTGTTTTCTGGCTTGTGTGAGTTGAGCTTCGTGTGCTCCTCATTATATTGATTTGTGGGAGCCTCAAGTTGTGAGCAGCCCCATAAAACTTTGTGATTGCCCATTGATAGAGTGGAAACCAAGCTGGCCATCATGGTGTCTTGGTGAGAGAAGGGTCAAGTGAGACCTGGTCCTTGTGTGAACTTCTCAACGTTGATGTAGGCTTCTTCGTGGAGCTGAACCGTGGGATAAATCTCGTCTCACTTGTCTTTCACTTTTTGTGATCACTAGTATTGCTATTAGGGTTCACATTGCTCTTATTGCTCTTCACTTTGATCATTATTTTAAACATGCAATCTAAGTGTCTAAACTTCACAATCTGAGATTTACTATTTTACCACACATTGCTTATTTCTTCGGTGAACTTTAATTCCGAAAATAACTTGTAGAAACCATGTTTTTGGGTTTTCACTCTCTGCTAAGCAGACTAGTCCGGTCCTGTGCAGACTAGTCCAGCCACACGAATTTAATCTCGTTTGATTAAGTCATTTCAGGTATTATTTCCTATTCATCCCCCCTATAGGCGACTTTCAAAAATATAATTGTTTTGCCACTATGTTTGCTATAGATTAGGCTCATTAAAGTTACTATTATTGAACAATTAAGCTCATTCTATCAACTTGTAAAATGATGATCAATTTATATGCGAGTCATTTACTGCTATATCCATTCCTATGTTAAGTATCCCTACGTATATAGTTCCATGTTTAGGTGAGACTGTTAAGTCTTGCTGAGCTTTCGTGCTCACGATTGCTATATTAAGTTGTTTGCAAGTGAGATATAAGAGGAAGGGGCCGAGGATGAGGCGATGCCCCCGTCGGGGTATACCGCCGAATGGGAGCCCTCCACACTGCAGTAAATTGTGTGTGGCTAGTGTGCAGCGTCCGCGGGCTGAACGGCTGTACTTTTGCATAGCTAGGCTAAGAGTTTAGCTATGAATACTATCTTCCACTGTATACTAAGTATTGTAAAAGACTACCTCTGTTTATATAAATAAAACTTTGTTTTTTGTTGTATTCTTTTCGTGTGTGCTGTTGGGTTCCGCATCGCACGGCACCACCCTCTGCGATTCCTAGAACCTGGAATGTGTGGACCCGGTCCCCACATCTGCGTGCCACCTACAAGGCCATGCATGCGGCATGCTGGGATGGCACCGTGGGCATGCGCGTGGCGCTGGAGCGGGAGACCTAGAGGATGTGGCGCGACCCGGGCCGCTACAAAGCCCTCATGGAGAACATGGCCATCGTGGGCCACCCTCGTTCGTGCTTCGTCACCAGGCTCAAGATCGTCTTCACGGTCGATCGTGCACAACAGGGCACTCAGTTTCTCACCCGGGCGGCTGGGGCCGGCCACATAAAGGTGGCCTACGTCCTTGGCCTCCTCCACTACAATGTCGACTGTGGGGCCTGCGACACCGTCTAGTATATCCGGCAGGTTGAAGGCGAGGTCGACGACAGTGAGAAAGCGGTCGGGTCCATCGCCATCATGAGGACCAACAATGAGTGCAGGCGGTGTCAGATTCAAGCCCCGACTGAAATCGGTAATTTGATGTGGGCGCATCCGCTCCCGCCTCCGAGACCGCCGATGGTGTCGCTGCCCAACAAGGAGGTTGACCCATGCACGACTGCCGGCTGCGGGAAGCAAGGGGTGGAGCGGCTGCAGGATCTTCTGTAGTGAAGAATGTAGGATTAGACACTAGCATTTCGCATTCTGTCGTGCGGTTTTCTCCTATATGGGCTATATACTTATAAGGTTGTGATGTTGTTTTTCTTGTTCATGATGTCATTTTTCTTATTTTGTAGTAATGTTTTATGTTGATGAACTAAATGTTGTTCCTCTGTTCTATCTGTTATTTTGTTTATTATTCATTTAGAGAACTATCTATTCTATCTGTATTCTCTGTTAATGAACGACCCTCCACACCGCCAGTAGTTTGTAAAGTGGTCGGTATGGTACTTTAGCTACTGGAGGTGCCAGAGGAGATCGCTCGTAGCGGTGCATTCAAAGCGGTCGGTAAAGTAGTATACAGTACTAGTACATAGTAACAGGAAAACACAATAGGTAGCGACAACTGGAAAGAAAAGTGGAGACAATGAACAGAGAGAAAAAAAAAAGAAAGGACGAGAAAAATGTTAGAAAAAGATATACAGTATGTACGAATTAAGGTGAAAGAGCGTGGAGAACCAAACTGTAAAACAAGAAATTTTTGGCAGATTACTCTAGTCTTAGGCTGTGCTTGGGAACACAGTTTTTAATATCCAAGTTTTTGTAAACCATAATTTTTAATATTTCACGACAATATTAGAGTATTTCAATACCACGGTTTTATAATACAACAGTTTTGCAATACATAAGATAGTGTAAGACCTATGTGTGTTGAATACATTGGCTTGTAGTAAATACACTTGGCTTTGATGATAAAAGTTTTAAATATCACCAAAACACCTTTTTATCAAGGTCCGACTCTAGCTCCGAGCTATAGCAAGGTCCGACCATAGGTCCGACTTGTTTTGGGTAACTCCGGCTAAGTTAGATGCTAGGTCCGGCTTCTTGGTAAGGTCCGACTAGCTTTGGTTAGCTCCGGTGAGTTTTATCTTTAGCTCTGGCATGTCTTTATTAGCTCCGGCATGTCTTTTATAGCTCCGGCATATATTTGATAGCTCCGACATGCTTTTGCTAAGCTTCGACGTACTTTGTCTAGCTCGGGTTTTGGGTTGACTAGTTTTGACTAGTTTTTGGTAAGCTCTGGTGCTAGGATCTACTAGTTTTGGTAAGCTCTGGTGATAGGATCTACTAGTTTTGGTAAGCTCCAGCAGGTGCTTCATTGTACTAGTTTTGATAAGCTTCAGCGCTAGATTCTACTAGCTTTTGTTAGCTCCGGCTCAAGCTCCGGGTTGCTCTGGCAAGGTCCGGAACTTGACGGCAGTGCTTCTGCTTTTCATTTGCAATGTTTCGTACTTGCTTTACATTGTTGGAAAGATTGCTTAGTATTCATTTGCTAAGTTTTTGGTGCGTTTTGGTTGATATGGATGATATCGTGTTACTATGTTTTGCAACATACTTATGTGAGGTTCTCACGTAAGGTGTTGTGTTCGGAACTAACTTGAGTCAAGTCGAGGACTTGGGCTCGTATGGATTGGTTGTTTATTCATGTGCATGTGTTGCTTGAGTTCAAGACATGGCTGGTGACGAGATCCATTGGACTAGTCTCAGGGAGGAGATGAGGTTCCAATAACCAAATTCAGGAGGAATTGTGGTTGAGCTGATCAGGAGGTTATGCAGCATGATTGAATCAAGAACAATGCATATGAAGGTATCATGGACGTCATTAGAAGATTTTTGTACATGTACAAGGAGTGCATGGACGTGGCTACATGGTTCCGAGACGTGATGAAGAGATGTGGACGTAAAGAGTTGGTCGGAAAGGTCCAACCGACTAGGTTATGGACTCAGACTGTGGCTGAGTCGGGTTTGACTCAAATATGGAAAGATTTGAGTTGGTTATGATAGGATTTCGTGTGGGTCACGAATTTGAGTGGTTTAGGAATGTGAGATACGTTCCTAAGGTGTTTGGAAGTCTTAAGATTGCTTCTATCTGCGTATAGAAGAATCTTGAGCAGTTATGGAAAGTTACGATTCGTGATCTGAGTAGGATTGGAGTCCTAGTTGATATTGGGTTGGCCTAAGGGCTGGTTATATAAGCAAGGGAGCCCAGAGCTCGTGGCGCACGACTTTGGGTCTGTTCCTCTTGTGTTCTATTGAATAAAATTCATAGTTTGAAGGAACTTTTGTGCCTTGTTCGTCCGACTTGTTCCAGACAAGTTTTACTCGTCGAGTTTATGGACAGCACTATCTTTCATCGGTGGTTTTATCATAAATCGAGTTTTACAGATCCAATTGACGTTATCCTTTTGGGGTTGTCTTCACAACTTGATTATCTATCATCTGTCAAAATTTCACGGTCATTGGATTTGTGGCCTATGATCCACACGAGTTTCTTTGCAGTGTTCCAAAACTGTTTTTTCTCGGGTAGGACAGATTGACCTTTGTTCTCGATCATAACTTGAGTTTTTCTCGACGGGTTTGAGTGATTCTTTTTGTGTTGTCTTCGTGACTTGATTCTCTCTGATATCTATCACTTTTGTCATGGTGAAACACATTTAGATTAGTCTCACACACGATTTCTTTAACAGATCGTTTTTCTGCCGAAAGGGTTTGGGGTTTAATTGTTTCCGCTGCGTAAGATTTTTAAATCTACCATTCACCCCCCTCTGGTAGCTTTTCACGTGATCATCGATCCTACAATTGGTATCAGAGCCACGTTGCTCTAATATTTGTGATTTGCACGTGTTTTTGACTAATCATCATGGAGAAGTACTCCGCCAAACCGTGTGTGTTTGCTGGTATTGATTTTCAGGTTTGGAAGGCACGCATGGAGGCTTTCATCCAGGCACAAGGCTTTGCAATATGGGAGAAGGTATACAAGCCTTACGAAGTGCCATCAAACGATCAAGTTACAGCTACAAATCTGAGAGATGTCGACAATAACAACAAGGCTCGAAACTTGATCATACAAGGATTGACACAAAGCGACTTCGACCGTTTTGCACACCTCCGGTCTGCATACGATGTGTGGAAAGCACTTTGTAACTACCGCGAAGGATCCAATACGATCAAGGAGGTAAGGGAAGACATGTTCAAGAAAGAATACATGCGCTTCGAGATGCAACCCGGTGAGTCAATTGATGATCTCTTGCTCACTTTAATAAAATTCTCAGCAACTTGCGTAGCATCAATGTTAATTTTTCAGATGCTGAAATTGCTAGGCAATTATTAAGTGCATTAGACATGTCAATTTGGGAGATGAAAGTTACATCTATTCGTGAATCTACTGTCATGAGTACACTTACTTTAGATGTGCTATATTCCAAGCTAAAACTCATGAAATTGATATAATATCACGTAAGAACCCCAACAAGTCTATTGCTTTTGTTTCTCAACGTGATATGCCTAGCTCCGGCCAATCTTCATCTTGTAGTACACTTGCTTTGTTGTCCTCCTAACCCTTGAATAGATTGAGGAGTTTCCAGAGGAGGAGCTAGCACTTCTCTCTACGAGGTTCTCAAAAGCATTGCAAAATGTGTGAACTAGAAGGAGAGGAAGCTCCGAACCTCAACGGTGTTTCGAATGTGGTAAGACAGGACATTTTCGTTCAGATTGCCCTAACCTTTCAGGTCCTACTTCCCGGGATGAAAAGAAAACAAGAACGAAGCACTCCTCTGCAAAAGATACAAAGAAAAAGAAGGGTACCATAGGACGCAAGATGATTAACAGCTTCATGACCGCACTTCAAGAACTTAGTTCAAGTGATGTAGACTTTGAAAGTGATGAATATGATGACGATCTGGCCAACTTATGCTTCATGGCGGGAAAAACAAGATCAAGATCAAGTCAGGAGGATGCATAACACAACAGTGAAGACGATGAGGTATGTTCTACCTGCAATGAAATGTGTGATGCTATTTCTCGTGCAACTATTATTGTCAAGAAAAAGGACAAAAAGCTTAGGGATAATGCTGCTAAAATTGAATCACTAAAATCTGAAATTAACCGTTTAAAAATTTTGATTCCTAGTGATGATGCATGTCCCTCATGTGACTTAATTTATGAACAATTGTCCACATTAAGAAGTGCACACTCCTCCACTCTAGATAGACTTGATGAAGAAATTGAAAAGAACAAAGAGCTTGCTGCACATAATGATAAAAACATGAAAGATGCTAGTTGTTCTACAATTGATTTGCATTGTTCTACTTGTGAGGATCTTGATAAGAAACTACAGGATGCTATGAATGAAATTTCTATATTGAACAATGCTTTACGTTCTCATGAAGTTAAATTTTGTTCAAATTGCAAACTAAAATGAAAAACTTCATGTGAAAATTGCCTTGATCTGTCCAATAAACTTGATGACATGCATAGGACATTAGATCGGTTTTGTAATGGGAATAAGAACCTAAAATTGCTGCTGAATTCTTCCAAGTCTTGCAATAATAAAACTTGTTTAGGTTTTGATTCTCATGCTCATGCTAAGGCACATCCAACTAAAATTGTAAAGTCATTAGGAAGTGGTTTGATTCAAACAGTTCCTAAACAAAAAGGAGTGGTTTTCAAATCTGCAGGAGTGTTGCCTCATTCGGTTTCAAATAAAAATATTGCTTGCTCATCTAGGCATGAACACAAAGTTAAATTTCATTGTACCTTCTGTGGTAGAGATGGTCATGTCATAGATTTTTGTTATAGACTAGCTAAACAACAGAAAAGGGAAAGAATGGTTGCTAGATCTCATAACTTTCATGTGAAATTTGCTGCACACATTGAACCGAATGTACAACCTGCTGTTTTGAGTCAAAAACATTCAAAGTTTACCTCCGGATCTTCTGTTTTTGCCTCCAGAGCTACTGATTTTTGTTCTACACAAGTAACACCTTATAGGTCAGTAGTTAAGAATAAAAAGTCTAAAACTTTGACTCATAAACCTGCTGTTTTGTCTCAGCTTTCGTGTGTTTTTCCTACTGCACATCGCGTGACTCAGTACTGGATTGCTAAATGCCTTTTGACTAACCCCAGTATTGAGTCATCGACGTATTGTTCTTCTATGTAGGTTACACGTTTGAGGAAGGAGAACATTTGGATTAAGGATTCAGGTTGCTCACGCCACATGACCGGTAACAAAGATTGGTTCTCCCCCCTCTCTTTTGTGTCACGTGTAGAAAATGTTACTTTTGCCGATAATTCTTCAACTCCTATAATTGCTAAGGGTACGGTTAGAGTAAATGATCACTACACTTTGAAGGATGTGGCACTTGTCAAAAATTTGAAATACAACTTGCTTTCTGTTTCACAATTGCTAGACGAAAATCTGGAAATTATTTTCAATAAAAACTGCTGCAAAGTTGTAAGTTCAAATAGTGAGCTTATTTTTAACATGTCTCGGTTTGGAAGAGTTTTTAAAGCTGATTTTGATATGTCTTCCTCTAAGCATAGGTGTCTAGTTGCTAATGATTCAAAGGACTTATATTTTTGGCATCGTAGACTTGGTCACGTAGGCTTTGATCACCTAACGTGTGTTAATGCTCTTGATTGCGTACGTGGGCTGCCTAAGCTTAAAGGGGACAAAGAAATTGTGTGCTCTTCTTGTATACATGCTAAGATGGTTGCAGGTTCACATACTCCTCTCACAATGATCATGACAATTGAACCATGTCAACTTTTGCATCTTGACACCGTAGGACCTTTACGTGTTCAATCCTTCGGAGGTAAATGGTATGTTCTTGTTATCGTTGATGATTATTCTAGATACTCTTGGGTTTACTTTATGGCGTCTAAGAATGAAGTTTTTAGTCACTTTAGAACTTTATTTCTTAGATTATCAATTGATCACCCAGGATCATTAAAAGCAATTAGAAGTGATAATGGAACTGAATTTAAAAATCAATCTTTTGATCACTTTTGTGCTGAAAATAGAATAGATCATCAATTCTCTTCACCATATGTACCTCAACAAAACAGTGTTGTAGAAAGAAAGAATAGAACCTTAGTTGAGATGGCTTGGACTATGCTTGATGAATATCAAACTCCTAGGAAATTTTGGGCTGATGCGTTAGCAACCGCTTGTTATGTCTCAAATCGTGTTTTCTTGCGTGCTAAGCTAGGTAAAACACCATATGAGTTCCGGTTTGGACATAGGCCTAGTGTTACACACTTTTGGATCTTTGGTTGCAAATGCTTTGTTAAGAAACATGGTAATCTTGATAAATTTGAACCTAGATCCATTGATGGCATGTTTCTTGGTTATCCATCTCATACTAGAGGCTACCGTGTGCTTTTACTTGACACTAACAAAATTGTGGAGACTTGTGAAGTGTCTTTTGATGAAGCTAGCCCAGGTACTAGCTCCGGTGTTGCAGGACCAGATCCGTATCCTCAGGGGGAGGGTATTTTCGAAGATGAAGAAGAGCCAGTGATACTGTCTGGTAGTTCCAAAGTTGACACGTGTCCAGCTCCGGACATTGAACAAGCTCCGGCTATCACCTATGCTTGTCTTGATTGTCCACAAGTCACAAGCTCATCAATCTACGATGAACCTAATGAAGAAGAAGCTTGTGAAACATCTGTTCCCCTATGTTTTTACAAAGATCACCCCCACAACAGATGATTGGAAGCTTGCACGAACGAGTCACACGGTCCAGGTTTTGCGATCCAAACTCTCATGCTCATTCTGCTTTTGTTGCTTCTTTTGAAACCAAAGATATATCACACGCACTCACTAATAAATCTTGGATTATTGCCATGCAAGAAGAGTTAGAGAATTTTGAAAGAAATAATGTTTGGAAACTTGTACCTCCACCTCAAGGTCACACTTTAATTGGAACTAAATGGGTATTTAAAAATAAACAAAGTGAGGATGGGTTTGTGGTTAGGAATAAGGCTAGGTTGGTTGCTCAAGGTTTCACTCAAGTTGAAGGTTTAGATTTTGATGAAACTTCTGCTCCTGTCGCTAGATTAGAAGCCATAAGAATTTTCTTAGCTTTTGCAACATCTAAAGGTTTTAAGCTATATCAAATGGATGTTAAAAGTGCTTTTCTTAATAGCTACATAGATGAGGAGGTTTATGTCAAACAACCACCGGGTTTTGAAAATCTAAATTTTCCTAATCATGTTTACAAACTGTCCAAAGCCTTATACGGTCTCAAACAAGCCCCTAGAGCATGGTATGATAGGTTAAAAACATTCTTCCTTGAAAAGGGGTTTACCATGGGCAAGGTTGATAAAACTCTTTTTGTGCTTAAACATGGCAATGACTCATTATTTGTTCAAGTGTATGTGGATGATATTATCTTTGGTTGTGCTTCTTGATGAGGACATCACTTCTATGGATACAAACAACACTCCATTGAACATACAAGATGCAATCAATAGAGTTCATACACAACAATTAATTTCAGAGGTGAACTCGTTCTTATATATTTCCTTATATGTTTTTGAGCATAGATTGCTACTTAATGATTTATTTGTGATTAGGATCCATGGAGAGGTTCAAGGAGTACTTGGAGGGAGTATTAGGGACGTGGAAGACCAGAGAATTCGTTCAAAGAAGATGGAAACCGAACAAAACTCCAAATCGTATCCAACTCGGAGTCCAGGAGCAGTACGCACTAAAACGGAAGCCCAGGACGCATACGAACTCCGTTTTGGACGTTCTACATATGCACGGAAAGGGGAGAGGATAACCTTTCCAATGGCACCGGTCCCATGTCGAAATTACTTCGGAGTCGTCGGGAATCGTCGAAACAAAATCAAGTACAGAATCTGTCAGGGTGCTGCGCCACCGTATTGGGCCATTGGGCCTTGTATCAAGTCTAAATCCATTATTTTCGTGTCTTAGGGTTAGGTCACGACCCTAACACCCCCTTGGACGTCCTCCCACCTATATATACTCCATGGTAGCCGCCATAGACAATTGGGTTTTGCTTAGATCAATAATATCGCCGTTCTACGGTTTGTGAGACCCCAACTTCGCGATTTCAGATCGTGTCTTCTACGTTATTGCTTGTGTTCTCGGTTGCACTTGCAGGGATTAGCCTTCTTGGCGAGGTCAATCGTGTGAAGCACGGTTGATAACCAACGGAACGGTGGTGTAGTGATTGCAGGGGCTGTTCGTGTTCTACTCGAGAGCCTCGGATCATCAACGTCGAGATCTCCACATCAATCGACCTATCCATTACCTATCGGAAGATCGGGACCAATTTTCTCATCAATTGGTATCAGGTTTCGAGGTTGCCCGTTAGGTAATTTATCCATCCATTATATTAGTTTTGTTATTCATACCTAGAGTCCAAAAAAAAAAGCCAGAAAAAATTTGCAGTTTAGTAGATCTATTCATTACTTTGTCCAAACTACCATTGAGCTTTTGCAACTTTCGTTTTCAGTTTAGTTTCGTTGAGTTTGTGTCCGTTGTTGAGTCATATTGCTGTTTTAGAAAGTGTTTTTGGGTCTTAGTTATAGTTTTGCATTGTGTGATTCATCCTTTTGAATCACGTCATCACGTCTAGATTAGATTCACCTCTGTGCAGTTTGGTATTTTCATCATATCTCGCACATACGAACTCGGATTTTGATGTTATTGTACTTTATGGAAAGCATAAAAAGTGCTCTATAACTTTCATATTCATCATTTGCCCATAAAATATAGTTATCGATGTCGAAATTGCATTATATCTGAATCTGTTATTGATCTGGAAATTCTGAACAGTCTGTATTTCGGGGGCAATATCTCCCATTGTTCTTATCCAAAATAGATCTTCCATATACTGAAATTAAATAGGAGAGATAGATCTATAATATTTCTGTTCAAAGTTTTTAGATTTGGGGACTATAAAGGTGCTTAATTGTCCTTAGAACATTGAGCAGAAAATATGTAACAGACATACGAGATATCTTTGAGTGTTTGCATTGTATTCTTCTTCTGCAGCACATTCTGAAAAAAAAGGAAGAAAAAAGAAAAAGGCAAGTGCAAAAGAAGATACAAAATCCGCAAAAAAAAGGAGAAAAAAACAACAAAAAAAACAGAAGTGCTTGCATTCTTTGTGTCATCTAGTTTTGTCTCATGTCTTGCTAGCTTGAACTACTAGGAACACATTTAGGCCAGCAACTTTGACAAATACTTTGGACACTTATTCAACTTTACTATCTTATTTCATTGTTGCTAATCCTTGCTACATAAAAAGTTCCATCCAAGCTACACCTTACTCTTGAGCAGAATCGATACACCTTTGCAATCATCCCACGCTTCATTGGTTTCTTCATACCGTCCACCGTTTGCCACCTGCAGTGTCGGTAAGAACACTTGTAATAGTGTGGTAAGACGCTTGATAGTGTGTGATTCCACTTCCACTTTGCCATTATCCTTTGTAGTTGATAGGGATAACATATTTTTTGTGTTGTCTTCTGTTTGCTACTAACAATGTCAGGTAAAAGTAAGAATCATGCATTATATGCTGAGATGATGGACATGATGAAGACGGCGATGGAGTTGCTCACTAAATATCAAACATCAACCAATGTTTCGCATGACATTCAGACCACCTTTACAACACCTTCCATAAGAAGTAATTACATTCTCCCATCTTTTCCTTCTTTTGATGGTCTTGGTTATGATGAATATATTGCTTGGGAAATAGAGTTGGATAAAATTTTTGGAAAATGTCATATGTGTGAGAGGAGGAAGATTAGAAATATTGCAAGTGCATTAGTAGGTTGTGCATTAACTTGGTGGAACAATTTAAATGATTTAGAAAAACCACGAACATGGAAAGATATGAAAATTCTTATGCGAGAAACATTTGCTAATGTATCTAATTGTAAAGATGAAATACATGAACTTGAGATGAATTTTCTTGTTGTACCTTCTCCTTTGCCTAACCTTTTGCAGGAACATGAACAAATAAATGAAGATGCAAATGAGAGTGAAGTGTTGAACAACTCTTCTGAATTTTTTGATGAATCAACTCATAATGCATTTGAATTTCTTGCTGAAAATGAGAGTAGTGTTAATGGAAAATGCTATACAGTTCACCAAGGTAAGACATTTTCAGATGTGCTGAATTTTTCTACCAATCATACTATCGATGAGCAGCAACAAGATGAACCTTTTCATAATACACCTTTACTATTAGTTGATTTTCCTACTGATTCTTACAACAAAAATGAGTTGTGTGCTGATAATTATATTGTACCTATGCTAGAACAACCAAATGAATTTGATACTTTATTACTCACTTGTGCTGAAATTAAGCATTTGATCCCAACTACATGTGAAAGGGATGAGCTGAAATTGTTATCTTCTCTAAATACTTTGGGCTATATTGAATTTGACACTCTTTGTGATCTAGATATCGTAGAGAAGATAATATTTTCTCAGTCTCAATTGCCTTTGTTAAGTAGAAATATTTTTTATGCTATAGGCAAATATGAACATAGTGGTATGTTTATGGTGCATAAAGTTTACATATGTTCAAATGAGGAAGCTCCTTTTGTGCTGCAACAACATGGTCAAGTAAATGAATGTACTAACGCTAATAATATCTTGTCAAGTTTTTCTAGTATTTTTTCCTTGCAGCAGGGACAACAAAAACATTTTTCACTGCGGTTGTGCAATATGGACAGTGCTCACTCGGGCCTAAACTCTACCCCCAAAGCAAGACTTTTTGCTGGACATACGAGCAAGCCGAGGACGGCTTGTCATAAAGAAGGGGAGAATGATGAGATCATGCATATTATTATTGCACCTACAAACATGACACAATGTTTATTTGTTTGGGATCCTGGCTCAAGTGAATGTGCACTCTTATTTGATGGACAAGATCAAGATGGTGCACTATGCCGTCCACCACCTTGGCCTCCTCCTTTCATGCTTACAAGAAGATTTGATGGCGTTGCACATATGGACCCACACATGATAGAAGATGAACTTGAGTCGAGGACGACTCCAATTCAAGAAGGGGAGGATGATGAGGACATCACTTCTATGGATACAAACAACACTCCATTGAACATACAAGATGCAATCAATAGAGTTCATACACAACAATTAATTTCAGAGGTGAACTCGTTCTTATATATTTCCTTATATGTTTTTGAGCATAGATTGCTACTTAATGATTTATTTGTGATTAGGATCCATGGAGAGGTTCAAGGAGTACTTGGAGGGAGTATTAGGGACGTGGAAGACCAGAGAATTCGTTCAAAGAAGATGGAAACCGAACAAAACTCCAAATCGTATCCAACTCGGAGTCCAGGAGCAGTACGCACTAAAACGGACGACCAGGACGCATACGAACTCCGTTTTGGACTTTCTACATATGCACGGAAAGGGGAGAGGATAACCTTTCCAATTACACCGGTCCCATGTCGAAATTACTTCGGAGTCGTCGGGAATCGTCGAAACAAAATCAAGTACAGAATCTGTCAGGGTGCTGCGCCACCGTATTGGGCCATTGGGCCTTGTATCAAGTCTAAGTCCATTATTTTCGTGTCTTAGGGTTAGGTCACGACCCTAACACCCCCTTGGACGTCCTCCCACCTATATATACTCCATGGTAGCCGCCATAGACAATTGGGTTTTGCTTAGATCAATAATATCGCCGTTCTACGGTTTGTGAGACCCCAACTTCGCGATTTCAGATCGTGTCTTCTATGTTCTTGCTTGTGTTCTCGGTTGCACTTGAAGGGATTAGCCTTCTTGGCGAGGTCAATCGTGTGAAGCACGGTTGATAACCAACAGAGCGGTGGTGTAGTGATTGCAGGGGCTGTTCGTGTTCTACTCGAGAGCCTCGGATCATCAACGTCGAGATCTCCACATCAATCGACCTATCCATTACCTACCGGAAGATCGGGCATCAATTTTTCCTATCACTTCTCTTGATCTTGTGTCCAAGTTTTCAACAATGATGAGTTCCAAATTTGAAATGAGTATGATGGGTGAACTCACATACTTTTTGGGGCTGCAAATCAAGCAAACCAAGGAGGGTACCTTTGTGCATCAAACGAAGTATACCAAAGACCTCCTAAGGCGCTTCAACATGGACAAAAGCAAGCCTCTTCGGACACCAATGGGAACAGCAACAACACTTGAACTTGATGAAGATTGTGAATCCATGGATCAAAAAGAATATAGAAGCATGATCGGATCACTTTTGTACCTCACGGCATCAAGACTGGACATACAATTCAGCGTATGTCTTTGTGCACGGTTTCAATCTTCCCCACGTGTTTCACATCGTCAAGCCGTCAAAAGGATTCTCAGGTACTTACATGGAACTCAAGAATTTGGTATTTTTCTTCCTTCTTCCTCAACCGTTACTTTGAAAGCTTTTTCCGATGCTGATTTTGGGGGTTGTAGGATTTATAGGAAAAGTACTTCTGGTGATTGTCATTTTCTTAGTAATTCTCTTGTTGCTTGGTCCTTTAGAAAACAAAATTCAGTTGCACAATCCACAGCCGAATCTGAATATGTAGCTGCTGCTAGTGCTTGCTCACAAACTCTTTGGATTGTTCAAACACTTAAGGACTATGGGGTTGATCTAGATAGTGTTCCACTGTTTTTTGATAACACTAGTGCTATTTGCATTGCCAAAAACCCCGTGCAACATTCTAGAACTAAGCACATTGATATTAGGTATCACTTTCTCCGAGATAACATTGAAAAAGGAAACATTGTGCTTCACCATGTAGATACCGAACATCAATTGGCTGACATTTTTACAAAACCATTGGATTTCACTCGTTTTTGTTTCATTCGTAGTGAAATAGGGGTTATGCATCCTCATGGCTTAAATTGAGGGGGAGTTTTTGAAACTTGGGAAGTCTATGTGTGAATCTGAAATTAAAATAATATGAGCATAGTATTTCATACATATATGAGTTCGTGATTCCTTTTACATGCTGAAAGTTCTTACCTCATTACTCGTGTTATACATTTTGGAGTTTTTGCCATGTCTAGTAATTGGAATAATTACTTACACTAAAACTGGTCATGGTCGAACTTTCTTGCTATTTTGAACTTGTTACATGTTCACAAGTGCTTTTAATCATTAAGAATTCATCAAGTAATCAACTCACATGTTGAGTTTTTATGAACAAATATAAATTGAGAAAAGATCAAGAGAATATGCTTGCATCGCACTTCTTCTTTTGAGATGGCTTGTCATTGCACTTAGATATGAACTTGGAAAAAGTTGTGTATGACTAAAACCATGTCCTTAAGCTTCTGATTGTCAAATGACATAGGCTTGGCTTGGTTGGTTAGAATAAGGCAGATGCGCATATAATCTCTTGCAAATATCATATGATCTAAATTTATGCTTTGAAAAATAATAAAATGCAGCAACTAGTGTAATGCTTTTAGGTTTTGAAATAGTTAAGTTTGTGAGATCATGACTTGCTTAAATTGAAAATTACATATGATCTCTAGCATGGCTTACACTACTTTATGTATTTCATTGATGTGATAATGTAAAGTACTTGATAGTATGACTTGGATGAGCTTTGTTTATATGAATATGTTATAATATGCTCATAACAACTAAAGAGGGAGAGATAATTTGTTTACATGCTCAAGACTTGTTGAATACATTGTCAAAGGGGGAGAGATAAGCATGAAGAGAAAGAGAATATGTGCATAAGGAGAGATAATAAAGGGGGAGAGATAAGCTTGAAGAGAAAGAGAATATGTGCATAAGGAGAGATAATAAAGGGGGAGAGATAATATGGGATAATTTTTTCTTCTCATTTTACTTTTGATTTAAAAAGGGGGAGAAATTTTCTTCAAAACTTTTAATGAGAATAAGCCAATGTTCGGATTTTAAATGGTGTTGTCAATGCATTCATCAAGGGGGAGATTGTAAGACCTATGTGTGTTGAATACATTGGCTTGTAGTAAATACACTTGGCTTTGATGATAAAAGTTTTAAATATCACCAAAACACCTTTTTATCAAGGTCCGACTCTAGCTCCGAGCTATAGCAAGGTCCGACCATAGGTCCGACTTGTTTTGGGTAGCTCCGGCTATGTTAGATGCTAGGTCCGGCTTCTTGGTAAGGTCCGACTAGCTTTGGTTAGCTCCGGTGAGTTTTATCTTTAGCTCTGGCATGTCTTTATTAGCTCTAGCATGTCTTTGATAGCTCCGGCATATATTTGATAGCTCCGGCATGCTTTTGCTAAGCTCCGACGTACTTTGTCTAGCTCCGGTTTTGGGTTGACTAGTTTTGACTAGTTTTTGGTAAGCTCCGGTGCTAGGATCTACTAGTTTTGGTAAGCTCTGGTGCTAGGATCTACTAGTTTTGGTAAGCTCCGGCAGGTGCTTCATTGTACTAGTTTTGGTAAGCTCCGGCGCTAGATTCTACTAGCTTTTGTTAGCTCCGGCTCAAGCTCCGGGTTGCTCTGGCAAGGTCCAGAACTTGACCGCAGTGCTTCTGCTTTTCGTTTGCAATGTTTCGTACTTGATTTACATTGTTGGAAAGATTGCTTAGTATTCATTTGCTAAGTTTTTGGTGCGTTTTGGTTGATATGGATGATATTGTGTTACTATGTTTTGCAACATGCTTATGTGAGGTTCTCACGTAAGGTGTTGTGTTCGGAACTAACTTGAGTCAAGTCGAGGACTTGGGCTCGTATGGATTGGTTGTTTATTCATGTGCAGGTGTTGCTTGAGTTCAAGACATGGCTGGTGACGGGATCCATTGGACTAGTCTCAGGGAGGAGATGAGGTTCCAATAACCAAATTCAGGAGGAGTTGTGGTTGAGCTGATCAGGAGGTTACGCAGCATGATTGAATCAAGAACAATGCATATGAAGGTATCATGGATGTCATTGGAAGATGTTTGCACATGTGCAAGGAGTGCATGGACGTGGCTACATGGTTCCGAGACGTGATGAAGATATGTGGACGTAAAGAGTTGGCCGGAAAGGTCCAACCGACTAGGTTATGGACTCAGGCTGCGGCTGAGTCGGGTTTGACTCAAATATGGAAAGATTTGAGTTGGTTATGATAGGATTTCGTGTGGGTCACGAATTGTAGTGGTTTAGGAATGTGGGATACGTTCCTAAGGTGTTTGGAAGTCTTAAGATTGCTTCTATCTGCGTATAGAAGAATCTTGAGCAGTTATGGAAAGTTACGATTCGTGATCTGAGTAGGATTGGAGTCCTAATTGATATTGGGTTGGCCTAAGGGCTGGTTATATAAGCAAGGGAGCCCAGAGCTCGTGGCGCACGACTTTGGGGCTGTTCCTCTTGTGTTCTATTGAATAAAATTCATAGTTTGAAGGAACTTTTGTGCCTTGTTCGTCCGACTTGTTCGAGACAAGTTTTACTCATCGAGTTTCTGGACAGCACTACCTTTTGTTGGTGGTTTTATCATAACTCGAGTTTTACAGATCCAATTGACGTGATTCTTTTTGGGTTGTCTTCACAACTTGATTATATATCATCTATCAAAATTTCACGGTCATTGGATGTGTGGTATATGATCTACACGAGTTTCTTTGCAGCGTTCCAAAACTGTTTTTTCTCGGGTAGGACAGATTGACCTTTGTTTGATCTTTCGATCATAACTTGAGTTTTTCTCGACGGATTTGAGTGATTCTTTTTGTGTTGTCTTCGTGACTTGATTCTCTCTGATATATATCACTTTTTTCATGGTGAAACACGTTTAGATTAGTCTCACACACGATTTCTTTAACAGATCGTTTTTCTGCCGAAAGGGTTTGGGGTTTAATTGTTTCCGCTGCGTAATATTTTTAAATCTACCATTCACCCCCCTCTGGTAGCTTTTCACGTGCTCTTCGATCCTACAGATAGTTTGGGAGCAAAGTAGCAAGAATCATGAGGAAGCAAGCAGAGAAAAACTTTGGTTCAGACCGAAGTTTTTTATACACCAAAAATATCGTAGTATAGACAAAACCATAGTTTTAAATACATAGTTTTTGAGTTGGTCGCCAAACACCATTCTGTAAAAAAATACTGTCGGTACCCTGTGTACCGGATACCCTTTGGGACTGCAAAGAATGCTATGGAACTCCACATACCTGAGTTGAAGACCTCTGAAGGCCCCACGTGTCATACGGAACCAGACCTGCCTCCCTTCTATGGTTAGTCCTAGTGTCGCCACGTGTATCATAAAACCAGAGCTACATTCCTTAAATGGGAAAGCTCCGGGCTAGATACCTGTGCGGCACCCCCGGACATAACCCCCGGCAGAGGGAAGCTCCGGTACCGACATGTGTACAACAGCACCGGACCTACTCGTCCAAGACGATAATCTCCGGAGATGCCACACGTCCAACCGCCGGACCTTCATGTTCAACAGGTAGGTTGGTGGACCTCCAACGGCTCGGACCTTCAAGGAACATTAAAGACCTCGAGACCCGATTAAGTGTCATTAATGCTATCTTAATGACACACGATCGGAGGGCCCTTAATACCACTAACGCCATTGTCAAGGCGTGTTACCACACTATTAAGGGTAATAAAGCACATTAATTGTGTATTAAGCATAAGTAACCGCCAGAGCCACATGTCGGGCCAGGCCAACGATTTAACGACTAGTCCTTGTACTATAAAAGGACTGGTTTAGCGATACACAGGGGAGGCCACATACGTCCACACACGTGGAGGCTTCCACACGCGCTCAAGAAGATCTAGTCTCTGACATTATAGCGCTTAGACGCTCAATACAACAGCAACACACCTGTGGAGTAGGGTATTACGCTTAGGCGGCCCGAACCACGTAAATACTTATGTCAAATCGCCACCTTCTTCTGAATCTCCGCGCACCCTCAACCGAACTAAAAACTCCGCGGGCCGCCAACGGTAGTACCAGGAGAATTGTCGGAATCACCCTCCGACAGTTTGCGAGCCAGATAGGCGGGGTGCCTGAGAATCAAACATGGTGAACTCTGCTGCTGGATCGTCCAACAGTAACCATGCTACGCAATTTGCTGGAGGTAATCCCTCGAACATGCAACAGCCAGCAGGTGTCGTGGCTACAGCAGGAGCCATGCCACCGCCGCCACCATCCGCTATGGCAAATCAAGCTGGACGTCAAGATGGGGCGTCTGCGTCGGTCACCGCATCGGCGAACAACAACCCAGAACATGCGCTTCATGTTGCGCGTGCTCTTCTCCAACGCCCACCGCCTCCAGGAGCATCCCAGGGCGCAATGGAGCAGTGGAGAGCTGATGTGGATCATTTGGTTGCAGCAGCAGCGGATCGCATCAGCAACCAAGGTCCTCCCCACTCAGGGCGGGCCCAATCGCAGCATCGGACCTTGTTGGGTAGGCTCGATCCGCACGCTTCACAGCACTGGAGGCGTGTTGCGTCTCAGCAGGCAACGTCACTGCATCCACATCGAGTGTGCTCGCGAGAGGCGAGAGGCTCGGGAGAGTCCTGCTCCCGAGGGAGTAGGAGGAGGCTGTTCTGCCCTGGCCATGCACTTATGCATGGTCAGATGGCCGCAAAAGTTCCGGCCTCACCTGCCGGAGAAATTTGACAGGACTGTCAATCCAGCCAAATTTCTCCAAATCTACTCCACCGCAATCCTTGCGGCTGGAGGCAACGATTCTGTGATTGCCAATTATTTTCATGTGGCTTTAACTGGGACCGACAGGTCTTGGTTCATGAGCCTTCCGCCTGACTCCATCAACGGTTGGGCGGAGTTGTGCCAACACTTCACCGCCAATTTCAGGAGCTCGTACATCCGACCAGGCACAAAACTGGACCTTTTTGCTGTCAAGCAGAAAGGGGGAGAATCCCTGCGATCTTTCATCTAGAGGTTCTCCCGGGTACGAAATACCATTCGTTCTATCTCAAGCGCTTCTATTATTGTGGCATTCAGATAGGGTGTGCGAGACAAGAAGATGTTGGAGAAGCTGGCGACCAAGGAAGTCACCAGTGTCACGGAACTCTTCAGCTTGGCAGACAAGTGTGCCAAAGCTGCGGAGGGCTGTGAAATGTGCTCCCAACCACTTCTGAAGGACAACAAAAAGTCCTCCAAGAGTGAAGCCGCTACCCCGGGAGGGGCAAGAAGAAGAGAAAGTCCAACGGCAAGAAGAAGCCATCGGTCGCACACCTACTGCTGCAGCTGTTGCAGCTCCAGGTAGCCGGGGGCCACGCCCCGAGAAATGACCTCGGCCGTCGTCTGAAGACGTGGCAGCTCCAAGATGTTGTGTCCCATACACAACACGAACAGCCACAACCTGGAAGGCTGCCGAGAGGTCCAAAACCTCGCCGAGCGCTGCAATAAGCACCGGGAAGAAGCTCCTTTCCGTCAAAGGGAAGGAAAACAAAAAGTCAACGAAGCTCCAGCTGAAGAGGAGTTAGGATTTTAGGACCCCAAAAAGGTCTTGAAGGTTGTTTACACCTCCGTTGATGACGACTCCGATGTCTCCGACAACGAGCTTCAGAAGACCATGAACACCATCTTTGGTGGTTCGTGGGACATCACCTCCCGTCGTGTCTTCAAGACCATGCGGCAGGACATGGCCTCTATAGCTCCCACCGCCAAGGCGGAGCCTCATCGGATATAGATCGATACAGCCATCACCTTTGATGCTTCTGGCTGCATGCAGAACATGATCGGAGCGGGTCAACTTCCTCTGATGGTATCTCCGACCATCAACAACATCCAGCTCCACCACGTAATGGTGAACGGAGGTCCGGGGCTGAACCTCATAAGCTTTGAAGACTTTGTCACGCTTCATCTCCAACCTTCGGATCTTCGTCCCTCCCGACCTTTCTCTTGAGTAGGTCCGGGGGCCATCACTCCACTCGGTGCCATTGTTCTCCAGGTGACCTTCAGGACTCGGGAGAATTACAGGACCGAGAAGTGTGTCTTTGACGTGGCATAGATCAACTTACCATTCAATTCCATCTTGGACAGGCCAGCCTTGTACAAGTTCATGGCTGCTGTATCATTATGGCTACTTGGTGTCGAAGATGCCAACACCCTCAGGCGTTCTCCGGATCTGCAGAGATCGCACCATTGGAGTTAATACTCTGGAAGAACTCCACGGGCTTGCTACAGCGTAGGAGGAAGAATCCGGAAAGGAACAAGCTCCGAAACCCTCGAGCATTCGTCATCGAGGCTCAACCTCCGCACCTCATGTACAACCAAGCGGCGACACCGACATTCCTGTCAAAGTCGTCCAAATCAGTTCCAATGCTGCTCAGACCACTCGTATATCGGGAGGTCTGAACGACAAATAGGAACTCGCGCTCATCACTTTCCTCCGGGCTAATGTCGACGTGTTTGCCTGGCAACCGTCACAAATTCCTGGGATCCCTAGGGAAGTGATTGAGCACAATCTGAAGATTTATCCCGACGCTCGGCCTGTACATCAGAAGCCTCGGAAGTAATCTGTAGAGCGAAAGAACTTAATACGTCAAGAAGTGAAGAAGTTGCTCGAAGCTAGATTCATCCGAGAAGTCTTCCACCCAAAATGGCTGGTAACCCAGTCATTGTACCTAAGGCCGGCGGGAAGCTTCGGATGTGTATTGGCTACACTACACTGAATAAGGCATGTCCAAAGGATACATTTCCACTACCTAGAATAGATCAGATAGTGGACTCCACCTCCGGGTGTGAATTACTGTGTTTCCTAGATGCATATTCTGGGTATCATCAAATCAGAATGTGTAGGGAAGATGAAGAGCATACTTCCTTCATCACGGTAGATGGATTATACTGTTACACTGCCATGCCATTCGGTCTCAAAAATGCTGCTTCAACATTTGTACGGGCTATGTACAAAACTTTTGGAGAGCTCATCAGAGATTTAGTGGAAGTTTACATCGATGACATCGTCGTCAAAATAAAGAACAAGGAGTCATTCCTTGACACCTTGCAAGCTGTCTTCGACAAGTTGCGAATCATACGCACGAAGCTGAACCCGTACAAGTGTGTTTTCGGGGTTAGCTCCGGAAAGCTTCTTTGCTTCTGGTGAACCACTGAGGAATAGAAGCGAATCCGGTGAAGATTAAAGCTATTGAAGACATGCGGCCATCAGCCCGCATCAAGGACGTCCAAGAGCTGACTGATGTCTAGCTTCCCTCACTCGGTTCATCTCAAGACTGGCAGAACGAGCGCTACCCTTCTTCAAATTATTGAGGAAGTTTGGACCATTCCAATTGTCTGAAGAAGCAGAAAAGGCTTTCCAGGAGCTAAAGCAGCTCCTCACCACTCTACCATCTTTGGTAGCTCCGAATCATGGTGAGCCACTTCTGCTTTACATTTTGGCAACTGACGAAGTTGTTAGCATGGTCCTGGTTGCAGAAAGACCAGAACCATCTCCAGTTCAGGGAGCCAGACCCTTCCGGGAGGGTCCGGGGCTACCTGAAGGCGAGCCTGGGTCCCAGCTCCCAGACCCGGATCCTCAAGGTGAGACGCCAGAGGATCAACCTCCTTCAAGTGGAGGAGTTACTGTTGCCGAACAAGAAGATTTGGATCCCTCAGGGAAGGTTTGGGTCACATAAGAAGAAGCTCGGGGTTCTTCTAACAAGAACCTGGAGGTCCCCGAAGAAGGTCCGGACCCCTCGGGGAGGGTCCGTGTTGATGAGGAGAAAGCTCCAGGCCCCTCGGGGAGGGTCCGGACAGTCCAACACCCAGTGTACTTCATTAGTGAAGTACTCCATGACGCCAAGACTCGGTATTTAGAGGTGCATAAGCTGCTCTACGCAATTCTTATTGCCTCCAAGAAGCTTTGTCACTACTTCCAAGCTCACAAGATTTCAGTGGTAACCTGTTATCCCTGCGCAGAATCTTGCATAACCCCAATTCTACTGGGAACATTGCAAAGTGGGCAGCGGAATTGGCCGAGTTCGATCTTGAATTCGTCCCAAGACAAGCGATCAAGAGTCAAGCATTGGTGGACTTCGTGGCGGAATGGACCCCCTCTCCATCAAATCCTAGGGGCCCCAGTGAGCAGAAGTCGGAACCCAAGGTTAAGGTCTTCACTAACCCTCACTGGACTCTCTACTTCAATGGCTCCATGCAGAAGCAGTGGGCCGGAGCTAGAGTTCTTCTCCTTGCTCCGACAGGGGAGAAGGTCAAATACACGGTTCACCTTGACTTCAAGGCAACGAACAACATGGCGGAGTATGAAGCACTAATCTATGCGCTCAAGGTGCCACTATCATATGGTGTCAAGCAGCTGTTGGTAAAGGATGACTCGCAGCTCATAATAAAACAAGTCAAAGGTGAATGCTGCTGCAACAACCCTCAACTAGATGCATATCTACTTGAAGTCTAGAAGCTTAAGAAGGAGTTCGAAGTCCTTGATCTTTGTCATGTCCAGCATCTCAACAACGTTGAAGCTAACGAACTCTCGAAGAAAGCTTCAACCGGAGCTCTGGTTCCCGACAAAACCTTCGTCCGGAGATTGTCAAGACCAACAGGTCAGCCCGTCGAACTGAGCGAAGGGGGCGAGACCAGCACCTCGAAGCTGGCGGTCCCGATGGCCCTTTACCATGGCGTCCATCAAGAGTCGTAGGTGCTGCAGGAAGCTCCGAGCAACCCAGCACACAAAACTCAGATGCTCAAGTTAGCTCCAATGCATGGATCTCGTAGATCCGGAGCTACTTGAAAGATAGCATCCTTCCTGAAGATAATGTATCTACTGACCGGATAGTTAGATTGGCTAAAAGATACACACTGGTAGAAGGGGATCTCTACCGGCGTGGTGCCAACGGCATCCTAATGTGGTGCATTACAAGGGAAGAAGGCCGCGAGCTCCTCGCGGAAATCCTTGGAGGCGAGTGTAGGAACCACGCGTCTTCCCGCACGTTGGTCGATAAAGCCTTCCGGCATGGTTTTTACTGGCCTACAGCACTCTAGGATGCAACCGAGCTAGTGAAGAAATGCGAAGCATGCCAGTTCCATGCAAAGCTAATGCACACACCAGCTCAACCTCTACAAATGATACCTCCTACATGGCCATTCAATGTGTGGGCGATGGATATCTTGGTACCATTCCCCAGAGCCGTCAGAGCTTACAACTTCCTGTAAGTTGCCATCGACAAGATCACCAAGTGGCTGGAAGCACTCCAGTTGTGACAATAAACAAGCAATCAGCTATCAATTTCTTGCAGTCCATTGTATGCAGATTTGGAGTCCCAAACAAGATCATAACTGACAATGGGACCCAATTCACAAGCTCTGCATTCCAAGGATATTGCGAAGACCTCGGCATCCAAGTCAGCTACGCTTCCGTAGCCCACCCGGCAAGCAATGGCCAAGCTAAGAGAGCAAATGCATAAATCCTATAAGGACTCAAGACGCGCACATATGAGCGCCTGAAAAAACATAGAGCCAACTGGATTGAAGAGCTTTTGCCCACCTTGTGGGCAAACAGGACAACTCCAAACAAGTCAACTGGAGAGACACCCTTCTTCCTGGTGTACGGAGTTGAAGAAGTCCTTCCTCCGGAAATCACCTTGGGGTCGCTCCGGGTCCTGACCTTCGACGAAGCCACGCAGGACCAGCTCTGGTGTGAAGACCTTGACCTCGTCGAAGAGGGAAGGTGCCGAGCAGCTGTTCGAAATGCACGATATCGGCAAGCGCTCTGGCGCTATGACCAAAGGCATGTGCATAACCGACAGCTCGAGGAAGGCAATCTGGTGCTACGGAGAATACAAACTCAAGAAGGGTTAAACAAACTCTCCCCCAGCTGGGAAGGACCCTTCCGAGTGATCAATGTATCCCGTACCGGATGTGTTCGCTTGGCAACCAAGGATGGGACACCGCTCCCTAATCCTTGGAACATTGAGCACCTCCGTAAGTTCTACGCTTAATATCACAGAGGTGAGTCTGTAATTACATAAGATGTATGTTATAGCGTCATTGTACAGAGTCGGGTAGCTCCTTCGGGAGAACAGCCGGACCTTTCCCGGAAGGTCCGCAAAGTTCAAACAACAATTGACACAGTCTCAGAACTAAAAGTAAAGCTAGCTACCCTGGGTCAAACGAGAAATGCAACACACTTAGCCTGGTTCTGTACCCTAAGAATGTACTTGTTTCCCCTGTACCCCGGACCTATAATGAAAGACATCATTATGTGAAAATAGACTCCACGTGCATTTACTTTGTACAGGTTCATTCTTATTTATTTTTCTCTTTCTTGTCTATAACAAAGTTGTGCAATTCTCAGGAAAATTTAGCTCGAACAATCCATGTATAATTCAAGTCGCTTTGTTAATTCTTTCGGGTCTTAACATTGTTGAATGGTCTACTTGCCTGAATGCCGCCAAGCGAATTTAGGTCCGGAGTGTGCTATCGACTTATCCTGGTCCTGCACCCTAAGTACGCAACTCTACCTACACCCCGGCAGGACGAAGTAAGGCAAGTCCAGGAACGATTAGACTAGAAGAAAACAAACAAATGCTCTTGATTGTATACAGAATTGCTGTCGATCTAAAATTTCTTTCGAGAATAATAAGCCGCAAATGAGTTATAGATAAGAAATGGATTTTACTATTTTTCTGACTTCAGTGTGCAGGAAAAATAAAAATCTCATGATGATGGTGGATGATGCCGGAGCTATCAGAGCTTCGACATTCCCTAAGGTGACCCACTGTCGATGTTTTAAACATTGATAGTAGGCATCGTCGGAGCTATCAAGTTCTGGAAAATCGAGGGGGTCAGCCGTCAACGTGAAGAAAAGATGATAGAAGGACACCCTAATGGGGTCTGTCGTCGACGCTCTACGTGTTGACAGTGGACACTGCCAAAGCTATTAAGCTCCGACAACCCGAAAGGACCAGTTGTCGACATTCTATGCGTTGATAAAGGTTGCTATCGGAGCTACTAAGCTCCGACAACCTCAGGGGGCCCTACTATCAACGACTTCAGACCTATACTCTACGAGTTCGAAGCACTCAAGTCTTCAACAAAATGCTACATCCTCTTGGTACATGTTCACAATCAAATTGTGTACATCTACCAGGAGGTCAAGTGAGACAAACGTGTCGAAGACAAAAAAAATGAAATTCATAAATTTCTTGGATTTCATTAATCTGGAGATAAGAGATTACAAAATTGGAGAAAAGAAGAGAAGATACAAGTGGGAGATACAAGGAGAAAGTCCTAGATCCTACGGAAGAATGAGGCAACCTTCTGGGCAACCCCTGACACGTTGGCCATGGCGGCATCTCCCTCTCCATCGATGGGGCCTTCAAGCACCGGGTCTAGTGGGAAGTGAGTATCCTGGCTCGTGTAGCATGTGAGCATGTACTCTGCGAAGTTCTTTGCCAGGGATTGTCCTTCAGTTTCCAACTGGTCCATGATGACATCGCCCATCTTGTTGAGCTTGTTGTCCGTCGAGCTCAACACCTGCAACATTTGGTCCAGCTCCGGCTCCTGATCGTCCGGACGCACGGGACTAAAGCCCAGCGGCGTTAGTCTGTCATTGGCTTTGCCCAAGAAGTCCCATACTTGTTGGGACTCTACAGCCCTTAAGCCTTGTACCTCTTCCAAGGACCTTTTGGTCGCCGCAAGCTCCGAATCCTCCCGGGCAAGGCGCTCGACCTCTTTGGCATGCTGCTGAATCTTTTCAGCAACTTGCCTTTCGAGTTTACCAAGCTCCTCTTCTCGGACGTGGATCTTGTTCCGGCGGTCGACCAGGTCTCCCTCCTGGCCCCGCACTTTCTTCTCCTTGGGAGCAACTTCGCTCTCCCTCTTGGTGAGGTCCTGTCCCCGCTGCCAGGCCTTCTTCTCCTCTTTCTGGCAGAGCTCCATCAACTTCTTGGTGCACTCCGCGAGGCTCTTGTCACCCAGAGTCAGCCTCTGAGTAAGCTCCTCCTCCATCTTCACAAGGTCATCCCGCAGCTCCAGGAGTTTTTGCTCCTCATCTTCAAGCTTTTTCTCCCGCTCCTCAAGAGCCTCCTGGCGCTTGACGAGGCTGTCATGGATGGCACTGAGCTTCTCCTGGCAATCATTTGCTTCTTCATTAGCCGCCACGGCTTGTTCGTGGATGGCCCAGGACTCGTTGTCGAGGGATCGCACCATGCTTTCCCTCTCATCCAGCTGCTGACCCCAGTACTCCAACCGGGCCTTCTCCCTTTTCACCCACTCCTTGTCGTCGGCCAGCCTCGTCTGCGCCAGCTTGGTCTCGAATTGGAGCCGGTTGTGCCATCTGCTAAGGGTTTGGCGCTCCTCCTCGAGGTCCTTGCTGTCGTGGTAAAAGGCCAGCTGAACCTGACGAAGGCTGGAGCAGGTGTTGTCGATGGATAACGACAAAGGGATTGGTTCTGGACCTGCCGGGGACCACTCCGCTGGCTCCAGTGGGTTCTCCATGACAAAAATCAGGTCCCACTCTACAAGAGCGGTTCCCTGAGCTTCCACGGCACTAGGGCCGCCCTCCAGGATAGCCTTGGTCACCGTCGAGGAAGGTCTTGCAACGGAAGTTTCTACCTCCACAGTCAGCTCTGAAGGTCCCGCCGCCAGGTCATCAGCAACTGGTCCCTTTGGCAATGGACCGGTCACTTCATCTGGGCACCCTTGCTCGGGCACGGGTACCTCCGGAACCACCACCTCCGAGTCAGGCGTTGAAGATTCGGCCGGAGCTGAGGCCACTTCCAGCTCTGGTGTTGGTGCCTCCTCCACCGCCGGTTCAGGCACCGGCGCTTCGACCTCTACCAGTTCGGGGGTCGGCACCTCCACGACAACCGACTCAGGCACCGGAACTTCATCAACCACAGCTCAACCGCTGGGGTTTCAACAACATCCGGCTCTAGGGCCGAAACTGCAGCTACCTCCGGCTCTAAGGCCGGAGCGTCCAGCATCACAGCATCCAAAACTAGAGCTTCAACCTCCGGAGCTTGTGCCGCTGATACATCTTTATTCCCGTGGTCCGGTGCTACCACGGGAGCTTCAGGAGATGACTCGAGGTCAAGGACCATGACAGCTGGCGCCGGAGCTGTCGCGACCTCAGTCACCACCTGGGGCGACGCTGGAACTGGAGCCGGAGCCTCCGCCTGCATAGCATTAGCTGCTGTCGCATGAGCCGGAGCTTCAGTCCCTTTCTTGGATACCCTGTCGATGATGGACGAAGAAAGTCAAAATATGATTACAAAAAAAAACAATCAGCTAAGGTAAAAAATCAAATTTACCTTGGAAGGCTTCCGCTCCAGCTAGCGCGGAACCTCTTCACCGGACGCTCAGGACCGGACCCTGTCGCCACTGGCGTAGTAGCTCCGGAAGGATCCCCGGAGCTTGCTGCCGCCGTGAGCGACGTCTTGGTTGAGGCCCCCCTCAACAAGGAAGGACCCTCGGACCTAGAGCCCTTAGCAGGCCCTGGTACCGGAGTCACATGGCCAGAGCTGGCATCTCGGGGAGATGCCGATGCTGGAGTAGGTGTCGCCGTTGAAGACCTCCCCCACCGGGGAGAAGGAGTTGTTGCGGAAGGAGCAGGTCTAATGGACCTCCCGTCAGAGTGCTTCAACTTCCGCTTGCGGCTGGAGGGCTCCGCCAACTCTTTGCCCTTGCCTACGACTTTAGCTCTTGGCTTCAGGGCGGGGGCGGAGCCACCTTCTGAAGCTCCGGGGATCGCCACCCCGGAGGTTGATCGCCTCTTTATCAGGCCCAAGTCATCCAACAGCGGCATCTTCCTCCGGAGCTCTCTGCACTCCTCTGGTATCATATTCACAGGAAGGAAGGCCGTCGGTGGAGACACATCGCAAGGGTTGATGTTCCCATGCTGGAACTTCTTGAGATCGGTCTTCAAGGCTTCATCGTTCAAGTTGGTGCCCAAACCAACCTCAATGCGGTTGGTATCCATCTCACTGTTGAAGGCCCAGGCAGGCCACCCCCTAGCCCTCAACGGGGCCACCTGTTCTTCAAGAAGTTGCCGAAGACCATCTGGGGGGTCACCCCACCTTCGTCACACTCCTGGATTTTGTCCAGAATGGGCCTATACTCCCTCGACAGCTCTGGCACGTCACTCCATGTGTCGGTGTCGACGCGGGGGAGGCCTTCGGGCAGTTCCAGCCTCTCGTGTCCCTCCACTGTGATCACCACCCAGTCTTTCTTCCAGACATCCCACTTGCCGGAAGGAAAGGACCTCAAATACTTGAGGGGGGGGGGGGGGTTCGCTTCACGAAGTAGTAGAAGCTGATGAACTCATCACTCTTCTCGGTGGGGTGGACAGTGAAGAAAGTCCGGAACAACTCCACACAAGGGGGCACACCCACCCACATCTTGCAAAAGTGGATGAAAGTCTCCACCAGCAAGATTGAGTGGGGGCCAAGATGGTGGAGCTGCAGACCATAGAAATCTAGCAGCATCAGAAAGAAAGTGGAGAAAGGCGGCATCAAACCCGCCATGGCGTACCCAAGGAAGTACACCATATCTCTAGCTCGCTTCTTCTCGAAGGGAAGCTTGCCGCAGCGAATGTCATTGTCAATGGAGTCACTGGACCAACCCATGTAGGTCCGGCCCTAGACAACTCCTTCTTGTTCCCAATGCGGCTCTTGGGAAGTCCCAACTCTATCGCAGCACGGCGGGGCGAGAGAGGAAAAGCAAGCGAAAGTTTGGAGGATTCGAGCGCAAGTTCAAATGAAGGCGCAAGGAATCCCCAAACGGTGCATGCTTTCCTTCTTATGTAAGCCCCCGCAATGCTTGGATGGAAACCGCAGAGGGGCCAAAGATACAGTTCAAAAACATCACCCTGCCAATGACAAGGGGGCCCGGGGTCACCCTGAAGATCAAGTCGAGGTCCTTACCCCAGGCGAACAGTTGTCATCATGAGAGGCGAGAAACCCGAGAGCGACGTCCTAACAGGGCGCGCGGAACCGATACGGATTTCGTATTGGGAACCAGCGACCTTCAATTGCGTGAGATTTGCACGCGCAGATCTCACCTGCCGCATCCTTAAGGCACCACGGGGTGGTGGTTTAACTGCGAACCACCACCTCAACGGCACATCCAAAGACCCTTGGAGGCACGGCTCAAAAATTGAAGGATGGACCCACCTCCGACAGAACGACTTAATCCAAAAGGTCTCTCCCAGAGGTGGGCCCACGGGGCCACTGTCGGTACCCTGTGTACCGGATACCCATTGGGACTGCAAAGAATGCTAAGGAACTCCACATACTTGAGTTGAAGACCTCCAAAGGCCCCACGTGTCATACGGAACCGGACCTTCCTCGCTTCTATTGTTAGTCCTAGTGCCGCCACGTGTATCATAAAACCGGAGCTACATTCCTTACATGAGAAAGCTCCGGGCTAGATACATGTGCGGCACCACAGGACCTAACCCCTGGCAGAGGGAAGCTCCGGTACCGACACGTGTACAATAGCACCGGACCTACTCATCTAAGACAATAAGCTCTGGAGCTGCCACGCGTCCAACCGCTGGACCTTCAAGTTCAACAGGCGGGTTGGTGGACCTCCAACGGCTCGGACCTTCAAGGAACATTAAAGACCTCAAGACCCGATTAAGTGTCATTAATGCTATCTTAATGACACACGATCGGAGGGCCCTTAATACCATTAACGCCGCTGTAAAGGCGTGTTACCACACTATTAAGTGTAATTAAGCACATTAATTGTGTATTAAGCATCAGTAACCACCAGGGCCACATGTCGGGCCAGGCCAACAATGTAACGACTAGTCCTTGTACTATAAAAGGACTGGTCGAGTGATACACAGGGGAGACCACATACGTCCACACACGCGGAGGCTTCCACAAGCGCTCAAGACACTCTAGTCTCTGACATTCTAGCGCTTAGACGCTCAATACGACAGCAATACACTCGTGGAGTAGGGTATTACGCTTAGGCGGCCCGAACCACGTAAATACTTGTGTCAAATTGCCACCTTCTTCTAAATCTCCGCGCGTCCTGAACCGAACTAAAAACTCCGTAGTCTGCCAACGGTAGTACTGGGAGAATTGCCGGAATCACCCTCCGACAAATACCATGGTAATCTAATATACCAAAGTACTGCTCTAAAACTACAAAAATACTATGTTCCCAAACAAAGCATTAATCATGTAAAACATAATATGTTATCTCAATTGATGATAGGATATTTTTCTTATGTTGATATTGAAAACAAAGCAGTTCCATTACTTCGCGCATCCCATCAGTGCATGCAGAGAGGCGTGGTTCCCATAGGCTGTGATGTTCACATGTCAGCCACCCTTAATGCACCTGCAGTACTGTAGATGATGTGAATCTGCCACTGTCGAAAGTCGAACCATCACGGTGTGCGACCCCCATCAGTACGTGCGGAGAAGACAAGGGTGTGTGTCTTTATAATGTTACCATTGTCTTTTCTGCGCGTACTCTATAAAGACACACCACCTTCTTCTCCGTACGTACTCTAGATTCCTATTTGTCTCCACCGCGCGCACCCTCATTGGTTCCCTTCACAGCACGGTGACGCCGAAGCCTATGGATTTGCCGTCCACGCACAATATTGCCATCGAGATCGTGGGGCGCCTCACCGCAAGCTTCCTGCGACCCTTGGACGACCTCTCTAGTCTGCGTGCCACCTGCAAGGACATGCATGCAGTGTGTTGGGATGGCGCGGTGGGCAGGAGCGTGTTGGAGGAGCGGGTGACCCGGAGGATGTGGCGCGACACGGGGCGCTATGAAGCCCTCGTGGAGAACCTGGCCATCATCAGCAACCCTCATACGTGCTATGTCACCCGGCTCGAGCTCATCTTCGCGGACGATTGCGCGGAATCGAGCGCTCATTTACTCGCCTAGGCAGCTGGGGCCGGCCACATGGAGGCGGCCTACATCCTTGGCCTCCTCCGTTGCAACGCCAGCCGCAGGGCCCGCGATGCCGTCGAGTATATCCAGCAAGTCGAAGGCAAGGTCGACGTCAGTGAGAAAGTGGCTAGGTCCGTCACCATCATGAGGATCAACAATGAGTGCAGATGGTGTCGTATATAAGCCCTAGCTGAAATTGGTAATCTGAAGTGGGCGCATCCACGCCCGCCTCCGACACCGCCGATGGTGTCGCTACCCAACACGGAGGTTGACCTGTGCAAAGCTACCGGCTGTGGGAAGCAAGGGTGGAGCTGTTGCAGGGTTTTCTGTAGTGAAGACTACAAGATTAGGCATGAGCATGTCGCATTTTGCCGTGCGGTGTTATCCGGTATGGGCTATATATAAAATAGACTTATAAGGTTGTGATGTGGTTTCTCTTGTTTCATGAGGTCATGTTTCTTGTTTTGTAGTAATGTTTTATATTGATGAACTCAGTGTTGATCATCTGTTCCATCTATTATTTTGTTTTCTATCTGTTTGTTTAGTGAACTATCTATTCTATCTGTATTATTTTGTTTAAATAGCATGTATAGTATTTTAGCTGCTAGAGGTGCTAGAGGAGATCGCCCGTAGTAGAGCCTGCAAAGATGTAACACCCTCATTTTCATGCATCATGCATTGAATACATTCTAATACATGTTTAATGTTAATCCACATAAAAAGGAATAAGTTTAAAATGAATTTAGAGTAAAAACTCACTTAAGAATTCTGGGAAGTGCTGACTAGTCCGTTTTTTGTGCGGACTAGTCCAATTTCTCTCTGACCTTCATCGAACTTGTCCGCTTTGCTACGAACTAGTCTATTTTTCTCTCTATACAGTTTCGGACTTATCCGGTCCAGTACGGACTAGTCCGGCATTCCAATTCCTTCGAAATTTTGCTGAGTCCCTGGACTTGTCCGTACTTGTCCAGTATTCCAGCGGACTTGTCTGTTTTTCCTCTCACTAGAATCGGACTTGTTCAGTTTTGACCAGACTTGTCTGTTTTTCCTTGGACCAAGTTTGGACATGTCTAATTTAGTCCGAACTTGCCTGATATCTCTCTGTCTAACTTCAGACTAGTCCGGCCCTTCTCGGACTTTTCCGGTAAATCACGATTTGAATTGATCTTTTGTTTCACGACTTGTTTATGGGATTTACATTAAGCGGGCCTAAGGACATCGTGTCTAACTCTTTTTGGAGCCCATGTGGGACCCCACACCGGCCTCCACCCACCCCAAACTCGAATCCATTGAAACCCTAGCCTCCACCTCTATATAAACAACCCCACCCCTCCACCTTGCATCCTTTTGCCTCAATTGAAGACCACCAAACCCTAGTTCATGGAGAGCCGCCACCAAGGAGGGGGAAGGAGATCCCAAGCAAGAAGAAGAGGAGGAGGAAACGAAATAAAATAAAGATCTCCATCAAGTTTTGTTCTTCATCAACAATTCACCTTCAAGTTCTTCATCAACCCTAGATCGTCAGGATCCAAGTGTTGCCTCCATAACCCTTGATCTATTGGAGTTCTAAACACCCAGTATACCTTTTACTCTCTATTTATCACGTGAATTCAACCCCGTTTTTCCAAATTCACATCGATCTAGAAAATCCTAGTTTGTTGTTCCTGTGACGGGCGGACTAGTCCGGTCCCAAGCAGACTAGTCCAATTTTGCAATATGTTTCCTATTGAATTAAATCTAAATTGGTTCGAATCAATTCTAAACCTGTTCAAACTTGTTAAAAGCTATTAGAACTAGTTAGTAAACATCATTAACAACTCACTAACTAGTTTTCTTTGCGTTAATCATACATGTCCTGACATATTGAGTCATATTTGTGCACTTATTGATTGTGATTCTTGTCTTGTATGTTTATTGTGCGGATTAGACGGACTTGCGCTAGAGAGTGTCGCGGAGGATCTCCAACACAAAGAGTTTGAAGTCTTTGACCCGAATCAAGCTCAAGAGCAAGACAAGTGTCCTTGAACATATTGATCCTGTTTCTAAAATAAATGTTTTATTTGCAAAATTGCATGCTTTTGTCAATTTGATGGGAATCCCTATGATAGGAAGTTTACTACATTTTTTTAACCATCCTTGTCTCCCTGAATATATGGTAGAGAGTCGGGGAAGGCTTTTTACCTTTTTGCTTCGCTTAATTAATTGGGAGAAGAGAACAACACTACACATTTAATTATGCATTAATGAGATTATGATTAATATGAACTGGTTAATATGATATGGTAAAGGGTGATCTAGGCATGTCTGGTATGTGGATGGGTTTGATGTTATGGTGGTTTCGCTTGCTTTAGATCTAAGGACCGGTTCATGCGAGGATAAGCCAGGACAAAAGTGCCACCACGAGGTCAAGTATCGGTGTGGCGTAGCTGATTAGTTAGGGTATTGCTTATATTGCATGGATCATTTGGCGCACTGGGGAAGGGGAGTTGGATTGGGTTTTGATATGGTTGGCGAGACTCCCTGGGATCCGAATGGGACATGAGGGGGCCCTTGGTTGAAGATGTGCTCAGTTGGAGACATCGCCAGTGGTGAAACCTTAGTGGGTCCGTACATGCTAGTAGTCCCTTTGTAAAGGTTATTTTTTGATCTCTTGGTCATACACCTATTGTAGTGTTTTGGCGTAATGGAGGTTTTCTTTAGTCACCGACGGGTGATGAAATCACAAACACGTGGGTAAAGTGGTACAAACTCTGCAGAGTATTAAAACTATCATGATAGGCGTGCTCCCGGTTATGAGCACCTGGACAACTTCCATGATTAGAAGGAAACTTGGGCTATGGGATGGTTATGGTTTGGTTAAGGTTGATAATATGGTTATGGCTAGTTATGGATTGAATTGTGGCATTGAATATGGTTAATAGTAATGAGAAATCTGGTATATGGATGATGGTAATGGAACATGAATCGGTATTATGATAACTACATGGCTTATGATTTGTTTACTTCACATAAATATAATATTGCTTTTCAAATGTTTTAATGTACTTTCAGCACTTAGCCATTATTATATTCATCACTTGTATCAGCTACATGTCATACTTTCCACACTTGCTGAGTACGACATGTACTCACCCATGCAATTCCCCCACCAATAGTTGCAGGTCAGGATTGGGAGTATAACGATGATAACGCAGAGTTCTAGGTCGTGTCTGCTGTGAGCTTTGCTTGTGGTGTTGATTGGAGCTGCGCTATACCCTTATCCCTTTTGCTTAGTTTGCATTGTTGCTTAATTAGTTTATTTTTGCTGCATTAGTTGAAACTTGTCATTAATATTCATTAGAGCTTGTATTCGAGGATATTCTGAATTATGTAATAAAAGTGGTTAATTATTCTTGTTCTATGGTAATTTTTTGTATATCCTTTTGTGAATGCACTCGTGTATGTGTGTTGAACGTCCTGGGCACACATATGCGTTCACTTGGTTCTTTTAGGAACCGGGTGTCACAAAAGCATTTTGAAAGTAGTAGTATACAGTACTACTAGTACGTAGTAACAGGAAAACGCAACAGGTAGCGGGTAGCGATGATTGGAAAAAAGTTGATACAATGAACAGAGAGAAAAGAAAAGAAAGGACGAGAAAAATGTTAGAAAAAGATAGGTAGAACTCCAGCGTACCATTGGCCCTATGCACCTATACGCAGTGTCATCATTACCACTACTCCTATACACGGCCAGAAGTTTTTAACACTGCTTGAAGGGAAGTGTCGTAGACTAGATGTGTCGATTAGTTTATTTTGTGTTTATTGGGGATTATGTAACAGCTAGTTCTATCGATTAGTTTGTTTCCTAGAATGGTACGTTGAACACTACTCTTTGATTCCATCGATGTTTATATCTAGTATTTAATCATTGTTTATAGACGCGGGCCCATAGATGGGCTCACACGTCACAGGGACAAACACCAAGCGTCCCAACGCAGTTTCAGCCCACGAATACAAAGTGACTCAACGTAGTTTCAGCCCACGAATAACAAGCAACCCAACGCAGTGTTGGGCCTACTCTGATAGCTTCACATACGCTTTGTCCTGGCTGCCTGTCTGCAGCGATAAATTTTTTTCACGTTGAATAAAGAAGGAAAATAAAAACAAAAAGAATTTTTTATTACAGGAGCCTTTGATCCACAATGACCCCTCTCACGACTGTACGAAACGCGCTTGGAGGAGCATCCGCCGGCCGCCACACTCTTGGAGGAGCATCCGCCAGCCGCCACGCTCTTGGAGGAGCATTCGTCGATTGCCACGATCTTGGAAGAGCATCCACCAGCCATCGCGTGTGGAGGAGAATCCGCCGGCCGCCGCATGAAACGGAGTAACAGCGATAGGTACAATTGCTCACATAATGGTATTGTAGATCTATCCTGTTATGGATAGGCTGATTGAATTGTAGGAAGCGATGTCAGAAGATAAGACATGGATGAGAAAAGACAGGTGTACGAAGGAGTGGCGGGATGGAATGAAGTCATTTTTAAATTTTGCATTCCAGGGCACTTGTCAAGAAGGAACTATGCCTTGTCCTTGCATGAAATGTCGTAATATTTGCCATGGGACACGCAAGGAAGTTCATATTCACATGCTTCGTAATGGGATCTCACTGGATTATACTTGTTGGGTACACCATGGAGAAAAATGAGTTGAGAAAAATATTGTTTAGCAATCAGCAAATAATGAGGAGATAATATGATGGTGCTGCTAAGGAAAATATGTTGTCCAGTCTACTTAGAGACATTGATCATGGTGGTACTTCAGCGATGCTGATGATCCAGAAAATGCTATAAACTAGCAGGAGACAACTAGGTGTGCAAAGGCATTCTATGACTTATTAAATGATGCCAAAAAGGAGTTGTATCCAGGTTGTGAGAAGGTGACCTAATTATCCTTCATTGTCAAGTTGTACCAGATAAAGTGTTTAACTGGTTTGAGCAAAAAAGCGTGTGAGTTTATCCTTGAACTATTCTCATATGTGCTTCTAGAGGGTCACTGCATTTCTAATACACTTGATAAAGTTCAGAAGGTTGTTCGTGACATCAGGCTGGACTACCAAAAGATCGATGCATGTGTCAATGACTATTTGTTATTTCGAAAGGTATATTATCTACTGGATCGATGCCTAAAATATGGTGAATTAAGATGGAAAAATAGTACTGGTGGGGATGCAAGAGAGGCTTTACCTTGTGGAAAAGCCAAGAAGCTTGTAGCACACAAGATTCTACGATACTTCCGTATTATTCCCTTCTTCAAAGGTTTTATATGGCAGAATCAACGGCATCAAACATGCGCTGGCACAAAGAAGAATGTATTGATGATGGAATATTATGTCATCCTGCAGATTTGAAAGCATGGAAGCATTTTGATAGCATTCACCCAAATTTCACATCTGATCCTCGCAACATAAGACTCGAGCTAGCATCTGATCGTTTCAACCCTTTTGTAGTAATGAATGTTTCTTACAGTACATGACCTATGATTCTAATCCCTTATAATCTACTACCTTGGTTGTGTATGAAGCAGCCTTATTGGTTGATGTCAATGATAATTCCTGGGCCAAAGTCAACTAGAAACGACATTGATGTGTATCTGCAACCTTTGATTGATGAGCTACTGAAATTATAGTCTAATGGTGTTGAAACATACGACAATTCAAAGAAAGGGACATTTCTCATGCGAGCTTCTATATTGTGGACAATAAATGATTTTCCAGCATATGCAATGCTATGTGGATGGAGCACAAAAGGTAAGCTAGCATGTCCATACTGTCATATAAACACTGACGCCTTGTGGTTGAAACATGAACGAAAGTATTGCCACATGGGTCATCTTCATTTACTACCTCAGAATCACAGGTGGCGTTGAAACAAAGCTTCTTTTAACAACAGGATAGAGAATGGAGAGGCTCCAACATCACTCTCTAGTGACGAAGTACTCCACAAATACGAGGGTTTTGATCAAGTGAGTTTTGGACAGACGAATAATAAGAGAAAGCACACTGAGGAAAATAGGTGGCATAGTTTGAAGAAGAAAAGTATATTTTGCCAGCTCCCGTATTGGAAAACATTGCTAACAAGGCATAGCTTGGATGTCATGCACATTGAGAAAAACATTTGTGATAGAATATTGGGGACATTGCTTAATATGGATGGTAAATCAAAAGATAGTCTACAAGCTCGTCTTGATATGCAGGATATGGGTATACAGCCATAATAACATTTGGTGGCTATAAATGGGAAGTATGATTGTCCATCAGCATCATATACTTTGCATAAAGATGAGAAGACCACCTTGTGCAAGTTTTTGGGAATGTGAAGAGGCCCGATGGTTATGCCTCAAACATCAAGAGATGTGTGAACATAAGAGCACGTAAGGTATCAGGTCTAAAAACTCATGACTGCCATATTATATTTCAGAAGCTCCTTCCTATTGCAATACGTGACATATTGTCTTAAAAGGTTGTTGCAACTTTAATTGAGTTTAGCAGATTCTTTTTTTGGAATTTGTTCCAAAGAATTGGTGGAACCAGATTTAGATAAGATGATCAAACAATTTCCTAAAACAATTTGTAAGCTTGAGATGTTGCTTCCTCTTGCTTTCTTTGATATCATGGTACATCTTCCAACCCATCTCGCCGAAGAGGCTCACTTGGGTGGACATGTTTCTTACAGATGGTTGTATCCAATTGAGAGGTACCTTGGTACATTGAACAGTTATGTACGTAACGGAGCTCACCTGAAGGGTTCTATAGCTGAGGATATATTATGGAACAGTGTATGACTTTTTGTAGTCAGTTTTTGGATAACATCAACACCAAGCTTAATAGGCCAGAACGTGATGTTGAAAAACGCCATAGAGATGAGTTTTTTTATTGGTTTCAGAAACGAGTAAGTACATGCAATTTTTACTTTGATGAAATATTGAACAAATATGTGTTCTGGAGTTGGTTTATCGATGACCTCTTTTATACTAATGTGTACAATTATGACATTACACAAAGAAGGCAAAGTAACTGATTATTTGTATGCATTATCTAGAGGACCTGATCGTTGTGAACGTTTCTTAGTTGATCATTCATAAATGGCTTCTTCTTTCAAACTGCAGAGGTGGAAAAAGATTTACGAACGCAAAACAGTGGTGTTGTTGTTCGGGATGGTGATCATGATTGGTTTGAAGTAATCAAGAAAATCATTTCTATTGATTTTGAAAAAAATCAAGAGGTTCTGTTATTTGAATGTGGTTGGTTTGATCGTCCTTGTTCCAGTCAGAGCCAAAGCAGAGGCTACAAAATGGATCAATACGGAATGATAGATGTTGACACTACTCTTTCTCAATTTAAGTATGAGCCTTACATTCTAGACACCCAAGCATAACAAGTTTTTTACGTTCAAAGTGTGAAGCAACCTAAATGAGCTACAGTTGTTAAAACGAAGCCACAGAACCTTTTTGCCATGCCCCTGGAGACAGTGAAAATAATGTAACTGATATGATGGAGGTTGAGATATTTGATGATCGACAACTTACTGATATCAATATGGCACACATAAATGAGGATATGATTGCATGGGCTAGGAATAACATTAAGGGAGCAACTGGTGATGCTTCCGCTCTTCAAATGAGAACATGTGATCAGTAAATGAAGATGACGACGGCGACGACGATGATACATATATCAATGATTGTCATGTAGCTCCATTGGGGGGGGACAGCGAAGATGATGATTTTTTTATATAAGTACCGTGTGAGCTAGCTGTGAATTATTTGATTTTTTTGAAAAGATAGAAGCTGCTCTTCTATTTAGCATCATGCTTAGAAGCAAGCCTATATTGAATGATCCCACCTCTTTAGAAGATACTCAGAATTTGAAATGACGCTCCTGCAGAAATTCCTAATGCAACGAACTAGTGATTCCTGACAACATAGCCTAATGCAACGATTGTGTTCCGTGGCGATAGATCCTAAGGCCACGAACTAGTACAATCGTGGCAACAAATCCTAGTGCAACGATTGTGTTCTATGGCGATAGATAACAGTTGAACACACGGAATTATTCATCACACAGATAAACACAGATAACACATTCATTCATTCATTCATTAAAAAATATATTACAAAACACAAGAAAAAGTACAAGGCACATGAAAATAAAAACAACATCAACTAAAAAAACAAAAGAAAACTTCAATTCTACTCCTCCTCCCCCTCCTCCTCCTCCAGCTGCTCCGCCGGTTGCTCCGGCTAGTCCGAATTCGACGGTGTAACCTCACGACCAAGGTTCCTCGCCATCGCCGCCACCAGGATACTGCAACCCCTCGGCGCCGAGCACCTCGGCCATCGTCCCGAGCAGCCTCTAGAACCGGTCGAACAGCCTATCGAACAACATCTCGAGCAGCTCGTTGTTGACCATGTTTCTTGAAGGGTGGCTCCCTCGGCGGGCTTGGCGGCAGAATGTTGGCCATGGTGGGTTGTCTGCACGGAGAAGACGAACAAAGAGAGAAGAGGAGAGACTTATGGCGCCTTAGTCTGTGCGGAGAAGGAAAATGGAGACACGCTTATCAGCGAAGAGCGTTTCTTATATGAAAAGCGTGTCTTCCCCACGTCTCCTTTAGCTTCACGATTTTCTCCATTTTGCTTCAATTCACTATTGATATCACACATCACTGAACTTAGAGCACATTCACTTGATAACTAAATCATTTACTTGTCCAGAAAAAAAATCTTTCCTTATGATTCCTGAGAAACACGATGAACACACCACACATTCATTCGTATACAAAGTGGCCAACGTTTTGTAATATATCGTGAGGCCAGTGATTGTGTTCTGTGGCAATAGATCCTAATGCCACGAACTAGTACAATCATAGCAATAGATCCTAGTGCAATGATTGTGTTCTGTGGCGATAGATCCTAATACAATGAATTGGTGAATCGTGTCAAAAGTTCCTAATACAAAGATTGTGTTTCGTGACCATAGATCCTAACGCCACAAACTGGTGAATCATCGTAAAAGTTCCAAATGCAACGATTGTGTTCTGTGGGGATAGATTCTAATGCCACGAACTGGTGAATCGTGGCAAAAGTTCCTAATGCAACGATTGTGTTCTGTGGCGATAGATCCTAACGCCATAAACTCGTGAATCATGGCAACAGATCCTAATGCAATGATTGTGTTCTGTGGCGGTAGATCCTAACGCCACGAAATAGTACAATCGTGGCAACAAATCCTAATGCAACGATTGTGTTCCGTAGCGATAGATTCTAATGCCACGAACTGGTGAATCGTGGCAAAAGTTCCTATTGCATTGATTTTGTTTCATGATGATAGATCCTAACGGCAAGAACTAGTGAATCATGGCAAAAGTTCCTAATGGAATAATTGTGTTCCGTGGCGATAGATCCTAACACCACGAACTGGTGAATCATGGCAAAAATTACTAACGCAACGATTGCGCTCTGTGTCGATAGATCCTAACGCCACGAATTGGTGGATCATGGCAACAGATCCTAATGCAACGATTGTATTCTGTGGTGACAGATCCTAATGCCACGAACTTGTGAATCGTGGCAAAAGTTTCTAATGCAACAATTGTGTGCAGTGGCGATAGATCCTAATGCCACGAACTGTTGAATCATGGCAACAGATCCTAATGAAACGATTGTGTTCTGTGGCTATAGATCCTAACGCCACGAACTGGTGAATCGTGGTAGTAGATCCTAATGCAACGATTGTGTTTCGTGATGATAGATCCTAACTCCACGAACTGGTGAATCATGACAAAAGTTCCTAATGCAACGATTGTGTTCCGTGGCGATAGATTCTAATGCTACGATTTAGTGAATCGTGACAACAGATCCTAATGCAATGATTGTGTCTTGTGGCGATAAATCTTAACACCACGAACTAGTGGATTGTGGTAACAGATCCTAATACAATGATTGTGTCGTGGCGATAGATCCTAATGTCACGAACTAGTGGATGGTGGCAACAGATCTTAATGCAATGATTGTGTATCGTGGCGATAGATCCAAATGGCACAAACTAGTAAATCGTGGCAACAAATTCTAATGCAACGATCGTGTTCCGTGGCGATAGATCCTAATGTCACGAACTAGCGAATCGTGACAACAGATCATAATGCAACGATTGTGTTTAGTGACGATAGATCCTAATGCCACGAACTAGTGAATCGTGGCAAAAGACCAAGCTTACTGCAATGATTTAGTATTCGTTGCAGCACCATCGTTGCAACAGGACAAAATCCTTGTAGTGTGACCTCTGTACCCGTATGTTTCCTAGTAGAGTAGCGTATCACCAATTTTTCAACATATGTTGCCCCATTCACTCGTCCTCGAGGTTTTCGAGGGAAACAAGGGCCGATCGGTGGTGTTGCTGCCTATATTTGGGGCTACTTCTCCTTTTATGGGGGCGTCATAGCCTCCCATCAGATTTAGTGCTCTTTTCAGATTGTCCTTACCTATCCAGAGGATCGATAGACGCCCGAGATTTGTGTGTGTTTCTTTACGAGATGTGATTATGTTTGTGTCGAAGTGGTTAAACGACACTTCCCCCGGTACTGATAAATGTAGCCTGCAGAGGTTCTTGTATTGGTTTGGGCGCGCAGAGATCGGGAATAAGATGACACAGGTGATTTATGTGGTTCGGGCCGCCTGAGCGTAATACCCTACTCCACGGGGTTTGTGTTGTTGTATTGAGTAAGTCCGTAGCACTAGTATGCGTGAGAGCTTGGATCAGGTGTGTCTGTACCGGGCGGCGCAATCCTTTTATAATTCAAGGACTGGCTGTTACAACATTTGTCTGGCCCGACATGTGACCCTGGCGTATTCAATAACCTAATACATAATCTATGAGTATTAAGTGTTATTAATATAGTGATAACGTGACTTAATGGCGGCGTTACCCCTATTAGCAGTCCACTGATCGTGTCATTAATATAGCAGTAATGACACATAATCAGGTCTTTTAACTGCCGCTTTTATATCCCTTGAATGTCCGTGTTGTTGGTGTTGTAGGTCCGAAAGTTCCACATGTGGCAGTTCCAGAGCTTCCCCTTGTGGCGAGATAGGTCCGGAACTGACATACACGTGGCAGCACTGGAGCTTTCCTCTATGAGGGGTTAGGTCCGGGGTCATTATCCACGTGTCAACACCGGAGCTTCCCTATATCGGGAGTTTAGCTCCGGTCTTATATTACATGTGACAATTCCGGAGCTACCCATATGAGGGATGCGGGTCCAATGCCATGTGACACGTGGGATCTGAGGAAGCCTTTAACTTGGACATGTGGAATTCTCCTGTACTTCTTGCAGTATCACGGGTAGCCGGTACGCAGGATACTGACAATTTGTAATAATACCGGACTGCATAATTTGTATAGATCAGAATGTATTTCCACTATCTGAAAAAATAAATCACATTGGAAACTGATACACTATACACTTTGTTTTATAAAGATGTAATAATAGGACAGCATGAAGTTAACATATAGAGTAACTGGAATTGGACGACTGACTAATGCTGGATATATGCCAACCAAACAAGAAACAAGAGTCCTGAATCCTGATGAGACTTCAGACACGAACTGCTGGAGGGAATGGCCATCTTATGTCCTTAACAGGACCGAGGCCTTTTTAGTGGTACTGATGGACTCAACCTAGTGAGACGATCCTCCTGCTGTCACATGTCAAGCTGCAGAGTTGACTCCCCCTGGGGATACCATAGTCCTAAGTGTTCGTTCATCTTCAAGCACCTTGCCAACAAAGAGAATAAGCTTGGCCTGAATCTTTTCCTTGACGCTGTCAATTGTGTCAGATGGATGCACCTGAAGAGGGAAGACCTGGCAAGTGGGTGTCTGCACAAATATCTGCATGCCATAGCCAAGGCGCAGGGTGGACTCTTCCTAGACATCATAATCAGTAAGGGTAGACCGTCCATCGTCAAGCAATTTGCCATCGAATATGATTATCTGCTGATCTTGAATAATTTCCTTCACTTTACTAACGCTATAGCTGTATAACCTTTAAACAAAGGGCCTGTCTATATGTCAGGTGCCTGAAATTTGAGAAAATTTCAGGCACCGAGTCATTAGCAATATTGTACTTAATCATTAAGCCTTAATTTTATAGGTTAATCAATCATAAAATTTTTTGTTCTATTATTTTACAACTAACATAATCCTACAAATTATGGATTGACAATTACAAGTTACAGATTAACAATCAACAGTAAAAACTTATCTTCTTTCTCTATTCCGGCTTTCTTCCTCCATTCCGGCCGGCGGCGCCGCTGCCGCCGCCAGGCGCTGCGCCACTGGCGTCACTCCGGCCTGCCGTCGGGCGCTGCACCGCGCCGCCGTCGCCTCGCCAGGATGCCGCCTGCGCTCGCTATGGCCGCGCCGGATACGCCGCCCCGGCCGCCGCTCTGCCGCCGCCCCGGTCACTGCTCTGCTGCCGCCCTGGTACTCGCCGTCGTCGCGAGCACGAAGGCACCTCGGCCGCGGCCCCGCCGCCGTTCTGGACTGGGGATGCCTCCACTGAGTTGTTTGGGTTGGGAGGAAGAAATAAGAGTGAGACAGCATGAATCTTGAAGCGATCCGACGGTCCATGTCGTCGCCTGATGGAAGGAGAGATTTCAGGCACCTGATTTTGAGGATTTCCGATAAAAAAAATTAAGTTGCAGCAGATGTATATCACAATATCGTGCTGATCATGCAGAAGTCGGAATCAACTATGCAGTTTGCAGATCATGCACATGCCGCTGCCGGCGACAAATATCAACTCAAAAACATAGCACGCGTCTTCCAATCACCAAATCGTCCAGATCGAGCACAATACACGCGTCTTCCAATCACCAAAAAAGGAAATGGAACGGGAGCTACGACCTTTTCTAGGCGCTGATGGAGTTGGGGACTTTTCGCTTTTTCTATCTACTGACAACGATTCATCCGATAGGCATGGAGGAGAGGGAGGCAGCTAGGAAACCGGTCAGCGAGCTTCATGGGAGGCTGGAGAACCTCGGAAGTCACTCACGCTGACAGGAACAGCCGGAGGAGGTGGGGTAGGGCGCCCTGGAGCAATGGCTTGGCAGACCGGCGGCGGGGAAGAACTCCAAATCCGGCACAACAGGGGCCGTTCCTGCCCAAAAAGAAGTTCAGCGAGGTGCGCACGGGTGCGAGGGAGCTATCGCCGGAAGGGACTGCATTCCTGCCCAAAAAGGAGCAGAGGCCTTGGCACGCACGAAGGCGAGCTCGCACGAGGCCGAGTTGTTGTGGAGGCGGCGCGCCGCGGAGCTTACTGGCTGTCAGAGTGCGGCCCGACTAGTCGCACCGAGGAGCTCCTACCGTGAGGTCAAGTCGCAACCGGTCTCCTACAAACACAGGTTTAATAAGAGCTCTAACCAAAGTATTAAGCCATCTCAACCCAAAAGACCTTGATAGGTGAAGTTCCCTGCACTATATAAGTTGGTCTCTCCAGCTTCAATACTCGACATGGGATAAATCTAACAATCTTCTCTTCATCACACATCGAGTGGTCCTACTCTACTCGACATGGGATAAATCTAACAATCTTCTCTTTATCACACATCGAGTGGTCCTACTCTCCTTCACACTCTGGTAGATACTACTCCGACACCTCCATTTCATATGGTCCGATAGATCTCTCCAAATGTACGATATCCGTACGTGGCCCGGAAGATGTTACAGGATTTCGACCTTAGCTCTGATACCACTTATTAGATTACAACAAGACCTGTCACGCAGATGAACCCTAGCCGCTAGTTCAGATCGCAATGGGCCTGCTACACACACAGGCTTAACCAGAGCCCCAACCAAAGTACCAGACCACCTCAAACCAAAAAACTACCCTGATAGGTGAGATTTCCTCCACTTTATAAGTTGAGCTCTCCAACATCAATACCTGATGTGGGATAAACCTAACACTGGTGAGGGCATTGGCGTCTGGCTTTTGGATTGGGAGCTGTGTGCGGGTTGGTGGCATTAACGCCGGCTCGCGGGCTGGCAGCATGGAGCGGCCGCTCCCGAATATGATGACACGACTGCTGCTTGCGGAGTACGGAGCATTTAGCGTGCTTTCATCCTCTGTATCACGAAGGCATAGAGATGCAAACGGTCGAAAACGATCGAAGAAACCTTCGTCTTGATCTTGTTTTCATATTTTTTCAACGGGACGAACACGAAAAAGTAACGATCGGAATACGGAATCAGGATTGTCGATTATTCGAAAACAAATAAGTCTGAACAAAAACATGTCGATAATGGTCGAAAATTATAATTTAAGTCGGGGCGACGACAGGAACAATAAAGTAAACTTAATATTAATGTTGTCATACATCACATTTTTATATATAACCATTCATTATATTATCATACCAAACATAAATTAATACATAATGATAATAACTATTGTTTATAAATTTTAAAGAAACTAAAGGTTATAATGAACGATGTTACAACGTGTTAATTTTCTCTATTAAAAATCATAGTCATCTTTATTATTTTATTTAATTAGAAGGCAAGGTCAGAAACACGTGGACCAACATCTACCATCTTATCTCTTCAGCTCCTGCCAACTCATCGTCATCCTCATCGACAAATGTGATGGCATCTCTCTCACGATGATAGAGCTCTGCAGCTCTGGTAGGACGGTCACCTAGGCACGCAAAGCTAAGGTGGGACAGGAAGATGCAGGCCTTGCTGAGTTCTCCAGCGATGTCTCTCCTGGTCGTGAGATCGCGTCTTCGTTGCCCACAGCCTGCTCGTCTTCATCGGTCATCGCGAGCAGCGCGGAGGCACCGCCGAAGCGGAACCGCGGCGGCGCAGAGGCAGCGCCGTGGCGGCTTCGGGAGTGCGGGCACACGATCCGTTCAAGAGTTCGGATTGGAATGTTCTCCTTTCTTAGTGGCTTGTGGGCTTTGGACCCATTTATTAATTTAATAGGTTGAGTACCGAATACAAGCAAAACCGGATGAAAACGGGATCATCCTGCAGAATTAAAAACCCGAAACGCAAAAATGATAGGAAAAATACTTGAACCTTTTTCGATCCATTTCTGATTGTTCCCTACTGTTTTCATACCGATTCCGAACAATTCAAAAACAAGCGGTAACAAATTCAGAAATACGGTATTTAGTACGGTTACGGAACGAGATTTTCCCGTCCCACTCATCCCTACAGATGTGACTTCTATACTCTCATTCGGTACTCTCATGCGTACTCCTGCTAATGTTTTATAGTTTTATTGGTCTCTTCATTAATGCTCATATTAACTGCAATACTTTCACAACAGATAAGATTGCAACAAATCACTGTGAGCATGCATGAGAGCACAAAATGGGAGTATAGAAGTTGCATCCATGTATGATTGTGATAAATGACTAATATGGAGATACCCATATTGGAGTGTATCGTGTTTGAATAGCAGGCACCACAGTGATTGATGAGATTCAAGATATAAAAACGGCGTTCGTGGTATGGTGCGGATCCTCGTTGTTATTTTCTTTCCAAGTAAGAAGAGAGGCGATAGGCATTCAGTGTCTAGCAAAGATTTTGCTTCGCTATAGCGATCAACAGTTTTTTTGGATTAGGACTCCTCAAAGACTGGTTGAGGATGTGCTTCTCTCATGTGTTCTTCACTCAATTTTTTCATCGAAAGTCGACAGATACACCATTGAAATTTACTAAGACCGAGATTTTTGTTGTCTTCTTCGTAAAAAAATGGTGAAGATCGAGCCCATGGCTCAACAGTAAGGGCTATTGGCCAGTCGCAGATTCGGTCTGATGATCGGACACCCTATGTTATTTTCGGGGACATGTCCCTTAAAAACGTTTTTGTTAATATCTATCACGTGTGATGCCACAATGGGAGAGTGACATCCCTGTCACACATCAGACTCTGATGATTTCGATGATCTCTTCATGGACATGATACCAAAACTATGTGTAATTGTAGAGGTTATTATGTGCGCATTTTATGTTATTATGTGTTGTGGTATGAGTGAGTTTGTATATGAACATACCTAGTTGAGAGACTTAAAAAAAAACTGCACTGCAGTTAGTACCAGTGACACGTGAGCTCAAGGGATATCGGGCCCATGTATCAGTGGTAGTAACTATAGTGCGGTTGTTGCAGAGGATTTCAGTCTTCCATGCACGACTCGTGGGACTCTGCTGGAGGGTGACAGAGACAAGAAGGTGCAGACATGTGGGTCCACGGCCCTTTATTTCTGTTTTGAATTTCAAATCTGCTGCTTTGCTATAAAATTGAAAACAAATACTCATAGATGTCCTCAAATGGTAAAACTCAACATAGGTGCTCTACACAATATACTCTTCATTTTGGTACAATAGGATTTGAATTTTCCTTAGTAACATTAGAATTATTATTTTCCCACGTTAACATTTGATTTAATTTATACATGCACATAAACACTGCAATAATTCATAAATATGTTGTTTTGGACTCCTAATTTGACACCATATCATGAGTTGTTTTTATTGCGGTTGACTTTTTTTGATCGGATATATCTCTACTTCCATTCCGCACCGTCGAAGTGCAGACTAAGACACTTCCTCCGATACTACTAAGAAGCAGTCCGCGGAGTTTCGTATTCAGATGGGGTGCTAATCAAGATCAAGAAAAAGAGTGAACACCGAGGATTTTACGTGGTTCGGGTCGCCTGAGCGTAATATCCTACTCCATGGCGGGTTTGTGTATTGTATGAGTGTACGTAATCCTGAGCTTGAGATCAGATTCCCTTTCTACCGTGCAGCACAACCCTTTTATATACTAAGGACTGGCTGTTACAGTGTGCCTTGGCCCGACATGTGGCCCTGACTGTACTAACCACCCTATACACGATCTATGTTGTTATGGGTGGTTAATGATGTGATAACATGCCTTAACAGTAACATTACCGGTCTTGATAGTCCTTTGATCGTGTGTCATTAATATAGCATTAATGAGGCGTTAACCAGGTCTTGTAATGGCCAATTGATGGCTCTTGGATGTCTGCACCGTTGGAGATCCCGCTGCCTTCTCAATGCAAACTTAGGTCCGAGGGTGTGACACGTGGCAGCTCCGGAGCTTCCCTCTGAGGTGAGGTAGGTCTAGAGTTGCTGGACACATGGCAGCTCTGGAGCTTTCCCTGTCGGGGAGGCAGGTCCGGAGCTACTGGACACGTGGCAGCTCTAGAGCTTCCCCTATCAGGGAGGCAGGTCCGGCACCCCTAAACACGTGGTAGTGCCAGAACCACCCTAAGGAGGGTGGTAGGTTTGGCACTGCGGGATATCACTACACGAAACGATGAATAGGGTGTCGGTTTTAATAGATGCATCGGCCCTGACGGGTTTAACGTGTCTAAGGGTGTCGGTTTAAAGTAACCGACACCCATAAGTTAGAGGCATCGGTGTTCTTGAAGAAACCGACACACATAATAAATGCATCGGCCGAACCGACACATATATTAAATGCGTTGACCTAACCGACGCTCTTAAACGGGCCCCACCCGAGACCCAAAGCGGGCCCGATTGACTGATCCTCTAAGAGCATCGGCCGGGACAACACCGACACCCTTAAGTGGGCCCAGATTGCTCAGGCTCTAAGAGCGTCGGCCAGAGCCAAACCGACACTCTTAAGAGGGGCCTAAACCCTTCGCGACTCTTCTCTTCTCACGCGCCTCCTGACACTTCTCGCACGAGCCCACGCCCGCGCCCCTGCCCATCGCCGCAACAGCCATCCCGCCGCCTCGCCGGTGCCCCCGCCCGCCGCCCCGTCGCCGGCACCCCTTGCCCGCGCACCCGCCCGACGCCCCCGTCCACGCCCCCGCTCGCCGGCACCCCTCGCACGCACCCACGCCCCCGCCCCTCACCTGCGCCTGCGCTCGCACCCCCGCCCCCGCCCGTGCCCCCGCCCGCCGCCCCCGCTCACCGGCACTCCTGCACCCTGGTCCGGCCCCCTCCGGTGCCCGTTGGTCCTGCCCCCGGCGCCCCATGGTCCGGCCCCCTCCGGCATGCCCTGGTCCGGCCCCCGGAGCCCCCTGGTCCAGCCCCCCTCCGTCACTCCCTTGTTCGGCCCCCAGAGCCCTCTGGTCCGACCCCCCTCTGGCGCCCCATTCACTCCTCCTCGGCACATAAGGTAAAATGAAGTCATATATTTGAACTTTATGTGTGATCTTTGTTCGGTGCATGAGTTTGTATATGTGATGTTCTATGTATGAGCTTAATCCATAGCTAATGTGGATATGTAAGATTAATTAATAGTTAATTCTCAAATTATATGCAAATTTACATGTTTAAGTTATATATGTGAGCATGATTAATAGTTTCTAAATATGTGAGCATATTATATATGTGATTAGTGTTAATTCATTAATGTGATTCATATTATATTGTTGCTAACTCATGAATGTGATTCATATTCATTATGCTATATGATTTGAATGTGATTAAAAGTTCATATCATGCATGTGATTGCTTCTTTTTAGCATTTGCAATATGATGACTAATTATGAATTTGTAATATAGTAAATATTTTTATAATTATGATAGCTTTAGAGGATTGTAGTGAAAGATGATTCTAGTTGTGAAATATGCGTTAAGACAAGCACAGATGCGTACGGCAATAATGAGGACGACTAATTAACCGCTCCTGAACGGTGGATCCGGACTTAGAACTTTCAACTCTGACCAACTTTCCTCCTCTGTCTTGTTCTTTCCTCTCTTGTAAATTATTGAAAAATGGAAATGAGGAACGTAACCTATAGAATTTGATTACCCGTTTCGAATTGTCCCTTTTTGGACAGCCTGGGAGTGGATCGGGGGGGGGGGGGGGGCGTGGCTTGTGACGAGACGCGAGTCTAGATCTGGGCGTTCTCTGCTCCACTCCCAGTTCTACTTCGAGCTAGCCAGACCCATTTCAAGTACTTGTTTTTTACATACATGTAAATATTAAATTAATTGTCTATTTTTTCTTGCTTCTTTACATACTTCTTTATTAATATTTTCAGGGTACTTCTTACAGTGGGTAGAGGAAGAGGCAGTTTTTGAGTTGTGTGGCAGAGCCGACGTCGAGCGAGCCTGCACGAGGTCCGCCACAGGTGACAGATCGTTGCTCGACGTACGAGGAGTTGTACGGGGAGGAACCAGAGACTATTAGGCAGACGTCGAAGCAGGAAGGTGGCTCAGGAGGAGGCTCAGTTGGAGGCTCAGGGCGAGGCTCAGGAGTAGGCTCAGCAGGAGGCTCAGGACGAGTCTCGGGTGGAGGCTCAGATAGTGTTGGTCGGTGGACCTCTTCTGATGGTGGGAATGACGGATATGATGAGGAAGAAGATGAGCCTGAGGATCCTGAATGAGATGCCAGGATTGCAAGAAGGGCCGAGCTGGAAGAGTTAGGACACCCCGATCGATGCACTTTTAGGTAATATTTTTAATTAACTAACAAGTTCATTATATCTTTTCAATTAACTAATTTTATGTATTTTTTTATGTACAGGCTGCGGAGGCACCTTTTAGGTGGTGTAAGTAAAAGTATAGACGAGCGGACAATTATAAGGCCAAAGGGTACTAGGTGCTGGTGGAGCTTGGATGGAGTGGAAAGGGGCATCGACGAGTAGTTAACACCGAGTTGGGAAACGCCATCCAGTTTTGCTATCCCGGGATGGTATTAGTAGATGGTCAAAGAATTGCAGAGCATAGTTGGGATCACTATGCGCTTCAAGAGTATGGTGATTCGGGTACATGTCAGGATAAAGTTTGGGAGATCTTCTGGGTAAGTTTGTTTTGATTGTTTCCATTACATTAGTTTCCATTACATCACATCCTATTGTTATTTGACATTAATTGTTACTTGTATGCAGGGTAGGTTTCGTTTGGAGGAGGGTGTGAGTCAAGCATATGTCTGTTCAGTTTTCCATAATGCAGCAAAGAGACGTGTCAAGGGCTCCTTCTCTAAGGCACGGATCAAGGTTCTGACCGTCTACTACAAGATGGTGATGTTCCAACCTATGGCAAACAAAGAAGAAGCCAAAATTCACCTCACTAGGGAGGAGTACTTGCAATGTCATGTGGATTGGATTTGTATGAATATGGAGGCCTGGGAATGGTTATGCGGGTATTGGGGTTCAGCTGAGTTCAAAAATATTTCTGATAGACACCGAAGAAACCGGAAGAGGAAGCCAGGAAAGCATTTCTTCGGGCCGGATGGTTATGTTCGGATGGAACAAAGGATGGTATGAATTCTTATATTCATACTTAGATTGCTTCAACTAATTGCATTTATTAAATTATTGATTTTGATATTGCAGATAGCTGAAACTGGTACACCTCCTACGTTTTTTGAAGTTTATCTTAAGGGGCACAAAGGTCCAGACCCGAATCGCTCGGAGGTGTTATGTGACGAGGCATCAACGCGGAAATTGGTACGTATGTTTATTCTTTGTTGCTTTTATCCATCAACTCAATTTATCTTGTATTACATTAATCTGTTAACTAATGTATCACAGCAAAAGTATGTTGAGTGTTTCAAGAAGAATCATGGACCTGATTCAGACTATTTGAGAGCGCCGTTGGATGTCGCTGCAGCATACGATGCCGGCGGAGGTCTACCGCATAGGAGGTATGTGCAAAGTTAATGATGATTTGTATGTTAATGAATATAGATTCTTCACACTTGTATTTTTTTGTAAACTTGGGTTAGGTGACGGATATGTAGAGCATGAGGCTTATGCGATGACCGTCCAATGTTGGTGGTAGTCGATTTCAATCATCTACAGAGACTGAATTACAGAAGAACTGAGACGCACAAAGGAGGAGATGCAACAACAACAACAAGAGACATAGATGTTGTTGCAACAACAACAACAACAACAACAGACACAGATGTTGCAAGAACATATGCATTATTTGTATATGTCTCAGGTAACATGTAATTTTCTTATTTGAAAATATTATTCGATTTACAAATGTATCTACTCAAGATATCACAACTAACTTACTTGATGCAGTTCATGGGTCAAGGTAGCTCCAGTTCTCAGTTTGGTCCTCGACCAATGCAGCCAGCACTACCACAAATTGGCTCCTCACAGGTAAAACTACTTATCTTATTGACTCCAGTTATATAATGCAATATCGTAACTATTTGTGTTGCAGGGTTCCGAGAGTGGTCAAACGTATTTTCCACAACCTTAAGGATTTATGTCACTGTTGGCTTCTGGATTGCAGCAAAATAATCCAGGTAAACTGTAATTTTTGCATTTGACCACTTTATTTGATTCCAAAATGATTCTAATTATAATCTCACAACTTCAAGCAGTTTTCCCACCGATGCCTTTCCCTCCGGTGCAGACTAACCCATCACAAGGAGATGCAGCGATATGTATGACTTGCATACTTGTTACAATATTTTCATTATAACATTACATATTAATTACAACAATATCAAAAAGAAAAGGGAAATACTAGCAGGGAGATAAAGTGAAAAAGTGAACAAGTGAGAGAACGAGAGGCAGAGATAGATAGAGAGGGAGAGGAATACATATAGAGAAAAGAAGTGATAGATAGAGAGGGAGAGAAATACATAGAGGGAGAGAGGAAGAGATAGAGAGAAAAGAAGAGATAGATAGAGAGGGAGCTAGAGAGAAAGAGATAGAGGGAGAGGAGAAGAGAAAGAGTAGGAGAGCGAGTAAGGGCGAGAGAGTTAGAGAGAGTGAGAGGAAATACGAGAGTGTGTTGATAAGTTTTAGTTCAAACCAATATGCTTCTCCTTTTTAAAGTTATGTTATTAAGTAAGTAGGAGTTAACATGTTACGTTATTAAGTTTCTATTTCATTTTTATCTATTGCAGGGGTCTCGTCACGGAACACCTGAAGGTGTCGATGCTTTCTTTAACATCAACGACGGAGGTGCGAGTGGAGGAGATGGGAGTGGAGGACATGCGAGTGGAGGCTCCCATGGTGACATTTGAATTTCGTTTACTCATTTTTGAACTGTTGTGCTTGTGTTTTGTTGTGCTTGTGTTCGAAACGTTTCAAAACTTGTGTACGGTGCTATGTTTGATAACTTGTGTATGTTCATATGTTTGAAAATTGATATGCTGTATATATATTGCTGTTGTGTGTAAACTGGAGGCTCCCCATCTGGGGAGGGAGAGAAAATAAACATTTTTTTTAAAAAAAATATGTTATGTGTGTCGGTTTTGTCTAAACCGACGCCCATAGCTGGCTACTGGAGGACGGCCACGCGACACATTATATGTGTCAGCCCTTGAAATCGACACACTTAAGTTTATTATATGCGTTGGTTTCTACTGGACCGACGCACAAACTCGCGCTCGGTGAAGCAGCCACGTCTCCTCTTATGTGTGTCGGTTCGGTAAAAACCGACGCATATAAGTGACTTAAGTGCGTCGGTCGTCCTGGTCGACGCATTTAACTTTAAGTGCATCGGCCGCTGGAGCCCGACGCACATAGGCAGTAAATGCGTCGGCCCCGACGCACTTAGTCATTAAAGGCGTCAAAAATACGTCGTCGGCTAAGTGCGTCGATTCACTGATGCCTTTATTTTATGTGTGTCGGTTTATGTAGGCAATCGACGCTCACATGGCCGACGCCCTATCGACGGATTCCTATAGTGTATGTTTTGCCTCCGGAAGTCCACGATATTGGAAGGTGGAACTCGACGCGTCTTCTTCTAGTACGAAGGGATACCTGGTATACAGGGTATCGATAGTGGCCCCCGGGCCCACCTCTGGTGATATTGTGAGGTTTTGATGCCGGAGGTGTGGCCATAATCTCTCGTGCGCTGCTGCTTCGATTCTCCTCTTGGGACACATGTTCTTTCTTGATTTGGTAGGTGAGACACATGACGTGAGGATCTCACGAAATTGAAGGACGCCGATTCTCAATATGATTTTCGTATAGGTTCCTAGCGTAATCTTTGTAGCCCTGTCAGGTCACCGCCCTCGGGCTCCCAACTTCCCATCATGACAACGTTCACCATGTGCGACTTTTTAACAAAGTGGACCCAGGCCCCCTTGTCATTGACGAGGTAACTTCGAAGAGCGTGATTTTAGTCCAGATGACCAAGCGTTGCGGGGGCTTAGTAAAGGGAGAAAGTCTGCATGGGAAGAGAACTCCTTACACTTACATTTGATCTTGTTCTTGGAGCTCTCCGCCCTTTCATCTTTCCACTTTTACGCCACTTTGCGGCGATGGAGTTAGGACGTCCTTACAGCAAGATCAAGAGCAACAGCGAGTTATCGGGAGTCCACACCTACATGGGGTGGTCGAGTAACTCCTTCAAGAACTCGATTCACTTCAGCAAGCTCCCCTTCAAGAAGGAAAGCACCAGCGAGATCGTGTACTTCTCGGCGTTCACCATGGCAGGGGTCATCCCACCATTCTCCAACTTCTTGTTGATGTTGCTTTACTTCTACAGTTTGCAGCTCCACCACCTCGGCCCTCACTCCTTCTTGCGGAGGGCGACTTTTGTTTATTTTTACGAGATGTGGGTGGGTGTTTCGCCCTGCACCGTGCTCTTCCAGACCTTCTTCACGGTCCGCACATCTGGGAAAGGGAATGAGTTCCTGGGCTCCTACTACTTAATGAAGCACATAAATCCACCCTTCAAGTACTTGAAGTCGTTTACTTTCGGGAAGTGGGATGGCTAGAAGAAGGATTGGGTGATCATCAGGGTGGATCATCATGACAGGTTGGAGCTGCTTGACGACCTTCCTACCAGCGACACCGACACATGGGAGGTGCTCCCGAAGCTGACAGAAGAGTATAACCCGATCTTGTCAAGGATCCGAAGTTACGTGGAAGGAGGGGTGACCCCTCTAATGGTGATTGCGAACTTCCTGACCAACCGCTGGGCTTTGTTAAAGAAGAGGGAATGGCTTGCATGGACATTCAGTGGCGAAATGGACCCATACCGGATTGATGTTGTTCTTGGTTCAAACTTGGATGAAAAGGAATTGAAGCTTCATCTAGAAAAGTTGTACCACGGAAGTATCGTCAATCTCGACGACCTGACACCTCCAGCGGCTTTCCTGCCCTGAACATTGTTCTAGAGGTCAGGAGGGAGCTACAAAAAGAGATGTTGGAGCTTGATGACTTGGTTATTGTGTTGAGACATAGGAGCACTACTCCAGCGAGAATCGTGATCTCCGGAGCTCCTTGTCCAAATGGAGGCTCCGGACTTGCACTAGCCAGCAGCTGTTGGTACTCTGCGTACCGGGTATCCCACGATACTGTAAGAAAAGTCTGTCGGATCGAAGAGCACGTGAAAAGCTACCAGAAGGGGAGGAGAATGGTAGATTTAAAAATCTTACGCAGCGGAAACAATTAAACCCCAAACCCTTTCGGCAGAAAAACGATCTGTTAAAGAGATCGTGTGTGAGACTAATCTAAACGTGTTTCACCATGACAAAAGTGATAGATATCAGAGAGAATGAAGTCACGAAGACAACACAAAAAGAATCACTCAAATCCGATGAGAAAAACTCAAGTTATGATCGAAAGATCAAACAATGTTCAATCTGCCCTACCCGAGAAAAAAAAAACAGTTCTGAAACGCTGCAAAGAAACTCGTGTAGATTATAGACCACAAATCCAATGACCGTGAAATTTTGACAGATGATATATAATCAAGTAGTGAAGACAACCCAAAAAGAATCACGTCAATTGGATCTGCAAAACTCGAGTTATGATAAAAAAACCAATGAAAGGCAGTGCTGTCCAGAAACTTGACGAGTAAAACTTGTCTGGAACAAGTCGGACGAACAAGACACAAAAGTTCCTTCAAACTATGAATTTTATTCAATAGAACACAAGAGGAACAGCCCCAAAGTCGTACACTACGAGCTCTGGGCTCCCTTGCTTATATAACCAGCCCTTAGGCCAACCCAATATCAACTAGGACTCCAATCCTACTCAGATCACGAATCGTAACTTTCCATAACTGCTCAAGATTCTTCTATACGCAGATAGAAGCAATCTTAAGACTTCCAAACACCTTCGGAACGTATCCCACATTCCTAAACAACTCAAATTCGTGACCCACACAAAATCTTATTATAACCAACTCAAATCTTTCCATATTTGAGTCAAACCCGACTCAGCGGCAGCCTGAGTCCATAACCTAGTCGGTTGGACCTTTCCGACCAATTCTTTACGTCCACATATCTTCATCATGTCTCGGAACCATGTAGCCACGTCCATGCACTCCGTGCACACGTGCAAACATCTTCCAATGACGTCCACGATACCTTCATATGCATTGTTCTTGATTCAATCATCCTGCGCGACCTCCTGATCAGCTCAACCACAGTTCCTTCCGAACTTGGTTGTTGGAACCTCATCTCCTCCCTGAGACTAGTCCAATGGATCCCGTCACCAGCCATGTATTTAACTCAAGCAACACCTGCACATGAATAAACAACAACTCCATACGAGCCCAAGTCCTTGACTTGACTTAAGTTAGTTCCGAACACAACACCTTACGTGAGAACCTCACATAAGCATGTTGCAAAGCATAGCAAAACGATATCAGCCATATCATCCAAAAATTAGTAAAAGAATACTAAGAAATCTTTCCAACAATGTAAAGCAAGTAAGAAACATTGCAAATGAAAAGCAGAAGCACTGCAGTCAAGTTCCGGACCTTGCCAGAGCAACTCGGAGCTTGAGCCGGAGCTAACAAAAGCTAGTAGAACCTAGCGCTGGAGCTTACCAAAACTAGTAGAACCTAGCGCCAGAGCTTACCAAAACTAGTATAACCAAGCTCCCGCCGGAGCTTACAAAACTAGCAGGACTTAGCGTCGGAGCTAACCAGAACTAGTCGGAACTAGTAAACCCAAAAGCCGAAGCTAGAAAAATCAACTCGGAGCTTAGCAAAAAACACGCCGGAGCTATCAAAGACATGTCGGAGATATCAAAGACATGCCGGAGCTAAAAACAAAACTTCACCGGAGCTCACCAAAGCTAGTCGGATCCAGCATCGAACGTAACCGGAGCTACCCAAAACAAGCCGTACCTACCATCGGACCTTGCAGTAGCTCAGAGCTAGAGTCGGACCTTGATAAAAAAGTGTTTTGGTGATATTTAAAACTTTTATCATCAAAGCCAAGTGTATTCACTACAAGCCAATGTATTCAGCACATATAGGTCTTACAATCTCCCCCTTGATGAATGCATTGGCAACACCACTTAAAATCTGAACATTGGCTTATTCACATAAAAGTTTTGAAGGCAATTTCTCCCCCTTTGTAAATCAAAAGTAAAATGAGAAGAAAATAAAAATCTCTCCCCCTCTATTATATCTCCTTATGCACATATTATCTTTCTCTTCATGCTTATCTCTCCCCCCTTGACAATGTATTCAGCAAGTCATGAGCATATAAACAAATTATCTCTCCCTCTTTAGTTGTTATGAGCATATTATAATATATACATATAAACAAATCTCATCAAAGTCATACTATCAAGTACCTTACATTATCACATCAATGAAATACATAAAGTAGTGTAAGCCATGCTAGAGATCAAATGTAATTTTCAATTTAAGCAAGTCATGATCTCACAAACTTAACTATCTCAAAACTTGATAGCATGACACTAGTTGCTACATTTTATTATTTTTCAAAGCATAAATTTATATCATATGATATTTGCAAGAGATTATATGTGCATCTGCCTTATTCTAACCAACCAAGCCAGACCTATGTCATTTGACAATCAGAAGCTTAAGGACATGGTTTTAGTCATACACAACTTCTTCCAAGTTCATATCTAAGTGCAATGACAAGCCATCTCAAAAGAAGAAGTTCGATGCATGCATATTCTCCTGATCTTTCTCAGTTTATATTTGTTCATAAAAACTCAACATGTGAGTTGATTACTTGATAAATTCTTAATGATTAAAAGCATTTGTGAGCATTGAACAAGTTCAAAACAGCAAGAAAGTTCGACCATGACCAGATTTAGTGTAAGTAATTATTCCAATTACTAGACATGGCAAAAACTACAAAATGTATAACACGAGTAATGTAGTAAGAACTTTCAGCATGTAAAAGGAATCACAGAGTCATATATGTATGAAATACTATGCTCATATTATTTTAATTTCAGATTCACACATAGACTTCCCAAGTTTCAAAACTCTCCCTCAATTTAAGCCATGAGGATGCATAACCCCTATTTCACTACGAATGAAACAAAAACGAGTGAAATCCAAAGGTTTTGTAAAAATGTCAGCCAATTTATGTTCGATATCTACATGGTGAAGCACAATGTTTCCTTTTTCAACATTATCTCGGAGAAAGTGATACCTAATATCAATGTGCTTAGTTCTAGAATGTTGCACGGGGTTTTTGGCAATGCAAATAGCACTAGTGTTATCACAAAATAGTAGAACACTATCTAGATCAACCCCATAGTCCTTAAGTGTTTGAACAATCCAAAGAATTTGTGAGCAAGCACTAGCAGCAGCTACATATTCAGATTCGGCTGTGGATTGTGCAACTGAATTTTGTTTTCTAGAGGACCAAGCAATAAGAGAATTACCAAGAAAATGACAAGCACCAGAAGTAATTTTCCTATCAATCCTACAACCCCCAAAATCAGGATCCGAAAAAGCTTTCAAAGTAATGGTTGAGGAAGAAGGAAGAAAAATGCCAAATTCTTGAGTTCCATGTAAGTACCTGAGAATCCTTTTGACGGCTTGACGATATGAAACACGTGGGGAGGCTTGAAACCGTGCACAAAGACATACACTGAATTGTATGTCCGGTCTTGATGCCGTGAGGTACAAAAGTGATCCGATCTTGCTTCTATATTCTTTTTGATCCACGGGTTCACCATCTTCATCAAGTTCAAGTGTTGTTGCTGTTCCCATTGGTGTCCGAAGAGGCTTGCTTTTGTCCATGTTGAAGCGCCTTAGAAGGTCTTTGGTATACTTCGTTTGATGCACAAAGGTACCCTCCTTGGTTTGCTTGATTTGCAGCCCCAAAAAGTAAGTGAGTTCACCCATCATACTCATTTCAAATTCGGAACTCATCATTGATGAAAACTTGGCCACAAGATCATGAGAAGCACAACCAAAGATAATATCATCCACATACACTTGAACAAATAATGAGTCATTGCCATGCTTAAGCACAAAAAGAGTTTTATCAACCTTGCCCATGGTAAACCCCTTTTCAAATAAGAATGTTTTTAACCTATCATACCATGCTCTAGGGGCTTGTTTGAGACCGTATAAGGCTTTGGACAGTTTGTAAACATGATTAGGAAAATCTGGATTTTCAAAACCCGGTGATTGTTTGACATAAACCTCCTCATCTATGTAGCCATTAAGAAAAGCACTTTTAACATCAATTTGATATAGCTTAAAACCTTTAGATGCCGCAAAAGCTAACAAAATTATTATGGCTTCTAATCTAGCGACAGGAGCAAAAGTTTCATCAAAATCTAGACCTTCAACTTGAGTGAAACCTTGAGCAACCAACCTAGCCTTATTCCTAACCACAACCCCATCCTCACTTTGTTTATTTTTATATACCCATTTAGTTCCAACTAAAGTGTGACCTTGAGGTGGAGGTACAAGTTTCCAAACTTTATTTCTTTCAAAATTTTCTAACTCCTCTTGCATGGCAATAATCCAAGATTCATTAGTAAGTGCGTGTGATATATCTTTGGGTTCAAAAGAAGCAACAAAAGCAGAATGAGCGTGAGAGTTTGGATCGCAAAACCTGGACCGTGTGACTCGTTCGTGCAAGCTTCCAATCATCTGTTGTGGGGGATGATCTTTGTAAAAACGTAGGGGAACAGATGTCTCACAAGCTTCTTCTTCATTAGGTTCATCGTAGATTGATGATCTTGTGACTTGTGGACGATCAGGACCAGCATAGGTGATAGCCGGAGCTTGTTCAATGTCCGGAGCTGGACACGTGTCAACTTCAGAACTACCAAGCGATATCATCGGCTCTTCTTCATCTTCGAAAATACCCTCCCCCTGAGGATACAGATCTGGTCCTGCAACACCGGAGCTAGTACCTGGGCTAGCTTCATCAAAAGACACTTCACAAGTCTCCACAATTTTGTTAGTGTCAAGTAAAAGCACACGGTAACCTCTAGTATGAGGTGGATAACCAAGAAACATGCCATCAATGGATCGAGGTTCAAATTTATCAAGATTACCATGTTTCTTAATAAAGCATTTGCAACCAAAGACCCGAAAGTGTGTAACACTAGGCCTATGTCCACACCGGAGTTCATATGGTGTTTTACCTAGCTTAGCACGCAAGAAAACACGATTTGAGACATAACAAGCGGTTGCTAACGCATCAGCCCAAAATTTCCTAGGAGTTTGATATTCATCAAGCATAGTCCTAGCCATCTCAACTAAGGTTCTGTTCTTTCTTTCTACAACACCGTTTTGTTGAGGTACATATGGTGAAGAGAATTGATGATCTGTTCTATTTTCAGCACAAAAGTGATCAAAAGACTAATTTTTAAATTTAGTTCCATTATCACTTCTAATTGCTTTTAAAGATCCTGGGTAATCAATTGATAATCTAAGAAATAAAGTTCTAAAGTGACTAAAAGCTTCATTCTTAGACGCCATAAAGTAAACCCAAGAGTATCTAGAATAATCATCAACGATAATAAGAACATACCATTTACCTCCGAAGGATTGAACACATGAAGGTCTTACGGTGTCAAGGTGCAAAAGTTGACACGGTTCAGTTGTCATGATCATTGTGAGAGGAGTATGTGAACCTGCAACCATCTTAGCATGTCTACAAGAAGAGCACACAATTTCTTTGTCCCCTTTAAGCTTAGGCAGCCCACGTATGCGATCAAGAGCACTAACACGCGTTAGGTGATCAAAGCCTACGTGACCAAGTCTACGATGCCAAAAATATAAGTCATTTGAATCATTAGCAACTAGACACCTATGCTTAGAGGAAGACATATCAAAATCATCTTTAAAAACTCTTCCAAACCGAGACATGTTAAAAATAAGCTCACTATTTGAACCTACAACTTTGCAGCAGTTTTTATTGAAAATAATTTCTAGATTTTCATCTAGCAATTGTGCAACATAAAGCAAGTTGTATTTCAAATTTTTGACAAGTGCCACATCCTTCAAAGTGTAGTGATTATTTGCTCTAACCGAACCCTTAGCAATTATAGGAGTTGAAGAATTATCGGCAAAAGTAACATTCTCTACCTGTGACACAAAAGAGAGGGAGGAGAACCAATCTTTGTTACCGGTCATGTGGCGTGAGCAACCTGAATCCACAATCCAAATGTTCTCCTTCCTCAAAAGTGTAACCTACATAGAAGCACAATACATCGATGACTCAATACTGGGGGTAGTCAAAAGGCATTTAGGTATCCAGTACTGAGTCACACGACGTGCAGTAGGAAAAACACACGAAAGCTGAGATAAAACAGCAGGTTTATGAGTTGAAGTTTGAGGTTTTCTATTCTTAACTCTTGTAGCACAAAAACCAGTAGCTCCGGAGGTAAAAGCAGCAGTTCCAAAAGACAAGGCTGAAGCTCCAGAAACAAAAGCTGAAGTTCCGAAGGAAACAACAGAAGGTCCGGGAGCTCTCGGGGCTATCGGAACTATCGGAGCTGCTTTTGCGGATTTCTTACCAGAAGGTCCGGAAGCTTCCTTTTCAAATTTCTGACTCACTAAATCAGGTTGTGTTTTTCTAATTGCATGAAAGTTATAAGATCTAGCAATTTTTCTCTCCTTTTTCTGTTGTTTAGCTAGTCTATAACAAAAATCTAATACATCACCACCTCTACCACAGAAGGTACAATGAAATTTAACTTTGTGTTCTTGTCTAGATGAGATAGCAATATTTTTATTTGAAACCGAATGATACAACACTCCTGCAGATTTGAAAACCACTCCTTTTTGTTTAGGAACTGTTTGAATCAAACAACTTCCTAATGATTTTACAATTTTAGGTGGATGTGCCTTAGCATGAGCATGAGAGTCAAAACCTAAACCAGTTTTATCATTGCAAGGCTTGGAAGAATTCAGCAGTAAGTTTAGGTTATTATTCCCATTACAAAACCGATCTAATGTCCTATGCATGTCATCAAGTTTATTGGACAGATCAAGGCAATTTTCACATGAAGTTTTTCCTTTTAGTTTGCAATTGGAACAAAATTTAACTTCATGAGAACGTAAAGCATTGTTCAATATAGAAATTTCATTCATAGCATCCTGTAGTTTCTTATCAAGATCATCACAAGTAGAACAATGCAAATCAATTGTAGAACAGCAAACATCTTTCAAGTTTTTATCATTAAGTGCAGCAAGGTCTTTGTTCTTTTCAATTTCTAACTCAAGTTTATCAAGTGTGGAGGTGTGTGCACTTCTTAATGTGGACAATTGTTTATAGATTAAGTCACATGAGGGACATGCATCATCACTAGGAATCAAAGTTTTTAAACGGTTAATTTCAGATTCTAGTGTTTCAATTTTAGCAGCATTATCCCTAAGCTTTTTGTCCTTTTTCTTAACAATAACAGTGGCACGAGAAATAGCATCACACATTTCTTTGCAAGTAGGACATACCTCTTCATTGTCGCTGTTGTGTTCTGCCTCCTCCATACTTGATCTTGACTTGCCCACCATAAAGCACAAGTTTGCCAAATCATCTTCATCTTCATCACTTCCAATGTCCACATCACTTGAACTGAACTCTTGCAGCGCAGTGATGAAACTGTTGATCATCTTGCGTCCTATGGTACCTTTCTTCTTCTTGTTGGAATTTCCAGAGGAGGTCTGGACCTTGCTTTGTTTTTCTTCCCGGGTGGTCGGACCTGAAAGGTTAGGGCATTCTGTACGAAAGTGTCCTATTTTACCACATTCAAAATAGCGTTGAGGTTCGGAGCTTCCTCTCCTTCTAGTTCTCACATTTTGCAATGCTTTATAGAATCTAGTAGAGATGAGTGCCAACTCCTCTTCTGGAAATTCTTCGATCTGCTCCAGGGTTAGTGAGGACAACAAAGCAAGAGTATTGCAAGATGATGATTGGCCGGAGCTAGACATATCACGTTGTGAGACAAATGCAATAGACTTGTTTGGGTTCTTACGTGCTAGGATGTCAATTTCATGAGTTTTTAGTTTAGAATAAAGTACATCTAATGTAGGAGAACTCATGACAGTTGATTCACGAATAGATGTTACTTTCATCTCCCAAATTGACATGTCTAATGCACTAAGAAGTTGCCTAGCATTCTCAGCATCAGAAAAATTTACATTGACACTACGTAAGTTGCTGAGAATTTTATTGAAACGAGCAAAGAGGTCATCAATAGACTCACCTGGTTGCATCTCAAAACGCATATATTCCTTTTTGAACATATCTTGTTTTACATCCTTGATTGTGTTGGAGCCTTCATGATAATCACAGAGAGCTCTCCAAACATCGTATGCTGATCGGAGGTGCACGACACGATCAAAGTCGCTTTGAGTGAGTCCTTGGATGATCAAGTTTCGGGCTTTGTTGTTGTTGTCGACGTCCCGTAGGTTTGTGGCCGTGACTTGATCATTAGGTGGAACTTCATAAGTCTTATACACCTTCTCCCATATTGCGAAGCCTTGTGCCTGGATGAAAGCCTCCATGCGTGCCTTCCAAACCTGGAAATCAATACCAGCAAACACACAAGGTTTGGCGGAGTACTTCTCCATGATGATTAGTCAAGAACACGTGCAAATCTCAAAGATTAGAGCACCGTGGCTCTGATACCAATTGTAGGATCGAAGAGCACGTGAAAAGCTACCAGAGGGGGGGTGAATGGTAGATTTAAAAATCTTACGCAGCGGAAACAATTAAACCCCAAACCCTTTCGGCAGAAAAACGATCTGTTAAAGAGATCGTGTGTGAGACTAATAAACGTGTTTCACCATGACAAAAGTGATAGATATCAGAGATAATGAAGTCACGAAGACAACACAAAAAGAATCACTCAAATCCGACGAGAAAAACTCAAGTTATGATCGAAAGATCAAACAATGGTCAATCTGCCCTACCCGAGAAAAAAAACAGTTCTGAAACGCTGCAAAGAAACTCGTGTAGATTATAGACCACAAATCCAATGACCGTGAAATTTTGACATATGATAGATAATCAAGTTGTGAAGACAACCCAAAAAGAATCACGTCAATTGGATCTGTAAAACTCGAGTTATGATAAAACCACCAATGAAAGGTAGTGCTGTCCAAAAACTCGACGAGTAAAACTTGTCTGGAACAAGTCGGACGAACAAGGCACAAAAGTTCCTTCAAACTATGAATTTTATTCAATAGAACACAAGAGGAACAGCCCCAAAGTCGTACACCATGAGCTCTGGGCTCCCTTGCTTATATAACCAGCCCTTAGGCCAACCCAATATCAACTAGGTCTCCAATCCTACTCACATCACGAATCGTAACTTTCCATAACTGCTCAAGATTCTTCTATACGCAGATAGAAGCAATCTTAAGACTTCCAAACACCTTAGGAACGTATCCCACATTCCTAAACAACTCAAATTTGCCCACACGAAATCCTATCATAACCAACTCAAATCTTTCCATATTTGAGTCAAACCCGACTCAGCCGCAGCCTGAGTCCATAACCTAGTGGGTTGGACCTTTCTGACCAATTCTTTACGTCCACATCTCTTCATCACGTCTCGGAACCATGTAGCCACGTCCATGCACTCCTTGCACACGTGCAAACACCTTCCAATGACGTCCACGATACCTTCATATGCATTGTTCTTGATTCAATCATCCTGCGCGACCTCCTGATCAGCTCAACCACAGTTCCTTCCGAACTTGGTTGTTGGAACCTCATCTCCTCCCTGAGACTAGTCCAGTGGATCCCGTCACCAGCCATGTCTTGAACTCAAGCAACACCTGCACATGAATAAACAACCAATCTGTACGAGCCCAAGTCCTCGACTTGACTCAAGTTAGTTCCGAACACAACACCTTACGTGAGAACCTCACATAAGCATGTTGCAAAGCATAGCAAAACGATATCAGCCATATCATCCAAAACGCACCAAAAACTTAGTAAAAGAATACTAAGCAATCTTTCCAACAATGTAAATCAAGTACGAAACATTGCAAATGAAAAGCAGAAGCACTGCAGTCAAGTTCCGGACCTTGCCAGAGCAACCCGGAGCTTGAGCCGGAGCTAAGAAAAGCTAGTAGAACCTAGCGCTGGAGCTTACCAAAACTAGTAGAACCTAGCGCCGGAGCTTACCAAAACTAGTATAACCAAGATCCCGTCGGAGCTTACAAAACTAGCAGGACTTAGCGCCGGAGCTAACCAGAACTAGTCGGAACTAGTAAACCCAAAAGCCGGAGCTAGAAAAATCATCTCGGAGCTTAGCAAAAAACATGCCGGAGCTATCAAAGACATGTCGGAGCTATCAAAGACATGCCAGAGCTAAAAAAAAACTTCACCGGAGCTGACCAAAGCTAGTCGGACCTAGCATCGAACGTAACCGGAGCTACCCAAAACAAGCCGGACCTACCGTCGGGCCTTGCTGTAGCTCAAAGCTAGAGTCGGAACTTGATAAAAAGGTGTTTTGGTGATATTTAAAACTTTTATCATCAAAGCCAAGTGTATTCACTACAAGCCAATGTATTCAGCACATATAGGTCTTCCAAAGTCACAGAGTTCCACCCATCCAAGTGGAAGACCTCTGAAGGCTCCACGTGTTACACTGCACTAGACCCGCCTCCCTCGTTTGGGTTGCTCCGGCACCATCACGTGTAACACAAGGCTGGACCCAACTCCCTTTATAAGGAACCTCTGGTCTTGCCATGTGTCCAGTGACCCCGGACCTAACCCCCAGTAGAGGAAAGCTCCAGTGCTGACACGTGTATAGTGGATCCAGACCTGCCTCCCCACAATGAGAAGCTCAGAAGCCGCCACGTGTTCGACCTTCAAACCTAAATCTACAAAGGGAAGACCGGCGAATCTCCAATGGCACAATCATTTAAGTGGCAATTAAAGCTACCGTTACAAGACCTGATTGCGTGTCATTAATGACATATTAATAACCGATCAGAGGACTGTTAATACTAGAAACACCACTATTAAGGAGCATTATCAGTCTGTTAACTATGCTTAATACATGCAAATCATGTATTAGGGAATTAATTATTGCCAAGGCCACATGTCAGGCCAGGCTGATGTAACAGCCAATCCTTAGACTATAAAAGGGATGTGCCGCACGGTACAAAGACAACTAAGCTCATATGCACACAAGACACTGCGTACTCATACATCAACATACATCCCGTGGAGTAGGGTGTTATGCTCATGCAGCCCGAGCCACGTAAAACTCCTCATGTTACTGTCTTGTTCATAATGTCACGCGTGCCCCAACCAACCACTAACCTCTGCGGGCTACAATATAGTAGTACCGGGGGAAGTGTCGATCACACACTTCGACATTTGGCGCACTAGGAAGGGGCCCTGTGATTTCAAGATGGTGAACTCCACCTCTGGATCGTCGAACAACAATGTTGAGCAACCTGTTGGAGGAAATCCCTCCAACGTACAACAGCCAGCTGGTGTTGTTGTTCTGGCGGGTGTCATTCCACCACCACCACCAACTGCTGTGACAAACAATGCCAGACAACAGGATGGTGTCTTCGCGTCAGTCACTGCATCATCGCACAACAACCCCGATAATGCGATTAACGGGGCACGTACCCTTCTGAAGCGTCCCCCGGCACCCGGAGTACCTCAGGTTGCAATGGAGCAGTGGCGCGCTGATGTGGAGTATCTGATTGCAGCTGCAATTGATGCTATCAGCAACCGAGGTCCTCCCCCTTCAGAGCAGGTACCTTCCCAGCGAAGGGCCTTGTCTGGCAGACTTTGTCCTCAGACGTCACAACACCATAGTCGCGCGCCTTCCCAGCAAGTGAGTCCCTGCCCTCTGGGGCATGCCGTACTCACACGGCTTCAAAGCTCTCGACCTGGGATCTTCGGTCGGAGCTTGATCGCTGTTACAAGCAGCAAGACGGCCGCGTACACATCGAGCGAGCTCGTGAAAGGCGATAAGCTCGGAAAAACACTTCTCCTTTGGGATTGGGGAGCCGCTGTTCGGCCCTGGCCATGCACCTTCACATGGTCCGATGGACACAAAAGTTTCAGCCTCATCCGCCAGATAAGTACGACAGGATTGTCAACCCTGTCAAATTCCTCCAAATTTACTCCACCGCCATCCTCGCAATAGGTGGCAATGAGGCCGTGATGGCCAACTATTTTCCTGTGGCTCTGACTGGGACCGCCAGGTCCTGGTTTGTGAGTCTCCAGCCTGACTCCATCAATAGCAGGGCGGAGCTATGCAACCAGTTCACCGCCAACTTCGGGTGCTCTTACACCCGACCTGGCACAGAACTGGATCTGTTTGCCGTACAACAGAAGTCGGGGGAGTCGCTGCGATCGTTCATCCAGCGTTTCTCCTAGGTACGAAATACCAATCCTTCTATCTCCAATGCATCTGTTATTGTAGCATTTCAACAGGGCATCCAAGATAAGGAGATGTTGGAGAAGCTGGCAACGAAAGAAGTCACCAGTGTCACAGAACTCTTCAGCTTGGCTGACAAATGAGCCAGGGCTGCTGAGGGCCGTGAAATACACTCCAAGCCAGCTCAGGAGGATAACAAAATGTCCTCCAAGGCTGAAGCCACTACCTCCAATAGTTGGAAGAAGAAGAAAAAGTCCAAAGGCGAGATGAAGCCATCGGCTGGCACGCCTACTGCTGCAGCAGCTGCAACTCCGGGCTGACAGGGGCCACACCCCGAAAAGTGACCTCGACCTTCGTCTGAGGATGGCGGCAGTCTGAAGATGTGATGTCTGATCCACAAGACAGACACTCACAATCTTGAAGATTGCCGAGAGGTCCAAAACCTTGTAGAGTGCTTCAACAAGCGTCGGGAATAAGCACCCTTCTGCCAGCGGGAGGGAAAGCAGAAAGTCGACGAAGCTCCGGCTGATCCGGAGCTAGGCTTCCAAGACCCCAAAAGGTCCTGAAGGCTGTGTACAACACCGTCGATGACAACTCTGACATCTCCAACAACGAGCGTCGGAAGACCCTCAACACCATCTATGGAGGGTCCTGGCATATCACCTCCTGCCGTGTCCTCAAGACCATGCACCGGGAGATGGCTGCTACAACTCCTACTGCCAAGGCAGAACCCCATCATAAGTGGATGGACACTCCCATCACTTTTGATGCCACAAATTGTCCAAGAAACATGATCGGAGCTGGACAACTTCCCTTGATGGTGTTTCCTAGCATCAACAATGTTTAGCTCTATCATGTATTGGTGGATGGAGGTTCGGTGCTCAAACTCCTGAGCTACAAAGCCTTCTTGAAGATCTAGCTCCGACTCTTGGACCTTCGCCCCTTACGTCCTTTCTCGGTTCGATCACTCTCTCGATAACATGCGGGACTCGGGAGAATTCCAGGATCGAGAAGCTGGTCTTTGATGTAGCACATATAAGCTTGACCTTCAATGCCATCCTAGGCAGGCCTGCCCTGTATAGGTTCATGGCCGTAGACCACTATGTCTATTTGGTATTGAAGATGTTGACACCATCAGGAGTTCTCCGGATCTGGGGGGTCGTATTGTAGGAGTCACTGCGCTGGAAGAACTCCACACACTTACAACAGCGCAGGAGGAAGCATCCAACAAAGAGCTAGCTTCTCAACCTCCGAGCACTCATCACCGAGGCTCATACTCTGCACCACGCGTGCAGTCAAGTGGCGACACCGACATTCCCGTCAATGTCGTCCAGATTGGTTCCGATGCTGCCTAGACCACCCGTATATCGGGAGGATTGGACAACATATAGAAAATTGTGCTCATCACTTTCCTCTGGGCGAATGTTGACGTGTTTGCCTGGCCACCATCATAAATGTCTGGGATCGCTAGGGAGGTGATTGAGCACAGCCTGAAGATTTATCCTGATGCACGACCAGTACACCAGAAGCCCCGAAAGCAATTAGTCGAGCGGCAAAACTTCATTCGACAAGAAATCAAGAAGTTGCTCGAAGCTGGTTTCATCTGGGAGGTTCATCATCCATGATGGCTGGCAAACCCAGTCGTTGTACCCAAGGCCAGCGGGGAGCTTCGGATGTGTATTGACTACACCACCTTATATTAGGCATGTCCAAAATGTCCATTTCCACTTCTTAGGATAGACTAGATAGTGGACTCCACCTCTGGGTATGAGCTATTGTGTTTCCTAGATGCATACTCCAGGTATCATTAGATCCAAATGTCTAGGGACGACGAAGAGCATACTGCCTTCATAACAGTAGATGGATTGTATTGCTATACTACCATGCCATTTGGTCTAAAAATGCTGCTTCAACTTTTGTGCGAGCCACGCACAAAACATTGGGAGAGCTTATTCGGGACTTGGTGGAGGTCTACGTCGATGACATCATAGTTAATGTCAAGAACAAGGAATCAATCCTTAACAACCTGCAAGCCGTCTTCGACAAGCTGCGCGTGATGCGCACAAAGCTGAACCTGGACAAATGTGTCTTTGGGGTTAGCTCCGGGAAGCTCATTGGATTCTTGGTGACTCACCGAGTAATTGAGGCAAAATCGACGAATATCAAGGCCATTGAAGACATGCGGCCCCAAGCATGCATTAAGGATGTCCAGAAGCTAACTGGATGTCTAGCTGCGCATAGTCGGTTCATCTCAAGACTGGCATAATGGGCATTTCCCTTTTTCAAGATAATGAGGAAGTCCGAGCCATTCCATTGGTATGAAGAAGCCGAAAAGGCGTTCCAAGAGCTCAAGCAGCTCCTCACCACACTACCAGTCCTGGTAGCTCTGAACCCTGGTGAGCCTCTTTTGGTTTACATTTTGGCAACTACGAAGGTTTTCAGCATGGTCCTGGTCAAGGAAAGACCGGAGCCACCAACAGTTCAGGAGCCCGGACTGCTCCGGGAGGGTCCGGAGCTACCTGATGGCTAGTCTGGGTCCTAGCCCCCAGGCATGGATCTTCAAGACAAGCAGCTCAAGGATCAACCTCTCTCATATGAGGGAGTTCACATGGCTAAAGAAGAAGTTTTGGGTCCCACCAGAAGGGTCCGGGAAGCTCAAGAAGAAGGTCTGGACCCCTCCAGGAGGGTTTGAGTTGATGAAGAAGAAGCTTCGAGTTATTCCGAGAAGGTCCGGACTGTCCAACGTCCGGTGTACTTCATCAGTAAAGTACTCCACGATGCCAAGACTCGATACATTGAGGTGCATAAACTCTTCTACGCAGTTATTATTGCCTCAAGGAAGCTTCGTTGCTACTTCCAAGCCCACAAGAGATCAGTGGTAACATCCTATCCACTGCGCGCTATACTGCATAACCCCAATTCAACTAGGAACATTGCAAAGTGGGCATCGGAGCTAGCAGAATTCGATCTCAAATTCTTGCCTCGACAAGCTATCAAGAGTCAAGCATTGGGCGACTTTGTGGGGGAGTGGACACCTTGTCCATCAAATCTTGGGGGCCCCAGTGAGCAGAAGCCGGAACCCAAGGTCCCAGTCATCACAGAACCTCACTGTACTCTCTACTTCGATGGCTCTGTGCATCAGCAGGGGACAGAGATGGAATCCTTCTCCTCACTCTGACCAGGGAGAAGGTCAAGTACATTGTACACTTTGATTTCAAGGCAACCAACAACATGGCAGAGTATGAAGCTCTCATCTATGGGCTCAAGGTGGCGCTATCATATGGCGTCAAGCAGATGCTGGTGAAGGTAGACTCGCAACTCATTATCAGGCAAGTCAAAGGAGAATGTAGCTGCAACAAACCACAACTCGCTGCTTACCCCCCTGAAGTCCAGAAGCTCCAGAAAGACTTCGACGTCCTAGATATCTATCATGTCCAACGTCTCAACAACGCTGAAGCTAACGAACTCCTGACAAAGGCTTGAACCGGAGGTCAAGCTCCCGATGGAGTCTTTGTCAGGAGGTTGTCAATACCAACCGCTCAGCCTGCCGAACTGAGCGAAGGGGGTGACATCAGTACCTCAAAGCTGGCAGTCCCAGTGGCCCTGTGACCATGGCGTCCACCAAGGGTTGTAAGTGCTGCAAGAAGCTCTGAACAACCCAACACGCAAGACTCAGAAGCTCAAATTAGCACTGATGCATGGATCTAGAAGATCTGGAGCTACTTGAAAGACAATGTCCTTCCTAAAGTCGATGCATCCACTGATCGGATCGTCACATTGGCTAAAAGAAACACATTAGTAGAATGGGATCTCTACAGGCGCGGTGCCAATGGCATCCTAATGTGGTGCATTGCAAGGGAAGAAGGCCGCGAGCTCCTCACGGAAATCCATGGAGGCGAGTGTGGAAACCACGCATCTTCCCGCATGTTGGTCGGTAAAGCCTTCCGGCATGGCTTCTACTGGCCCACAACACTCCAGGATGCAGTTGAGCTGGTAAAAAAGTGTGAAGCGTGCCAGTTCCACGCGAAACAAATTCACACACCGGCTTAATCGTTGCAATAATACATCCTACATGGCCATTTGCTGTGTGGGGATGGACATCTTGGGACCTTTCCCAAAAGTCGTCAGAGGTTACAGGTTCCTGTATGTCTCCATCGACAAGTTCACCAAGTGGACGAAAGCAACTCTTGTTGTGACTATCAACAAGCTATCAACTATCATGTTCTTGAAGTCCATAGTTTGTAGATTTAGAGTTCCGAATAGAGTCATCACTAACAACGGAACCCAATTCACAAGTGCAGCATTCCAAGAATATTGTGAAGACCTCGACATTCAAGTTAGCTACGCAACAATATCTCACCCAGCAAGTAATGGCCCAACCGAGAGAGCAAATGCAGAAATATTGAAAGGACTCAAGACTCGCACTTACGAGCTCCTGAAGAAACACGGAGCCAACTGAATAGAAGAGCTCTCGTCCGCACTGTGGGCGAGCAGGACTACACCTAGCCGGAGAGACACCCTTCTTCCTGGTGTACGGAGCTGAAGCGGTCCTTCCTCCGGAGATCACCATGGGGTCACTCCGGGTCTGGACCTTCGATGAATCCACACAGGACAAGCTCCGGTGTGAATACCTTGACCTCGTCGATGAGAGAAGGTGCCAAGCAGCTATTCAGAATGCACGATATCGCCAGGCGCTCTGACGCTATCACCAAAGGCATGTGCGCAACTGACAGCTTGAAGAAGGCGATCTGGTGCTGCGAAAAATACTAACTCGTGAAGGGATGAGCAAACTGTCCTCCAACTGGGAAGAACCCTTTCGAGTGATTAAAGTATCCCGCCCCGGATGCGTTTGCTTGGCAACAGAGGATGGGACCCCACTTCCCAATCCTAGGAACATCGAGCACCTCCGTAAGTTTTACGCTTAGTTTCACGGAGGTGAGTCTGTAATTACACACAATGTAAGTTATAGAGTTTGTACACTAGTCGGGTAGGTCCTAAAGGAGAACATCTGGACCCCTCCAGGAGGGTCCGACAAGTTCAAAGCCCACCTAACTTGGTCCCTGTACTGAAAGTGTGGCTTACCTACCCTGGGTTAGAACAAGATGAATATCACATTTGGCCTGGTTACGTACCCCAAGTGTGTCCTTGTCTCCCCTGTAATTTGGACCTATAATGAAAGACATTGTTGTGTGAAGGCAGACTCCACGTGCATTAATTTTGTACAGGCTCATTTCACTTTTATTATCTTTTCCTTTTTGTCTATAATGAAGTTGTGCAATTCTTTTTGAAATTTAGTCCAAGTTATTCATATGATATGCAAGTTATATTGTTGATATTTTTTGGATCTTAGCATTCATGGATGGTCTACTCGCCTGAACTCCAAAGCCAATGACAGGTTCGGAGTGCGCTATCGGTTTAGATTGGTCCAACACCCTAAGTACGCCACTCTACCTACATTCCGACATGCCTCAGTAGGGCTGGACCGGAAGGCATTCGGATCTGAAGAGGTTACATCAATTTACTTGTTGTCATGTTGAATATCGACGGATCTAAAGTTCAAATAAGAAAAGTAAGCCGCAAACAAGTTATATATGAGAGGACAAATTTTACTGTTTTTCATGTCTTTAACGCGCAGGAAAAATGGAAAGTTCATAGCGATGATGGATGTTGCCGGAGCCACTATGCTCCGACAACCCCCAAGAGGCCCGCCTTGACGTTTCTAATGTTGAAAGTGGGCGTCATCGGAGCTAACAAGCTCCAACAACTCCCATGGGGGCCAACCGTCGACGTGAAGAATAAACGGAAATCCAAGTGAAGATGGCGAAGAAATCACCCTGAAGGGATTCACCGTCGACGTATTATACGTTGATGGTGGATATCATCAAAGCTGAGAAGCTCCGACAATCCCAGGGGGCCCGCATTCGACGCTCTAAGTGTTGACAGTGGGCGCAGCCAAAGCTATAAAGCTCCAACAACCCCCAGGGGGCCCGTTTTTGACGTTTCATGCGTTGATAGTTGGCGCCGTTGGACCTATCAAGCTTCGACACCCCCAAGGGGGCCTGCCGTCGATGTTTCACGTGTTGATAATGGGCGTCATCAGACCTATAAAGTTCTAAGACCTCTCAGGGGGCCCGCCGTTGACGTCACAAAGGGTCCCTGAAGATGTCGGAAGTAAACTTCAAACCTAAGAGCTAAGTATTCTAGGTACAAGATCGAAGCGTTCAAGTCATGAAAACATTGTCAGGACCTTTTGGTATATGTTCGAAATCAAATTGTGTACATCTACCAGGGGGATAATAACATAAAGGACAATGCATTGAAGACAAATACTAATTGGTAGTCATTCATTCAAGAAGGGTTGATTTCATTCATCTGAAGGATTGTATTACAAAGTGAGGATTACAATGGAAAAGGCAAAATAAAAAGGTCCTCGCTACTGGAGGTCCTAAGTTCTATGGAAATACGTGGCAACTTTTTTGGCAGCTTCTTGAACGTTGGCCCAGGCAGCATCTTCCTCTTCCGCAACGGTCCCTTCGAACATCAGATCTTGAGAAAGTTGGGGGTCTCGGCTTCTGAAACACGTCAGCACAAATTTGGTGACATTCTTAGCTAGAGACTTCCCCTCTGTCTCCAGTCGGTCGACGATGACGTTACCCATCGCGTCCAGCTTGTTGCTGGTAGAGCTCAGCGCCACCATCGCCTTGTCTAGCTCTGGCTCTGAGTCATTAGGGCGTACCGGTCTGAAGCCAAGCAGCACTAGAGCCTTGTTAGCATGCCCCAAGAAGTCCCAGACTTGTTGAGACTCTGTTAACCTCGCATTCTTGAGTTCCTCGAGCGACCTTCTGGTGGCCGCGAGCTCCGAACCTTCCCGAGCGAGATGCTCGACCTCTTTGGCATGTTGCTAAATATCTCTCAGCCACTTGATTTTCACGGTCGACAAGCTCCGACTCCTAGAGGTCGATGCGGTTCTGGCGGTTCGCCAGGTCCTTCTCCCTGCCTTTTACCTTTTCCTCCCTGGTGGCGACATCATCTTCTCTTTTAAAAGAGCTCCTGCCCCATCTTCCAGTGCTTCTCCTCCTGCTGCGTGCACCGCTGCTCAAATTTTTTAGTGCGGTCAGCCAAGCCTTGCTCTCTCAGAGATAGTCTCTGGGCGAGCTCCTCCTCCCTCTTCATAATATCCTCCTGATTCTCTAAGAGTTTCTCCTCCTTCTCATCGAGGTCCTCTCAGCACTTAAGGAGAATCTTATTCAACTTGCTGAAGTTGTCCTAACGATCGTCAACAGCCTCATTGCTCTTCCTAGCATACTCGAGAATCTCCTTAGACTTCGCGTCGAGGACCCTGATGGAAGCCTCCCGCTCATCCAGCAGCTTGCCCCAATATATCAGCCGGGCCTTCTCCTTTTCAATCCACTCCCGCTGATCCGCAAGCCTTGATTGTGTCAGTTTGGTCTCAAATTGAAGTATGTTGCGCCAACGCCTCAAGGTGTGGCACTCTTTTTCAAGGACCTTATTATCGTGGTCGAAGGTGGGCTAAACTTGGCGGAGACTGGAGCAAGCGTTGTCAATAGACAATGCCAAAGGAATTCGCTCCAGACCTGCTGGGATCTCCTCCACCGGCTCCAAGGGGTCTTCAAGTACAAAAATTGGGTCCCACGGCACAAGCGTGGTTCCCAACGGCTCAGCGGCGCTAGGGCCGCCCTCCAGGAGCTCTTCAACCTCTACAAATGCCGAGGAGGGTCCCACCGACGGAACTTCAACCTCTGGGACCTAGGCCAGGAGCAAGCTGCAGTAGATGGAGTCTCCTCAGCTGGGACCTCCCCCGACTGGGAAGGACCACTAGACCTGGAGCCCGCAGCTGGCACCAGAGCTGGAGTCAATTTGCTGGAGCGTGCACCCTTCGAGCACGCCGACTCCGAAGAGGCATTGACTGCCAAAGTTCTACTTGCTTGGGGAGTAGGAGCTACTGGAGATGGAGCTGACCTGAGGGAGCTCCCTTCAGCATGTCTCTGCTCCCTCTTCTGGCTGGAGGATTCGGCCAGTTCCATGCCCTTGCCTTTGCCCTTGCTGGCGTCTTCGACCTTCCGGCTTGGAGTAGTGGTCGGAGCCACCCTCTCCGAAGCTCCAGGAATGGCGACCCCAGTGGTTCTATGCCTCTCCACCAGGCCGAGATCGTCTAGCTCCAAATATCCCTTCCGGAGCTCCCTCCTGACATCCGGAACCATATTCAATGGGAGGAAGTCCGCCAGAGGTGTCAAGGAGTTGTGGAAGATAGCCCTGTGTTGAAGTTTCTAGAGGTGGAGCTTCAAAGACCCGTCATCCAGATTGGTCCAAAGGCCAACCTCAATTCGTTTGTTGTCCATCTCGCTGTTGAAATCCTAGGCAGGCCATTCTCTCTTCATCAGTGGAGCCCACCAGTTCATCAGGAAGTTCCCAAAGACCATCTAAGGGGTCACTCCACCCTCCACACACTGACGGATCCTGGTCAGGATGGGCTTGTATGCTTCTGACAACTCCAGAGCTGTATTCCAGGCGTCGGTGTCAACATTGGGGAGGCCAGCCGGCAACTCCATCCTGTCGTGGTGATCCACCGCGATAATCACCCAATCCTTCTTCCAGTTGTCCCACTTGCCAGAAGGGAAGGTATATCGGTACTTGAAGGGACAGTTATTGCGCTTCACGAAGTAGTAGAAGCCCAAGTACTCATCACTCTTCCCGGTAGTGTGGGCCTTGAAGAAGGTTTGGAAGAGCTCAATGCATGGAGGGACACCCACCCACATCTTGCAGAAGTGGACGGAGGTCGCCACTAGCAAGAAGGAGTGGGGGCCGAGGTGATGATGCTGGAGGCCGTATAAATCTAGCAGCATCAAGAGTAAGCATGAGAAAGGCGGGTTGAGACCCACCATGGCGTACGCCGATAAGTAGACCATCTCTCCGGTGCGCTCCTTCTTGAACGGGAGTTTGCCGACGTGTATGTCATTGTTGAAGGAGTCGCTGGACCACCCCATGTAGGTCCGGACCCTCTTTAGATCTTCATAACTAATGATCTTGCTGCGGCGAAGACCCAACTCTATCGCGGCAAAGGGGGGCAAAAGTTGGAAGGCCTATGCAAATGTTGGGAGGCTCTGAGTGCAAGTTCGAAAGAAAGTTTAAAGAGTCCTCAAACCGTGTGGGCTTTCCTTCTTAAGTAAGCCTCTGCAATGCTGGATACCGCAAGAAAAGTCACGAAGTTCCACCAATCCAAGTTGAAGACCTTCTAAGGCTCCACGTGTTACACCGCACTAGACCCGCCTCCCTCGTTTGGGTAGCTCCAGCACCGCCACGTGTAACACAAGGCCGGACCCAACTCCCTTCATAGGGAAGCTCTGATCTTGCCAGGTGTCCAGTGACCCCGGACCTAACCCGCAGTAGAGGGAAGCTCTGGTGCTACCACGTGTATAGTGGCTTCGGACCTGCCTCCCCACAATGGGAACCTCCAAAGACGCCACATGTCGGACCTTCGAACCTAAATCTACATCGGGAAGACCGGTGAATCTCCAACAGCACGAACATTCAAGGGGAAATTAAAGCTACCGTTACAAGACCTGATTGTGTGTCATTAATGCCAAATGAATGACACACGATCAGAGGACTATTAAGATTGGTAACGCTGCTATTAAGGCACGTTATCTGTCTATTAACTACACTTAATACATGCAGATCATGTCTTAGGGAATTAATTACCGCCAAGGCCACATGTCGGGCCAGGCTGATGTAACGGCCAGTCCTTAGACTATAAAAGGGTTGTGCCGCACAGTACAGAGACAACTAAGCTCATATGCACACAAGCCACTACATACTCATACATCAACACACATCCCGTGGAGTAGGGTGTTACGCTCAGTCAGCCTGAACCACGTAAAACTCCTTGAGTCACTGTCTTGTTCGCAATCTCATGCGCGTCCCAAAAAATCACCAACCTCCGCGGGCTATGCTCTAGTAGTATCGAGGGAAGTTTCAATCACACACTTCGACAGTAGCAAAGGCGAAGATCCCATAACTTTGCCAATCTCTGGAGCTCCTTGTTCACATGGAGGTTCTGGACCTGCGCGAGTCAGCGGCAAAGGCAAAGGTCCACAGCTCCGCCTTCCAAAAAGTCGGTCCTAAGACGGGGCAAGGGGAAAGATCTCGTTGACGCCCCGAGTTGCAAGTGGAAGTTCGCAAGAAACAACGGGTGCTCCGTGAGGGATGCCTTGAGAGAAGCGACCCCTAATCCTCGGTTGAAGTCTCTGCTGGTTGTGCCTCTAGCTTCGGCATCTCCTTCGGATCTAGTGTCCATGGAGGGCACTAGGTCCAGCAAGTCCACTCTGGTCCCGGTACCAGTGGTGGGATCTAGATCTTATGTCCCTTCTCAGCCAAGGCAAATCCAGGCTGAGGCGACGCCAATGGCTACTACTAGTCTCAGGACGAAGTCTGGGGCCTCTGCTTTACCGATGATGGTGGGCTCTGGCTCTGGTCGTCCAAGGAAGAAGATCCATGCCGACTGGAGTGGCAACGTCCCTAGGTAAGGACCGGCTCTTTAGTTTGTGTCCTTATTTTGCTTTTTTTTTCTTGAATTCTCTATCCTCTGTTTCCAGAGTGTTGAGAAGAGGAACTGCTGCTCCAGTTCATGCCGCAACCACAGAAACTGCTCAAGCTGAAGCTCCCGCCACTGCTCCAGCCCCTCCTCCTATGGTTGTGGCGAATAACACGATAGCTCTAGTGTCGGCTATCGTGGAGTCATCTTCAGCACCAACAACCAAAGAGCCCGTGGTTGTGCCGGACCACGATGAAGAAATGCCCGAGCAAGCTTCGGCTGTCTTGGAGCCAGCAGCGGAGGTTCCGGCATCAACATCAGAAATTAATGAAGCTCCGACGGAAGTCCCAGTGCCAGCTCTAGAAGTGACAACACAGGAGGTGCCCATGCTCTATCCTGCACAAGAAGATTCGCCTGTGGGACCTTCAACTTTTGCGCCGGAGGTGGATGAGCTCCTAGAGCTCAACACTATTGACGTTGAGTTGTTGGAGTCCATGCTTGTGCCATGGTCTCTGACCACCATTATGGGAGACTCGGGGGATCCAGAGGAGGACGAACCTCTGGCAAGTCCTGAACCCATCCCCCTTAGTATGTCTATAGACAATGCGTGCTCTAGCCTCCGCAAGGCCTTAGAAGAAGAGCGTGAGACCCTGTGGTGCTGGCGAAGACTGCTACACTTCAAAACGAAGTTGACGCAATCCCGGCTTGCTGACCAAAGAGAGTGGTTGGAATCAGAGAAAGCTCGGCAATCGCGCCTGAACAAGGCGCTGGATGAATGAGAGACTACTATAAAAGCCCTCGATAAAAAGACCCAGTAGATCTACGAGCACGCTCAGAGGGCCAATGAAGTGGTCGAAAGCTGCTCGGAGAGTCTCAACATTGTTGGGGAACAACTCCTCAAACGTCGGGATGAATTGGACAATAAGGAGGATGAACTCCAAAAAAAGAGAGGATGAGATCCAAAAGAGGGAGGATGAACTCTCTCGTAAGCTAGCATGCGATGAGCAGCACTTGGCTGACTGTGTGGAAAAATTCAAGTCCTGGTGCAATCAAGAGAAGCAGCAAGAGTTGCTGGAAGGAGAAGGAGTCAGCAAGAGAGAAAATGCTATATCTGCCATGGAGGATAAAACGAAGGCGAAGGAAAAAGACCTTGCGGAAAGGATGGACCACATATACCTCCGAGTGAAGAAAGTTGCTGACCAGGAGAAGTTGGTGGCTGAACGGATCCAGCAGCACGCCAAAGAGGTCGAGCGCTTCTTGAAAGGAAGGTTCTATGGAGCGTTTGTCTACAAGGAGGTCGCTAGAGGAGCTCTGGAGCATAAGAGCAATCGAGTCCCAGGAAGTATGGGACTTTCTCGGGCGAGCAAATGAAGCTCCGATACCTTTTTAGCCCGGTCCGACTGGCTGATCCGGAGCCAGAGATGGACAAGGCACTGGTGGCTCTTAACTCCGCTGACACTAAGTTGGATGCTCTGGGAGATGTGGTCGTCGATCGGATCAAGGCTGAAGGGAAGTCTCTAGCTTGGAATGTTGCAGAGTATGTGCTGACGTGCTTCCGAAGCTAAGAGTCCTCAATGTCTCTAGCTCCGGTGGTTGAAGGACCCATCGCCTAAGAGGAGGAAGTTGCCAAGGACAGCGTCCAAGAAGTCTCCTAGAAGGTTGCTTCATTCTTCCTGAGGGACTCCAGTAGCTAGGACTTTTCTCTTTTGCCTTCATATTGTAAATATCCAAATTTTTAATGAATGAAATCCTTTCGAATTCCATTTTTGTGTCTTCAATGCATTACCCTTTGTCTTGTTGGCCCCCTGGTAGATGTGTTCAATTGATTGAGGACATCTACAATAAGGAATTTGACAATGTCTTGAAAACTTGATTGCTTCGACTTGTAGCCAGCATGATAGCTCCGAGGTCCGAGTCTTGCCTCCGAAATCTCCAAGGACCCTTTGTTACGTCGACGGCGGGGCCCGTGGGAGTTGTCAGAGCTTGATGCTTCGACGACGCCCACTGTCAATGTGTAAAACATTGACGGCGGGCCACTCAGAGTTGTCAGAGCTTAGATGCTTTGACGGCGCCCACTGTCAATGCGTAAAACATTGATGGGGGACCCCCTGGCAGTTGTTAGAGCTTAGATGCTTTGAAGGCGCCCATTGTTAATGCGTAAAACGTCGACGGCGGGCCCCTTGGGGGTTGTTGGAGCTTGTTTGCTTCAGAAACATCCACCATCACCGTGCAGATTGCCGTCAATTTCTCATTTTTCCTCCGCATGAAAGACAAGAAAAGCAATAAAATTCGTCCTCTTGCCTATAGCTTATTTGCGACTTAATATCCTTCTTTGAATTTTAGATCCTAACAACTCAATATGAAAACATAAGTATACTGACTAAACTTCCTTAGATCTGAATGCTTTCTGGACCGCCTTACTGAGTCCCACAAGAATAGGTAGACTGGCGTACTTAGGATGCTGTACCAGGCTAAGTCGATAGCGCACTTTGGACCAGTCATTGGCTTTGGTTTTCAAGCGAGTAGACCATCTAGCAATACGAAGACCCGATGGAAGATTAGCAATAAAACTTATATGTCACGTGAATCTCTAGGACTAAATTTCAAATGGATTGCACAACATTTCTATGGACAAGAAGGTAAAAGATAATAAAAATAAGGAATTTGCGCAAAATTAATGCACGTAGAGTCTACTTGCACATAAATGTATTTCATCATAGGTCTAAATAATAGGGGAGACAAGGCACACTTAAAGTATGGGACCAATTTAAGTGTGCTATTCGTCTTGTACTAAACCAGGGAAAGTAAAGACACCCCTAAAGTACAAGACCAAGTTAAGTGTGCTTTTGATCTAGAACCAACCCAGCTCTGTTCATAGACTCTATGAAACACATTTTATTCAAATACAGACTCACCTCCGTGTATCTAAGTGTAGAACTTACGAAGGTGCTCAATGTTCCAGGGATTGGGAAGTGGTATCCCATCCTCTGTTGCTAAGAAGACACATCTGGGACGGGAAACTTTCATGACTCGAAAGGGACCTTCCAAGCTTGCGGAAAGTTTGTTCATCCCTTCTCGAGTAAGTATTCACTGTAGCACTAGATTGCCTTCTTCCAACTGCTGGTTCGCACGTACCTTTGGTGATAGCATCGGAGCACCTTGCGGTAGCGCGTGTTTCAGACAGCTGCTTGGCACCTTGCCTCGTCGAATAGGTCTAGGTCTTTATGCCGGAGCTGATCCTTCGTGGCTTCGTCGAAGGTCCGGACCCATAGAGAACCCATGGTGACCTCCAGAGGAAGGACAGCTTCATCTCCGTACACCAAGAAGAAGGGTGTCTCCCCTTTTGCCCGACTAGGTGTTGTCCGGCTCGCCCACAGTGCAAACGAAAGATCTTCTATCCAGTTGGCGCCATGTTTCTTCAAGCGCTCATAAGTGCATGTCTTGAGTCCCTTGAGTATTTCTGCATTTGCTCTCTCAGCTTGGCTGTTGCTTACCGGATGATCTACTAATGCATAGCTGACTGATATGCCAAGGTCTTCGCAGTACTCTTGGAATGCTGAACTTGTGAATTAGGTTCTATTGTAAGTGATGACTCTGTTCAGAACTCCAAATCTGCAGACAACGGACTTCAAGAATTTGATGGCTGATTGTTTGTTGATAGTCACAATTGGAGTAGCTTCTGGCCACCTCACAACCTTGTCGATGGCAACATATAAGAACCGGTACCCTCCGACGGCTTTTGGAAAGGTCCCAAAATGTCCATCCCCCACAAAACGAATGGCCACGTCGGAGGAATCATTTGCAGTGACTGCACTTGTGTGTGAATCTGATTTGCGTGGAACTGGCATGCTTCACACTTCATGACCAGCTCAACTACAGTCCAATAGAAACCATGTCGGAAGGCTTTACTGACCAGCGTGCGGGATGACGCGTGGTTCCCGCACTTGCCTCCATGCATCTCTGCAAAGAGTTTACAGCCTTCTTCCTGAGGAATGTACCGCATTAGAATGCTGTTGGGGCCATGCCAATAGAGATCCCCTTCTACCAACGTGTATCTTTTATCCAATATCACAATTCGCTCAACGGATACACCGTCTTCAGGAAGGATGTTATCTTTCAAGTAGTCTCAAATCTTCGAGATCCATGCATCGGGACTGACTTGAGCTTTTGGATATTGCACGCTTGGTTGCTCGGAGCTTCCCGTAGCGCCTACAATCCTTGGTGGATGCCATGGTAACAGAGCCACTGGGACCGCCATCTTCAGGGTGTTGGTCTTGCTCCCATCAGTCAGTTCGGCAGGATGAGCGGCAGGTGCTGATAATCTCCTAAAAAAAGTTCGTCGGGTGCTTGAGCCCCGGTTGAAGCCTTCGTTGGGAGGTCATCAAGTTCAACGTTGTTCAGACGCTGGACATGGCAGAGGTCTAGGACGGGGAACTCTTTCTGCAACTTTTGGACTTCAAGTAGATAAGCAGCAAGGTGAGGGTTATTGCAACTGCATTCACCTTTGACTTGTTTGATGATGAGTTGCATGACACCCTTCACCAGGAGTTGCCGGACACCATATGATAGCACCACCTTGAGTCCGAAGATGAGATCTTAATATTCCACCATGTTGTTGGTTGCCTTGAAGTCGAGGCGCACCATGAACTTGACCTTCTTCCCAGTTGGAGCGAGGAGAAGGATTCCAACTCAGGCCCCCTGCTTTTTCACAGAGCCGTCAAAGTAGAGAGTCTAGTGAGGCTTAGTGAAGACCGGGACCTTAGGTTCTGACTTCTGCTCGTTGAGGCCCCCTGGAATTGATGAAGAAGGTGTCCAATCTGCCATGAAGTCATCCAGTGCCTGACTCTTGATTGCATGTTGAGGCAAAAATTCAAGATCGAATTATGCCAGCTTCGTAGCCCACTTGGTGATATTCCTCGTTGAATTGGGGTTATGTAAAATAGCTCACAGTGGAAGAGAGATTACCACTGATATCTTGTGGGTCTGGAAGCAGTGAAGAAGTTTCCTTGAGGCGATAAGAACTGCGTACAACAGCTTATGCACCTCAGTGTACTGAGATTTAGCATCATGAAGTACTTCGCTGATGAAGTACACAGGCCGTTGGATGGTTTGGACCCTCTCAAAGGGGTCTGAAGCTTCTTCTTCATCAACCCGAACCCTCCCGAAGGGGTCCACATCTCCTTCTTGAGTATTAGATACTCCCTCGGATGAGAGAGGTTGATCCACAGACATCTTGCCTTTAGGATCCGTGCTTGGGGGATGGGACCCACTTGCCTTGAGGTAGCTCCGGACCCAGACTATGCCACAACCAACCCATGTTGGTCTTTGCAATCAAGCATGTGCCAAGTTCGGCTTTATCTTTGTTGAAGTCAACAAGATAAAGCTTTCCCTTTAACACACCCGTGAATGGAACCGAGTCATCACTCCTTCTGGAGACGGTCACACCCTCATTAGTGAACAAGCAATTATAACCCTTGTCACATAGTTGAGATATGGATAGTAGGTTATAATCTAAGGAATCGACATGTAAAACATGAGAAAAAGTGTGTTGAGATGATATTGCAATTTTACCGGTACCGAGCACCCTTCCTTGATTGTTGTCTCCAGAATAGATGCCTTCGCTTGGATCTTCATTTTATTCATATTCAACGAACATCCTTCTTTCTCTAGTCATGTAATCGCATCCACTATCTAGCACCCATTTTTATCCACTGGAGGAATAGGCCTGCAAGAACAAATCACGCCTTGGTCTTAGGTATCCAAGCCTGCTTGGGTCCTTTGAGGTTAGTCACAATTGATTTGGGCACCCACACATTAGACTTGGTGTTCCCATGGCGTGGCCCAACATGTTTAGCATAAACTCTACCAATATTACTTTTCATGAGAACATGTGATGCGTCAAAGGTTCTAAACAATATTTGTTGTTCATATGTGTTAGTTTTTTGGACTTATCAACATCATTAGGCTTTCTAGCTTGAGAGGAGTTTCCCTTGACAAAGGCAATGCTTTCCTAGTTATTCTTGTGGCTTCTAGTATTTTGCTTTTCACCATAAGAATACCCAATGCCATATTTGACATTAGGAGGTCTTGTGGCCAAGTATGCACTGCGTGCATACTTGACCTTCTCCTTGTCAAATATGCCACTTCGGGAAGGATTCTTGTCCTTTGTCAAGTTTGACTTCTCCTTCAAGTTATTGTCAATTTTAGCACATGCACAAGTAATAGTAGTTTCGGATTTTAAGTGTTGAGAAGGTGAGCTTTAAGAGGATGAAGGCTCACTTTGCTTGAGTGACTCAACTTGTACCTCAAGGATCTTGTTTACTTTTGTCAAGTTATCAAGTTCATCCTTGATGATTACATTTGAGCCGCTTAACTTCAGGCAAGCTTCCTTGCTTGAAGCTAACTCAAGTTCTAGTGACTTGTTTTGCTCCTTTTCAAGTTCAAGGATCTTTTTGATCTTAAGATATTCCTCCTTTTGAAGGATGATCATATCTTCTTGGTGATCAACAAGTTCCTCCTTATCAACAAGCTTATCCATCAAGAATTTCATTTTTGCAGCAATTTTCTTATCTAAGCCAACAAGCATATCTTCATCATCACTAGTAGTATCACCATTGCTAGAGAAATAATGTGAAGAGGAAGATTTTGTTGTTACCTTTCTTTTACCTTTCTTCTCCATTAGACATGTGTCGTTGTCCTTCCATGTTCCAATAGTTGGGAAGAGGGTGGATTTCTTGGTTGTCTTCTTGATGGCTATGCTAGCCATCTCCTCTTCCCCTTTAGATGAGGACTCATCATTGGAGTCCCACTCCTTTCCTAGGTGCGCCTGTCCAATTTTCTTTTTCTTCTTGAACATCTTCTTGGGTTGAGGCTTTGTATCCTTGGTCTTCTTCTTATTTTCTTCATAAGGACAATGAACTATAAAGTGATCATATTCACCACGGTTATAGCAAGTGCGCCTCAACTTTGGACTTGATTTGTCTTTGTGTCTTCCTTCATTTGATCTACCACCTTGTCTTCTTTTCATCATCTTCTTGAATTTATTCATAAATAGGATCATATCTTCATCATCGATGTCACTGCTTTCATCGCCACCGTCATCTTCTTCTTGAGCTTCTCGAGTCTCTTTTGACATTGGCTTGCAAGTGACTTCAAAGTGACTCCTTTCTTTTTTGCTGAGGTGAGGTCGGCAATCTCTTTTATATGTTTTGATTGCTTCTCCATCATCTCAAAATTGATGATCTTTCCAAGCAATTCATCCAGGGTCATTTTCCGATACCTGGGGCTTTCTCTAATCATAGAACATAGAGATACATTGCGAGGCATGAAGGCTCTAAGAATCAGATACACCACCTCGTGATCATTCCACTTCTTGCTTCCATATGGTTGAACCTTGTTTATGAGATTCGTCAACCGATTATACATATCTTGCGATCACTCATCTTCTTCTATGGCAAATCTGCCAAATTCGCCATCGATCATTTCAATATTGGCCTCTCGCACATGACGATCACGTTCATGTGGAGTTTGTAATGTGTCCCTTATCTCTTTTGCAATTTCGAGTCCATCTACCTTGGTGAACTCGTCTCGACTCAATGATGAAGTTATGAAAGCTGCAGCTTGAGCGTTCTGATTGATAGCTTGTTCTTGGCTTGGTGTGAGCTCTTCATCGTCATCCAGGATATCTATCTCTGTACACACTATATGCCACAAGCTGAGGTTAAATGATATTAGATGCATCTTCATATTTTGCCTCCACCTTGAATAATCATTGCCATCAAAGTATGGGGCTTTTCCTAGAGGAATAGACAAATAATGATTATTGTTTGAATTTAATCGATAATAGTTAAAAGTATATTGGGAGTAGTCGGTGTGACTACTCCCCTTCTTCTTCTTCTCATCATCGATCTTTATCTTCCCTTTGGAGAGTGCCTTCTTCCTTAGGAGCACCTTGAGTTCAAGCATCTCCTCATCATCATCCTCGAAGTCTTGGATGGCGTTGAGGAGCTTCTCCAACTTCTGAGTCTTTTCATCTTCAACTTTCTCTTGGTTCAAGTTATTGTGCACATCCTTCATGTCCGACATCTTCTCTTTGAGCGATTGGTCTCTCTTGAAGAGTCCTGCTCTGATACCAATTGAATGTAGCCTAGAGGGGGTGAATAGGCTTTTTGAACTTTTGTCAGAACCTGAAACACTTAGCAACCTTATCAAACACAGAGAAACTGGACTAGTCTGGTAGGGTGCGTACTAGTCTGGTGTGTGCGGACTAGATCAATCAAGTTTGATCGATGATTTCGATTCAAGTACTCTATGCAGCAGAAATTTAGATGTAACTCAAATGTTGGGGGCCCCAGTGAGCAGAAGCCGGAACCCAAGGTTCCGATCTTCACTGAGCCTCACTGGACTCTCTACTTCGATGGCTCCGTGCAGAAGCAGGGGGCCAGAGCTGGAGTTCTTCTCCTTGCTCCGACCGAGAAGAAGGTCAAATACATGATTCACCTTGACTTCCAGGCGACCAACAACATGTCGGAGTATGGAGCACTAATCTATGGGCTCAAGGTGGCACTATCATATGGTGTCAAGCAGCTGTTGGTAAAGTGTGACTCGCATCTCAGAATAAAACAAGTCAAAGGTGAATGCTGCCGCAACAACCCTCAACTAGCTGCATATCTACTTGAAGTCCAAAAGCTTTAGAAGGACTTCGAAGTCCTGGATCTTTGTCATGTCCAGCATCTCAACAACGCTGAAGCTAACGAACTCTCTACGAAAGCATCAACCGAAGCTCTGGTTCCCGACGGAACCTTCGTCCGGAGATTGTCAAGACCAACAACTCATCCTGCCGAACTGAGCGAAGGGGGCAAGACCAGCACCATGAAGCTGGCGGTCCTGATGGCCCTGTTACAAGGGCGTCCATCAATAGTCATTGGTGTTGCAGGAAGCTCCGAGCAACCCAACACGCAAGACTCAGATGCTCAAGTTAGCTCCGATGCACGGATCTCGGAGATTTGGAGCTACTTGAGAGACAACATCCTTCCTGAAGATAATGTATGTGCTGACTGGATAGTCAGATTGGCTAAAAAATACACACTTGTAGAAGGGGATCTCTACTAGCGTGGTGCCAACAGCGTCCTAATGCGGTGCATTACAAGGGAAGAAGGTTGTGAGCTCCTCGTAGAAATCCATGGAGGCGAGTGTAAGAACCACACGTCTTCCCGCACATTGGTCGATCAAGCCTTCTGGCATGGTTTTTACCGGCCTACAGCACTCCAGGATGTAACCGAGCTAGTGAAGAAATGTGAAGCATGCCAGTTCCATGCAAAGCAAATTCACACACCAGCTCAACCTCTAAAAATGATACCTCCTACATGGCCGTTCGCTGTGTGGGGGATGGATATCTTGGTACCTTTCCCAAGAGCCCTCGGAGGTTACAAGTTCCTGTATGTTGCCATCGACAAGTTCACCAAGTTGCCGGAAGCACTCCAGTTGTGACAATAAACAAGAAATCAACTATCAATTTCTCGCAGTCCATTATATGTAGATTTGGAGTTCCAAACAAGATCATAACTGACAATGGGACCCAATTCACAAGCTCTGCATTCCAAGGATATTACGAAGACCTCGACAACCAAGTCAGCTACGCTTCCGTAGCCCACCCAGACAGCAATGGCCAAGCTGAGAGAGCAAATGCAGAAATCCTAAAAGGACTCAAGACGCACACATATGAGCGGCTGAAAAAACATGGAGCCAACTGGATTGAAGAGTTTCCGCCCACCTTGTGGGCAAACACGACAACTCCAAACCAATCAACTGGAGAGACACCCTTCTTCCTGGTGTACGGAGCTGAAGCAGTCCTTCCTCCGGAAATCACCTTGGGGTCGCTCTGGGTCCGGACCTTCGACGAAGCCACGCAAGACCAGCTCCAGCGTGAAGACCTTGACCTCATCGAAGAGGGAAGGTGTCGAGCCGCTGTTCGAAATGCACAATATCGCCAAGCGCTCTGGCGCTACCACCAAAGGCATGTGCATAACCGGCAGCTCGAGGAAGACGATCTGGTGCTACGGAGAATACAAACTCAAGAAGGGTTAGACAAACTCTCCCCCCAGCTGGGAAGGACCCTTCCGAGTGATCAAAGTATCCCGTACCGGATGTGTTCGCTTGGCAACCGAGGATGGGACACCGCTCCCTAATCCTTGGAACATTGAGCACCTCCGTAAGTTCTACACTTAATATCACAGAGGTGAGTCTGTAATTACATAAGATGTATGTTATAGATTCATTGTACAGAGTCGGGTAGCTACTTCGGGAGAACAACCGGACCTTTCCTGGAAGGTCCGCAAAGTTCAAGCAACACTTGCACAGTTTCAGAACTAAAAGTGTAGCTAGCTACCCTGGGTCAAACGAGAAATGCAACACACTTAGCCTGGTTCCATACCCTAAGAGTGTACTTGTTTCCCCTGTACCCCGGACCTATCATGAAAGACATCATTATGTGAAAATAGACTCCACGTGCATTTACTTTGTACAGGCTCATTCTTTTTTATTTTTCTCTTTCTTGTTTATAACAAAGTTGTGCAATTCTCAGGAAACTTTAGCTCGAACAATCCATGTATAATTCAAGTCGCTTTGTTAATTCTTTTGGGTCTTAACATTGTTGAATGGTCTACTCGCCTGAATGCCGCCAAGCCAATCTAGGTTCGGAGTGTGCTATCGACTTAGCCTGGTCTTGCACCCTAAGTACGCCACTCTACCTACACCTCGGCAGGCCGAAGTAAGGCGAGTCCAGTAACGATTAGACCAGAAGAAAACAAACAAATGCTCTTGATTGTATACAGAATTGTTGCTGATCCAAAATTTCTTTCGGGAATAATAAGCCGCAAATGAGTTATAGATAAGAAACAAATTTTAATGTTTTTTTTACTTTAGTGTGCAGGAAAAATAAAAATCTCATGATGATGGTGGATGATGCCGAAGCTATTAGTGCTTTGACATTCCCTAAGGTGGCCCACTGTCGGTGTTTTAAACATTGATAGTAGGCATCGCCGGAGCTATCAAGTTTCGGCAAATCCAGGCGGTCAGCCGTCAACGTGAAGAAAAGATGATAGAAGGACACCCTAATGGGGTCTACTGTCGACGCTCTACGTGTTTACAGTGGACGCTGTCGAAGCTACTAAGCTCCGACATCCCCACAGGACCAGTTGTCGATGATCTACGTGTTGATAAAGGTCGCTATCAGAGCTACTAAGCTCCGACAACTTCAGGGGGCCCTTTTATCGATGACTTCAGACCTATACTCTACATGTTCGAAGCACTCAAGTCTTCAAAAAAATGCTACATCCTCTTGGTACATGTTCACAATCAAATTGTGTACATCTACCAGGGGGCCAAGTGAGACAAACGCGTCGAAGACAAAAAAAAATGAAATTCATAAATTTCTCGGATATCATTATCTGGAGACAAGAGATTACAAAATTGGGGAAAAGAAGAGAAGATACAAGTGGGAGATACAAGGAGAAAGTCCTAGATCCTATAGAAGAATGAGGCAACCTTCTGGGCAACCTCTGACACGCTGGCCTTGGTGGCATCTCCCTCTCCATCGATGGGGCCTTCAAGCACCTGGTCTAGTGGGAAGTGAGGATCCCGGCTTGTGTAGCACGTCAGCACTGCGATGTTCTTTGCCAGGGATTGTCCTTCAGTTTCAAATTGGTCCATGATGACATCGCCCCATCTTGTTGAGCTTGTTGTCCGTCGAGCTCAACACCTGCAACATCTGGTCCAGCTCCGGCTCTGGATTGTCCGGACGCACGGGACTAAAGCCCAACGGTGTTAGTGCGTCATTGGCTTTGCCCACGAAGTCCCATACTTGTTGGGACTCTGCAGCCCTTGAGCCTCGTACCTCTTCCAAGGACCTTTTGGTCGCCGCAAGCTCTGAATCCTCCCAGGCAAGGCGCTCGACCTCTTTGGCGTGCTGCTGAATCTTTTCAGCAACTTGCCTTTCGAGTTTACCAAGCTCCTCTTCCTGGACGTGGATCTTGTTCCGGCGGTCGACCAGGTCTCTCTCCCGTCCCCGCACTTTCTTCTCCCTGGCAGCAACTTCGTTCTCCCTCTTGGTGAGGTCCTGTCCCCGCTGCCAGGCCTTCTTGTCCTCTTTCTCGCAGAGGTCCTCCAACTTCTTGGTGCGCTCCGCGAGGCTCTTGTCACCCAGATTCAGCCTCTGAGTAAGATCCTCCTCCCTCTTAATGAGGTCATCCCGCAGCTCCAGGAGTTTTTGCTCTTCATCTTTGAGCTTTTTCTCCCACTCCTCAAGAGCCTCCTAGCACTTGACGAGGTTGTCTTGGATGGCGCTGAGCTTCTCCTGGCGATCATTCGCTGCTTCATTAGACACCACGGCTTGTTCGCGGATGGCTCAAGACTGGTTTTTGAGGGATTGCACCATGCTTTACCTCTCATCCAGCAGCTGACCCCAGTACTCCAACCGGGCCTTCTCCCTTTTCACCCACTCCTTGTTGTCGGCCAGCCTCATCTGTGCCAGCTTGGTCTCGAATTGGAGCCGGTTGCGCCACCTCCTAAAGGTTTGGCGCTCCTCCTCGAGGGCCTTGCTGTCATGGTAAAAGGCCAGCTGAACCTGACGAAAGCTGGAGCAGGCATTGTCGATGGATAACGACAAAGGGATTGGCTCCGGACCTGCCGAGGACCTCTCCGCTGGCTCCAGCGGGTTCTCCATAACAAAAATCGGGTCCCACTCTCCAAGAGCGGTTCCCTGAGCTTCCGCGGCACTAGGGCCGCCCTCCAGGATAGCCTCGGTCGCCGCCGAGGAAGGTCCTGCAACGGAAGTTTCTACCTCTAGAGTCGGCTCTGAAGGTCCCGCCGCCAGGTCATCAGCAACTGGTCCCTCTGGCAAAGGACCGGTCACTTCGTCTAGGCACCCTGGCTCGGGCATGGTTACCTCCGGAACCACCACCTCCAGGTCAGGCGTTGAAGATTCGGCCGGAGCTGAGGCCACTTCCAGCTCCGGTGTTGGTGCCTCATCCACCGCCGGTTCAGGCGCTGTCGCTTTGACCTCTACCGGTTCGGGGGCCGACACCTCCACGACAACCGGTTCAGGCGCCAGAACTTCATCAACCATCGGCTCCACCGTTGGGGCTTCAACAACATCTGGCTCTAGGGCCGAAACTGCAGCTATCCGGCTCTAAGGCCGGAGCGTCCATCATCACAACATCCAAAACCAGAGCTTCAACCTCCGGAGCTGGTGCCGCTGATACATCTTCATTCCCGTGGTCCGGTGCTACCACGGGAGCTTCATGAGATGACTTGAGGTCAAGGACCACGACAGCTGGCGCCGGAGCTGCCGCGTCCTCAGTCACAACCTGGGGCGACGCTGGAACTGGAGCCGGAGCCTCCGCCTGCATAGCATCAGCTGCTGTCGCAGGAGTCGGAGCTTTAGTCCCTTTCTTGGATACCCTGTGGATGAAGGACAAAGAAACTCAAAATATGATTACAACAAAAACAATTAGCTGAGGTAAAAAATCAAATTTACCTTGGAAGGCTTCCGCTCCAACTAGCGCGGAACCTCTTCACCGGACGTTTAGGACCGGACCCTGTCCCACTGATGTAGTAGCTCTGGAAGGCTCCTAGGAGCTTACTTCCGCCGTCAGCGATGTCTTGGTTGAGGCCCCCCTCAATAAGGAAGGACCCTCGGACCTAGAGCCCTTAGCAGGCCCTGGTACCAGAGTTACATGGCCAGAGCTGGCATCCCGGGGAGATGCCGATGCTGGAGTAGGTGTTGCCGTTGAAGACCTCCCCCGCCGGGCAGAAGGAGCTATTGCGGAAGGAGCAGGTCTGATGGACCTTCCGTCAGAGTGCTTCAACTTCCTCTTGCGGCTGGAGGGCTCTGCCAACTCTTTGCCCTTGCCTACGACTTTAGCTCTTGGCTTCGGGGCGGGAGCGGAGCCACCTTCTGAAGCTCCGGGGATCGCCACCCCGGAGGTTGATCGCCTCTCCATCAGGCCCAAGTCGTCCAACAGCGGCATCTTCCTCTGGAGCTCTCTGCACTCCTCTGGTATCATATTCAGAGGAAGGAAGGCCATCAGTGGAGACACGTCACCAGGGTCAATGTTCCCATGCTGGAACTTCTTGAGATGGGTCTTCAAGGCTTCATCATTCAAGTTGGTGCCCAAACCAACCTCAATGCAGTTGGTATCCATCTCACTGTTGAAGGCCCAGGCAGGCCGCCCCTAGCCCTCAACAGGGCCCACCTGTTCGTCAAGAAGTTGCCGAGGACCATCTGGGGGGTCACCCCACCTTCATCACACTCCTGGATTCTGTCCAGAAGGGGCCTGTACTCCCTCGACAGCTCCGGCACATCACTCCAAGTGTCAGTGTCAACATGGGGGAGGCCTTCGGGCAGTTCCAGCCTCTCGTGTCCCTCCACGGTGATGACCACCCAGTCTTTCTTCCAGACGTACCACTTGCCGGAAGGAAAGGACCTCAAATACTTGAGGGGGGGGGGGGGGTCCACTTCACGAAGTAGTAGAAGCCGATGAACTCATCACTCTTCTCGGTGGGGTGGACAGTGAAGAAAATCCGGAACAAATCCACGCAAGGGGGCACACCCACCCACATCTCGCAAAAGTGGATGAAAGTCGCCACCAGCAAGATTGAGTGGGGGCCAAGATGGTGGAGCTGCAGACCATAGAAATCTAGCAGCATCAAAAAGAAAGTGGAGAAAGGTGGGATCAAACCCGCCATGGCGTACCCAAGGAAGTACACCATATCTCCAGCTCGCTTCTTCTCGAAGGGAAGCTTGCCGCAGCGAATGTCGTTATCAAAGGAGTCACTGGACCAACCCAAGTAGGTCCAGCCCTAGAAAACTCCATCTTGTTCCCAATGCGGCTCTTGGGAAGTCCCAACTTCATCGCAGCACGGCGGGGCGAGAGATGAAAAGCAAGCGAATATTTGGAGGATTTGAGTGCAAGTTCAAATGAAGTTGTAAGGAATCCTCAAACGGTGCATGCTTTCTTTCTTATGTAAGCCCCCGCAACGCTTGGATGGAAACTGCAGAGAGGCCAATGATACAGTTCAAAAACTTCAACCTGCCAATGACAAGGGGGCCCGGGGTCACCCTGACGATCAAGTCGAGGTCCTTACCCCAGGCGAACAATTGTCATCATGAGAGGCAGGAAACCCGAGAGCGGCGGCCTAACAGGGCACGCGGAACCGATACAGATTTCGTATTGGGAACCGGCGACCTTCAATTGCGTGAGATCCGCACGCGCAGATCTCACCTGTCGCATCCTTAAGGCGCCACGCGGTGGTGGTTTAACTGCGAACCACCACCTCAACGGCACATCTAAAGACCCTTGGAGGCACGGCTCAAAAATTGAAGGATGGACCCACCTCTGGCAGAACGACTTAATCCAAAAGGTCTCTCCTAGAGGTGGGCCCAGGGGGCCACTATTGGTACCCTGTGTATCGGATACCCTTTGGGACTGCAAAGAATGCTAAGGAACTCCACATACTTTAGTTGAAGACCTCCAAAGGCCCCACGTGTCATATGGAACCGGACCTGCCTCCCTTCTATTGTTAGTCCTAGTGCTGCCACGTGTATCATAAAACTGGAGCTACATTCCTTACATGGGAAAGCTCCGGGCAAGATACCTGTGTGGCACCCCCGGACCCAACCCCCGGCAGAGGGAAGCTCCGGTACCGACACGTGTACAACAGCACCGGACCTACTCATCTAAGACGATAAGCTCTAAAGCTGCCACGCGTCCAACCGCTAGACCTTCAAGTTCAACAGGCAGGTTGGTGGACCTCCAACGGCTCGGACCTTTAAGGAACATTAAAGACCTCAAGACCCAATTAAGTGTCATTAATGCTATCTTAATGACACACGATCAGAGGGACCTTAATACCAGTAACGCCACTGTCAAGGCGCGTTACCACACTATTAAGGGTAATTAAGCAAATTACTTGTGTATTAAGCATCAGTAACCACCAGGGCCACATGTCGGGCCAGGCCAACGATGTAACGACTAATCCTTGTACTACAAAAGGACTGGTCTAGCGATACACAGGGGAGGCCACATACGTCCACACACAGGGAGGCTTCCACACGCGCTCAAGACACTCTAGTCTCTGTCATTCTAGCGCTTAGACGCTCAATACGCCAGCAACACACCTGTGGAGTAGGGTATTACGCTTAGGCAGCCCGAACCACGTAAATACTCATGTCAAATCGCCACCTTCTTCTAAATCTCCGCGCGCCCTCAACCGAACTAAAAACTCCACGGGCTGCCAACGGTAGTACCGAGAGAATTGCCGGAATGACCCTCCGACAAATACCATGGTAATATAAAATACCAAAGTATCGCTCTAAAACTCCAAAAATACTATGTTCCCAAACAAAGCCTTAATCATGTAAAACATAGTATGTTATCTCTATTGATGACAGGATATTTTTCTTGTGTTGATATTGAAAACAAAGCGGTTCCATTATTTCACGCATCCCATCAGTGCATGCAGAGAGGCATGGTTCCCATAGGCTGTGATGTTCACATGTCAGCCACCCTTAATGCACCTGCAGTACTGTAGAGGAGGTGAATCCGCCACCATCGAAAGTCGAACCATCACTGCGTGCGACCCCCATTAGTACGTGTGGAGAAGACAATGGTGTGTGTCTTTATAATGTTACCATCGTCTTCTCCGCGCGTGCTCTATAAAGACACACAACTGTCTTCTCCATACGTACTCTCACTACAAGGATATCGACCTGTTGCAATGATTGTACTGCAACAAATACTAAATCGTTGCAGTAAGCTTGGCTTCTTGCCATGATTCACTAGTTCGTGGCACTAGGATCTATCGCCCCGGAACACAATCGTTGCATTAGGATCTGTTGCCACGATTCACTAGTTTGTGGCACTAGGATCTATCGCCACGGAACACAATCGTTGCATTAGGATCTGTTGCCGCGAATTAGTGGTTCGTTGTGTTACAGGATCTATCGCCACGAAACACAATCGTTGCATTAGGATCTGTTGCCACGAATCACTAGTTCGTGGCGTTACAGGATCTATCACCACGAAACACAATCGTTGAATTAGAATATGTTGCCAGGAGTTATTGGTTCGTGGCGTTACAGGTTTATTGCCACGAAACACAATCGTTGCATTAGGATCTGTTGCCACGAATCAGCAAACAGTCACATTTGGACCATAATGCAATGAAACAAAATCGTTGCATTAGGATGTGTTGCCACGATAATCTGGTTCGTTGCATTAGTATCAATGGCCACGGACCCCAATCGTAGCAATTAGGATGTGTGGCCACGATTCACTTTTTCGTGGCATCAGGATGCTAATGCAACGAAACACAATCGTTGCATTAGGATGTCTTGCCATGATTCACTGGTTCGTGGAGTCAGGATGCTAATGCAACAGACCACAATCGTTGCATTACGATCTGTTGCCACAAATTACTAGTTCGTGGCATTACAGCTTTATTGCCACAGAATACAATCGTTGCACTAGGATCTGTTGCCACGAATTACTGGTTCGTGGCATTACAACTTTATTGCCACGGTACACAATCGTTGCATTAGGATCTGTTGCCACGAATCAGCAAACAGTTGCATTTGGACCGTAATGCAACGAAGCAGAATCATTGCATTGGGATGTGTTGCCACAATACTTTGGTTCGTGGCGTTAGTATCAATGGACACGGACCCCAATCGTAGCAGTTAGGATGTGTGGCCACGATTCAGTTTTTCGTGGCATCGGGATGCTAATGCAACGAAACACAATTGTCGCATTAGGATGTCTTGCCACGATTCACTGGTTTGTGGCATTAGGATCTATCGCCACAGGACCACAATCATTGCATTAGGATGTGTTGCCACGATTCACTTTTTCGTGGTGTCAGGATCTATCGCCACGGACCACAATCGTTGCATTAGGATGTGTTGCCACGATTCACTGGTTCGTGGCGTTAGGATCTGTCGCCATGGACCCCAATCGTTGCAATTAGGATGTGTGGCCATGATTCACTGTATCATGGCGTCATGATACTAATGCAACAAAACACAATCGTTGCATTAAGTTCTGTTGCCACGATTCAGTAGTTCGTGCGCCAAAGGCAAAGGGATCTAAGGCGGCCGAGGGTGCTGACGCCAAAACAATCGAGATAAGCACCAACAAATTAATGCAATAGTGGGGATGTAATAAATGATTATTACCACATGTAATAAATGATTAATTAGTCGCACTTCCATATATTAGCCTATCGTCACAAATAGTACTCCAGTTCACAGCTCACACACGTATACATGCAGTACGTACGTACTTAATTATACTAAAAATCATCATCTTCGCTGTCGTCCCCCCACAATGGAGCTACATGACCATCATTGGTATATGTATCACTCGTCGTCATCTTCATTTTCTGATTCAACTCCATCTACCTCAAACCGATCACCTGACGTTGTCATAATAAGAGTGGAAGCATCGCCGCTGGCTCCCTCAATGTCATTCCTAGTCCATGAGGTCGTATCCTCATTAATGTGTGGCATCATATTGATATCATCAGTAAGCAGATAATCATGAAATGTCTCAGCCTCCATCGTCTCAGTCACATTATTTTCACTGTCTCTACGGGGCATGGCAAAAAGGTTCCGTGGCTTTGTTTTAACAACTGTAGCCCATTTAGGATGCTTCACACTTGGAACATAAAAAACTTGTTCTGCTTGGGTGGCTACAATGTAAGGCTCATACTAGAATCGAAACAGAGTAGTGTCAACATTTATCATTCTGTATTGATCCTTTTTGTAGCCTCTGCTTTGGTTTTGACTGCTTCCAAAAGGCCGATCAAACCATTCACAATGAAATAACAGAACCCCATGATTTTTTTTTTCAAAATCAACAGCAATGATTTTCTTGATTACTCCAAACCAATCATGATCAGTGCCCCGAACAACAATACCACTGTTTTGGGTCCGTAAATCTTTTTCCACATTTGCAGTTCGAAAGAAGAAGCCATTGATGAATAACCGACTAAAAAAACGTGCCCGCGATCAGGTCCTCTAGATAATGCATACAGATAATCGGTTGCTTTGCCTTCTTTGTGTAATGTCATAATCTGTACACATTAGTATAACAAGGGTTATCAACGACAAACCAATTTCAGAACACATATTTGTTCAATATTTCATCAAAGTGCAAACTTGCATGTATTTACTCGTTTCTGAAACCAATCAACAAACTCATCTCTATGGCGTTTATCAACATCACGAGAATGAATCTTTTTCAGTTCTTCAATATGCTCACTTAAAAGGGTACAAAATTAAATTAGCCATCTACAATAAGCCATATATATAGTATACAACATCTATGTTATACGTTATTACATGATCCATGGAGCGGCCTCTTCAACGTTAGTAATAAGATAATGCCTGATGTTATGTAGTTCCACCATAGTAAGTTGGTCCCATTTATACCCTTTTTTAGAATTATCAACTTCTGTAAATATGTTAGAATTATCAACAGAAGGTTCATTTGTAGCTGCAGCTTCATGACGTTCTGGCCTATTATGCTTAGTGCTGATGTTATCCAAAAACTGACTACAAAAAGTCATACACTCTTCGACAATATATCCCTCAACTATAGAACCCTCCGGGTGAGCTTTGTTACGTCCATACCTCTTCAATGTACCAAGATACCTCTCAATTGGATACATCCATCTGTAAGAAACAGGTCCACCCAATCGTGCTTCTTTGGCAAGATGGGTTGGAAGATGTACCATGATATCAAAGAAAGCGGAAGGAAACAACATCTCAAGCTTACAAATTGTTTCAGGAATTTGTTTGCTCATCTTGTCCAAATATGGTTCCGTCAATTCTTTAGAACAAATTCCAGAAAAGAATGTGCTTAACTTAATTAAAGGTGCAACAACCTTTTCAGGCAATATGTTACGTATTGCAATAGGAAGGAGCTTCTGAAATATAATATGGAAGTCATGAGTTTTTAGACCCGATACCTTACATGCTTTTATGTCCACACATCTCTTGATGTTTGAGGCATAATGAAAGCATCTAGCCCCCCCCCCCCCCCATGAGGTATGGTTTCGTGATTAATGACAACCATTGGATTTTACTAATGAATTTGTGGATGCATGGTCTCCCATATAGATTAATCAAATGAAATCTATATGAATATGGACATCAACTAATGATCATTGGAGACCCCTAAACAATCACTTTATGAGATCAATCAATGCTATGAAGATTAGAAGTAAAAGCTCATATGTCAAAGTCATTCAACCATAATTGACAACACTCAATGCTTGACAATCATCAGAAGAATAGTTCCAACAAGTGTCTAAGAGGTCAATCGAGAAAATTGCAAAATAAGCACTTAGAACAACTCGAAGTAAACAAAATCAACTCACCGGATCAACCGATGTTTCCAGAGAACAACACATCGGTCGAGTTGATTCAGCAGAAGAAGAAGACCTCAGAACAAAGTACTCATCGGGTCATCCGATGTTAAGGGCAATGTTACATCGGTCCATCAGTACAGTATGCAATATCCTTGGACCAAGTGTAGCACCAGATCATCCGATGTACTGCAATATACACATCGGTCAATCACTCCAGTAAATATCAAGTCTGAACCAATTCTGGAGGAAGTGCCACCGGATCATCCGATGAGACGACAAGAGTAACATCGGTCTAACAATGGTCATATCTAACACAGTGACATCAGCTAAAGTGAACTTGACCGATGATAACTGAAGGGAGAGCATCGGATCATCCGGTGTTCGTAGAGCAGTGATGTCAGCCTACTTTTCCAACGGCTATTTCGTGAAGGCTGGCTATTTATACCCCTTCAACCAGTCTATTCGACAAGTCTTGATCACCAGACATACTCTACACATTCTCAAGCATTCACGACGTTGAGCTACCACTTTTAGATCATTTACACCACTTACACACGAAGAGATAGGCTAGAACTAGCTAGAGATAGTGCTTGTGTGCCTCCATTCTTGGTGAGTGGAATCTCTAGTGTAGTGAGAGCTGTAAGGGAGTGTCCCTTGGTGTTTGTAACTGAGAGATACTTCCGGAGCTTGCCAAGACGATTGTGGAAGCCCGGAGGATCCATGTTGTACAAGGCTTGAGCTCCACCTTGCCGAGGTTGGCAAACGGAGAAGAATAGTGAAGATCCCTAGTCTCGGTGACTTGGGTGTGGCTATACCCTTTTGTGGGTGCCACAAAGTGGATGTAGGAAGATCTTGACGATCATGCCGAACCACGGGATAAATCTTCATGTCTCCTCGGGAGTTTGCATTCTATTCCTCTCACCCTACACTTATGCATTTTATATACCACAAAGTTGCTATTTACTTGAATGCATAGGTTGTTTGCGTAGGGAATTGGGCTTTTAGAAATTAAGTTTTATTGCCTTAATTTTGAAAAGAAGCCCAATTCACCCCCCCTCTTGGGCATTTGATCCTTACAATTGGTATCAGAGCAAGGTTGCTCATAGGATCATTCTAGCTTCACCGCTAGAGAGCTAAAATGGCCAAGGTTGGGGGTTCGGTTCCTATCTCCGAGGGCAAGAACTTTGCCAATTGGAAAGCATGCATGCGCGCTTATCTAGAGGCTATTGCTCCCGAAGTATGGGAAGTGACCCACGCGGGGTTTGGTGAGCTCAATTATGTTGGTGACCAAATTAAGTGGGATGCCAAAGCTAGGAATGCAATTTATGAATGCATTAGTCAAGATGTGTTTGCTAGGATTGCTAGCAAGGAAAAGGCATGTGAAATTTGGGCTTGCTTAATAGAAATTCATGAGGGCTCTTCTCGTGTCAAGGAACTAAAATATCACATGCTTAAAGCCAAATATGATGAATTTAAAATGCTACCTCATGAAAATGTTAATGAAATGTTCTCACGCTTGAATGTGCCTATTGAAGAGATTAATGCTTTTGACATTGCTTCTCTTGGCAAGGGACACATCAACCGCAAGATTCTCATGCTCCTTCCCAAGCCAAAGTACAACATCATCAACTCTATGCTTCAAAAAGAATCTCTTGACAACATTGAAGTTTCGGAACTCATTAGAGAGATTCACGCTCATGAGATGAGTGTACATGGGATGATGGAGCAATCATCTTCAAAAACAATTGCCCTAAAGGCCTCCATCAAGAAAACAAGTCTCAAAAAGAAGAAAGTGGTTGAGCCTAGCTCAAGTGAAGAAGAGCAAGCATCAAGTGAAGATGACGATGATGAGCTTGCATTGATGATGAGAAAGTTCTCACGCTTGAACTCCAAGATTACCAAGAAGGGATACACCTTTGATCCAAAGAAGAAAGCGTTTCTACCAAGGAGAGGCGATCACAAGACTTGCTATAATTGTGGTGATCAAGGCCACATCTCCTATGATTGTCCAAAACCGGACAAAAGAAGAGAGAACCACAAGAGCAAGCATCGCAAGCTTGAAGATAGCGAAGATGATGAAGAAGAGGTCAAACCCAAACCAAGATCCTTTGGGAAAAAGAAACATGACAAGGGCAAGAAGGCAAAGCTCTTCCCAAAGAAAAGAAATGGCCCACAAAAGGTGCTCATGTGTGAGGCAAATGAATGGGTCACCGACGAAGAGTCAAGTGATGAAGAGAGTGAAGCGGAAGAAGAAAGTTTGGCCGGCCTTGCCATTGCCAACAATGATGACTCACCTCTTCATCCACCACCCATGTGCCTCATGGCAAAAGGTAACACCAAGGTATGTGATGATTCTAGTGATGATGAGCTTTCCCCCGATGACATAACTTTATTAATAAATGAATATAACACTATCATTAAGAGGGAAAAGAGTAAGGTTAAGGCTCTTGAAGAAACTCGTGCTAAGCTTGAGAGTGCTAACCTTGATTTGCTTTACAAGTATGAAAGCATACTCAAAGAGCATGACACGCTCAAATCCCATGTCAAGCAAGTTGAGGAGGATAAGGCTCGAATCAAGCTAGATCATCATGAGCTTGACTTAGCCCACCAAGCACTCTTGGGAAAGCACAATGAGTTGATCCAAGAGCATCAAATACTTAACCTTGCTCATGAAGCGCTTGATAAAGAGTTAAAAATATAAAGAAACAAACTCTTAATGATAAGGTATCCATTACTTCTTATGCAACTAATGTCTTGCACAAGTCTTTGCCTTTAAAAGAAAATGCTAGGGAGTAGGACTTGTTGGAAGAAATTGAGAGTCTCCGCACTAGTGTGGCTAGACTATCAAAAGGAGAAGTCAAGCACAAGGAAATCCTCTTCCAAAAAGTAAAGGCCTTCAACAAGAGAGGACTTGGATCCTTCCCAGTGCCTATCAAAGGAAAGGTGCCCTCACCAGAGCTCAGAACAAGCTTCATCAAGGAAGTTGGTTCTTATTGCCAACATTGTGAGGTCACCGGTCACCACACAAGGGAGTGTCCTCTTCCTAACCAGCCGTCTCCAAAATTGCCCATTAACTACAAATCTACTTTCAATGATCGTTTTTATCTCTTGAGTAAAGTAGATGGCAAGGTGAAGGCAAGATTCATTGGCAAGGATATGAAGGGCATGAAGGGGAAGCTCCCCAAGCAACTTTGGGTCCCAAAAACACTTGTATCACACATACAAGGACCTAAGTTGGCTTGGGTGCCTAAAGTTAAAAATAGAATTCATGTGCGTAGGTGAACTACAAAGCCGGAGGAAAGCATTGGGTACTCGATAGCGGGTGCACTCAACATATGACCGACAATGATGGTATGTTACTACCATAGAAAACCCCGACAATAATGAATAAGTCACCTTTGGTGATAACTCTAAGGGTAAGGTAATTGGGTTAGGTAAAATTGCTATTTCAAATGATTTATCTATTTCCAATGTATTGTACGTTAAGTCACTTAGTTTTAATTTACTTTCTATTGCACAATTATGTTATCTTGGACTAACGTTCACCTTTAGCAAAAATGATGTTGTTGTGAGTAGTGAAACAAGCAAAGAACTAATCTTCAAAGGATTTCGGCATGTACATCTCTACCTAGTAGACTTCTCCAACAAGGATGCTAGCTTGACCACTTGTCTTTTCACTAAGACAAGTTTGGGTTGGCTATGGCATCGACGCATAGCGCACATTGGGATGACCAAGCTCAAGAAGTCATTCAAGCTTGGGATGGTGACCGGCATGAAGGATGTCACATTTGAGAAGAACAAGCTTTGTAGCGCTTGTCAAGCCGGGAAGCAAGTTGCTTCACACCACCCAATGAAGACAATGGTGTCAACCTCACAACCACTTGAGCTACTTCACATGGACCTTTTCGGACCGTCCACATATCAAAGTCTTGGTGGTAACCTCTATGGTCTTGTTATAGTTGATGACTACTCTCGCTATGCTTGGACTTTGTTTCTAGGTGACAAGAGTGAAACTCCAGAAGTGTTCAAGACCTTTGATAACCGCGCTCAAAGGGAATTTCAACTTGCCATCATCAAGGTCCGGAGTGACAACTGCACCGAAAATTCAAGAACTACAACATTGGGCAGTGGTGTGACCGTGAAGGCGTGAAGCATGTGTTTTCGGCCACATACACTCCTCAACAAAATGGTGTTGTTGAAAGAAAGAACAAGACTCTCATCACTCTTGCACGAGCAATGCTTGATGACTATGGCACGTCGGAGAAGTTTTGGGCCGAAGCAATCAACACGGCGTGCCATGCCGCAAATAGGGTCTACCTACATCGACTACTTCAAAAGACCCCGTACGAACTTCTCATTGGGAGAAAGCCTAACATCTCCTACTTTCGAGTCTTTGGGTGCAAGTGCTACATCTATCGCATGAAAAGGCTCGGTAAGTTTGAAAGAAGATGTGATGTTGGTATATTTCTTGGTTATGCATCAAACTCAGAAGCATATCGAGTTTTCAACCAAACCTCCGGTTTAGTTTAGGAAAGTTGTGATGTTGAGTTTGATGAAACTAATGGCTCCCAAGAGGAGAGTTTTGGTCATGATGAAATAGATGATGAGCCTCTACGAGAAGCTATGAAGAACATGACCATTGGAGACATCAAGCCTAAAGTTGAGGAGAGCCATGATCAAGGGGGAGCTTCAAGTTCCAACATCAACACTTCCATGGCGCCTCAAGTTAATGACGAAGAGAAGGATGATCCATTGCCAACTCAAGACTCACGAGCCACACAACATCAAGAAGAAGAAGAAGTCCATGATCAAGTCCAACCGCAAGAAGATCAACACGCATCACCACCACCAAGTGCTTCACAACCACTTATGAGGCATGACGCATCTCCAAGGCGCGTCCGGTGGACCAAATTATCGGAAGTCCGTCAAGGGGAGTAAGTACACGTTCTCGCCATTTGGCTTCGTTTTGTGAGCACTACTCGTTTGTTTCATGTGTAGAACCCACTCACATTGAGCAAGCACTCCAAGATCCAAATTGGGTGATGGCCATGCAAGAAGAACTTAACAACTTCATCCGCAATGAAATTTGGGTGTTGGAGGAGCGACCCAAGGACAAGAATGTCATCGGAACAAAGTGGGTGTACCACAACAAACAAGACGAGAACGACGTTGTGGTCCGCAACAAGGCAAGACTTGTGGCCAAAGGGTTCTCGCAAGTTGAAGGACTAGACTTTGGGGAGACATTTGCTCCGGTCGCCTGCCTAGAAGCCATCCGTATACTTCTTGCCTTTGCATCACATCATAGTATTAGACATTATCAAATGGATGTGAAAAGTTCTTTTCTCAATGGTTACATTAACAAGCTTGTTTATGTTGAACAACCTCCCGGGTTTGAAGATCCAAGGAATCCTAATCATGTATAGGTAGCACAAGGCGCTCTACGGGCTCAAGCAAGCACCTAGGGCATGGTATGAACGACTAAGGGATTTCTTGATCATGCAAGGATTCAAGATCCGGAGGGTGGACACTACACTCTTCACCAAAGACATCAACGGAGAATTATTTATTTGTCAAATTTATGTTGATGATATTATTTTTGGTTCAACTAACGAAGCTCTTAGCCATGAGTTTGGCAAAATGATGTCTAGGGAATTCGAGATGTCGATGATTGGAGAGCTCAACTTCTTCCTAGGATTCGAAATAAAGCAACTTCAAGAGGGGACCTTCGTCTATCAAGAGAAGTATACCAAGGACCTCTTGAAGAAATTTGAGATGGGAGATTGTAGCTCAAGAAGCACTCCAATGGAAACAAATTGTCATCTCGACACAGATAAGGACCGTAAACCTATTGATCAATCTAACTACCGTTCTATGATTGGTTCATTGCTTTACCTTACCGCATCTAGGCCCGATATCATGTTTAGTGTATGCTTGTGTGCTCGCTTTCAAGCGGCACCTAAAGAATCGCATCGAAAGACGGTCTTTAGGATACTTAGGTATCTTAAGCATACCCTAGTGTGGGCTTGTGGTACCCTAAAGGTGCAAAATTCCACCTCTTAGGTTACTCAGATTCGGACTTTGCCGGATGTCGTGTGGACCACAAGAGTACCTCTGGTGGGTGCCACTTGCTTGGGCGTTCCCTAGTATCTTGGTCTAGCAAGAAGCAAAATTCCGTCGCCTTGTCCACGGCGGAAGCGGAATATATCGCGGCCGGTGCATGTTGTGCCCAAATTCTTTATATGAAGCGAACCCTTTTGGACTTTGGTGTTAAACTTGGTTGTGTGCCTCTCCTTTGTGACAATGAAAGTGCGGTTAAGATAGCTAAAAACCCCGTTCAACACTCCCTCACAAAGCACATTGATATTCGCCATCATTTCTTAAGGGACCATGAAGCTAAGGGAGACATCTCATTGCAAGGTGTTAGGTCCGAAGAACAATTGGCGGATATCTTCACTAAACCACTTGATGAGAAAACTTTTTCTAGGCTAAGAAGTGAGTTAAATGTGCTAGATGCATCGAACGTCATGTAAGTTGCCATGATCATGTAAGAATGCATCTCATATTGGTCTTGTCTAACATTCAAAGGATAGGGGTGAGCAAGGGTTAGCTTGGGATGGAGGTTCTTTTGGGTTCTCCTAATGCTTGGAGAGTGGCTCTCCCTGAAGAAGCCTTTGAAAGGTTCAAACTTGGCAAGATAGATTTACTTTATGTCTTGCATGATACTTGCCATATAAACTTGCACTCATACTTAAATCTCCTGCATTATAAATTGTTTGGCATTGCATACGGTAGATTGTCACAAAGGGGAACCCACTTCATGATAAAGATACTTGTTTGAAATGCAATATCTCAACTCATATGATGTGGGAAGAACAAAATGTTAGGTGCGTTAATGCCTAAAGGAACATGCTTTAAAGAGATAGAAGTCTTCATCCTCTAGCTCACAAAGCATGGGCCTTACATTTCATTTGGATAAGTTCCTCCCCACTTTCTTCGTGTTCTATTCATTTTAAGGCTTAGCCAAGTCATTGGCAAAATTAGCATTTTTCAGGGGTAAGGAGTTGCCCAAAAAGTCCTAAGACATGTGTTTCTCATTATTTGTTTGTTTGGTCAAAGGACATATATGGGATGTTGCTGTGTTGTAGTCATCGGATTATCCGATGCTTAGGCCAGACCATCATTGGATCAGTTGGTGCTCAAAGACCAAGAGTCAGCTCAGTCAGTAACACAAATCGACCGATGAGTTCATTCTGAACAACATCGGTGCATCCGATGTTCACATTTTTGGAACTGTGCTGAAATCCACCGATGTTATCCCCTTCCACGTCGGACCATCCGCTGTCAACGGTACCTTTTTGAATACCCTAACTGTGCCATTCGACCGATGCTCCTATCTTTTAACGTCGGTCCATCTGGTGTAAAATCTTCTGCTAGGGTTTGGGACCCACTTTTTAAACGCCCCGCCGCCTTCCTCACTTTCTCTCTCCCCGACCCCGACACCTTCGCTCGTCCTTCCGCCGCCGCCGCTCCCTCGCCCTACCGCCACCGCAGCATGGCGGCCGCCGCCACCCTCCGGCCGCCACCACCTCCGGCCGCCACCGCCGCCCTCTAGTGTCGCGCACCACCGCAGCAACGCCGCCGCCACTGTTCCCCTCAACCGCCGCCGCCGCCGCCCTCTTCACCGCCGCCGCTGATCCACCCAGCGCCACCGACGCCGCCTCTACTCCACCCCGTGCACCACCACCCGTGCACTGCCTCTACGGCATCCATGACGCTGCTAGGGTTTCCAGCCGCGACGATCTTTGTGTCGCCGTTCCGTGCGCTTGACTTCGTCGACTTCATTCACGCGTATTGTCACATGCCTCATGGCAATGGCTCGTGACAAGAAGGGAAAGGGCAAGGCCATTGCGGAGCCAGCCGCAAAGAAGCAAAAGCTTTCGAAGGAGGAAAATAAGGCTTTGATGGCCGCTCACGCCGCCGAGGAGCGAGAGCATGGCCGAGGAGGATCACTGAGGATCCGCGAGGCTTGTCAGAGGCAGCCTCCCGTGCCGGATGAGTCCGAGGAAGAAGAAGAGCTGGAAGTGCCGCTTGTCCGCCGGCGCTCAGCCAGGACCCGTGGGGGTCATCTGCTGGCAGTACCACGTTCGAGACCATCTGCTGCGGATCTTCGAGAGGACAGGGCGGCCCAGAGAGCCGTCTATGAGATGGACACCATCGTCCGTATTGGTGAAGGTGTCCGGTTGACAGATTACAGGAAGATGAAGACCACGCAGCTCAGAAGACTCAGATGGAGCGTTTTGCTTGAGGAGTGGTTCCCGCAGCCCAGAGAGGCACTTGTGGACAGCCGATTCTGGACCTTGACTCAGGCGTCGCTATACGAGACGTATAGACGCCGAGGCCACAAGCTCTTCTAGCACAACTTCTTGGACTGGGATCAGCTTGCACTAGCAGCCGAGACGGAGATACGCCCCTGCTTTGAGAGGTACAGAGGGCTGGTGGAGCTGATGTCCTATGAGAGGAGTGCCTACATGGAGGACTGGGTCCGTGTTTTCTACGCCACCCTCTACGTCTCTGAGGGCCGCAGGTCTATAGACTTCATGTTCATGGGCCAGCACCATCACTTGACGAGACAGACGTTGGCACAGCTGCTAGGAGTGGATCTCCATGACACTTTCCTGCACGAAAGAGTGTATGGACAGGCAGACCCGCTGAGGAGGCCGCTCACTGGAGTAGTGGCACCACCACTGGAGGAAATACGATCTCTGTTTGCACCGTCCTTCTCTCCAGACCAGCCGAGGGTACCAGCACTGTTGACTCCAGCTGCGCGCACAGTGCACCTTGCCTTGCGCCGCACACTCTTGCCGAGGTCCGGATATCTAGAGGGGTTCCCCAGCCTGCAGCAGACCCTCTTGTTCTACATCATGAACGGGATGGAGTTCGATATTGTGGACCTCCTCATATGTGAGATGGAGGATGTGATCACTGACGGAGTTGGCATGATGAGGCAGCTTGTGTTTGGACACTAGATCAGCTACCTGCTCTCCATGGTTGTTCCTGAGGAGTCCGCCGTGCATGACAGTCTCACTAACGAGAGTGTCACACAGTTCAGCCACTACCGTGCTCCAGCTACTGGAGACCGCCGCCTTGGCCGTCCAGTCGAGCGTCAGGTCCGTGCTCGGCTATCAGAGGAGGATTGGTCTGACCTGGAGAAGGAAGACGAGATGCTTGCACAGGCAAAGGCTCAGGGTGAGGACCTTCAGCACATTTGGTCCGAGAGTGACACAGATGACAGTGTTGAGGAGTACTTCTCACCTCCTCCCTCACCCAGGCAGCATGACGCGGAGGCTGGAGGCTCGACGGTGCCACCCCCTACTCCACCTCCCGTCTAATAGGCACATGTCTCTCAGCCGTCCGAGCTCACATCCCTCCTCCAGCAGATGGTTGAGCAGCAGCGCCTGGACCGGCTTGCAGTTGAGCAGACCCGAGATGAGCAGGCAGCACGTCTTTTGGAGCTCCAGCAGTAGCAGCAGGAGATGCAGCGCCAGATCGCCCATGAGAGGCGAGAGGACACAGACAGGCTGACTGGGCTCATAGATCAGATGCACCAGCGCTCCCTCGACCATCAGCAGCAGACGCAGCAGGAGATGATGGGCATCCTGGGGTTGATCAACAACCTGTACACCTAGACCGGGATTGCCCTGCCGTCGCAGCTGCCAGGCTTTGCTCCACCCTTGCCTGTCCTTGCTCCAGCTGTAGCTTCAGTGCTGACCACGACGATCCCGACAATCAGCATGTCTCCACTGTTGGCTCCAGGCGCACCGATCCACTCTCCACTGCCGGCTACGACGCTGTTCCAGCAGACGCCGACATCCGTTGTCAGTGCCCCGTTGCCAGCAGCTCCGACACAACAGGCACCGGCAGCGGCTCCTACGGCTCCTTCAGCTCCCTCCACTTCCACTCCAGCTTCAGTCGCAGTAGCTGGCAGCAGCTCCGATGACAGCACCCCCGACGGTGACCAGTTTGTCATTGCTCCGAGCACTTAGGGTTCTTAGGCACTCGGATCCCTTTTTGGTGTCTTGATGCCAAAGGGGGAGAAGAGTTCGAGTAGAGCCAGTGGGAGGATAGCCTAGCCTCAGGGGGAGTGTCGATAGCCTAGCCTCAGGGGGAGTGTCCTAGCTGTAGGGGGAATCCATCTATATATTTTATAATTTTGTGGTTTTGGCTACTCATTTGCTATTCAGCTATTCATTAAGTATTCATGTGCACTTATTCTCCTGAGTTATTCATCGATTGAGCTTTCGCGTTATTAATCTCTTTTGAGTCTTCAAGTTTAAAATGCCATATCTTGTATTCATTGCATATCTTCTTGAGTATCGTACTATCAAATTCATTATTATTATGTTTCACTTGTTGTGTTGTCATCAATCACCAAAAAGGGGGAGATTGAAAGCATCTAGGCCCCCCCCCCCAATGAGGTATGGTTTCGGTGATTAATGACAACCATTGGATTTTACTAATGAATTTGTGGATGCAAGGTCTCCCATATAAATCAATCAAATGAAATCTATATGAATATGGACATCAACTAATGATCATTGGAGAACCCTAAACAATCACTTTATGAGATCAATCAATGCTATGAAGATTAGAAGTAAAAGATCATATGTCAATTTCATTCAACCATAATTGACAACACTCAATGCTTGACAACCATCAGAAGAATAGTTCCAACAAGTGTCTAAGAGGTCAATCGAGAAAATTCCAAAATAAGCACTTAGAACAACTCGAAGTAAACAAAATCAACTCACCGGATCAACGGATGTTTCCAGAGAACAACACATCGGTCGAGTTGATTCAGCAGAAGAAGAAGACCTCAGAACAAAGTACTCACCGGATCATCCGATGTTAAGGGCAATGTTACATCGGTCCATCAGTACAGTATGCAATATCCTTGGACCAAGTGTAGCACCAGATCATTCGATGTACTGCAATATACACATCGGTCAATCACTCCAGTAAGTATCAAATCTGAACCAATTCTGGAGGAAGTGCCACCGGATCATCCGATGAGAAGACAAGAGTAACATCGGTCTAACAATGGTCATATCTGACACAGTGACATCAGCTAAAGTGAACTTGACCGATGATAACTGAAGGGAGAGCATCGGATCATCCGGTGTTCGCAGAGCAGTGATGTTAGCCTACTTTTCCAACGGCTATTTCGTGAAGGCTGGCTATTTATACCCCTTCAACCAGTCTATTCGACAAGTCTTGATCACCAGACATACTCTACACATTCTCAAGCATTCATGATGTTGAGCTACCACTTTTAGATCATTTACACCACTTACACACCAAGAGATAGGCTAGAACTAGCTAGAGATAGTGCTTGTGTGCCTCCATTCTTGGTGAGTGGAATCTCTAGTGTAGTGAGAGCTGTAAGGGAGTGTCCCTTGGTGTTTGTAACTGAGAGAGACTCCTGGAGCTTGCCAAGAAGATTGTGGAAGCCCGGAGGATCCAAGTTGTACAAGTCTTGAGCTCCACCTTGCCGAGGTTGGCAAACGGAGAAGAATAGTGAAGATCCCTAGTCTCGGTGACTTGGGTGTGGCTATACCCTTTGGTGGGTGCCACAACTTGGATGTAGGAAGATCTTGACGATCTTGCCGAACCACGGGATAAATCTTCGTGTCTCCTCGAGAGTTTGCATTCTCTTCCTCTCACCCTACACTTATGCATTTTATATACCGCGAAGTTGCTATTTACTTGAATGCATAGGTTGTTTGCGTAGGGAATTGGGCTTTTAGAAATTAAGTTTTATTGCCTTAATTTTTGAAAAGAAGCCCAATTCACTCCCCCTCTTGGGCATTCGATCCTTACACATAACCATCGGGCACCTTCACATTCCCCAAAAACTTGCACAAGGTGGACTTCTCATCTTTGCCCAAAGTATATAATGTTGGTGGGAATGTGTACTTGCTCTTTATGAACTTCAGATGTTGATCTGGCTGTATACTCATATCCTTCGAATCAAGACGAGCTTGTAGACTATCTTTTGTTTTACCATCCATAGCAAGCAATGTCCCCAATATGCTATCACAAATGTTATTCTCAATGTGCATGACATCCAAGTTATGCCTTATTTGCTATTTCTTCCAATAAGGGAGGTCGAAAAATATACTTTTCTTCTTCCAATTATGCCATCTATTTTCCTCGGTGTGCTTTCTCTTATTATTCGTCGGTCCAAAACTCACTTGATCAAAACACTCGTATTGTTGGAGTACTTCGTCACCAAAGAGTGATGCTGGAGCCTCTCTATTCTCTGCCTTGTTGTTGAAAGAACCTTTGTCTCGACGCCATCTGTGATCCTGAGGTAGGAAACGATGATGACCCATGTAATAGTGCTTTCGTCCATATTTCAACCATAAGGTGTCAGTGTTTATATGGCTGTATGGACATGCTAGCTTCCCTTTTGTGCTCCATCCACATAGCATTGCATATGCTGCAAAATCATTTATTGTCCACAATAAAGAAGCTCGCATGACAAATGTCTCTTTCTTTAAACTGTCATATGTTTCAACACCATCAGACCATAATTTCAGTAGCTCATCAATCAAAGGCTGCAGATACACATCAATGTTGTTTCCAGGTGACTTTGGCCTAGGAATTATCATTGACATCACCCAATAAGACTGCTTCATACACAACCGAGGTGGTAGATTATAAGGGATTAGAATCACAGGACGTGTATTGTAAGAAACATTCATTACTCCAAAAGGATTGAAACCATCAGATGCTATCCCAAGTCTTATGTTGCGAGGATCAGATGACAAATTTGGGTGAATGCTATCAAAATGCTTCCAAGCTTTCGAATCGGCGGGATGGCGTAATATTCCATCATCAGCACGACCTTCTTTGTGCCAGCGCATGTTTGATGCCATTGATTCACCCATATAAAACCTTTGTAGACGGGGAATAAGAGGGAAGTAACGTAGAATCTTGCGTGCTACAAGCTTCTTGGATTTTCCACAAGGTAAAGCCTCTCTTGCATCCCCAGCAGTACTATTTTTCCATCTTAATTCACCACATTTTGGGCAACTATTCAGCAGAGAATAGTCCTTCCGGAATAACACACAGTCATTGACACATGCATCGATCTTTTGGTAGTCCAGCCCAAGGTTACGAACAACCTTCTGAAGTTTATCAAGTGTATTAGGAATGCAGTGGCCCTTTGGAAGCGCAGATGAGAATAGTTCAAGTAACATCTCACAAGCTACTTTGCTCATACCAGTTAAACACTTTATCTGGTAGAACCTGACAATGTAGGATAACTGGGTCAGCTGCGAAAAACCTGGATACAACTCCTTTTTGGCATCAGTTAATAAGTCATAGAATTTCTTTGCATCCCCAGTTGGCTCCTACTGGTTTATAGCATTTTCTTGATCATCAACATCTGTTGAAGTACAACCATGATTAGTGCCTCTAAGTAGACTGGACAACATATTTTGCATAGCACCATCATCATAAATTATCTCCTCATTATCTACTGATTCCTCAGCAATATTTTCCTGAACTCGTATTTCTCCATGGTGTATCCAACAAGTATAATCCAATAACATCCCATCTCTGAGCAGGTGTAAATGAACTCCCTTGCGTGTGTTGTGGCAAATATTACAACATCTCGTGCAAGGACAAGGCATAGTTCCTCCTTCACGAGTGCCCTAAAATGCAAAATTTAAAAATGACTTCATTCCATCCTGCCACTCCCTCGTATGCCTGTCTTTTCCCATCCATGTCTTATCTTCTGACATCGCTTCCTAAAATTCAATCAGCCATCAGCCTATCTGTAAGAGGATAGATGTACAAGAACACGTTATGTGAGCAATTGTACCTAGCTGTGGTTACTCCATGCGCTGCGGCCGGCGGATTCTCCTACAAGCGTGGCGGCCGCCGGATGCTCCTCCAAGCGTGGCGGCCGGCGGATGGTCCTCCAAGATTGGCGGCCGGCGGATGCTCCTACAAGCGTGGCAGCCGGCGGATGCTCCTACAAGAGTGGCGTCGGGCGGATGCTCCTCAAAGCTTGGCGGCCGGCGGATGGTCCTCCAAGCGTGGCGGCCGGCGGATGCTCCTACAAGATTGGCGGCCGGCGGATGCTCCTACAAGCGTGGCGGCCGGCGGATGCTCCTCCAAGGTTGGCAGCCGGTGGATGCTCCTCCAAGTGTAGCGGCCGGCGGATGCTCCTCCAATCATGGCGGCCGGCGGATGCTCCTCCAAGCGTGGCGGCCGGCGAATGCTCCTCCAAGTGTGGCAGCCCGTGGATGCTCCAACAAGCATGGCGGCCGGCGGATGCTACTACAATCATGGCGGCCAGCGGATGTTGCTACAAGCGCGTTGCGGAGAGGGGGCCAGCGTTGCGGGTCGAAGGGTACCGTAATAAAATATTATTTTCGTTTCTTATTTTCCTTCTTCATTCGGCGTGACAAAAATTTCCCGCCGCGGGCAAGACGAAAAAGCTGGGCCGCTTGTTATTTGTGGGCTGAAACTGCGCTGATTCACTTTATATTCAAGATTGGCCTTCGCGCATTCATGACGCTTGCACAGAGCCGAAGGCCTCAAAAGGTTCGGTCCTATCACAGGATTTTTGTGAGATCCTCAAGGGATGCTGCTTCCGATGTTTGGCGCATGGTCACATTGCGGCAGCGTGCCGTGACCCGCCGTGTTTGGGACTGGTCAGCCCACGGGCCCTTTCACAATTAAAGTCGGCCTGCTACTTCCTTGGTCACCGCTCCGGTCGGTGCCATGTGCCCAAGGGGCCAGATTGCAAGAGGCCTCTTCATCCTCGCCTTCTTAAACCCCCCCCCCCTATTGCTTCTAGGCTCAAGTTCCCGACTGATTCCCATCCATGCTCCCGTGTGTTGCCTGAGAAGTCCTTTGCCTCTGTTGTCGCAGCGCCATGCCTCGCAACCATGTTAGACGCGAGCATGTACCTGCAGGCTCACCGTCCCTGCACCCTCGTGAGGGGCAATGCAGGTGGTCAACAACCGCCTCATGACGACGAAGTTTATCCGTTTGCGCCGCCAAGCAGCTGTTCTGGGACCCAGAGGAGGTCGCAGCGAGGCAACGCCCATGGAGATCACCTTGGCCATCCATCACCAACTTGGAATCCCGCATTGGGCTTTCACCGTGTCCACGTTTGGGGATGGTGAGTTCCTGGTGCGGTTCACCCGTGATGACTATCGGGAGCTCGCCATCGAGATGGCAATCATATCCATGTCGGATGATAACCACTACTTCCGGCCATGGATCTTTGGCGTCGGTGTGCCGATCGTCGGGTGGTTCTTCCACATGTAGGTTGTCATCGAGAACCCCCCCCCCCCTGCATGTCTGGTCTGCGGTGGGCATCAGACAGGTTCTGGGTGATGTCTTCCTCTTTGATCACTTTGATGCTTCCACTTACCACCGGGAGCGTGCTAACCTGTGCACGATCGTTGGGTGGATGAAAGACCCAAGCCTCCTGCCTCGGGCCAAAATGGCCACCTTCTTTGCAGGAAGTGATGGCCGGACTGGGAGTGACGGTGGGCCGCCGGCGGAACCTTTCAACCAAGTCATAGTGGTCCGGCCTGGCGGCCTCACGACGGAGCCCATCATCCACCTGGATCACCACCTCGAGTATACGCCGCCAGTCCACCCCAACTCTCCGGCCTCCTCGTCATCAGGCGACTCTTCTAACGGACACTCCTCGGTGTCCTCGAACTCTTCGGGGGACACCTTCCCGCGGCCGAAGAGATTCTACTGACAGCGTGGGGAAGTGGATGAGGCGGATAAGAAGCTCTTTTAGTATGGCTACCGAAGTGTCCTAGATCATGTGTTACGTTTCCTATGGAACTAAAAATCCTTTAGAAATCCTATCCTTCAAAGGGATCCTATGTTTGAGAGGATTACGACTGGATTAATTTCCGTGAAAAGATTTCCTGTTTAACTTTTCAGTTGTCCTTCCTTTTTTCAAACATTTTCTTCCTCGTATTGTCTTCACTTTTTTCTTTCCAGTCCTAGCTACCGGCTTGTTGCATTTTCCTGTTACTACTACTTTACAGACCGCTTTGCAGGCCCCGCTGCGGGTGATCTCCTGGCAACTCCACCGGTTCGGGGAAAAGTAGGGTTTGGCGATCGGAAAATTTGAACTAATTTTGCACAGATAGTACATACGTGAACAAGAACACAAAGTACATTTAACTTAAAAACAGTACTCCCTCCGTCCCAAAATACTTGTCCCTTTCGATGGAGGAGTATCTCCGTCCCAAAATACTTGTCGCTTTGGATGGAGGGAGTATATTACAAACAAAAGAAAAGATAAATTAAAACTAAAACCGTTAAATGAAAAACTACAACTAAAAACATGAAACGAAAAACTACAACTAAAAACATGAAAACAAAACACCTAAATACTACTCTACTCAGCCTCCACCTCCTTCTCGGGTGGGTCCACGGGCTCCTGAACCTCCTCCAGCGCCTCGGGCTCCGACGGCGGAAGGTGACCCAGTCTCAAGGCCGCCGCCACGATGAGGTTGCAACGACCCGCGACGCCGAGCTCGGCCGCCATCGTCTCCTAGAGGGAGTCGAGACGAGAGGCCATGTGCGAGAGGCCGAAGACGTAGTGGCCCGTGGTGTCCATTCCAGTACTTTGCGGAAGGGCGGCGAAGGGGGGTCCAGCCGCGGCCGCTTATCGGCAGCCAAGTCCCTCAGCGGGCTTGGTGGCGGAGGGTTGCTCGAGCTCGAAAGCATTTGCTGTATACTAGCCGTGGCTAGATTTTGCGGAGAGAAGAGAGGATGTTGGAACGGTTCTGCGGAAAAGACGATGGCGCGGGTGACCATCTTATACTCCCTCCATCCAAAGTGAACACTATTTTTAGGATTCAAACCGCACATTAGTCAACTCATAAAATTACCCTAACACCCTTCATCAATACATATCCTCCAACTTTCCATTCAATGCCAGCAAGTTGCTACGGCAACAAAGGATAGTAGCTGAAAATGTGCAGAGCACACAGCTGACATGACCATATAGTGAAAGTAAAGTTGGCTGGAAATAATCTTCAGCTGGGACGGAGGTAGTAGCATTCTAGCAGTGGTCAGGGGAGGGGACGCGTCAAATTTAATTCAAAGGACGCGCATGCGCTGCGCGTGTTACTCGCCTCGGTTACTGGCGCGCATGGTCGCTCTGTGCACCCGGTCGCATCAGTTTCGCAAAAAGATTTTCTGTTTCACATTTCGGGTCTCCACACTGTTATACCTTAAATCGTACACTACGTACTCCCTCCATCCCCAAAAGTATGACGTTTTTAGAACTAGTTCTAACATTTTTGTTAGAACTATATTTTTAGAACTATATTGTTCTAACATATAGGACTACTTCCTATATTTTTCTAACATTTTTGTCGTCCTTTCTTTTATTTTCTGGAGTTCATTGTCTCTACTTTTCTTTCCAGTCTTTGCTACCGGCCTGTTGCGTTTTCTAGTAGTACTACTACTTTATAGACTGCTTTGGAGTTCAGTGTCTCCACTATTCTTTCAAGTCGTCGCTACCGGCCTGCTGTGTTTTCCAGTAGTACTACTTTACAGACCGCTTTGCAGGCCCCGCTGCAGGCGATCTCCTGCCTCCTGGCAACTCCAGCGGCTAAAGTAGCATACAGCTGCACTTTAAAAGCCATAAATCCAGCGCTCGTATTTTATTTAACCCCGTTTGCATCAAAGGAAACTAACGGGATAGTTTAAAGGAATGGAATCCTTCGGAAGGGAAAGACATTCGTACGTAGTTTCGTAAGTAGCATTCCAAACGGTGCACTTTAGAAGCCATAACCATCACTGCGTGTCTACGCGCGTCTGATCATGTTCTCGGCGCGTACTAAAGACACATGTCACACACCATCCTCTTCTCCCCCCCCCCCCCCACACACCACGCGTTCACATCCTCTGCAGTAACTGCCCACACACCACCATCCCTCTTCTCCGCACGTACTAAAAATCACTAGGAGTCTCATCGTCTTCTCCGCGTGTACTAATAAAGAGTACTAAGACGACACACCATCCTCTACTCCGCCACACACACCATCCTATTCTCCGCGCGTACTCTTCCTCTCCGTCGCGCGCGCACTCATTGGTTCCCTTCGAAGCCAGGGAGTTCCCCTTGTCGCCCGATATTGCGGTCCTGATCGCGGGGTGGGTCGCCGCAACCTCCACCCAGCCCATGGATGACCTCTCCAGTCTGCGCGCCACCTGCAAGTCCATGCACGCGGCGTGTCGTGATCCCGCCGTGGGCAGGCGCGTGGCGCTGGAGCGGGAGAGCAGCTCGGAATGGTTCCAACGGCACGGGAACGGGAGCTATGACGCCCTCGTGGAGCGCCTGGCCAATGTGGGCAACCCTCATGCGTGCTACGTCATCGGGTTCGACCTCGTCTTCAACTATGGCCGCACGCAGGCGCAGTGGGGCACCCAGTTCCTTGCCCGGGCGGCCGCGAACGGCCACAAGGTGGCGGCCTACGTCCTTGCCATGCTCCGCTATGACACCGACCGCGGGGACCGCGATTCCCTCGAGTATATCCGGCAGGTCGAAGGCGAGGCCCACGTTGGCGACAACGCGACCGGATCCGTCGCGATGAAGAGGACCAACACAGAGTGCTGCCGGTGTCGGAATCAATCCATGTAGAGGCTCGACGTTTTCGTGAGCGGGAGGTTACTGCGTAGGCCTCCTCCGGGACCGCCGCCGGTGGCGCTGCCCAACATTGACGATGACGTTTGCTGCTGCCCAACAGGGGGGAACCAGGGGCCTGACTGCTGCGGCCGGTGAGGGTGGTACGAGTGGACAGTCTTTTGTACTGAGAGCTGTAGGATTGAGTGCGAGTATGACCTGTTCTACCATAGCGTGTTGTACTCTATGGTTTATATTCCCTCCATTCCCTTTTGGATGTGCTACCCCTAGTTCTCCCAACGCCAATGAAAAGTGAACAAAGGGAGTATATAAAATAGACTTGTATAAGGCATGTTGTTGTGTTTCTCCTATATATGCATGCTCGTCTCGGATGAATGTTGCACTTGTTGTGTTTCCCCTATGTGCGCTCGTCTTTTGTTTAGCCCTGTTTGCATCAAAGGAAACTCACGGGGCAGTTTAAAGGGATGGATTCCTCCGGAAGTTACACATGTGCTTTAAAAAATCTAGGTTCTATAAATTTTGGCTTCACTAATAATAAAGTTGTATAAATTGCTACTTCTATACAGGTTCGTAATTAAGTACTACTAGATATAAACACAGTGATATAAACAAGGATTAAAATAAAGCATACACATAAAATCTCTTCAACCAGCAACACAGTGATATAAACAAGGATTAAATACTAGATATAAACATCGACGGAACCAAACAATAGTGTTCAACGTACCATTCCAGGCAACAAACTAATTAATTTGACAGTACTAGCTCTTACGTAATCAAAAAACACAAAATAAACTAATCGACACATCTAGTTCGCACCACATCTCTTCAAGCAGCACCTTCAGTCTGTCAGCTAGCTCCATGCATCGTTCTGCACCACCACCTTGCTTGGGTCTACCTCCAAGCATCCTGCATCACGACAACCTTGCTTGGACCACCGTCATTGTTTTCAGCAGCGATTAGTTTATGGCATCATCAAATCTGGAGTAATTTTTCTAGATCATTTGGGGCCGAAGAAATAGTTAACACGCTATATGAGGAGAAAGATTAGGATATTATATGCTACCTGCATCGTGGAAAACATATCCGATGCTTCATTATTCTGGTCGCCAGGATCATTATGCCCCAAGTCATCTGGGGCAGCAGACGGTGGACCTTGATCATCAGGATAAGGAACAGGCAAGACTGGTCCGTGGTAAGGGTGGGGGTTGCCATTGAAAGGCGGAGGGTCCTCCTCATCACCCGGAAGGTGGTCCACAAAATCAAGGCCTAGGACGTAAACTGGTACAGTCCATGAACGTCCTACCCCGCCGACTTCGTTGCCTCTCCTGAGAACAAGGCTTCGAGGGATGTCAAGTGGATTATCCACCATCACCAGCAGAATGACCCTAGTCGGGTTTGGATCATTTTCATCCCAATGAAGCAACTGGCCAAAACTGGAGTAGGTTTGTTCAATAAACCTTCGCTCCTTTAGATCCAGAGGATAACCAAGTAGCAAAATCCAACACCTTCTAGTAAACTGAGCATGACGCATATTAAGACTTGCCTCATCATGTTTTTCAAGTCTGAACTCCCGATTCCTGACCGCGTGGGGATTTGCTAGGACCAAAGCATCTCTCTCCAGTTTATTTCTTAACTTGTACTCCCTCCGTCCCATAAAGATGGAGGTTTTGAGCTTGCAAGTTTGTCCCACGAAGATTGACTTCTTAACATGTACATAAAGTGGGTAGTAATTTAAAGTCAACATTAAGTTCTTCCAATCAGCTCTAACCCGCGCTGTTCCCCATATCTAGGAACTTGTTATCAACCAATGGTGAGAGTTAAAGTTGAGGGTACATGCGTCATTTACATGGTCCACTATTATATCTAAAAAATGCTAAAACATCTATCTTTGTGGGACGGAGGGAGTACATGCCAATCCCATGGGGATGTGCACCAAAAGTAACTACGTGCATTCTTGCCTGATCTTGGATGTACACTGCTATCTGGTCCATAAATTCATGATGATGGGCAGGAGATAGTACCTCATTTGTGACAGCAACAGCATATTCCTCATTTTTCTTCGCGATTTCGCCAGATATGTGGCACACGCTTCTGGTCCTCCTCAGAGGACCACCATCTTCTGGGATCATCAGCCACAGACAAAACCGACGGGGGTCGATGGAGAAGTTTGCCATTAGTGAGCGACGGGCGGTGAAGAAACAAATCTGCCTGAGAGAAACAAAGGGTGTACTACTAGTATTTGGAGGTTGCGGATTCTTGGGAGTCTCCGGAGTACTCCTATATTATAAAGAAAAACAACATGGAACTACCGCACATCCCCTGCAGTACTGCAGGTGCAGTAGCAGGGGCTGACATGTGGGCCCCACACCTCATAGGACCCACATGTCAGCCCCTGCTACTGCACCTGCAGTACTGCAGGGGATGCCGTGACATTGTAATGATGACACCGCGTATAGGGGTAACTTCCGGCCTATTCCAGTCCTGTGACGCCCGGTTCCGGAAATGAACCAAGCTAACGTATACGTGTGCCCAGGACGTTCATCACACATACACGAGTGCAATCACAAAAGGATATACAGAAAATTACCACAGAACAAAATTAATTAACCAAATTTTACTACAGAAACCATATTATCTTCGAATACAACCTCTAATGAATATTAATGACAAGTTCAACTAATGCAGCGGAAATAAACTAATTAGGCAACTAAGCAAACTAAGCATAAGGGATAGCCTAGTTCCAATCAACACCATAGGCAAAGTTGACGGCAGACACGGCCTAGAACTCCGCATTATTGCTATTAAACTCTGAATCCTGACCTACAACTGTTGGGGGGGATTGCAAGAGTGAGTACATGTCATACTAAGCAAGTGTGGAAAGTATGACATGTGGCTGATTCAAATGACGACAATAATAATGGCAAAGTGCTGAAAAGTACATTAAAACATTTGAAAAACAATATATTATATGTATGTGAAGCAAACCCATCATAATCATAAGTAATATCATAATACCAGTCTGAATTCATTAGTAACGTCAATAATTCCAGATTCCACCATTTGCCAATAACCATATTCAATACCAGAAATTAATCCATAACCATAATACCAACCATAACCATCCCAAATACCATCCCAATACAAAGTACCCTCTAATTATGTAGGTCATCCAGGTGCTCTTAATCGGGAGCACGACTATCATGATAGTTTTAATACTCTACAGAGTTTGTACCACTTTATCCACGTGTTTGTGATTTCATCACCCGTCGGTGGCTAAAGAACCTCCCTTATGCCAATTACACTTCCTTTGGTGTATGGCCAAGAGATCACAAAATGGCCTTTACAAAGGGATTACTAGCCTATTTAGACCCCACTGAGGTTTCACCGGTGGCGATGCCTCCAACTGAGCACATCTTCAACCAAGGGCCCCCTCTTGAGCCATTCGGATCCCAGGGTAGTCCCGCCAATTATCAACAAACCCAATCCGACTACCCCTTCCACGAGCATCCATAATGGTCCAAATAGCACTGGCAAAGCCCTAATTTATCAGCTACGACGCACCCATACTTGGCCTCGTGGTGGCACTGTAGTCCTGGCTTATTCTCGCATGAACCGGTCCTTAGATCTAAAGCAAGAAAACCACCATGACATTCGACCCATCCACGTACCCGTCTTGCTTATATCACCCATTACCATGTCATATTTAACCAGTTTACATCAACCAAAATATCATTAATGCATAATTAAATGTGTAGTGTAGTTTTCCCATCCCAATTAATTAAGCGAAGCAAAAAGGTAAAAACCCTTCCCGACTCTCTACCATAAGTTCCAGGTGACAAGGGTGGTTTAACAATTCTAGTAAACTTCCTACCATAGGGTTCCCTTCAAATTGACATAAGCATGCAATTTTGCAAACAAAACATTTATTTGAGAAACAGGATCAACATGCTTCAAGGACACTTGCCTTGCTCTTGCTGTTGATTAGGATCGAAGCCTTCAAACTCTTGGTGTTGTAGATCCTCCGTGGCACTCTCTAGAGCAAATTCGTCTAATCCACACAATAAACATACGAGACAAGAAACACAATCAAAGAGTGCACAAATATTACTTAATATGTCATGACATGCATGATTGATGCAAATGCAAGGTAGAACTTGTTAATAGATTGCTTTTAATGATCAATAACTAGTTCTAATAGCTTTTAACAAGTTTATACAGGTTTGGAGTTGATTAGGTCAGTTTTTGGAATTAATTCAACACAATTTATCCAGGGAGATCGGACTAGTCCGCTAGGGACCGGACAAGTCCGCACTTTACGAGATCAGCAGATTAGGGTTTTCTAGATCGACGTGAATTTGGAGATTAGGGGTTGAGTTCACGTAAGGAACAGAGAATAGAAGGTATACCAAATGTTTAGGACTCCAATGAATCAAGAAACTTGGAGGTAGCACTTGGATCTTGATGATCTAGGGTTGGTGATGAACTTGGAGATGAATTGGTGATGAAGAACGAAACTTGGTAGAGATCTTGATCCTCTTTCATTTCCTCCTCTTCTTCTTCTTGCTTGGGATCTTCTCCTCCCTCCTTGATGGTGGCTCTCCACGAACTAGGGTTTCGGTGGGGTTGAAAAGTGGCAAATAGGTGTCAAGCAAAGGGGTGGGTTGTTTATATAGAGGTGGAGGCTAGGGTTAGATGGATTTCGAGTTTGGGATGAGTAAAGGCCGGTTTAGAGTCCCACATGGGATCTAAAAGATTTAGGCACGACGTCCCTAGGCCCACTTAACGTGAAACCCAAGAAACAAGTAATAAAACAAAAGATCAACTCGGAGTCGCGAAATATCGGACAAGTCTGAAAAGGACCGGACTAGTCCGAAGTCATCCAGAGAGAAAATCGGACAAGTCTGGCCAAAAATCGAACAAGTCCGAATTTAAATAGAGAGGAAAACAGACAAGTCCGCTGGAACACCGGACTAGACCGGAAAAGACCAAGGACTTAGCAATTTTTCAAGGATTCTTGGAATATCGGACTAGTCCGCATAAAATCGGACAAGTCCGAAAGTTTCCAGGGGCAAAATCGGACTAGTCCGCAGCAAAAACAGACAAGTCCGTTTTTAGTCAGAGAGAAATCGGACTAGTCCTCAGTAAAATCGGACTAGTCCGCACTTTCCTGCGTTTTAAGTGCGGTCTTGTTCCAAAACAATTTTAAATGCTCCAAATCAATTTTTAACTCGTTCCTCTTGTTGTGGGTTAATCTTAAACATGTATATGAATGTATGTAGGGCATGATGCATGAAAATGAGGGTGTTACAAACCTATCCCCCATTAAATGAATCTCGCCCTCGAGATTCGATGCAGAAGAGAAGAGATAGGGAAATTCCTTCTTGAGATCATCCTCCAATTCCCACATCGCTTCTTTTTCTGTGTGGTGCTTCCATTGAACTTTACACCATCTAATAACCTTGTTCCCTGTGACCCTCTCCTTAGTTTCCAAGATTTTGATCGGTTGCTCGGTGTAAGTCAAATTTTCTTCTAGTTCCAATTCTTCCATTGGCACTTGTTCTTCCGGTGCTCTCAAGCACTTCTTGAGTTGGGAAACATGAAAGACATCATGAACATCTGAAAGATGAGTTGGCATCTCCAACTTATACACTACTTCTCCTCTTTTATCCAAAATTTTGAATGGTCCAATGTAGCGAGGTGAGAGCTTGCCTATTATGTTAAACCTATGATGACCTCTCATTGGTGACACCTTGAGGTAAACAAAATATCCTCTTTCAAAGGCTAATTTCCTTCTCCTATTGTCCGCATAGCCCTTTTGCCTTGATTGGGCAGCCCTCAAGTTTTCATGAATTATTTGGACTTGCTTTTCGGCTTCTTGCAACACATCCGGGCCAAATACTTGAGTTTCTCCTGCCTCATTTCAGAATAAAGGTGTCCTACACTTCCTTCCATATAGTGCCTCATATGGTGACATTTTCAAGCTTGCTTGGTAACTATTGTTATATGAAAATTCCGCGTGTGGCAAGCTTTTGTCCCAACTTTTCCCATGCTTTAATATGCAAGCTCTTAACATGTCCTCCAAAATTTTATTGGTCCTCTCGGTTTGTCCATCCTTTTGAGGGTGATATGCTGAACTAAAATTCAACCTTGTTCCCAAAGCTTCATGCAACTTTTGCCAAAACCTGGAAGTGAATTGTGAACCTCCATCCGAGACTATCTTCTTCGGTACTCCGTGTCGACACACGATATGCTCCATGTATATTTCGGCCAATTGTGTAGCTGTATATTTGGTCTTCACAGGGACAAAATGAGCTGACTTGGTTAAGCGATCCACAATTACCCAAATTGAGTCATACCCGGATTGAGTACGTGGTAACCCAACTATGAAGTCCATTCCGATTTCTTCCCACTTCCATTCCGGGATCTTTAATGGTTGCAATAATCCAGCTGGCCTTTGATGCTCCGCCTTGACTCGTTGACACACATCACACAATGCCACATATTCAGCTATGTTCTTTTTCATGCTATCACACCAATAGCAAGCCTTCAAGTCTTTGTACATCTTTGTACAACCGGGGTGAATCGAGTATGGCGAGTCATGTGCCTCCTTTAATATTGTCTCCCGAATATGCTTTACATTAGGCAAAACAATCCTTTTTCCAAGCCATAAGGTACCATGTTCGTCTTCATCAAATCTAAATTCTCTCCCTTCCTTGGTCCTTTCCTTGATTTCCTTGATCTCCTCATCCGTGGTTTGTGCCTATCGAATTTCCTGCTCCAAGGTTGGGTTTAACTCCATCATCTCCATCTCATTTACAAATCCGAGGTTGAACCATTCAAACTACTTGCATAACTTGGATGGTAACTCTCGAACTGTGAGTTGATGACTTACTCCCTTCCTACTGAATGCATCGGCCACTACATTGGCTTTTCCCGGATGATAGTTGATTCCCAAATCATAATCTTTCATGAGCTCCAACCATCTCTGTTGCCTCAAGTTCAGATCCGTTTGCGTGGAAATATACTTCAAACTCTTATGATCCGTATAAATTTCACACCTATGTCCATGGATGTAGTGTCTCCAAATTTGCAATGCATGTACCACGGCTGCAAGTTCCAAATCATGCGTTGGGTAATTCTGCTCATGTTTCTTCAATTGCCTCGATGCATATGCAACCACTTGACCTTCTTGCATGAGCACACATCCAAGTCCTTGCCTTGTTGCATGGCAATAAATATCAAAACTCTTGCTTACATCCGGCAATACCAAAACTGGGGCTGTTGTCAACCTCTTCTTTAACTCGTCAAAACTATTTTGACAAGCTTCAGTCCATTGTAACGCCTTTCCCTTCATTAGCAACTCCGTCATAGGCTTGGCTATCTTGGAAAAGTCCTTGATGAACCGACGGTAATATCCAGCCATCCCAAGAAAACTTCTTATTTCCTTGACATTTTGTGGTGGTTCCCACTTCAAAAAGTCTCTCACTTTTCCGGGGTCAACCGATACTCCTCCTCCTGTGATGATATGACCCCAAAATGGCACCTCTTTCAACCCAAACTGACACTTGTTGAACTTGGCATACAATTGATGCTCCCTCAATTTCTGCAACGTAAGCCTCATGTGTTCTTCATGTTCATTCTCATCCTTCGAGTAGATCATAATGTCATCAATAAACGCCACAACAAACTTATCCAAGTACTCAATGAAGACCTTATTCATGAGGTACATAAAGTAGGCATGCGCATTTGTCAATCAAAAAGACATCACGGTGTACTCATAAGATCCATACCGTGTCCTAAAAGCTGTCTTGTGTATTTCCGATGGTCTAATCTTCATTTGAAAGTGTAGGATTGAAGAGCACGTGAAAAGTTACCATAGGGTAGGGGGGTGAATGGTAGATTTAAAAATCTTACGCAGCGGAAACAATTAAACCCCAACCACTTTGGCAGAATAACAATATGTTAAAGAAATCATGTGTGAGACTAATAAAAATGTGTTTCACCATGACAAAAGTGATAGATATCAGAGAGAATCAAGTCTCGAAAACAACACAACAAGAATCACTCAAATCCATCGAGAAAAACTCAAGTTATGATCGAAAGATCAAACAAAGGTCAATCTGCCCTACCCGAGAAAAAAACAGTTCTGGAATACTGCAAAGAAACTCGTGTAGATCATAGACCACAAATCCAATGACCATGAAATTTTGACAAATGATATATAATCAAGTTCTGAAGACAACCCAAAAAGAGTCACGTCAATTGGATCTGTAAAACTCGAGTTATGATAAAACTACCGACGAAAGGTAGTGCTGTCCAGAACACAAGAGGAACAACCCCAAAGTCGTGCATCACGAGCTCTGGGTACCCTTGCTTATATAACCAGCTCGAAAGCCAACTCAACTCAAATCAGGAACCTAATCCTACTCAGTTCACGAATCGTAACCTTCCATAACTGCTTAGGATTCTTCTATACGCAGATAGAAGCAATCTTAAGACTTCCAAACACCTTAGGAACATATCCCACATTCCTAAACAACTCAAATTCGTGACCCACACGAAATCCTATCATAACCAACTCAAATCTTTCCATATTTGAGTCAAACCCGACTCAGCCACAACCTGAGTCCATAACCTAGTCAGTTGGACCTTTCCGACCAATTCTTTACGTCCACATCTCTTCATCACACCTTGGAACCATGCAGCCATGTCCATGCACTCCTTGCACATGTGCAAACATCTTCCAACGACGTCCAAGATACCTTCACATGCATTGTTCTTGATTCAATCATGCTGTGCAACCTCCTGATCAGCTCAACCACAATTCCTCCTGAATTTGGTTGTTGGAACCTCATCTCCTCCCTGAGACTAGTCCAAAGGATCTCATGACCAGCCATGTCTTGAACTCAAGCAACACCTGCACATGAATAAACAATTAATCCATATGAGCTTAGTCCTTGACTTGACTCAAGTTAGTTCCGAACACAACACCTTACGTGAGAACCTCACATGAGCATGTTGCAAAACCACAACAACACGATATCATCCATGTCAACCAAAGCGCACCAAAAACTTAGCAAATGAATACTAAGCAATCTTTCCAGAGATTTAAAGCAAGTACGAAACATTGTGAATGAAAAACAGAAGCACTGCGATCAAGTTCCGGACTTTGCCAGAGCAACCCGAACCTTGAGACAGAGCTAACAAAAGCTAGTAGAACCTAGCGCTGAAACTTACCAAAACTAGTCGGAACTAGTAAACCCAAAAGCCGGAGCTAGAAAAATCAACTGGGAGCTAAAGACAAAACTCACTGGAGCTAACCAAAACTAGTCGGACCTTAATAAAAAGGTGTTTTGGTGATATTCAAAACTTTTATTGTCAAAGCAAGTGTATTTACTACAAGCAAATGTATGCAGCACACATAGGTCTTACAATCTCCCCCTTGATGAATGCATTGGCAACACCATTTAAAATCCGAACATTGGCTTATTCACATAAAAGTTTTAAAGGCAATTTCTCCCCCTTTGTAAATCAAAAGTAAAATGAGAAGAAAATCCAAAAATTATCCCATATTATCTCTCCCCCTTTATTATTTCTCCTTATGCACATATTCTCTTTCTCTTCATGCTTATCTCTCCCCCTTTATTATTTCTCCTTATGCACATATTCTCTTTCTCTTCATGCTTATCTCTCCCCCTTTGACAATGTATTCAGCAAGTCATTAGCATATAAACAAATTATCTCTCCAACTTTAGTTGTTATGAGCATATTATAACATATACATATAAACAAAGCTCATCCAAGTCATACTATCAGGTACCTTACATTATCACATCAATGAGATACATAAACTAGTGTAGGCCATGCTAGAGATCAAATGTAATTTTCAATTTAAGCAAGTCATAATCTCACAAACTTAACTATTTCAAAACCTGAAATCATGACACTTGTTGCTGCATTTTATTATTTTTCAAAGTATAAATTTAGATCATATGATATTTGCAAGAGATTATATGCGCATCTGCCTTATTCTAACCAACCAAGACAAGCCTATGGTGTCGGTGGTTTTGATCTGGCAGATCTCCCAACACTACTAAAGTGTTAAGGAGTTTGAGGTTCGATATGGGCGCGCGGAGATTCAAGAAGGTGAGATGTCGAGTGACACAAGGGACACGAAGATTTACGTGGTTCGGGCCGCCTGAGCGTAATACCCTACTCCACGGGGTGTGTTGGTGTTGTATTGGATGTATGAGCTCAATGTCAGTTGAGAGTGTAAAGTCAGCATGTCTCCGGAGAGTGTGTCCTATGTATCGTCGGCCTGTCCTTTTATAGTACAAGGGCAGGCCGTTACAAGTTAGCTTGGCCCGACATGTGGCCCTGGCGGTTACTGATATTTATACACATTCAACACGTTTAATTGCCCTTAATGACCAAGTTATGGGCTTTGACAGCACCGTTACTAGTAATTAAGGTCGTCTGATCGTGTGTCATTAATATAGTATTAATGACACTTGATCGGGTCTTGAAGTCCTTGATTCCCCTTTGAAGATCCGGAGCCGTTGTGGAGTCTTCCGGAGGTTAGAGGTTGAAGATCCGACGGTTGGACACGTGGCAGCGCCGGAGCACACTGTGGGGAACAGATAGGTCCGGTGTTACCCATCACGTGTCAGTTCCAGAGCTTCCCTCGGTCTGGGGTTAGGTCCGGGGGTGCCATTTCGGTACATAGCCCAGAGCTTCCCCCTTGTGGGCGGTAGCTCCGGTTTGATAGTACACGTGGCGACCCTGGGACTAACCATGTTGGAGAAGCGGGTCCGGTCATGTCTGACATGTGGGCCTTAGAAGGTCTTCAAATCAAGTAGATGACTTTCCCTTGAGATCTTTGCAATCCCAAGGAGTATATGGTACCCAGGGTACCGACAGTGGCCCCCTGGGCCCACCTCTAGGGAAGACCCCTTGGGTGTAGTCATTCCGCCGGAGGTGGGTCCATCCTTCGACTTTTGAATTGAGTCTTCAAAGGTCTTCGGATGTGCCGTTAGCGATAGTTTGGAGTTAAATCCTCGCCGCGTGGCATATCCCCTGTGCGGCAAATGAGATCTTTGGCGTGCGGATCTCACGCAATTGAAGGTCGCCGGTTCCTGATACGAAAATTGTATCGGTTCCGCGTGCCTTGTCAGGCCGCCGCCTTCGGGCTTCCCGCCTCATGATGACAACCGTTCGCCTGGGTAAGAATCTTGACTTGATCGTCGGGGTGGTCCCGGGCCCTCTTGTCATCGGCTGGGTGGAATTTTTGAGTAGTATCTTTGACTTCCTTGCGGTTTCCATCCAAGCGTTGTGAGGGCTTAATTAAGGAGGAAAGCGTGCACCATCTGGAGTTCTTTTCGCCTCTCATCTGATCTTGGCTCAAACTCCCAACTTGTGCTCGCTTTTCCTCTCTTGCCTTGCTGTGCTGCGATGGAGTTGGGTCTCCGCGAGAGTCGTTTGAAGATCGAAGGTGACTTGAAGAAGGTTTGGGCCCTCATATGATGGTCCCCAGACTTCTTCAACCGACTGGTCCGTGCCGGAAGAGAGCTCCCGTTCGAGAAGGAGCACGCCGGCGAGATGGTGTACTTCTCTTCGTACGCCATGGTGGGGTTGATCCCACCTTTTTCCTCCTTTTTCTTGATGCTGCTAGACTTTTATGGTCTGCAGCTATACCACCTTGGCCCCCACTCCATTCTTCTTGTGTCTATCTTCGTCCACTTCTGTGAAATGTGGGTGGGCATCCCCCCCTGCATTGAACTTTTCTGGACCTTCTTCACCGTCCATACCACTGGTAGGAGTAATGAGTACCTTGGCTTCTATTACTTCGTGAAGCGCAAGAAGTGCCCATTCAAGTACCTCCGGTCATTTCCCTCTGAAAAGTGGGACGATTGGAAGAAGGACTGGATAGTCATCCGGGTGGAGGAGCACGAGAAGCTAGAGTTGCCCGAAGGCCTCCCCAACATCGACACTGCAGTCTGGAGTGAAGCTCCGGTGTTGTCGGATGCCTTCAACCCTTCTCTGACCAGGATCCGCCAGTGCGTGGAGGGAGGATTAACTCCTCAGGCGGTATTTTGCAACTTCTTGGTCAACAGGTGGGCACCACTAAAGAGGAGAGAAAAACTCGCTTGGGCCCTCAACAGCGTGATGGACGACGACTGGGTCCAGACCGGACTGAAGTCCAACATGGCGGGGGCAACCTTGGAGTTACATCTCAAAAAGTTCCAGCACGGCATCGAAGTTGCGGGAGATGACTTGACCCCGCCATCAGCCTTTCTCCCTCTGAACGTGGAAGTTGAGTTCAGCAGGGAGCTCCGACAGACGATGTCGGTGCTTGACGACCTTGGTGTCATCGAGAGAAGATCGACCTCCAGGGTGGTGATCCCTGGGGCTTCCGAAGGTGGTTCCGACCCTGCCCGAAGCCAAGGATCGAAGTCGTCGGCAAGGGCAAGGAACCGGCAGACGAACCCTTGAGCCGGAAGAGGAAACTGCAGCATGCTGACGGAAGGTCCGTTAGGCCTGCAACCTCTGCATCAGCTCCTTCTCCCCGGAGGGGGAGGTCTTCTACAACTACGGCAACTGTACCCGCAGCGGCGTCTTCCCGGGGTGCTAGCTCCGGGCATGCGACTCCATCACCAGGGCCAGTTGAGGCCTCTAGGTCCGGAGGTCCTTCCTGGTCGAGGAGGGCCTCGACTAAGGAAGTGCCCGTGACTGTAACGAGTTCCGGGGGGCCTTCCGAAGCTTCCACGCTGGCGGCGGCTATGGTCAGCCCAGAATGCCCGGGAAAGAGGTTCCGCGCAAGCTGGTGCAGAAGCCTCGCGAGGTAATTTTTAATCTTTACCTCAGACAGTTGTTTTTTGTAGTAACTATTTTTTAAATTTCTTCATCCTTCATCTGCAGTGTTCCCAAGAAGAGGAGTGAGGCTCCACCCTTAGCCACAACAACTGAAGTTGTGAGGGCGGAAGCCTCGGCTCCTGTCCGGTGCCACCCCAAGTGGTGGCTGAAGCTGCGCCAGCTCCGGCGCCAGCTGTTGTGGTCATGGACCTCGACTCATCCCCCGAGACTCCCGTGGTAGCGCCGGACTACGGGAGAGAAGATGCGCCAGCGGCACCTGCCCTGGAGGTTGAAGCTCCGGGTTTGGGTGCTGAGATGATGGAAGCTTCGGCCGTTGAGCCGGAGGAAGCAATAATTCCGGCCCCAGAGCTGGAAATTGTCGAAGCCCTGGCAATTGAGCTGGAGGTAATTGAAGTCCCGGCGTGTGCGCCGGATGTTGAGGAAGTCCTGGCGGTTGGGCCGGGTACCTCTGAAGCACCGGCCGCAGAGCCCGTCGTTGCTAGAGCTCCGGCCGCAGGGGCGGTTGATGTTGAAGACCTTCTGGCTCCCGAGCCGGTTGCCATTGAAGCTCCGGCCGCAGGGCTGGCTGTTGTTGAAGATCTTCCGGCGCCTGAGCCGGTCGTTGCGAAGGCGACAGCGCTCGAGCCCCCAGTAGAGGAGGTGCCCAGGCCGGAGCCAGAAGCAGTTCCTGCTCTGGGAGTGACGACGCCGGAGGTACCCGCGGCTGAGCCGGAGTGCTCTGATGAAGTCGCTGGCCCCCTGCCCGAGGGGACGAACGAAGATCTAGTGGCTGGTCCTTCGGAACCACTTCCGGAGGTCGGAACTTCATCAGCGGGACCCTCCTTGATGGCGACTGAGGCCATCCTGGAGGACGGCCCTGGTGCCGTGGAGGCTCAGGGGACCACTCTTGTGGAGTGGGACCCAATTTTTGTAACTGAAAACCCGCTGGAACCAGCGGAGGAGACCCCAGCAGGTCCGGATCCTATCCCGTTGTCATTGTCTATTGACAACGCCTGCTCCAGTCTGCGTCAAGTTCAGCTGGCATTCTTCCACGACAGCAAGGCTCTTGAAGAGGAGGGCCAAACCCTTAGGAGGTGGCGTAATCGGCTCTACGTCGAAACCAAGCCGGCGCAGTCAAGGCTGGCAGATGATAAAGAATGGATCAAGCAGGAGAAGGTCCGCCTGGAGTACTGGGGCAAGTTATTGGATGACAGGGAGAGCTTGACTCGCCCCCTCGACGCTCAATCCCAGGCCATTTATGAGCAGACCAAAGCAGCTAATAGTGCAGCTGATGAACGCCAAGAAAGGCTTGAGATCATTAACACTACTCTCATCAAGCGCCGGGAGGCACTTGAGGAAAGGGAGAAAAGACTCGAAGATGAAGAGCAGAAACTCCTAGAGCTTCGGGATGACGTCTTGAGGAGGGAGGAGGAGCTCACCGAAAAGGTGGCTCTGGCTGACAAGGGCCTCGAAGAGCGCGCCAAGAAATTGGAAGAGCACTGCGCTGAGGAGGAGGAGAAGGCCTGGGTGCGAGGGCAGGAACTCTACGAGCAAGAGTGTGCCATCACTGCCAGGGAGAAGAAAGTAAGGGGCAGGGAGAAGGACCTGGTTGACCGCCGGAACAAGATCTACCTCTGGGAGGAGGAGCTCAGAAAACTTGAGAAGCGAGTTGCTGAAAAGATTCAGCAAAATGCCAAAGAAGTTGAGCGCCTCGCTCGCGAGAATTCTGAACTGGTGGCGGCCAAAATATCCTTGGAAGAACTGAAAGGCTTGAGGGCTGCGGACTCCCTACACGTTTGGGAGTTCCTGGGCAAGGCCAACGACGCGCTGACACTGATGGGCTTCAGTCCCGTGCGTCCAGATGATACGGAGCCGGACCTGGCATTGCAAGCGCTGAGCTTGGCAGGTAGCAAACTCTCCAAGGTGGGCGACGTCATCGCGGACCAGTTGGAGGTTGAAGGGCAATCCTAGGCGAAGAACGTCGCAGAGTATGTGCTGATGTGCTACACCAGCCGAAATCCCCAATTCCCTCTGGACCCGGTGCTTGAAGGTCCCGTCGAAGGAGAAGGTGAAGCCGCCCGAGCCAATGTGTCAGAGTTTGCTCAGAAGGTCGCCCAGTTCTTCCATAGGGTCTAGGACCACCCTCGTAGCTCCCACTTGTATTCTCTCTTTTTCTTCCTCAATTTTGTAATCCCTTGTCTCCAGATGAATGAAATCCCCAAATTTTTGTGAATTTCACTTTTTGTCTTCAACACTTTTGTCTTCACTTGGCCCCTTGGTAGATGTACACAATTTAATTGTGAACATGTACCAAGAGGATATTGTGTTTTGTTGAAGACTCATTTGCTTCGAACTTGTAGAGTGTAGGTCCGAAGTCTTCGATAGTGAAGGCCCCCTGAGGTTGCCGGAGCTTAGAAGCTCCGGTATTGTCTATTGTCGGAGCTTAGTAGCTCCAGCAATAGTCCCTGTCAACGCGTAGAGCATCGATAGTTAGTCCTCTGGGGTGTCGGAGCTTAGTAGTTCCGGCAGTGACCTTTACCAACGTGTTGTTTGTTGGTAGCAGACTCCGCTTGCGGGGTCTTCTCACCATCATTTATTTTGCATCGACGGCTGGCCCCCCTAGCTTTACCGGAGCTTGGTTGCTCCGGTGATGCTCGTTTTCAATGTTTAACATCGATTAAAAGCCACCTAGTGGGAGTCGGAGCTTAGTTAGCTCCGGCTTTTCTCCATTAACGTGGATTTTTTATTTTTCCTGCACACTAAAGCCAAGAAAAATAGTAAAATTCGTTCCTTGCTTATAACTTCGTCCCAGCTTACGATTCCCAAGAGAGTTTTAGGTCAAACGCGATTCTGAATACAACCGAATGCGTTGTCTTTTCTTCGAGATCCAATTGTACTTGGACCCGCCTTACTTCGGCTTGCCGGGGTGTAGGTAGAGTGGCGTACTTAGGGTGCTTGACCAAGCTAAGTCGATAGCACACTCCGGCCCTAGGTTTTCTTGGCGGCATTCAGGCGAGTGGGCCATAAATAATATTTGAATCTAGTAGAATCGACAATACAGCTCGAATCGTATATGAACCAGTCGAACTAAAATTTCTTAAGAATTGCATGTATTTGTTATAGACAAGAAAGAGAAAAAAAATGTTGAGCCTGTACAAAATAAATGCATGTGGAGTCTGTTTCACATGAAGAATTCTTTCATTATAGGTCCAGGGTACAGGGGAAACAAGTACACTCTTAGTGTACGAAACCAGGCTAAGCGTGTTTAATTTCTCGTTTGACCCAGGGTAGCTAGCCACACATTTAGTCCTGAGACTGCGATAAGTGTTGCATGAACTTTGCGGACCTTCTGGGAAAGGTCCGGCTCTTCTCCTGGACGAACTACCCGACTCTGTACAATGACTCTATAACATACACCTCAAATTACTACAGACTCACCTCCGTGATATTAAGTGTAGAACTTACGGAGGTGCTCAATGTTCCAAGGATTTGGGAGAGGTGTCCCATCCTCGGTAGCCAAGCAAACGCTTCCGGGGCGGGATACTTTAATCACTCGGAAGGGTCCCTCCCAGCTGGGGGTGAGTTTGTTTAACCCTTCTCTAGATTGTATTCTCCGTAGCACCAGATCGCCTTCCTCGAGCTGTCGGTTGTGTACATGCCGCTGATGATAGCGCCGAAGGGCTTGGCGGTATCGGGCATCCCGAACAGCTGCTTGGCACCTTCCCTCCTCATGGAGGTCTAGGTCTTCAAGCCGGAGCTGGTCCTGCGTGGCTTCGTCGAAGGTCCGGACCCCGAGTGACCCCAAGGTGATTTCCGGAGGAAGGATTGCTTCAGCTCCATACACCAGGAAGAAGGGTGTCTCTCCAGTTGACCAGTTTGGAGTTGTCCTGTTGGCCCATAAAGTGGGCGGAAGCTCTTCAATGCAGTTGGCTCCATGTTTTTTCAAGCGCTCATTGGTGCGCATTTTTGAGTCCTTTAAGGATTTCAGCATTTGCTCTCTCGGCTTGGCCATTGCTTGCTGGTTGAGCTACGGAGGCGTAGCAAACTTGAATGTCGAGGTCTTTGCAATATCCTTGAAATGCAGAGCTTGTGAATTGGGTCCCATTATCAGTGATGATTTTGTTTGGGACTCCAAATCTGCATACAATGGACTGCAAAAAGTTGATAGCAGATTGCTTGTTGATTGTCACAACTGGAGTTGCTTCCGGCCACTTGGTGAACATGTCAATGGCAACGTACAGGAACTTGTAACCTCCGACGGCTCTTGGGAAAGGTCCCAAGATGTCCATCCCCCACAAAGGGAAGGGCCATGTAGGAGGTATCATTTGTAGTTGCTGAGCCGGTGTGTGAATTTGCTTTGCATGAAATTGACATGCTTTGCATTTCTTCACCATCTCAGTTGCATCCTGGAGTGTTGTAGGCCTGTAGAAGCCATGCCGAAATTCTTTACCAACCAGCGTGCGGGAAGACGCGTGGTTCCCACACTCTCCTCCATGGATTTCTGCGAGGAGCACGCAACCTTCTTCCCTTGTGATGCACCTCATTAGGATGCCATTGGCACCGCGCCGGTAGAGATCCCTTTCTACCAACGTGTATCTTTTAGCCAATCTAACTACCCGGTCAGCGGATGCATCATCGTCAGGAAGGATGTTGTCTTTCAAGTAGTTCTGGATCTCCGAGATCCATGCATCAGAACTAACATGAGCATTTGAGTCTTGCGTGGTGGGTTGCTCGGAGCTTCCGGCAGCACCTACGACCCTTGATGGCTGCCATGGTAACAGGGCCATGGGGACCGTCAGCTTCGGGATGCTGATCTCGCCCCATTCGCTCAGTTCGGCGGGCTGAGCTGTGGGTTTTGACAACCCCCGGACAAAAGTTCCATTAGGAGTCGGAGCTTCGGTTGACGCTTTCGTCGAGAGTTCGTCGGCTTCAGCGTTGTGGGCACGCTGGACATGGTGGAGATCTAGGACTTCGAAGTCCTTATGAAGCCTCTGGACTTCAAGGAGGTAAGCAGCTAACTGGAGATTGTTGCAGGAGCATTCACCCTTCACTTGCTTAATGATGAGCTGTGAATCTCCCTTGACCAGCAATTGCTTGACACCATATGACAGTGCCACCCTTAGTCCGTAAATGAGTGCTTCATATTCCGCCATGTTGTTGATTGCCTTGAAGTCAAGGTGTACCATGTATTTTACCTTCTCTCCGGTTGGTGCGAGGAGAAGGATTCCAGCTCCGGCCCCCTGCTTTTGCATGGAGCCATCGAAGTAGAGGGTCCAGTGAGGCTCGGTGAAGACCGGAGCCTTGTGTTCTGGCTTCTACTCGCTGGAGCCCCCAGGGTTTGATGGAGAGGGAGTCCATTCCGCCATGAAGTCTGCCAATGCTTGACTCTTGATTGCTTGCCTTGAAATGAATTCGAGATCGAATTCGGCCAATTCCGCTGCCCACTTTGCAATATTCCCAGTTGAGTTGGGATTATGCAAGATTGCTCGAAGTGGGTAAGAAGTCACCACTGAGATCTTGTGAGCTTGGAAATAATGGCGAAGCTTCCTAGAGGCAATAAGAACTGCATAGAGAAGCTTATGCACCTCTAGTTATCGAGTCTTGGCGTCATGAAGTACTTTACTAATGAAGTACACTGGGCGCTGGATGGTCCGGACCCTCCCGGAGGGGCCCGGAGCTTCCTCTTCATTGATCCGGATCCTATCGGAGGGGTCCAGATTTTCTTCGGGGACTTTCGGGTCCTTGCTGGAGGAACCCGGAGCCTCTTCAAAAGCGACCTGGACCCTCCCGGAGGGGTCTGGGTCTTATGAAGTAACTTCTTGTGGATTCAAGTCTAGGAGCTGGGACCCAGACTCGCTTTCAGGAACCTCCAGACTCTCCTGAAGGGGTCTGGACTCCTGAGTATGGGATGGTTCTGGTCTCTCCGCAACCAGGAATATACTGACGACTTCGTCAGAGGCTGAAATGTAAAGCAGCAAAGGCTCACCAGGGTTCGGAGCTACCAGAATTGGTAGGGTGGTGAGGAGCTGTTTTAGCTCCTGGAACACCTTTTTCTGCTTCTTCAGACCATTGGAATGGTCTGGACTTCCTTAATAACTTGAAGAAGGGGAGTGCCCGTTTCGCCATTCTTGAAATGAACCGGCTGAGGGCTGCTAGACATCCAGTTAGCTTTTGGACATCTTTGATGCGGGCTGGTGGCCGTATGTCTTCAATGGCTTTGATCTTCGCCGGATTAGCTTCTATGCCCCGGTGACTTACCAGGAAACCAAGAAGTTTTCCAGAGCTAACCCCGAAGACACACTTGTCTGGATTTAGCTTTGTGCGGGTGACCCGCAGCTTGTCGAAGACCGTCTGCAAGGTGTCAAGGAGTGACTCCTTGTTCTTGACCTTGACCACAATGCCGTCGACGTACACTTCCACTATGTCTCTAATGAGTTCTTCAAAGGTTTTGTACATAGCTCGTATAAAGGTTGAAGCTGCATTCTTGAGACCAAATGGCATAGCTGTATAACAGTACAATCCATCTACTTTGATGAAAGAGGTATGCTCTTCATCTTCCCTAGACATTCTGATTTGATGATACCCAAAATATACGTCTAGGAAACATAGTAATTCACACCCGGAGGTGGAATCCACTATCTGATCTATTCTAGGTAATGGGAATGGATCTTTTAGACATGCCTTATTTAGTGATGTGTAGTCGATACACATCCGAAGCTTCCCGCGGGCCTTGGGCACAACGACTGGGTTTGCCAACCATTTTGGATGAAAGACTTCTCGGATGAATCCAGCTTTGAGCAACTTCTTCACTTCTTGTCAAATGAAGTTCTGTCGCTCTACGGATTGCTTCCGGGGCTTCTGATGCATAGGCCGGGCGTCGGGGTAGATCTTCAGATTGTGCTCAATCACTTCATTGGGGATCCCAGGCATTTGTGACAGTTGCCAAGCAAACACGTCGACATTAGCCCAGAGGAAAGCGATGAGCGTGAGTTCCTATTTGTCGTTCAATCCCCCCGATATACGGGTGGTCTGAGCGGCATCGGAATCGATTTGGACGACTTTGACGGGAATGTCTATGTCGCCGCTTGGCTGCACACGAGGTGCAGAAGTCGAGCCTCGCAGATGAATGCTCGGGGGTTTTGGAGCTTGCTCCTGCCTGGAGTCCTCCTCTTGCGCCGTAGTAAGCGCATGGAGTTCTTCCAGAGCAGTTACTCCAGCAGTACGATCTCCGCGGATCCGGAGAACGCCTACTGGTGTTGGCATCTTTAACACCAGGTAACCATAATGAGCAGCTGCCATGAATTTGTACAAGGCAGGCCTACCCAAGATGGCATTGAAGGGTAAGTTGATCTGAGCAACGTCAAAGACCAACTTCTCGGTGCGATACTTCTCCCGGGTCCCGAAGGTAATGGGGAGGGTAATAGCTCTGAGTGGGGTAATGGCTCCCGGACCTACTCTGGAGAAAGGTCGGGAAGGGTGGAGATCTGAAGGTCGGAGCTGGAGCTTGGTAAAAGCTTCGAAGCTTATGAGGTTCAGCCCCGAACCTCCGTCTACCATGACATGGTGGAGCTGGATGTTATTGATGGTAGGAGATACTATCAAAGGTAGCTGACCTACTCCAACCATGCTTCAAGGGCAGTCCGAAGCATCAAAAGTGATGGATGTGTCCATCCACTTCCGATGAGGCTCCGCCCTGGCTGTAGGAGCTACAGCAGCCATGTCCCGACGCATAGTCTTGATGACGCGGCAGGAGGTGATGTCCCATGATCCACCAAAAATGGTGTTCATGGTCTTCTGACGCTCGTTGTCAGATACGTCGGAATCGTCGTCGACGGAGGTGTAGATGGCCTTCAGGACCATTTTGGGATCCTGAAAACCTAACTCCTCTTCAGCCGGAGCTTCGTCAACTTTTTGTTTTCCTTCCCTCTGTCGGAAAGGAGCTTCCTCTCGGCGCTTGTTGTAGCGCTCGACAAGGTTTTGGACCTCCCGGCAGTCTTTCAAACTATGGCTGTCCGTTTTGTGAATTGGACACCACACCTTGGGTTTGCCACCGTCTTCAGAAGACGGTCGAGGTCACTTCTCGGGGCGTGGCCCCTGGCCACCCAAAGCAGCAGCAGCTGCAGCATTGGATGCACCGGCCGACGGCTTCTTCTTGCCGTTGGTCTTTTTCTTCTTCTTGCCACTCCCGAAGGTAGCGGCTTCTCCTTCGGAGGATTTCTTGTGATCCTCCGGTGTTGGTTTGGAGTGCATTTCACGGCCCTCTGCAGCTCTGGCACATTTGTCAGCCAAGCTGAAGAGTTCCGTGACACTGGTAATCTCCTTGATCACCAGTTTCTCCAGCATCTTCTTATCCCGCACTCCCTGTCTAAATGCCACGATGACAGAGGCACTAGAGATAGAAGGGATAGTGTTTCGTACCTGAGAGAATCTCTGGATGAATGATCGCAGGGATTCTCCTCCTTTTTGCACAACTGCAAAAAGGTCCAGTTCGGTGCCTGGTCACGTGTAAGAACTCCCGAAGTTGGCGGTGAACTGCCGGCACAACTCCTCCCAACTGCTGATGGAGTTGGGTGGAAAGCTCATAAACCATGACCTGGCGGTCCCAGTTAAAGCCACTGGGAAATAATTGGCCATTACAGCCTCATTTCCTCCAGCTGCCAAGATAGCAGTGGAGTAAATCTGAAGAAATTCGACAGGATTAACAGTCCCGTCGAACTTCTCCGGCAGGTGAGGCCGAAACATCTGTGGCCACCTGACCATACGCAGATGCATGGCTAGGGCTGAACAGCCTCCTCCTACTCCTTCAGGAGTAGGAATGTCTTGAGCTTCTCATCTTTCACGAGCACGCTCAATATGGACTCGGCCGTCTTGTTGGCGATATCGGCGATCAAGCTCCTCTCGGAGGTCATGAGTTGAAAGCCTTGATACCATGTGAGTGTGTCGTGCCCCGGAGGGCAACAACGTCACCTGCTGTGATGCAGCACGTCTCCTGTTGTTGGAAATGTGCGGACCAAGTCTGCCGGACAAGGTCCGTTGCTGCGACGGGGAGCGCCCTGAAGGAGGAGGACCCTGGTTGCTGATGCGGTCGGCTGCTGCTGCAACCAAGGGTTCCACATCAGCCCTCCACTGCTCCATTGCATCCCAGATGCGTCCGGAGGTGGTGGGCGCTGAAGAAGAGCATGTGCTGCATGAAGCGCGTGTTCCGGGTTGTCAAGATTCGCCGACGCAGTGATTGACGCCGGTGCACCATCGCGTTGTCCAGCTTGATTTGCTGGTGGAGGCGGCGGTGGTGCAAGTGTGACTCCTGCTGGAACCGTGGTTCCTGCTCGTGGCTGCATATTGGGGGGATTACCCCAACAGCTTGAACAGCGTGACAACCATTGGATGATCCAACGGCTGAGTTCACCATTCTTGAAATCTCCGGGCCCCCTACCTGGCGCGCCAACTGTCGGTGGTTTTGATCCGGCAGATCTCCCGACACTACAAAAGTGTTAGAGGAGTTTGAGGTTCGGTATGGGCGCGCGGAGATTCCAGAAGGTGAGATGTCGAGTGACACAAGGGACACGAAGATTTACGTGGTTCGGGCCGCCTGAGCGTAATAACCTACTCCACGGGGTGTGTTGGTGTTGTATTGGATGTATGAGCTCAACGTCAGTTGAGAGTGTAAAGTCAGCGTGTCTCCGGAGAGTGTGTCCTATGTATCGTCGGCCTGTCCTTTTATAGTACAAGGGCAGGCCGTTACAAGTTAGCCTGGCCCGACATGTGGCCCCGGCGGTTACCGATATTGATACACATTCAAAACGTTTAATTGCCCTTAATGACCGAGTTATGGGCTTTGACAGCACCGTTACTGGTAATTAAGGTCATCCGATCGTGTATCATTAATATAGTATTAATGACACTTGATCGGGTCTTGAAGTCCTTGATTCCCCTTTGAAGATCCGGAGCCGTTGTGGAGTCTTCCGGAGGTTAGAGGTTGAAGATCCGATGGTTGGACATGTGGCAGCGCCGGAGCACACCGTGGGGAACAGATAGGTCCGGTGTTACCCGACACGTGTCAGTTCTGGAGGTTCCCTCGGTCTGAGGTTAGGTCCGGGGGTGCCATTTTGGTACATAGCCCAGAGCTTCCCCCTTGTGGGCGGTAGCTCCGGTTTGATAGTACACGTGGCGACCCTGGGACTAACCATGTTGGAGAAGCAGGTCCTGTTATGTCTGACATGTGGGCCTCCGAAGGTCTTCCAATCAAGTAGATGACTTTCCCTTGAGATCCTTGCAATCCCAAGGAGTATATGGTACCCAGGGTACCGACATATGTCATTTGACAATCAGAAGCTTAAGGACATGGTTTTAGTCATACATAACTTTTTCCAAGTTCATATCTAAGTGCAATGATAAGCCATCTCAAAAGAAGAAGTGCAATGCATGCATATTCTCTTGGTCTTTTCTCAAATTGTATTTGTTCATAAAAACTCAACATGTGAGTTGATTACTTGATTAATTCTTAATGATTAAATGCACTTGTGAACATGTAACAAGTTCAAAACAGCAAGAAAGTTTGACCATGACCAGTTTTAGTGTAAGTAATTATTCCAATTACTAGACATGACAAAAACTACAAAATGTATAACACGAGTAATGTAGTAAGAACTTTCAGCATGTAAAAGTAACCACAAAGTCATATATGTATGAAATACTATGCTCATATTATTTTAATTTCATATACACACATAGACTTCCCAAGTTTCAAAACTCCCCCTCAATTTAAGCCATGAGGATGCATAACCCCTATTTCACTACGAATGTAACAAAAATGAGTGAAATCCAAAGGTTTTGTAAAAATGCCAGTCAATTTTTGTTCGATATCTACATGGTGGAGCACAATGTTTCCTTTTTCAACATTATCTCGGAGAAAGTGATACCTAATGTCAATGTGCTTAGTTCTAGAATGTTTCACGGGGTTTTTAGCAATGCAAATGACACTAGTGTTATCACAGAACAGTGGAACACTATCTAGATTAACCCCATAGTCATTATGTGTTTGAACAATCCAAAGAATTTGTGAGCAAGCACTAGCAGCAGCTGCATATTCAGATTCGGCTGTGGATTGTGCAATTGAATTTTGTTTTCTAGAGGACCAAGCAACAAGAGAATTACCATGAAAATGACAAGCACCGGAAGTACTTTTCCTATCAATCCTACAACCCCCAAAATCAGCATCCGAAAAAGCTTTCAAAGTAACGGTTGAGGAAGAAGGAAGAAAATTCCAAATTCTTGAGTTCCATGTAAGTACCTGAGGATCCTTTTGACGGCTTGACGATGTGAAGCACGTGGGGAGGATTGAAACCGTGCACAAAGACATACGCTGAATTGTATGTCTGGTCTTGACGCCGTGAGGTACAAAAGTGATCCGATCATGCTTCTATATTCTTTTTAATCCACAGGTTCACCATCTTCGTCAAGTCCAAGTGTTGTTGCTATTCCCATTGGTGTCCGAAGAGGCTTGCTTTTGTCCATGTTGAAGCGCCTTAGGAGATCTTTTGAATACTTCGTTTGATGCACAAAGGTACCCTCCTTAGTTTGCTTGATTTGCAGCCCCAAAAAGTAAGTGAGTTCACCCATCATACTCATTTCAAATTCGGAACTCATCATTGCTGAAAACTTGGACACAATATCATGAGAAGCACAACCAAAGATAATATTATCCACATACACTTGAACGAATAATGAGTCATTGTCATGCTTAAGCACAAAAAGAGTTTTATCAACCTTGCCCATGGTAAACCCTTTTTCAAGTAAGAATGTTTTCAACCTATCATACCATGCTCTAGGGGCTTGTTTGAGACCGTACAAGGCTTTGGACAGTTTGTAAACATGATTAGGAAAATCTGGATTTTCAAAATCTGGTGGTTGTTTCACATAAACCTCCTCATCTATGTAGCCATTAAGAAAAGCACTTTTAACATCCATTTGATATAGCTTAAAACCTTTAGATGCTGCAAAAGCTAACAGAATTCTTATGGCTTCTAATCTAACAACGGGAGCAAAAGTTTCATCAAAATCTAGACCTTCAACTTGAGTGAAACCTTGAGCAACCAACCTAGCCTTATTCCTAACCACAACCCCATCCTCACTTTGTTTATTTTTAAATACCCATTTAGTTCCAATTAAATTGTGACCTTGAGGTGGAGGTACAAGTTTCCAAATATTATTTCTTTCAAAATTTTCTAACTCTTCTTGCATGGCAATAATCCAAGATTCATCAGTGAGTGCATGTGATATATCTTTGGGTTCAAAAGAAGCAACAAAAGCAGAATGAGCATAAGAGTTTGGATCGCAAAACCTGGACCGTGTGACTCGTTCGTGCAAGCTTCCAATCATCTATTGTGGGGGATGATCTTTGTAAAACCGTAGGGGAACAGATGTCTCACAAGCTTCTTCTTGTTCATGTTCATCACAAATCTATGAGCTTGTGAGTTGAGGATGATTTGAATCAGCATTGATGGTTGTCGGTGCTGGTTGAGAATTAACATCCGGAGCTGAACCAAAGTCTTTAGCTGCTGAATTTTTGGGCAGCAGCTCCAATCCTTCCTCATGTTCAACGAAAATGCTCTCCCCCTGCGGATATGGATCTGGACCTGCATTGTTTGAGCTAGTACCTGTGCTAGCTTCATCAAAAGACACTTCACAAGTCTCCACAATTTTGTTAGTGTCAAGTAAAAGCACACGGTAGCCTCTAGTATTAGATGGATAACCAAGAAACATGCCATCAATAGATCTAGGTTCAGATTTATCAGGATTACCATGTTTCTTAACAAAGCATTTGCAACCAAAGACCCGAAAGTGTGTAACACTAGGCCTATGTCCAAACCGGAGCTCATATGGTGTTTTACCTAGCTTAGCACGCAAGAAAACACGATTCGAGACATAACAAGCAGTTGCTAACGTATCAGCCCAAAATTTCCTAGGAGTTTGATATTCATCAAGCATAGTCCTAGCCATCTCAACTAAGGTTCTGTTATTTCTTTCTACAACAGTGTTTTGTTGAGGTACATATGGTGAAGAAAATTGATGATCTATTCTATTTTCAGCACAAAAGTGATCAAAAGATTGATTTTTAAATTCAGTTCCATGATCACTTCTAATTGCTTTTAAATATCTTGGGTAATCAATTGATAATCTAAGAAATAAAGTTCTAAAGTGATTAAAAACTTCATTCTTATATGCGATAAAGTAAACCCAAGAGTATATAGAATAATCATCAACAATAGCAAGAACATACCATTTACCTCCAAAGGATTGAACACATGAAGGTCCTATGGTGTCAAGGTGCAAAAGTTGACCCGGTTCATTTGTCATGATCATTGTGAGAGGAGTATGTGAACCTGCAACCATCTTAGCATGTCTACAAGAAGAGCACACAATTTCTTTGTCCCCTTTAAACTTAGGCAGCCCACGTATGCGATCAAGAGCACTAACACGTGTTAGATGATCAAAGCCTACGTGACCAAGTCTACGATGCCAAAAATATATGTCCTTTGAATCATTAGCAACTAGACACCTATGCTTAGAGAAAGACATATCATAATCAGCTTTAAAAACTCTTCCAAACCGTGACATGTTAAAAATAAGCTCACTATTTGAACCTACAACTTTACAGCAGTTTTTATTGAAAATAATTTCCAGATTTTCATCTAGCAATTGTGAAACAGAAAGCAAGTTGTATTTCAAATTTTTGACAAGTGTCACATCCTTCAAAGTGTAGTGATCATTTACTCTAACCGAACCCTTAGCAATTATAGGAGTTGAAGAATTATCGGCAAAAATAACATTCTCTGCACGTGACACAAAAGAGAGGGAGGAGAACCAATCTTTGTTACCGGTCATGTGGCGTGAGCAACCTGAATCCACAATCCAAATGTTCTCCTTCCACAAACGTGTAACCTACATAGAAGCACAATACGTCGATGACTCAATATTGGGGTTAGTCAAAAGGCATTTAGGAATACAGTACTGAGTCACGCGACATGCAGCAGGAAAAACACACGAAAGCTGAGACAAAACAGAAGGTTTATGAGCCAAAGTTTGAGATTTTTTATTCTTAACTTCTGACCTATAAGGTTTTACTTGTGTAGCACAAAGATCAGTAGCTCCGGAGGCAAAACAGAAGGTCCGGAGGTAAACTTTGATTGTTTTTGACTCAAAACAGCAGGTTGTACATTCGGTTCAATATGTGCAGCAAAATTTTGCATGAAAGTTATGAGATCTAGCAGCCATTCTTTCCCTTTTCTGTTGTTTAGCTAGTATATAACAAAAATCTATGACATGACCATCTCTACCACAGTAGGTACAATGAAATTTAACTTCGTGTTCATGTTTAGATGAGCAAACAACATTTTTATTTGAAATCGAATGAGACAATACTCCTGCGGATTTGAAAACCACTTCTTTTTGTTTAGGAACTGTTTGAATCAAACCACTTCCTAATGACTTTACAATTTTAGGTGGATGTGCCTTAGCATGAGCATGAGAATCAAAATGTAAACCAGTTTTATCATTGCAAGACTTGGATGAATTCAGCAGCAAGTTTAGGTTCTTATTCCCATTACAAAACTGATCAAATGTCTTATGCATGTTATCAAGTTTATAGGACAGATCAAGGCAATTTTCACATGAAGTTTTTCCTTTTAATTTGCAATTGGAACAATATTTAACTTCATGACAATGTAAAGCATTGTTCAATATAGATATTTCATTCATTGCATCTTGCAGTTTCTTATCAAGATCATCACAACTAGAACAATGCAAATCAATTGTAGAACAGCTAGCATCTTTCAAGTTTTTATCATTAAGTGCAGCAAGCTCTTTGTTCTTTTCAATTTCTAACTCAAGTTTATCAAGTGTGGAGGTTTGTGCACTTCTTAATGAGGACAATTGTTCATATATTAAATCACATGAGGGACATGCATCATCACAAGGAATCAAAGTTTTTGAGCAGTTGATTTTAGATTCTAGTGATTCAATTTTAGTAGCACTATCCCTAAGCCTTTTGTCCTTTTTCTTAACAATAACAGTGGCACGAGAAATAGCATTACACATTTCTTCGCAAGTAGGACATACCTCTTCACTGTCGCTGTTGTGTTCTGCCTCCTCCATACTTGATCTTGACTTGCCCGCCATGAAGCACAAGTTTGCCAAATCATCTTCATCTTCATCACTTCCAATGTCCACGTCGCTTGAGCCAAGTTCCTGGAGTGCTGAGATAAAACTGCTCACCAATTGACGTCCTGTAAAACCCTTCTTTTTCTTTGTATATTTTGCAGAGGAGTGCTTTGTTCTTGTTTTCTTTTCATTCCGAGAAGTAGGACCTAAAAGGTTAGGGCAATCTGAACAAAAATGTCCTGTCTTACCACATTCAAAGCATCGTTGAGGTCCGGAGCTTCCTCTCCTTCTAGTTCTCACATTTTGCAATGCTTTTGAGAACCGGGTAGAGATGAGCGCTAGCTCCTCCTCTGGAAACTCCTCAATCTGTTCAAGGGTTAGAGAGGACAGCAAAGCAAGTGTACCACAAGATGATGTTTGACCAGAGCTAGGCATGTCATGTTGAGAAACAAAAGCAATAGACTTGTTGGGGTTCTTACGTGATATTATGTCAATTTCATGAGTTTTTAGCTTGGAGTATAGAACATCTAAAGTAAGTGTAATCATGACAGTAGATTCACGAATAGATGTGACTTTCACCTCCCAAATTGACATATCTAATGCACTTATCAATTGCCTAGCATTTTCAGCATCTGAAAAGTTAACATTGACACTATGCAAGTTGCTAAGAATCTTATTAAAGCGAGAAAAAAGGTCATCAATAGACTCACTGGGTTGCACCTCGAAGCGCATGTATTCTTTCTTGAACATGTCTTGCCTTACTTCTTTGATCGTGTTGGATCCTTCATGGTAGTCACAAAGTGCTTTCCACACATTGTATGCAGATCGGAGGTGTGCAACACGGTCGAAGTCGCTTTGTGTTAATCCTTGTATGATCAAGTTCTGAGCCTTGTTGTTTATGTCGACATCTCTCAGATTTGTAGCTGTAACTTGATCGTTTGATGGTACTTCGTAAGGCTTGTATGCCTTCTCCCATATTGCAAAGCCTTGTGTCTGGATGAAAGCCTCCATGCGTGCCTTCGAAACCCGAAAAGCAATACGAGCGAACACAAAAGGTTTGTCAGAGTACTTCTCCATGATGATTAGTCAAAACACACGCAAATCACAAAGATTAGAGCACCGTGGCTCTAATACAAATTGTAGGATCGAAGATCACGTGAAAATCTACCAAAGGGGTGGTGAATGATAGATTTAAAAATCTTACGCAGCGAAAACAATTAAACCCCAACCCCTTCGGCAGAATAACGAGCTGTTAAAAAAATCGTGTGTGAGACTAATCTAAACGTGTTTAACCGTGACAAAAGTGATATATATCAGAGAGAATCAAGTCACTAAAACAACACAACAAGAATCACTCAAATCCGTCGAGAAAAACTCAAGTTATGATCGAAAGATCAAACAAAGGTCAATCTGCCCTATCCGAGAAAAAAAAACAGTTATGGAACGCTGCAAAGAAACTCGTGTAGATCATAGACCACAAATCCAATGACCGTGAAATTTTGAGAGATGATAGATAATCAAGTTTTGAAGACAACTCAAAAAGAATCACGTCAATTGGATCTGAAAACTCGAGTTATGACAAAACCACAGACGAAAGGTAGTGCTGTCCAGAAACTCGACGAGTAAAACTTGTGTGGAACAAGTCGGACGAACAAGGCACAAAAGTTCCTTAAAAATACGAATTTTATTCGATAGAATACAAGAGGAACAGCCCCAAAGTCGTGCACCACAAGCTCTAGGCTCCCTGGCTTATATAACCAGCTCGAAAGTCAACTCAACTCAAATCAGGAACCTAATCCTACTCTGTTCACGAATCGTAACCTTCCATAACTGCTTAGGATTCTTCTATACGCAGATAGAAGCAATCTTAAGACTTCCAAACACCTTAGAAACATATCCCACATTCCTAAACAACTCAAATTCGTGACCCACACGAAATCCTATGATAACCAACTCAAATCTTTCCATATTTGAGTCAAACCCGACTCAGCCGCAACCTGAGTCCATAACCTAGTCAGTTGGACCTTTCCGACCAATTCTTTACGTTCACATCTCTTAATCACACCTTGGAACCATACAGCCACGTCCATGCACTCCTTGCACACGTGCAAACATCTTCCAACGACGTCCACGATACCTTCACATGCATTGTTCTTGATTCAATCATGCTGCGCAACCTCCTGATCAGCTCAACCACAATTCCTCCTGAATTTGGTTGTTGGAACCTCATCTCCTCCCTGAGACTAGTCCATAGGATCCCATCACCAGCCATGTATTGAACTCAAGCAACACCTGCACATGAATAAACAACCAATCCATACGAGCCCAAGTCCTCGACTTGACTCAAGTTAGTTCCGAACACAACACCTTACGTGAGAACCTCACATAAACATGTTGCAAAACCAAAGTGACACGATATCACCCATATCAACCAAAACGCACCAAAAACTTAGCAAATGAATACTAAGCAATCTTTCCAGAGATGTAAAGCAAGTACAAAACATTGCAAATGAAAAATAGGAGCACTGCGGTCAAGTTCCAGACTTTGCCAGAGCAACCGGAACCTTGAGTCGGAGCTAACAAAAGCTAGTAGAACCTAGCGCCGGAACTTACCAAAACTAGTCAGAACGAGTGAACCCAAAAGCCGGAGCTATAAAAATCAACTCAGAGCTAAATACAAAACTCACCGAAGCTAACCAAAACTAGTCGGACCTTAATAAAAAGGTGTTTCGGTGATATTCAAAACTTTTATCATCAAAGCAAGTGTATTTACTACAAGCCAATGTATTCAGCACAAATAGGTCTTGCAGAAAGAATCCTGGCCTCAAATCAATCTTAGAGAAGACACAAGCACCCTTCATCTGATCAAACAAGTCTTCTATGTGCGGCAAGGTGTACTTGTTCTTGATTGTTACCTCGTTGAGAGCTCGGTAATCCACATACATCCTTTGGGATCCATCCTTCTTGTCCATGAACAGCACGGGCGCTCCCCAAGGTGAAGAGCTAGGGCGAATAAAACCCTTCTCTAATTGCTCTTGAATTTGCTTATTGAGCTCCGCTAATTCCATAGGAGGCATCCTATACGGCCTCTTAGCTATAGGTGCATTTCCAGGTATTAAATCAATAACAAACTCAATGTCTCGATCAGGTGGCATACCTGGCAACTCGTCTGGAAAAACATCCAAAATTTACACACCACCGGAATCTTCTCAATTGCGGCACCGTCCATATGATTCAGCTCCAATTGCTTTGGTGTGGTTTGAGATGCTTCAAATTCTATGGCGATTCCTTCCTCATTGATCAACTTCACCGTCTTCGTGGCACACTCAATAACTCCATTGTGCTTCCTCAAATAGTCAATACCAAGTATAATGTCCAATCCTTGAGAATCCAAAACAATGAGGTTGGCGCCAACAGATCTACCCCCCTTATTCTAAAGCTTACTTTTGGACATACTATATTTGTCCTCATCTCTCCTCTAGGAGACTTAACCAATAGAGTAAACATCATATGAGAGATAGGCAAACTATACTTGGCAACATACTTCGATGCAATGAATGAATGCGATGCTCCAGAATCAAATAACATAGTCGCGGGGTTGGAGTTGGCGAGAAACATACCAATGACCACGTCATCCACTTGTTGAGCATCCTCCATAGAGACATGGTTCACGTTGCCACGAGCAAAACTCTTCTGTCCATGGTTCCCTTGTGGTTGTCCTCCATTGGGTCTTGGGTTTTGCCTCGGCGCATTGCTTCCTTGATCAAGGCCTGACTTAGGACATTGATGTGCAAAGTGTCCAGCTTCTCCACAAGTATAGCACTTCTTAAATCCACCAGAATTATTGGGACATGCTTGGTTTTGAACACTTGCAGCAGGAAAGTTAGCGCGAGGTGCATAAGGCATTGGAGGCCTAGTTGCTTGCATGACAGGGCGCTGCTGCACAAACTGAGTTGGGCGTGGTGCAAATCCAGGGCGTTGAGCAGGAGTAGAGGAGCTGTAATAGGGCGCATTGGGCGGCGCAAAGCGAGGGCGCACATTACTTGTTGCTGTCCTTGATATGGCGCCTTCCTCTTGTTGTCTTGCTCCATCTCACGAATCTTGTTCTCAACCACAATTGCTTTGTCCACAAGCTTCTGAAAATTTGCATAATCACAACTGAGTAGTTGCACATGGATTTCATTGTTCAGGCCCCTCATCAACAAGTATTGTTTCCGGCTGTCCCGACTAACATCCTCAGGCGCATATCTTGAGAGTTGAGTGAATTTATTGAGATATTCACTCACGCTTGATTTTCCTTGACTTAAATTCTCAAATTCTTGCCTCTTCAAGATCAAAACACCCTCCCTCACATAATGAGAGCGGAAATTCTCCTTGAATTTGGCCCAAGTAATTCTCTCTCGGTTCTCATGAGCATTGCAATAAGAATCCCACCAATCCGCAGCTGCTCCAACTAGTTGATGAGAAGCAAACAAGACCTTATTCCGGTCATCGCATTGGACAATAGATAGCTTCTTCTCCACGGACTTGAGCCAATCATCCGCATCCATAGGGTCAGCAGCTTGAGCAAAGGTCGGTGGCCTAGTCCTCATAAACTCTCCCAACCGGCTATGAGGAGGTGGGGGTGGAGTGGAGGCATGTGGGGCTGATTGTTGATGTTGCCAGCCTGCAGCTGTCCCATTGTTTGTATTATGGTCTGCATGAGCTGGTTTTGCATAGGCAATAGCTGCTCAATGTGGATATCTCCCTGAGTAGATCCTTGTGCATTGTTGTTCTGAGGCACTTCATTGTTCTCATCCTCATCATTGCCATCCCTCTGGTTGCGAGTCCTCACCATCTGAAGAAAAAGCAATAGGTAAGAATTATAGAACGTCCCCAACTATATGCACCAAGGGATATGAAACTAAGCAACTAGCTAGCCTACGTGGACATGGCAATGCTAAAGCACCCCAAAATCCTCTATTGAGCACACAAGCAAACAATATATATGGCAAACAAAACTCTAAGCAAAAACACATTGATTCCTGAGTGCTCCTATGTGCTCTAAAGTGTCTATTCTATCTAGGCTGCATCCTACGGTCAACCTGTGGCTCTGATACCAAATTGTGACGCTCGGTTCCAGAAATGAAACAAGCTAACGCATATGTGTGCCCAGGACGTTCATCACACATTTATGAGTGCAATCACAAAAGGATATACAGAAAATTACCACAGAACAAAATTAATTAACCAAATTTTACTACACAAACCATATTATCCTCGAATACAACCTCTAATGAATATTAATGACAAGTTCAACTAATGCGGCAGAAATAAACTAATTAGGCAACTAAGCAAACTAAGCATAAGGGATAGCGCAGCTCCAATCAACACCACAGGCAAAGCTCACGGTAGACACGGCCTAGAAATCCGCATTATCGCCATTAAACTCCCAATCCTGACCTGCAACTGTTGGGGGATTGCAAGAGTGAGTACATGTCGTACTTAGCAATTGTGGACAGTATGACATGTGGCTGATTCAAATGATGACAATAATAATGGCAAAGTGCTGAAAAGTACATTAAAACATTTGAAAAGCAATATATTATATGTATGTGAAGCAAGCCCATCATAATCATAATTAATATCATAATACCAGTCTGAATTCATTACCAACGTCAATAATTCCAGATTCCACCATTTGCCAATAACCATATTCAATACCAGAAATTAATCCATAACCATAATACCAACATAACCATCCCAAATACCATCCCAATACCAAGTACCCTCTAATCATGTAGGTCATCCAGGTGCTCTTAACCGGGAGCACGGCTATCATGATAGTTTTAATACTCTTCTGAGTTTGTACCACTTTACCCATGTGTTTGTGATTTCATCACCCGTCGGTGACTAAAGAACCTCCCTTATGCCAATTACACTTCCTTTGGTGTATGGCCAAGAGATCAAAAATAGCCTTTACAAAGGGATTACTAGCCTATTTAGACCCAACTGAGGTTTCACCGGTGGCGATGCCTCCAACTAAACACATCTTCAACCAAGGGCCCCCTCTTGAGCCATTCGGATCACAGGGTAGTCTCGCCAATCATCAACAAACCCAATCCGGCTACCCCTTCCTCGAGCATCCATAATGGTCCAAATAGCACTGGCAAAGCCCTAATTAATCAGCTACGCCGCAACCATACTTGGCCTCATGGTGGCTCTGTAGTCCTGGCTTATTCTCGCATGAACCGGTCCTTAGATCAAAATCAAGCAAACCACTTTGACATCCAACCCATCCATGTATCGGGCTTGCTTAGATCACCCATTACCATATCATATTTAACCAGTTTACATTAACCAAAATATCATTAATGCATAATTAAATGTGTAGTGTAGATTTCCCATCCCAATTAATTAAGCGAAGCAAAAAGGTAGAAACCCTTCCCGACTCTCTACCATAAGTTCCAGGTGACAAGGGTCGTTTAACAAGTCTAGTAAACTTCCTACCATATGGTTCCCATCAAATTGACATAAGCATGCAATTTGGGGTTGAGTTCACATAAGGAAAAGAGAATAGAAGGTATACAAAGTGTTTAGGACTCCAATGAATCAAGAAACATGGAGGTAGCACTTGGATCTTGATGATCTAGGGTTGGTGATGAACTTGGAGATGAATTGGTGATGAAGAACAAAACTTGGTGGAGATCTTAATCCTCTTTCGTTTCCTCCTCTTCTTCTTCTTGCTTGGGATCTTCTCCTCCCTCCTTGATGGTGGCTCTCCATGAACTAGGGTTTGGGTGGGGTGGAAAAGTGGAAAATAGATATCAAGCAAAGGGGTGGGGTTGTTTATATAGAGGTGGATGCTAGGGTTAGATGGATTTTGAGTTTGGGATGAGCAGAGGCCGGTTTAGAGTCCCACATGGGCTCTAAAAGAGTTAGGCACAATGTCCCTAGGCCCACTTAACGTGAAACCCAAGAAACAAGTCATAAAACAAAAGATCAACTCGGAGTCGCGAAATATCGAACAAGTCCAGAAAGGACCGGACTAGTCCGAAGTCGTCCAGAGAGAAAATCGGACAAGTCTAGTGTGACGCCCGGTTCCGAAAAATGAACCAAGCTAACGCATATGTGTGCCCGGGATGTTCAACACACATACACGAGTGCAATCACAAAAGAGTATACAGAAAATTACCATAGAACAAGATTAATTAACCAAATTTTATTACATAGACCAGATTATCCTCGAATACAAGCTCTAATGAATATTAATGACAAGTTCAACTAATGCAGCGGAATTAAACTACTTAAGCAAACTAAACAGCTAAGCAGCATAAGCAATAGGGTATAGCGCAGCTCCAATAACACCACATGCAAAGCTGACGGTAGACACGGCCTAGAACGCCGCATTATCGCCATTAAACTCACAATTCTGACCTGCAACTGTTGGGTTGGGGGGGGGATTGCAAGAGTAAGTACGTGTCGTACTCAGCAAGTGTGGAAAGTATGACATGTGGCTGATTCAAATGACGAATGTAATAATGGCTAAGTGCTGAAAAGTACAGTAAGACATTTGAAAAGCAATGTATCATATTTATGTGAAGTAAACCCATCATAAACCATGTAACCACCATAATACCAGTCCATAATTTACCATTGCCAATAACCATAATCAATGTCATAAACCATGATTCCATCCCATAACCATAACCATAATCATAATATCAACCATAACCATTACCAAACCATAACCATCCCAAATCCCTATTTCCCTCTAATCATGTAGGTCATCCAGACACTCATAACTGGGAGCACGGCTATCATGATAGTTTTAATACTCTACAGAGTTTGTACCACTTTACCCACATGTTTGTGATTTCATCACCCGTCGGCGACTAAAGAACCTCCCTTATGCCAATTACACTTCCTTTGGTGTATGGCCAAGAGATCACAAAATAGCCTTTACAAAGGGATCACTAGTCTATTCAGACCCCACTGAGGTTTCACCGGTGGCGATTTCTCCAACTAAGCACATCTTCAACCAAGGGCTCCCTCTTGAGCCATTCGGATCGCAGGGTAGTCCCGCCGATCATCAACAAACCCAATCCGACTACCCCTTCCCCGAGCATCCACAATGGTCCAAACAGCACTAGCAAAGCCCTAATTAATTAGCTACGCCGCACCCATACTTGGCCTCGTGGTGGCACTGTAGTCCTGGCTTATTCTCGCATGAACCGGTCATTAGATCTAAAGCAAGCAAACCACCATAACATCCAACCCATCCGCATACCATGTTTGCTTAGATCACCCATCTTTTTGACTAGTTCACATTAACCAGAATATCATTGATGCATAATTAAATGTGTAGTGTAGTTTGCCATCCCAATTAATTAAGCGAAGCAAAAAGGTAAAAATACCATCCCGACTCTCTACCATATTTCCCAGGTGACAAGGGTGGTTAAACAAATCTAGTAAACTTTCTACCATAGGATTCCCATCAAATTGACACAAGCATGCAGTTTGCAAACAAAACATTTATTTTAAAAACAGGATCAACATGCTTCAAGGACACTTGCCTTGCTCCGACGGATGGGGTTGCTCAAGCACTTCAAAGTCTTGATTTTGGAAATCCTCGTATGCGGCCTCTTGAGCACGTTCCTCTACCCGTGATCATACATACAAGAAAACATAAACCAATCAACATGATGCACACACATTAATCAACATGCGATGATATGCATGCATGAAAGGTCAATTATTAATTAACTATGATTGTTAATTAATCAGATGCTACTAGTTCATGTGTGTTCATATGAGTTTATGGGGTTTTAACGAGAATTAATGCTGCTGAAAATAAAAAGACGATGCAACTAAAATCAATTTACGTCTATTAGATCTAATACGTCGCTAAAATTTGCATTGGAAAAACGAATCCTACCGTAGATGCGATGGCTTCGAATATCGCGGGACGAAGGCGACACGTAGACGAAGTGGGTGGTGCTGCAGTCCTTCGGCGGCACGACGACGGCGACGCGACGACGATCTCCGGTGGACGGCGGCGCCCTCCTCTTTTTCTTCCTCTTCCTCCCTTTTTTTTCCTCTCTTGTGGCTGCTCTGGTCTCCTCTGTTCTTTTTCTTGGAGCGGCTAGGGCTTCCGGCGGCGCTGCGGGTTTCTGGCGTCGTAAACATACGAAGCCCCTACGGCTTTTATAGCTGGCGGCTAGGGTTCCTGGGATCGGGGGATTACGAAGCCTTCGTGGCTTTTTATAACAGGGCGGCAGGCGGTGCTAGGGCACGGGAATCGCGCGCTGGGGCCGAGGCGCGGGTGGGCGAGCGCGCTGCGCGGGATCGGGCCACGCGGTGCGAGGCCGGCTCGGTGTGTAAGCAACTCGGTCGGCGGGAGTTGTGGTGCGGGGCCCGAGCGCATGGGCGGGAGCGCTGCGCGGGATCGGGCACGTGGGCGAGCGGGGCTCGTTGCGGGGCCCAGGCGGCGGGCTGCGCGGCAGGCGCGCGGGCGAGGCCGGTCGGGCGCTCCGGCGGGAGTGCGCGCTGCGCGCAGCGCGTTGCGGGGCGCGTATCGCGCGGGAGCCGTGGGGTGGGGCCACGCAGCCGGCGGGGCTGGGGTCAGTCGCGCGGGAGTGCGCGCGTGCGGCGCGGGTGGGGTGCTGGCGGCAGGCGCGCGCGGGAGCTGGGGCTAGGGCGAGCGCGCGTGCTGCGTTGTCGGGCGCAGCCTGTGTGGCGTGGCTGGCTGGGCCGTCGGCCTGGCCAGCAGCGGTGTTTTTTGTTTTTTTTTTCTTTTTTTTTTCTTTTTCACTTATTTTTTATAAATATATTATTATTTATGATTCTTTATATTATTTATTTTTTTATACATATTTATTATATATATTATTTATAGATATATTTATATATATTTATATGTATATATTTTTATTATTATTTTTATACTTATTCCCTATTACAAGTTTTAGGCTATAATTATTATTTCCTCTTTCTTCTTTTTGCTACACCATATATGTATGGTTTATCATTTTTCTTTTATTCTATTAATATTTAATGCATGAACATGTATGCAATGCATGATACGAAAATTGAGGGTGTTACAAACCTACGCCCCTTAAAGTGAATCTCGCCTCAAGATTCGATAGCGTGGAGAAAAGATGAGGGAATTCTGCCTTCAGGTCTTCTTCACGTTCCCATGTAGCTTCGACTTCCATATGGTGTTTCCATTGCACTTTGCACCGACGGATATTCTTATTTCTCGTGACCCTTTCCTTCACGTCCAAGATCTTGATAGGTTGCTCGAAATAGGACAAATCCTCTTGAAGTTCTAATTCGTCCATCGGCACTTGTTCTTCCAGTACTCTCAAACACTTCTTGAGTTGAGACACGTGAAACACATCGTGTACATCGGTGAGATACGTCGGCAGCTCTAGTCGATATGCCACTTCTCCTCGTTTGTCCAAAATCTTGAACGGTCCGATGTAACGTGGTCCTAGTTTTCCTTTGACGTTAAACCGTCGTTGACCTCTGATAGGTGACACTTTGAGGTATACGAAATCTCCAACTTCAAAAGTCAGACTCCTTCGCCTATTATCAGCATAACCTTTCTGTCGAGACTGGGCAACCTTTAAGTTTTCCCGTATTATTTGGACTTGCCTTTCAGCATCTTGTAACACGTCGGGACCAAACACTTGATTCTCTCCAGTTTCATTCCAAAACAAGGGAGTCCTACACTTCCTTCCGTACAATGCTTCGTAGGGTGACATTTTCAGACTTGCTTGGTAGCTATTGTTGTACGAGAATTCAGCATACGGCAAACTTTTATCCCAACTTTTCCCATGCTTTAAAGCACAATCTCTTAACATGTATTCCAAAATTTGGTTGGTCCTCTCGGTTTGTCCATCTGTTTGAGGGTGATACGCCGAACTGAAGTTTAACCTTGTACCCATAGCTTCATGCAGTTTCTGCCAAAACCTAGAGGTAAACTGAGAACCTCGGTCCGAGACTATTTTCTTTGGAACTCCATGTCGGCACACAATATGCTCCATATACAGTTCTGCTAGCTCCGCGGTGGTATATGTGGTCTTGACAGGAATAAAGTGAGCTGATTTTGTTAACCGATCCACAATTACCCAAATCGAGTCATATCCGGACTGTGTACGTGGTAGTCCAACTATAAAGTCCATACCAATCTCTTCCCACTTCCACTCTGGAATCTTTAATGGCTGCAATAATCCTGCTGGCCTTTGATGTTCAGCTTTAACTCGTCGGCACACATCACACAATGCAACATATTCGGCTATGTCCTTTTTCATGCTGGCCCACCAATAGCATGTATTCAAGTCCTTGTACATATTTGTACAACCAGGATGAATTGAGTAAGGTGAGTCATGTGCCTCCTTCAATATTGTTTCCCGAATATGCCTAACATTAGGTACCACAATCCCCTTTCCAAGCCATAAGGTACCCTGTTCGTCCTCATCAAATCTGAATTCTCTTCCTTCTTGGGTCTTTTCCTTGATTTCCTGTATTTCCTTGTCCTTTGTATGTCCTTCCCGTATTTCCTGCTCTAATGTTGGGTTGACTTCCATCGTTCCCATCTCATTTATGAATCCAAGGTTCAACCGTTCAAATTCCTTACATAGCTCAGATGGCAATTCTCGAACCGTTCAAATTTCTTGAACTTACTCCTTCCCGACTCAAGGCATCGGCCACTACATTGGCCTTTCCTGGATGATAGTTGATCCCCAAATCATAATCTTTGATGAGCTCCAACCATCTTTGCTGCCTCAAATTAAGATCCGTTTGTGTGAAAATATACTTAAGACTCTTGTGATCCGTATAAATTTCACACCTATGTCCAAGAATATAGTGTCTCCAAATCTTCAATGCCTGTACCACGGCTGCAAGTTCTAAATCATGTTTTGGGTAATTCTGCTCATGTTTCTTCAATTGTCTTGACGCATAGGCGACCACTTGACCTTCTTGCATAAGCACGCATCCGAGTCCTTGTCTTGATGCGTCGTACAAATCCAAATTTCTTGCTCACGTCTAGTAATACCAGCATCGGTGCAGTTATAAATCTCTTCTTCACCTCCTCAATGTCGTCCTAGCAAGATAGAGTCCATTTGAGAAGCTTTCCCCTTGTTAGCAACTCAGTCATGCGCTTCACTATGTTGGAGCAGTCCTTGATGATATGTTAGCTTTGATATTTATTGCGACGCATCAACTCCAATGCTAACTTCCTTATCACCTGTCAATTGCTTTGTCCTTGTGGCATATTGGACCACTCCATCATGCTTCCATAGTCAATCCATTCCAAGCGTCATGTTCGATCCTTGTGAATCCAAAACAATAAGGTTGGCGAAAGATTTTACCCCCCTTATTTTAAAACTTGCTCTTGGACACACCATCTTTGTTCTCATCTTCCATACAGCTTCGTCTAAGACAGTGGATATTCTGGTTGTGTCCTTCTTCCATTGAAGTAGAGATCGAGCGAGAAAGAAAAGAGAGATAGAACGAATTCCCAACTATATGCATCAAGGAATATGAAACTAAACAACTAGCTACACTAACCTAGGTGGACATGGCAATGCTAAAGCATCCCAAAATCCTCTATTAAGCACACAAGCAAACAATATATATATAGCAAACAGCACACCAACCAAAAAACACATTGATTCCTGAGTGCTCCTATGTGCTCTAAGTGTCCATTCTATCTAGGCTGCGTCCTACGGTCAACCTGTGGCTCTGATACCAATCTGTTAAGCCCGGTTCAGAAAAATGAACCAAGCTAACACATATGTGTGCCCAGGATGTTCAACACACATATAGGAGTGCAATCACAAAAGAGTATACAGAAAATTACCACAGAACAAGATTAATTAACCAAATTTTATTACACGGACCAGATTATCCTCCAATACAAGCTCGAATGAATATAAATGACAAGTTCAACTAATGCAGCGGAATTAAACTAATTAAGTAAACTAAACAGCTAGGCAGCATAAGCAATAGGGTATAGCGTAGCTCCAATAACACCACAGGCAAAGCTGACAGTAGACACGGCCTAGAACTCCGCATTATCGCCATTAAACTCACAATTCTGACCTGCAACTGTTGGGGGGGGGATTGCAAGAGTGAGTACGTGTCGTACTCAGCAAGTGTGGAAAGTATGACATGTGGCTGATTCAAATGACGAATGTAATAATGGCTAAGTGCTGAAAAGTACAGTAAGACATTTGAAAAGCAATGTATCATATTTATGTGAAGTAAACCCATCATAAACCATGTAACCACCATAATACCAGTCCATAATTTACCATTGACAATAACCATAATCAATGTCATAAACCATGATTCCATCCCATAACCATAACCATCCCAAATCCCAATTTCCCTCTAATCATGTAGGTCATCCAGGCGCTCATAACTGGGAGCACGGCTATCATGATAGTTTTAATACTATGCAGAGTTTGTACCACTTTACCCACGTGTTTGTGATTTCATCACCCGTCGGCGACTAAAGAACCTCCCTTATGCTAATTACACTTTCTTTGGTGTATGGCCAAGAGATCACAAAATAGCCTTTACAAAGGGATTACTAGTCTATTCAGACCCCACTGAGGTTTCACCGGTGGCGATGTCTCCAACTGAGCACATCTTCAACCAAGGGCCCCCTCCTGAGCCATTCGGATCCCAGGGTAGTCCCGCCAATCATCAACAAACCCAATCCGACTACCCCTTCCCCGAGCATCCACAATGGTCCAAACAGCACTAGCAAAGCCCTAATTAATTAGCTACGCTGCACCCATACTTGGCCTCGTGGTGGCACTGTAGTCCTGGCTTATTCTCGCATGAACCGGTCCTTAGATCTAAAGCAAGCAAACCACCATAACATACAACCCATCCACATACCAGGCTTGCTTAGATCATCCATCGTATGGACTAGTTCACATTAACCAGAATATCATTGATGCATAATTAAATGTGTAGTGTAGTTTGCCATCCCAATTAATTAAGCGAAGCAAAAAGGTAAAAATCCCATCCCGACTCTCTACCATATTTCCCAGGTGACAAGGGTGGTTAAACAAATCTAGTAAACTTCCTACCGTAGGATTCCCATCAAATTGACACAAGCATGCAGGTTGCAAACAAAACATTTATTTTAGAAACAGGATCAATATGCTTCAAGGACACTTGCCTTGCTCCGACGGATGGGGTTGCTCAAGCGCTTCAAAGTCTTGATTTTGGAAATCCTCGTATGCGGCCTCTTGAGCACGTTCCTCTACGCGTGATCATACATACAAGAAAACATATACCAATCAACATGATGCACACACATTAATCAACATGCGATGATATGCATGCATGCAAGGTCAATTATTAATTAACTATGGTTGTTAATTAATCAGATGCAACTAGTTCATGCGTGTTCATATGAGTTTACGGGGTTTTAACGAGAATTAATGCTGCTGAAAATAAAAAGACGATGCAACTAAAATTAATTTACGTCTATTAGATCTAATACGTCGCTAAAATTTGCATCGGAAAAACGAATCCTACCGTAGATGCGATGTCTTCGAATATCGCGGGACGAAGGAGACACATAGACGAAGTGGATGGCGCAGCAGTCCTTCGGCGGCACGACGACGGCGACGCGACGACGACGACGATCTCCGGTGGACAGCGGCGCCCTCCTCTTTTTCTTCCTCTTCCTCCCCTTTTTTTTCCTCTCTGGTGGCTGCTCTGGTCTCCTCTGTTCTTTTTCTTGGAGCGGCTAGGGCTTCCGGTGGCGCTACGGGTTTCTGGCGTCGTAAACATACGAAGCCCCTACAGCTTTTATAGCCGGCGGCTAGGGTTCCTGGGATCGGGGGATTACGAAGCCTTCGTGGCTTTTTATAGCCGGGCGGCAGGCGGTGCGCTAGGTCATGGGAATCGCGTGCCAGGGCCGAGGCGCGGGCGGGCGAGCGCGCTGCGCGGGATCGGGGCACGCGGTGTGAGGCCGGCTCGGTGCGTAACCGACTCGGTCGGCGGGAGTTGCAGTGCGGGGCCCAGGCGCGTGGGCGGGAGCGCTGCGCGGGATCGGGCGCGTGGGCGAGCGGGGCGCGTTGCGGGGCCCAGGCGGCGGGATGCGCGGCAGGCGCGCGGGCGAGGCCGGTCGGGCGCTCGGGCGGGAGTGCGCGCTGTGCGCGCGCGTTGCGGGGCGCGTATCGCGTGGGAGCCGCGGGGTGGGGCCACACGGTCGGCGGGGCAGGGGTCAGTCGCGCGGGAGTGCGCGCGTGCGGCGCGGGTGGGGTGCTGGCGGCAGGCGCGCGCGGGAGCTGGGGCTAGGGCGAGCGCGCGCGCTGCGTTGTCGGGCGCAGCCCGTGGGGCGTGGCTGCCTGGCCCGTCGGCCTGGCCAGCCACGGTGTTTTTTCTTTTTTTTCTTTTTTTTTTCTTTTTTCTCTTTTTTTATAAATATATTATTATTTATGATTCTTTATATTATTTATTTTTTTGTATATAATTATTATATATATTATTTATAGATATATTTATATATTTATATATATTTTTTTATTATTATTTTTATACTTATTCCCTATTACAAGTTTTAGGCTATAATTATTATTTTCTCTTTCTTCTTTTTTCTACACCATATATGTATGGTTTATCATTTTTCTTTTATTCTATTAATATTTAATGAATGAACATGTATGCAATGCATGATACGAAAATTGAGGGTGTTACATCTAGCCAAAAATCGGACAAGTTCGACTTTAAACAGAGAGGAAAACGGATAAGTCCGCTGGAACACCGGACTAGTCCGGAAAAGTCCAAAGACTTAGCATTTTTTCAAGGATTCTTGGAGTATTAGACTAGTCCGCACAAAATCGGACAAGTCCGAAATTTTTCAGGGGCAAAATTGGACTAGTCCACAGCAAAAACGCACAAGTCCGTTTTTAATCAGAGAGAAATTATACTAGTCCTCAGTAAAATCAGACTAGTCCGCACTTTCCTGCGTTTTAAGTGCGGTTTTGTTCCAAATAAATTTTAAATGCTCCAAATCAATTTTTAACTCGTTCCTCTTGTTGTGGGTTAATGTTAAACATTTATATGAATGTATGTAGGGCATGATGCATGGAAATGAGGGTGTTACAAGTCCATGCAATAATAACATCGCGAGTCTTGCGACTGTTCAGAGTTTTGCAGGAAAACAACATGACAAAATGTGAAAATAAAAAATATCAAAAAAAAAACAAGAGAAACACAACATCATGACTGGAGATGTTTTTCGATTCACGCACGAAGTGGGTTAAAGGTTAAAACTTGGCGTTGTTAAAGGAGATGTTTTTCGATAAAAGGAGAATTTTTAAAATACATCAGACACATTGTTCATGAACATAAAAGACATATTACATTAACATACTACCAACACATATATTACAAACAAGAGTAAAGAGAACATGGACGAAAAACACGTAGAAACAAGAACAAAACTACTCCTAATCCTATTCTACACGGAGGCCTCGTTCACCTCCGCCACCGCGCGCGCCGCGGCCGACGCATCCTCCGGCGGCTCTGCCTCCGCCTCCGACGGCGGCGGCGACTCCTCTTCCGTCTCCACACCGAGCTTACAGGCGACGCTGCGCAGAATCTTCCAGCGGCCCTGTACCCCAACAACCTCCATGATCGTCTCGTGGAGGGCGTCGAGACGAGCGGCCACAAAGCTTAACCCGAACTAGTAGTAGCTGCTGGAGTCCAGGCTGGGGAGCTGGGGAAGCCTCCCAAGACCCAGACGGCGACAGATGAGAGATGTATTGTTAAATACATCTTGTGACATTGTGTCCAGTGCTCTTGCATGTTCGACGGCGGAGGACACGTCGTCTTCGACATCTTTAATTCAGCGCGTTAATTCGTCGATGCGGGTGGTAAAGAGTCGAACAGTCTCCTGTAACCAGTTGGGCTGAGGAGATGTGGGTGCCGCCATCAGTTCCACCGGCATTGCCGACGGCGATGGAAATGGAGAAGGAGGATCGAAGGACGTCGATGGCCTAGAGCGCTTCGGCACGGACTACCCATTTGTGTGGCGACGGAGGTGCAGAGAAAGAGCGAGAGGTGGTCGACAGTGGCGGGGGGAGAAGTTTGGAGGCTAGGATCTAAGTAGCGGTGCGGCGGAGAAGCAAGAGAACAGTGAGCCTTTATAGCGGGTCATCGTCTAATAGCGGGCGTGTGGAGATGATCGGATGCTAGAGGAAACCGCGATTAATTATGAACCGGTCGGTGGCCCCGGTTTCCTCAAAACAGCGGTTTCCATCCTCTCGGTCCCAACGGCTCGACGCGTCCCATCGGCTTCAGTGGTAGTTTTTTAGCAATAATTTCACACGCAAAGGGCCAAGCGTATATAATTCACATCGACATGTACATGATCGAGGGTCGTCTTTCATGACATGTTCACAACTGCACGCTCGACGAGGGTGATGGGAGTTCTCGTAATGATGAAACCGCGTATAGGGGCATAGGGCCAGTGGCAATAAGTACTTCCGGCCGGTTCCAGCCGTTGCATCACAAAACAAGAAAAGAAAAACAATAAAAACAAGAAGAGAAAAACATCAGGACTGGATTAATCTGCGTCAATCGATTTCCTGTTCTGCAGTTTGGTTCTCCACGGTCAGATGGACAGATTCCTCCAGCCTAAAGGAATATGAACTGGTCGGTGGCCCCGGTTTACTCCAAACCGCGGTTTGCATCCTCTCGGTCCCAACGGCTCGAGGCGTCCCATCGGCATAAAAGAAAATTAACACGTGTACACCACACGTCCGACTATCCGAGCATTAATGCTTTATCGTGATCATGTATGATGGCCGGACATGCATGCATGCTTTTGAAAGAGAGCCAGCGAGGTCTCCATCATGTTTCATGCATGATTGATCACTTGTTGATGAGGATTTGTGATGTTTATTTTCTTGTTTCATGATGATATTTCTCTTGTTTTGTAATGTTCTATGTTACTGAACTCAATGTTGTTCGTCTATTCCATTTGTTATTTTCTTCTCTCTCTGTTGTCTAATGAACTACGTACTCCGTATTTGTGTTCTATGTGTAACATGCTTGTGCAGGACCTCGATCCACGATCATGTTAAATTGATGGTGTTATACAAGTGTTTTCTCCTTTTGTTGAAAAAACGATCGTCATATTTATTATTTGTATATTATTAATATACATTAGTAAAATAAATAATTAATATATAAATAAATATTATCATATGAAATATCAACATGGATGGTCCAATCCAACCTACGAAACAAAAACTTTTTGATCGTCTAGTACATCCAATGAAACATCAACTAGCATGGATCGAGATCCAGTATACAAAAACATGAATGATCCTATCGAATCCAACTTTGACAACAAAAAAATGCACGTACGCAACGGTCGTTCATTAACAGATAATACAAATATATAGAACCGATAGTTCATTAAATAACAGACAGAAAACAAAATAACAGATGGAACAGAGGAACAATGACATTGAGTTCATTAACATAAAACAATACTACAAAACAAGAAAAACAACATCAGGAAATAAGAAAACCAACATCACAGACCCTTTCTTCCTCCTCGTGCAGAGGGCGCACGCGCGGCGCCGCCGTGGCGGGGCTCGCCGGAGATCTCGCCGCTGGCCTTTCCAGTGCGCCAAGCTTCACCAATCTTGCCGCTTGGGGGTTTTTCACCACGCGGAGCACGTCGGTGTTGGCACCGGGGCTTGCTGACGGCTGGAAACGGCGGTGCGATGGCGACGGCAGTGGCCACAGCTCTGGCAGGGTAGAACTCCCTTATCTCTAGCTCAAACGACTTGGTTTCTCCTCCAATAGCTTTCTTGTGCCTTGAGGATCATGAACCAAGACTAGGAAATTAAGGAGAAAAATGGCTGGAAACTAGGAGCTCGACGGTGAATCGTGACTTTCTCACATGCGGCGACCAAAACTCGGCTATCTCGATCGGTCATCACTCGTCGATGGTTTTCAAATATTTTTGATCCGGAGTGTTCACAGGGAGATAGGTAAACTATCCCCTAACTATGGTCAAGAATTAATAGATCTATAAAATGAATTAAATCCATAACCTAGAGACATAGGTATGAACTATCATCAGGGAAACTGGCAATAAAGATGCTACAAGGCATGGCATGGCTTGAAACTTGGTGAGCATGCTTAAGGCGCGATAACACACCTTTCCCTTATAGATGTCGGGGCCTGTAGAGGCTTCCTCCGGCTTGTCGATGGTGGAGTAGGGGTGGGTCTCGGCAGCTTCACCCGCGGCCGCCCAACCGGTTGAGGAAACACCGAAACAAAAGGTTGTGAAGGTGCGCAAGCAAGTTGTGAACAACTTTGCTAAAGGACTCCCGATCGATCCTTGCCTAGTTGGCAAGCTATCATTGGAGTTCCAAGGTTTGGTCGGCGGCGCACGAGCGGGGCAGAAAACGCGAAAGAGAAGAGTGGAACCGAGCTAGCTAGAGTTGTACTAATTCCACTTTTTAATGTGTACTAATTCCTCTTTTTGAAGTTGGATATCGTCTAGAGTTGTACGCTCCTTGATCACGCATATTTGGGGCATAGCATACATCGGCAAGGCCTCATACTCTGACGATATCCATCATCAAAACAAGAAATTAAGCACGTATTAATTGGTTGAACATGTTTGGGGTGCATGCAAGTTAGACATAGAAAAGACCTCAGTCACGTTTGACAAAATTAACATTCATACCTCAAACAAGAAGATATTTCAACAAAAAGACAAAACACACGTATAAGCGGGCGTGTGGAGATGATCGGACGCTAGAGGAAACTGCGCTTATGAACTGGTGGTGGCCCCGGTTTACTCCAAACCGCAGTTTGCATCCTCTCGGTCCCAACGGCTCGACGCGTCCCATCGGCATAAGAGAAAATTAACACGTGTACACCACACGTCCGACTATCCGAGCATTAATGCTTTGTCGTGATCATGTATGATGGCTGGACATGCATGCATGCTTTTGAAAGAGAGCCAGCGAGGTCTCCATCATGTTTCATGCATGATTGATCACTTGTTGATGAGGATTTGTGATGTTTATTTTCTTGTTTCATGATGATATTTCTCTTGTTTTGTAATGTTCTATGTTACTGAACTCAATGTTGTTCGTCTATTCCATTTGTTATTTTCTTCTCTCTCTGTTGTCTAATGAACTACGTACTCCGTATTTGTGTTCTATGTGTAACATGCTTGTGCAAGACCTCGATCCACGATCATGTTAAATTGATGGTGTTATACAAGTGTTTTCTCCTTTTGTTGAAAAAACGATCGTCATATTTATTATTTGTATATTATTAATATACATTAGTAAAATAAATAATTAATATATAAATAAATATTATCATATGAAATATCAACATGGATGGTCCAATCCAACCTACGAAACAAAAACTTTTTGATCGTCTAGTACATCCAATGAAACATCAACTAGCATGGATCGAGATCCAGTATACAAAAACATGAATGATCCTATCGAATCCAACTTTGACAACAAAAAAATGCACGTACGCAACGGTCGTTCATTAACAGATAATACAAATATATAGAACCGATAGTTCATTAAATAACAGACAGAAAACAAAATAACAGATGGAACAGAGGAACAATGACATTGAGTTCATTAACATAAAACAATACTACAAAACAAGAAAAACAACATCAGGAAATAAGAAAACCAACATCACAGACCCTTTCTTCCTCCTCGTGCAGAGGGCGCACGCGCGGCGCCGCCGTGGCGGGGCTCGCCGGAGATCTCGCCGCTGGCCTTTCCAGTGCGCCAAGCTTCACCAATCTTGCCGCTTGGGGGTTTTTCACCACGCGGAGCACGTCGGTGTTGGCACCGGGGCTTGCTGACGGCTGGAAACGGCGGTGCGATGGCGACGGCAGTGGCCACAGCTCTGGCAGGGTAGAACTCCCTTATCTCTAGCTCAAACGACTTGGTTTCTCCTCCAATAGCTTTCTTGTGCCTTGAGGATCATGAACCAAGACTAGGAAATTAAGGAGAAAAATGGCTGGAAACTAGGAGCTCGACGGTGAATCGTGACTTTCTCACATGCGGCGACCAAAACTCGGCTATCTCGATCGGTCATCACTCGTCGATGGTTTTCAAATATTTTTGATCCGGAGTGTTCACAGGGAGATAGGTAAACTATCCCCTAACTATGGTCAAGAATTAATAGATCTATAAAATGAATTAAATCCATAACCTAGAGACATAGGTATGAACTATCATCAGGGAAACTGGCAATAAAGATGCTACAAGGCATGGCATGGCTTGAAACTTGGTGAGCATGCTTAAGGCGCGATAACACACCTTTCCCTTATAGATGTCGGGGCCTGTAGAGGCTTCCTCCGGCTTGTCGATGGTGGAGTAGGGGTGGGTCTCGGCAGCTTCACCCGCGGCCGCCCAACCGGTTGAGGAAACACCGAAACAAAAGGTTGTGAAGGTGCGCAAGCAAGTTGTGAACAACTTTGCTAAAGGACTCCCGATCGATCCTTGCCTAGTTGGCAAGCTATCATTGGAGTTCCAAGGTTTGGTCGGCGGCGCACGAGCGGGGCAGAAAACGCGAAAGAGAAGAGTGGAACCGAGCTAGCTAGAGTTGTACTAATTCCACTTTTTAATGTGTACTAATTCCTCTTTTTGAAGTTGGATATCGTCTAGAGTTGTACGCTCCTTGATCACGCATATTTGGGGCATAGCATACATCGGCAAGGCCTCATACTCTGACGATATCCATCATCAAAACAAGAAATTAAGCACGTATTAATTGGTTGAACATGTTTGGGGTGCATGCAAGTTAGACATAGAAAAGACCTCAGTCACGTTTGACAAAATTAACATTCATACCTCAAACAAGACGATATTTCAACAAAAAGACAAAACACACGTATAAGCGGGCGTGTGGAGATGATCGGACGCTAGAGGAAACTGCGCTTATGAACTGGTGGTGGCCCCGGTTTACTCCAAACCGCAGTTTGCATCCTCTCGGTCCCAACGGCTCGACGCGTCCCATCGGCATAAGAGAAAATTAACACGTGTACACCACACGTCCGACTATCCGAGCATTAATGCTTTGTCGTGATCATGTATGATGGCTGGACATGCATGCATGCTTTTGAAAGAGAGCCAGCGAGGTCTCCATCATGTTTCATGCATGATTGATCACTTGTTGATGAGGATTTGTGATGTTGATTTTCTTGTTTCATGATGACATTTCTCTTGTTTTGTAATGTTCTATGTTACTGAACTCAATATTGTTCGTCTATTCCATATGTTATTTTCTTCTCTGTCCGTTGTCTAATGAACTACGTACTCCGTATTTGTGTTCTATGTGTAACATGCATGTGCAAGACCTCAATCCACGATCATGTTAAATTGATGGTGTTAACAAGTGTTTTCTCCTTTTGTTGAAAAAACGATCGTCATATTTATTATTTGTATATTATTAATATACATTAGTAAAATAAAGATTTAATATATAAATAAATATTATCATATGAAATATCAACATGGATGGTCCAATCCAACCTACGAAACAAAAACTTTTTGATCGTCCAGTACATCAAATGAAACATTAACTAGCATGGATCGAGATCCAGTATACAAAAACATGGATGATCCTATCGAATCCAACTTTGACAACAAAAAAAGCATGTACGCGACAATCATTCATTAACAGAGAATACAAATATATAGAACTGATAGTTCATTAAATAACAAATAGAAAACAAAGTAACAGATGGAACAGAGGAACAATGACATTGAGTTCATTAACATAAAACAATACTAGAAAACAAGAAAACCACATCATGAAACAAGAAAACCAACATCACAGACCCTTTCTTCCTCCTCGCGCCGAGGGCGCACTCGCGGCGCTGCCGTGGCGGGACTCGCCAGAGATCTCGCCGCTGGCCTTTCCAGTGCGCCAAGCTTCGCTAATCTTGCCTCTTGGGGGTTTTTCACCAAGCGGAGCACGTCGGTGTTGCCCCCGGGGCTTGCCGATGGCTGGAAACGGCGGTGCGATGGCGGCGGCGGTGGCCACAGCTCTGGCAGGGTAGAACTCCCTTATCTCTAGCTCAAACGACTTGGTTTCTCTTCCAAAGGCTTTCTTGTTCCTTGAGGATCATGAACCAGGACTAGGAAAAGAGAAAAACGGTTGGAAACTAGGAGCTCGACGGTGAATCGTGGCTTTCTCACAGGCTGCGACCAAAACTCGGCTATCTCGATCGGTCATCACTCGTCGATGGTTTTCAAATCTTTTTGATCCGGAGTGTTCACAGGGAGATAGGTAAACTATCCCCTGACTATGGTCAAGAATTATTAGATGTATAAAATGAATTAAATCCATGACCTAGAGACATAGGTATGAACTATCCTCAGGGAAACTGGCAATAAAGACGCTACAAGGCATGGCATGGCTTGAAACTTGGTGAGCAAGCTTATGGCGCGATAAAACACCTTTCCCTTATAGAAGTCGGGGCCTCTAGAGGCTTCTTCCGGCTTGTCGACGGTGGAGTAGGGGCGGGTCTCGGCAGCTTCACCCGCGGTCGTCGGGAAACTGCGAAATACCGCCCAACCGATTGAGTAAACACCAAAACAAAAGGTTGAGAAGGTGCGCAAGCAAGTTGTGAACAACTTTGCTAAAGGACTCCCGATCGATCCTTGCCTAGTTGGCAAGCTATCATTGGAGTTCCATGGTGAGGTCGGTGGCGCGCGAGCGGGGCAGAAAACGTGAAAGAGAGGAGAGGAACTGAGCTAGATAGAGTTGTACTAATTCCTCTTTTTGATGTGTACTAATTCCTCCTTTTGAAGTTGGATATCGTCTAGAGTTGTAGGCTCCTTGATCATGCATGTTTGGGGCGTAGCATACATCGGCAAGGCCTCATACTATGACGACATCCATCATCAAAACGAGAAATTAAACACGTGTTAATTGGTTGAACATGTTTTGGGTGCATGCAAGTTAGACATAGAAAAGACCTCAGTCCCGTTTGACAAAGTTAACATGCATACCTCAAACAAGACGATCTTTCAACAAAAAGAGAAAACACACGTATAAGCGGGCGTGTGGAGATGATAGGACACTAGAGGAAACTGCGCTTATGAATTGGTCGGTGGCTCCGGTTTACTCCAAACCGCGGTTTGCATCCTCTCGGTCCCAACGGCTGGACGCGTCCCATCGGCATAAAAGAAAATTAAGACGTGTACGCCACACGTCCGGCTATCCGAGCATTAATGCTTTGTCGCGATCGTGTATGATGGCCGGGCATGCATGCATGCTTTTGAAAGAGAGCCAGTGAGGTCTCCATCATGTTTCGTGCATGATTGATCACTTGTTGATGAGGATTTGTGATGTTGATTTTCTTGTTTCATGATGACATTTCTCTTGTTTTGTAATGTTCTATGTTACTAAACTCAATGTTGTTCGTCTATTCCATATGCTATTTTCTTCTCTGTCTGTTGTCTAATGAACTACGTACTCCGTATTTGTGCTCTATGTGTAACATGCATGTGCAAGACCTCAATCCACGATCATGTTAAATTGATGGTGTTATACAAGTGTTTTCTCTTTTTATTGAAAAAACGATCGTCATATTTATTATTTGTATATTATTAATATACATTAGTAAAATAAATAATTAATATATAAATAAATATTATCATATGAAATATCGACATGGATGGTCCAATCCAACCTACGAAACAAAAAAAATTTTATCGTCGTACATCCAATGAAACATCAACTAGCATGGATCGAGATCCAGTATACAAAAACATGGATGATCCTATCGAATCCAACTTTGACAAAAAAACGCATGTACGCAACGGTCGTTAATTAACAGATAATACAAATATATAGAACCGATAGTTCATTAAATAAGAAGTAGAAAACAAAATAACAAATAGAATAGAGGAACAATGACATTGAGTTCATTAACATAAAACAAGAGTACTACAAAACAAGAAAAACAACATCACGAAACATGAAAACCAACATCACAGACCTTTTCTTCCTCCTTGCGACGAGGGCATGGGCGCGGCGCCGCTGTGGCAGGGCTCGCTGGAGATCTTGCCGCTGGCCTTTCCAGTGCGCCAAGTAACTGACGTGCTGCACGAGGTCTGTGGAGAAGTTAAGAAGCCTCCGTCCCACAAAGATTGTCTTTCTGACCTTTTAGATTTGTCCCACAAAGATTGTCATTTTAGACGCATCAATGCAGTAGTTAAAATGTAAATCTAACCTTCTACCAATGCAGTAGAGGCACATGCCGAGGTGTATATCGACAATTGTTTAATTCAGATGTCTAATACAAATAGTGTGACATGCATTTTATGATCGGTGCAATGTTCCCAGCTTTCCGGGGTGGGACAAATCACGAAGGCAAAGGAGACATGCCATGAAGCTAAGCACGTCTTGTATTACCTTGTGAGCAATGGACATCCGGCTTATATCAGAGACGGGCAGGAAAGATCGTCTCCTTTTCTGTAGTAATAGGAGTCGAGGTTTAAGTAAAGAACGTCTCCCTTTAGTCAGAGAAGCGGGCACGTCTCGGATATTAAATTAACTGAGACGGTCTATAAATAGGCTCGTCTCCTTCCACCCTCAATCGAGCCATGTCAGATCCTCGCTGAAGCGGGCTCGTCTCGTTTAACTCTATCAGAGACGCTCGCCTCTGAGCTCGTCGCCCATCATTGTCTCCTATTTGGGTTTCTTACGTAGTGTAATTGGTTGATCATGTTTGCGGTCTGTGCATGTTAGACATAGCTAGAATTAAAACACCTCGGTCATGTTTAACAACACTAACATGCATGCATATATATATACCTCAAACAGTACATGACGATCTTTCAACAAAAAGAGAAAACACACATATAACATCATGAAACATGATCGTGGATCGAGGTTGCACATGCATGTTGAACATAGAATAGAAATAGTATTAGACAACAGGCAGAGAAGAAAAGAACATATGGAACAGGTGTGAAGGATTAGTCCCACCACGGAAAGTTGAGGTCGGTGCACTGACATTATAAGGCATGGCGCACAGTTGCAGTTAAAAATCCGAATGAAAGTAATGCGTGCAGGACTAGGCCCATGTTCGCTGCAAGGCGTCCGCTGGCACGGACGTGCGGTCACGAAGTTGACTTAGGACGTACGGACGGATTTTTTTTATATAACGAAAAAATTGTTTTTCCCCGCGTGTAAATTTACTCCTAAAAAATTGCCACTCGAGCCGATGGGACGCGTCGAGCCGTTGGGACCGAGAGGATGCAAATCGCTGTTTCGAGGAAACCGGGGCCACAGACCGGTTCATAATTAAGCGCGGTTTCCTCTACTGTCCGATCATCTCGACACGCCCACTTAGACGACGACCCGCTATAAAGGCTCACCATCCTCTTGCTTCTCCGCTGCACCACTCCTTAGATCCTAGCCTCTAAACTTCTCCCTCCGCAACCGTTGACCACCTCTCGCTCTTTCTCTACACCTCCGTCGCCACACAAATGGGTAGCCCCGTGCCGAAGCGCTCTAGGCCATCGGCGTCCTCCGAACATCCTTCTCCGTTTCCATCGCCGCCGACAATGCCGGTGGAACTGATGGCAGCGCCCGCATCTCCGCCCGCGGCGCCTGCACTTCCTCATCCCGGTTGGGTTGAGCAGACTCTCAGACTCCTCACCGACTGCATCGACGAACTCGACTGCCGCCTTAAGGTGGCCACCGACGCCAAGTCCGCTGCCGCTCATAGCGCACTAGCGCTCAACGCAGTGGCGCAGAAGGTCTTCTCCAACACAGATCGCTCGTGTCGTCGTCTGGGTCTTGGGACCCTTTCCCTCCACACGAGCATGGACACCGCGGGCCACTACTGCTACGGGTTGATGACTGTGGCCGCTCGTCTCGACGCCCTCCACGAGACGATCGCGGAGGTTGCTGGGGTAGAGGGCCTCCTGAAGATTCTGCATCGCGTCGCCGGGAAGCTTCAGACCGTGACGGAGGTTGAGGAGTATGAGGCGGCTTGGGCAGCGGCGGCAGCGGAGGAGGTGGAGCAGGAGGCGTCTCTTGAGGCAGAGGTGGATGCGGATATGGAGGCGGCAGCAGCGGCGGAGGAGGGGCAGGAGGAGGCGGCAGCGGAGGCGGAGGCTGAGGCGGTAGCAGAGGCGGCAGCGACGGAGGAGGCGGAGGAGGAGGCGGCACCAGCGGCGGAGGCGGCAGCGGCGGAGGAGTAGGACGTGGTTTTCTCCCACTAGAGTAGTATTAGGAGTAGTTTATCTATTTCGTGATCTCTGAGTAGAGTAGTATTATGTGTAGTTTATCTTGTTCTTGTTGCCTACTACATGTTTTCCTATTACTTGTTTGTTAATGAAACATGTCTTTATGTTCATGAACAATGTGTTCTATATATGCAGTATCAAATAAACTTCTTTTATCGAAAACATCTCATATATGTTTGTAACTTGGGACCGTCTATATTTCATGTGGCTGAATGAATGAAATCCGGTAAACATTATTCTTACAAGTAATAGAACTAACAACAGACATGATGCAAAATTAACTTGATTAGGAAATTACGTCATCTAAATTGCTAACTAGTCCATCGCCTGATGCAACAGGTGCATGAAAAGTACTTGATCCGTTGTAACTAATATCTGATGACATTGTTGATATATATATATATATATATATATATATATATATATATATATATATATATATATATATATATATCGTATGTACCTGTGGTACTCGTATCACAGGCGGCTTTGGATCGACAGCCTGAAGATTAGACATCATAGGGGAAATGTTTTTTTAGTAGTAGTATATACTCTGTATATGTTATCATTTCATTGCGACGAATGTTATATATAAAATGCTGATTGTTTACCTTTTGCTAGACCATGGATTTGCCGTCCTCCTTTCGTGGACTTGGGTGTTCTGTATTTGCATGTCGTTTGCATTAGCACAATTATACATTTGGCGATTCATATTTTTGTTTGTATTTTTTTTTTGGAATGTCCCACTACTACATGACTGCTTTTACTTCTCCATGAAAACAAAGATGAACGGCAGGTAGCGGTCCCACGACGAGGCAGCAGTCCGAAGAGGTCTACCCCTCTAGCTCTAGGTAGACGTACCGGTGAAGAGTAAAACCATGTGCAGGAATCATCGCGACATTACATGAATTTAATTACGATTGCATGCGTGCAAGGGGCACGGCGCCAAATTCTGCACGCCCTCAAAAAATTTTTTGTTCTTCTTGGCGCGCACAATTGAGATTTTCACAATTGAAACTTCACTCTGTGCGCCCAAAATTCCAGTCCCGCTCATTTGTAGCTAGCCACGACGAATATAAATGTGCGTCTCCCTCTAATCCCGTTGTGGCTTCCGTTTCCGGCACACATGTTCTCCTCTTAGTGCTGTGTTCCAAACTTGCATTCTTAAGAAATTCCCGTGTGAGTGGTGGTGGTGGCTGTGGGTACAACGTCGAGCGACCAAGTTTGACGGGCTCTACCGAACCTCTTCGTCGCCGACCCCGCCCTGCGACATCCCGGACTCCAGTTTTGTGCTACGTAAGTTCTACACGATCCATGCCGTCTTTTTTATAGAGCTACTCCCTCCTTATCGCTTTAGTTGTCGTCCCAACAGCTGCAGCCAGTTCATTCCTAGTTGCTGTCCCAACTCCTTATATGCTATTATGTTTCATGAATGTCTAGTATAAACTCTGAATGGTGCAATTATGCAATCAACTATCGTCAATCGTTAGATCTGCATCCTACAGTCGATTCATCTTTTTATTTTACCCTAGCATCTGATTGCATTCTACTTGTTTCCATATATAAAATACACTACACCTCTGCCCCGAAATATATGTCGCTCTGACAGTTTGTGGTAGTGTATTTCTAGTACATTTCCATGTCAGGAAAGATAACTATTAAAAACCACATGTACTATGTAATTTCTTGATTTAGAAGTAAATGATGCCAGGTTTATCTTATCTACCACTCCCAATGTTGTACTCTCATTCCTGTGTTCCAAACTTGTATTCCTAAGATTTTCAGTTCCCATGGTTTATACACGTTTTTCTTGTTTTTCTTTCTCGAATTGTACGATTTTTTTCCTACTCCTTCATTTATAATTCCTCCGATGTAAACAAACATTTTCAGTTCATAGCAACCACAATGCCCAATCTAAAATACACATCCTCATGTAATCTGACATTATCACTGTTACTTACTATATATACTCCTTACATTAGGAACAAGACACCAAACCGTCATGTCGTCTACAAGTAATCGTGATGGCAACAAGTACCTGGTATAACTATAAATGTGTTTACTAGAAAAATACAAATATTTATAACACGTTATTTCCTTTGCATCGTATGCAGAGAATATTGCAGCACCTGATGCTCAGGAACCCCGAGATTCGTCATCCCATGCTGGTACTACGAGTATAATATGTACCGGGCTCTACTAAATATTTTAGCATTGCGATTGTAGTTTCCTAGTCCCTGTTAACAGTTAATCAGTATATGTGATGGCATGATTTATTGCTGCCTACACACGCACGATGGGCTCTCTCGCCGCCGGCCACTCCGGCACCGGCGACCACACCCTGCTGCTACTCACTTCAGTGTCCTCCCCGATGCATCTGCCTCCACCATCGCCATGTCCCATCCTTCGTGTGTCATGATGACCCCGCTGCCCGCAAACCACTGTTGCTGCGGGTCACTCCGGCACCGGATGGCGCCCACGCCCTGTTGGTGAGTATATGTGATTGCGTGATTTATTGATGCCTACACGCGCACGCTGGGCTCTCTCGCCGCTGCCACTCCGGCACCGGTGACCACGCCCTGCTGCTGCTCACTTCAGTGTCCTCAAAAATGCGTCTCCCACGACCATCGCCACGTCCCATCCTTCGCGTGTCATGATGACCCTGCCGCCTGCAAACCCATGTCGCCGTCGGTCACTCCGGCACCGGCCGGTGCCCACGCCCTGCTGGTGGTCACTTCACTGTCCTCCCTGACACGTCTTACTCCATCTCCACGTCCCATCGTTCGCGTGCCATGATGACCCCGCCGCCCGCAAGCCCCTGGCCATTATGGCGTACCTACTCCTACATGCTATGCCCCAAATGACATGGCATACCCTAGAAAAAATAGTCCAATATCATTAACCCTTGTCCACTAAGAAATGTTAGTATCATATATTTTAGAGATGCATGTACATGAGGGTTCATTGCTGCTTATATGATCTAAATTCCATTTTTTACACTGCCAAATGCGTTGCTGATGTTTGGTAATTAACGCCAGATTATATTCATGTATCCGTTCTAGCACTTTAGGGCGAGATGCTAACATGCAGAGCAAAATATCAGTATGCAATCCACCTACATTTAATTCCTAGATCCGCCACACTGTCCTCCTAGCCTCGAGACTTGCTCCGGGGTTATATCAATGGACGCAGATCACCTGACTTATACGTTTTTACTGCACGCGATGCAGTAAAGATCCAACGGAATCACACTGTTGGATCTTTACTGCATCGCCTACAGTAAAAACGTAAGTCACATGAGATCACTGGTGTGATCTGGACGTCGATCCTCTGACTTAAATGTGGTCACTACACTGCCAGACCGAACCCTAGCTTTGTTAAACGTCGCAAGCTGCCTGCCTTATCCGTCTTGCATCATCTACCTGCTAATACCAATGCCGTCTATGACTCGCCCTGCCACCAATTCGCCTCGAGACGCGCTCCTGCTGATGTCGGTCAGACCGAACCGGCAGTACTGCAAAGGATGAGCACTCGGCGAACCCTCTCTTTCTCTAGCATCGCCAGCTACTGTCTTGCCTGCTTCGCAGCTGGACTGAAAATCCCCTGCAGTACTATGGGTGTTGTAGCGCCACTGACTACTGCTTGATGCCTGATTGTAGGGTATGAATAGCAACAAAGAAGTCAACAAGTCAATGCATCGCGTAATTTGGAGCAAAATGCTTTTGGGACACGGTGTTCCCACACTCGTATTTGCCGCACTTGTCCTGAAGATGGTAAAACATCAGACTTCTTCTTTCACACTATTTGTACATGATACTAGGCCTGCTCAGTTGCTAATTTGCTTTAAACGTTTACCGTTTAAATGACACTAACAGAAGGAAAGAAGTTTGGAAGAGGGGTGGCTAAAGGACTTAAGGTTGCTAAATTGCGCTATCTAGCATCTACAAATAGAACGAATGATCAAAATCGGAAGCTACAAATTCAGTGGTCCGATAGGTTGGGTGATGCGGTTGGTCCTAATCAGCGGCACTTTGTCGATGATGTGGTTATTACAACAAAAAAAAATACACCCCTCACTGGTGTAAGGAAGTGGGCAGAGGTTGGCGATACTTCGAAGAGCGAAATAGTGAGAGACATTCTGGTTAGTGTTGTGACACCCCACATAAGTATTTTTTTATAGTGACCTCCATCTTGTACGTTTATAACAGTGTGATATACAATGTACAGAATGCCTGGGACTTGGAGGACACAGATGATACCAGAAGAAAAATATTGAAGATTGTTGGTGAGTGCTACAAGGGGGGGGGGGGCGATCAACATTGCATGCCACCTATAAGAAGTATTCGACCGATGAGGTACGTATACAAAACAAGCCTATTGACATAAGAGATTCCGATTGGTTGGCGCTTATGGACTATTTTGGGTCCGAGCAATTCAAGGTCAGCTAGCTTTCTAATACCTTCACATCCTACCAAAACTATTTGATAACACCCATTCGTGAAATTAATTCTTAAAATTGCAGTCAATAAGCAGAACCAATTCACGTAATCAAAGTACTCAAAAGACAAAACACTTGCTTGGCTCAAAATCCTACGCCCAACTTAGTTACGAGAAGGTATGAAAACTAAATCATGCTTTTACTTTGCACTGCAATCATTCAATCAAATTTCACTTGTATTTGATGTAGCAAGACCCAGAGACCGGAAAAGAACCCGATGACATAGAACTGTGGGAGGCAAGCCATGTGAAGAACGGTCAATGGAGAAATGAGCAGGCAGAAGCTGTACACGTGAGAAACACTTCAAACAGACCCCATTTAAATAAATATTTGCAATGTACATGTGACTTTTCTTTTTGTATATAGACCCAGGCACATGCCCAAATCAACGTCAAGGAAGCTGAGCTGGGAGTCCCAATCCCAGATGAGGAAAGAAACAACATCTTCCAGCTTACTTATATATCTGCAACCGGTTCTGGAGGATCACAGTTTCGGGGGCATGGTTATATGGCTAAACCTAATGTTTCTCAAAGAGTGCGTATCCAGATGTCTGACCAGCCCGACTAGCAAGCTTGATCCTTGCAAAATAGAAATGAAGACCTCAGCTCTCAGGTGCAAGAGTTGGAAGGAAGAAATGATCATATGACCTCCCAGATGGATGGATTCGTCCAGGCAAATGATCAGCTCAACCAGGAGGTCCGGGCTTTACATGTTCAGATGGCAGCCAATTCTGCACGGCAAGAAAAGGAGCTAGCAGACATGCGCAGAATGATGGAGACCTTGCAAAATTAACAACTGCTAGCAGCAACTCCACAAAAGGCTCCTGCTCGCACCAAGTCGAAGTCGGGTGTTCAAGAAACTATTCCTAATACTACAACTCGTCGCGGTGCTATTTTAATGGGTGCAATGTTGCAAACTGAAAAAACTGTAAATAACATCGTCTCGCAACGACGCAAGGGTCCTTGAGCGTTGCATCAATTGCTGGATGTTTGTTGTTAAACCTGGTGCATTAGGATTCTAGTGCCGCTAATTATAAAACGTGGCATTAACAGATTATTGCGACGAAAATAAATTGTTGCAATAGGAAGCTAGCTATTGCCACAAATTATAAAACGTTGCACTACAAACATTTGGCTATGACCAAAAAAGCATTGCACTAGACTACTATTGCCACCACCCAGAGAATGTCGCATTACGACCCTGTTGCAACAGATTTGAATATGTTGCATTTTGAACCTATTGCTACACATCAGAAATCGTTGCAATACAATACTGTTGCCACGGTTCTGAAATCGTTGCAATACGAAATCATTGCAATACCAAATTATTGGTCACGGCTATGAAATCGTCGCGATACCATATTATTCACCACCAGTGTGAAATCGTTGCGATACCGTACTGTTCGCCACGGAAGTGAAATCGTTGCAACACCGTAGTATTCGCCACGAATATGAAAACATCGCGATACGATATTATTCGCCACGAGTGTGAAATCATCGTGATACCGTACTATTCGCCGCAGATGTGAAAACGTCGCGATACCATATTATTCGCCACGAGTGTGAAATGGTTGCGATACCGTACTATTCGCCATGGATGTGAAATCGTTGCAACACCATACTATTCGCCACGAATTTAAAAATGTTGCCATACTGTACTATTCGCCACAGATGTGAAATCGTTGCAACACCGTACTATTCGCCGCGAATGTGAAAACGTCGCGATACCATACTATTCGCCACGAGTATGAAATCATCGCGATACCGTACTTATCGCCACAGATGTGAAATCATCGCAAATAATGTACTATTCATTGCAATACGTTAAATCGCCGCAATACGTTAAACCGTTGCAATACCATACTATTTGCCACGAACGTGGAGTCGTTGCAATACCATACTTTTTGCCATGAATGTGGCATCATTGCAACACCATTATTTTCGTTGCAATACGTTAAATCGTTGCAATACGTGAAACCGTTGCAATACCATACTATTTGCCACGAACATTGAGTCGTTGCAATACCATACTTTTTTGCCACGAATGTGGCATCATTGCAACACCGTTATTTTCGTTGCAATATGTTAAATCGTCGCAATACGTTAAACCGTTGCAATACCATACTATTTGCCACGAACGTGGAGTCGTTGTAATACCATACTTTTTGCCACGAATGTGGCATCGCTGCAACACCATTATTTTCGTTGCAATATGTTAAATCGTCGCAATACGTTAAACCGTTGCAATACCATACTATTTGCAACGAACGTGGAGTCGTCGCAATACGCAATACCATACTATTTGCCACGGATGTCAAGTCGTCGCAATAACCTATTGCCACGGATGTTATCGCCACGAGTCGCAAAAACTATCGCGACTCTCTATTTCGTTGCGACAACAACCTATTGCGACGAATTTGGACCTATTGCAACGATTTTTTTCGTCGCAATAAACCAGGATCCTGGTAGTGTCTAGATTCCTCTTTGTCTCCACCGCGCGCACCCTCATTGGTTCCCTTCATAGCACGGTGACGTCGAAGCCTATGGAGTTGCCGTTCACGCACGATATTGCCGTCGAGATCGTGGGGCGCCTCACCGAAAGCTTCCTGCGACCCTTGGACGACTCTCTAGTCTGCGTGCCACCTGCAAGGCCATGCATGCGGTGTGTCAGGATGGTGCCGTGGGCAAGAGCGTGGTGCAGGAGCAAGTTACCCGGAGGATGTGGCGCGACCCAGGGCGCTATGAAGCCCTCGTGGAGAACCTGGCCATCATCAGCATCCCTCGTACGTGCTATGTCAACCGGCTCGAGCTCATCTTCACGGACGATCGCGCGCAACCGAGCGCCTAGTTACTCGCCCGGGCAGCCGGGGCCGGCCACATGGAGGCGGCCTACATCCTTGGCCTCCTCCGTTAGAATGCCAACCGCGGGGCCCGCGACGCTGTCGAGTATATCCAGCAGGTCGAAGGCGAGGTCGACGTTGGTGAGAAAGCGGCTAGGTCTGTCACCATCATGAGGACCAACAATGACTGCAAACAGTGTCAGATATAAGCCCTGGCTGAAATTGGTAATCTGAAGTGGGCGCATCAATGCCCGCCTCCGACACTGCCGATGGTGTCGCTGCCCAACAAGGAGGTTGACCCGTGCACAGCTACCGGCTGTGGGAAGCAAGGGTGGAGCTGCTGCAGGGTCTTTTGTAGTGAAGACTGTAGGATTAGGCACGAGCATGTCGCATTTTGCCGTGCGGTGTTATCCGGTATGGGCTATATATAAAATAGAATTATATGGCTGTGATGTTGTTTTTCTTGTTTCATGAGGTCATTTTCTTGTTTTGTAGTAATGTTTTATATTGATGAACTCAATGTTGTTCATCTGTTCCATCTGTTATTTTGTTTTCTATCTGTTTGTTTAGTGAACTATTGTTCTATCTGTATTCTTTGTTAATGAATGACCCTCCACACCGTCGATAGCCTCTAAAATAGCATGTATAGTATTTTAGCTGCTAGAGGTGCTAGAGGAGATCGCCCGTAGTAGAGCCTGCAAAGATGTAACACCCTCATTTTCATGCATCATGCATTGCATAAATTCTAATACATGTTTAACGTTAATCCACATAAAAATAAATAAGTTTAAAATGAATTTAGAGTAAAAACTCACTTAAGAATTCTGGAAAGTGTTGACTAGTTCGTTTTTTGTGTGGACTAGTCCGATTTCTCTCTGGCCTTCATCGAACTTGTCCGCTTTGATATGGACTAGTCTGTTTTTCTCTATGTACAGTTTCGGACTTGTCCGGTCCAGTACGGACTAGTCTGGCATTCCAATTTCTTTGAAATTTTGCTGAGTCCCTGGACTTGTCCGGATTTGTCCAGTATTCCAGCGGACTTGTCCGTTTTTCCTCTCACTAGAATCAGACTTGTTCGATTTTGACCAGACTTGTTTGTTTTTCCTCTAACCAAGTTCGGACTTGTCCAATTTAGTCTGAACTTGCCCGATATCTCTCTGTCTAACTTCAGACTACTCCGGCCCTTTTCAGACTTGTCCGATAAATCACGATCTGTATTGATCCTTTGTTTCACGACTTGTTTATGGGATTTACCTTAAGTGGGCCTAAGGACATCGTGTCTAACTCTTTTTGGAGCCCATGTGGGACCCCACACCGGCCTCCACCCAGCCCAAACTTGAATCCATTGAAACCCTAGCCTCCACTCTATATAAACAACCCCACCCCTCCACCTTGCATCCTTTTGCCTCAATTGAAGACCACCAAACCCTAGTTCATGGAGATCCGCCACCAAGGAGGGAGAAGGAGATCCCAAGCAAGAAGAAGAAGAGGAGGAAACGAAATAAAATAAAGATTTCCATCAAGTTTCGTTCTTCATCAACAATTCACCTTCAAGTTCTTCATCAACCCTAGATTGTCAGGATCCATGTGTTGCCTCCATAACCCTTGATCTATTAGAGTTCTAAACACCTAGTATACCTTCTAATCTCTATTTCTCACGTGAGTTCAACCCCGTTTCTCCAAATTCACATCGATCTAGAAAATCCTAGTTTGTTGTTCCTGTGACGGGCGGACTAGTCCGGTTCCAAGCGAACTAGTCCGATTTTGCAATATGTTTCCTATTGAACTAAATCTAAATTGGTTTGAATCAATTCCAAACTTGTTCAAACTTGTTAAAAGCTAATAGAACTAGTTAGTAAACATCATTAACAACTCACTAACTAGTTTTTCTTTCCATTAATCATACATGTCATGACATATTGAGTCATATTTTTGTACTTATTGATTGTGATTCTTGTCTTGTATGTTTATTGTGCGGATTAGACAGACTTGCGCTAGAGAGTGCTGTGGAGGATCTCCAACACAAAGAGTTTGAAGTATTTGACCCGAATCAAGCTCAAGAGCAAGGCAAGTGTCCTTGAACATATTGATCCTGTTTCTAAAATAAATGTTTCATTTGCAAAACTGCATGCTTTTGTCAATTTGATGGGAATCCCTTTGATAGGAAGTTTACTACATTTGTTTAACCATCCTTGTCTCCTGGAATATATGGTAGACAGTCAGGAAGGGCTTTTTACCTTTTTGCTTCACTTAATTAATTGGGATGGGAGAACAACACTACACATTTATTTATGCATTAATGAGATTATGTTTAATATGATATGGTAAAGGGTGATCTAGGCAAGTCAGGTATGTGGATGGGTTTGATGTTATGGTGGTTTCGCTTGCTTTCGATCTAAGGACCAGTTCATGCGAGAATAAGCCAGGACAACAGTGCCCCCACGAGGTCAAGTATCGGTGTGGCGTAGCTGATTAGTTAGGGTATTGCTTATATTGCATGGATCATTTGGCGCACTAGGGAAGGGGATTCGAATTGGATTTTGATATGGTTGGCGGGACTCCCTGGGATTCGAAGGCACAAAAGCGGGCCCTTGGTTGAAGATGTACTCAGTTGGAGACATCGCCACCAGTGAAACCTCAGTGGGTTTGTACATGCTAGTAGTCCCTTTGTAAAGGCTATTTTGTGATCTCTTGGTCATACACCTATGGTAGTGTTTTGGCGTAATGGAGGTTTTCTTTAGTCGCCGACGGGTGATGAAATCACAAACACGTGGGTAAAGTGGTACAAACTCTGCAGAGTATTAAAACTATCATGATAGTCGTGCTCCCGGTTATGAGCACCTAGACAACTTCCATGATTAGAAGGAAACTTGGGCTATGGGATGGTTATGGTTTGGTTAAGGTTGATAATATGGTTATGGCTGGTTATGGATTGAATTGTGGCATTGAATATGGTTAATGGTAATGAGAAATCTTGTATATGGATGATGGTAATGGAACATAAACCGGTATTATGATAACTACATGGCTTATGATGGGTTTACTTGACATACATATAATGTTGCTTTTAAAATGTTTTAATGTACTTTTCAACATTTAGCCATTATTATATTCATCATTTGAATCAGCTACGTGTCATACTTTCCACACTTGCTGAGTACGACATGTACTCACCCATGCAATTCCCCCACCAACAGTTGCAGGTCAGGATGGGGAGTATAACGATGATAACGCAGAGTTCTAGGCCGTGTCTTTCGTGAGCTTTGCCTGTGGTGTTGATTGGAGCTACGCTATACCCTTATCCCCTTTGCTTAGTTTGCATAGTTGCTTAATTAGTTTATTTTCGCTGCATTAGTTGAAACTTGTCATTAATATTCATTAGAGCTTGTATTCAAAGATATTCTGAATTCTGTAATAAAAGTTGTTAATTAATCTTGTTCTATGGTAATTTTCCGTATATCATTTTGTGAATGCACTCGTGTATGTGTGTTGAACGTCCTGGGCACACATATGTGTTCACTTGGTTCTTTTCAGAACCGGGTGTCACAAAAGCATTTTGAAAGTAGTAGTATATAGTACTACTAGTACGTAGTAACAGGAAAACGCAACAGGTAGCGGGTAGCAACGATTGGAAAGAAAAGTGGAGACAATGAACAGAGAGAAAAGAAAAGAAAGGACGAGAAAAATGTTAGAAAAAGATAGGTAGAACTCCAACGTACCATTGGCCCTATGCCCCTATATGCAGTGACATCATTACCACTACTCCTATACACGACCAGAAGTTATTAACACTGCTTGAAGGGAAGTGTCATAGACTAGATGTGTTGATTAGTTTATTTTGTGTTTATTAGGGATTATGTAACAGCTAGTTTTGTCGATTAGTTTGTTTCCTAGAATGGTACGTTGAACACTACTGTTTAATTCCGTCAATGTTTATATCGCGCGCCCATAGATGGGCTCACGCGTCACAGGGACGAACACCAAGCGTCCTAGCGCAGTTTCGGCCCATGAATACGAAGTGACTCAACGTAGTTTCAGCCCACAAATAACAAGTGGCCCAACGCAGTGTTGGGCCTACTCTGATAGCTTCACATACGCTTTGTCCTGGCTGCCTGTCCGCGGTGATAATTTTTTTTCACATTGAATAAAGAAGGAAAATTAAAAACAAAAAGAATTTTTTATTACGGGAGCCTTTGATCCACAACGACGCCTCTCACGACTGTACGAAACGCGCTTGGAGGAGCATCCGCCGGCCGCCACACTCTTGGAGGAGCATCCGCCAGCCGCCACGCTCTTGGAGGAGCATTCGTTGATTGCCACGCTCTTGAAAGAGCATCCACCAGCCACCGCGCATGGAGGAGAATCCGCTGGCCGCCGCACATTGCAGAGCAACAACGATAGGTACAATTGCTCACATAATGTTATTGTAGATCTATCCTCTTATGGATAGGTTGATTGAATTGTAGGAAGCGATGTCAGAAGATAAGACATGGATGAGAAAAGACAGGTGTACAAAGGAGTGGCGGGATGGAATGAAATCATTTTTAAATTTTGCATTCCAGGGCACTTGTCAAGAACGAACTATGTCTTGTCCTTGCACGAAATGTCGTAATATTTGCCATGGGACACGCAAGGAAGTTCATCTTCACATGCTTCGTAATGGGATGTCACTAGATTATACTTATTGGGTACACCATGGAGAAAAATGAGTTGAGAAAAATATTGTTGAGCAATCAGCAAATAATGAGGAGATAATATGATGATGCTGCTAAGGAAAATATGTTGTCTAGTCTACTTAGAGACACTGATCATGGTGGTACTTCAGCGATGTTGATGATCCAGAAAATGCTATAAACTAGCAAGAGACAACTAGGTGTGCAAAGGCATTCTATGACTTATTAAATGATGCCAAAAAGGAGTTGTATCCAGGTTGTGAGAAGGTGACCTAATTATCCTTCATTGTCAGGTTGTACCAGATAAAGTGTTTAACTGCTTTGAGCAAAAAAGCGTGTGAGTTTATCCTTGAACTATTCTCATATGTGCTTCTAGAGGGTCACTGCATTTCTAATACACTTGATAAAGTTCAGAAGGTTGTTCGTGACATCAGGCTGGACTACCAAAAGATCGATGCATGTGTCAATGACTATTTGTTATTCTAAAAGGAATATTCTCTACTGGATCGATGCCTAAAATATGGTGAATTAAGATGGAAAAATAGTACTGGTGGGGATGCAAGAGAGGCTTTACCTTGTGGAAAAGCCAAGAAGCTTGTAGCACGCAAGATTTTATGATACTTCCATCTTATTCCCATCATCAAAGGTTTTATATGGCAGAATCAATAGCATCAAACATGCGCTGGCACAAAGAAGAATGTATTGATGATGGAATATTATGTCATCCTGCAGATTCGAAAGCATGGAAGCATTTTGATAGCATTCACCAAAATTTCTCATCTGATCCTTGCAACATAAGACTCGGGCTAGCATCTGATCGTTTCAACCCTTTTGTAGTAATGAATGTTTCTTACAGTACATGGCCTATGATTCTAATCCCTTATAATCTACTACCTTGGTTGTGTATGAAGCAGCCTTATTGGTTGATGTCAATGATAATTCCTGAGCCAAAGTCAACAAGAAACGACATTGATGTGTATATGCAACCTTTGATTGATGAGCTACTGAAATTATGGTCTAATGATGTTGAAACATACGACAATTCAAAGAAAGGGACATTTCTCATGCGAGCTTCTATATTGTGGACAATAAATGATTTTCCAGCATATGCAATGCTATGTGGATGGAGCACAAAAGGTAAGCTAGCATGTCCATACTGTCATATAAACACTTATGCCTTGTGGTTGAAACATGGATGAAAGTATTGCTACATGGGTCATCTTCGTTTCCTACCTCAGAATCACAGGTGGCGTCGAAACAAATCTTCTTTTAACAACAAGATAGAGAATGGAGAGGCTCCAACATCACTCTCTAGTGACGAAGTACTCCAACAATACGAGGGTTTTGATCAAGTGAGTTTTGGACATACGAATAATAAGAGAAAGCACACTGAGGAAAATAGGTGGCATAGTTGGAAGAAGAAAAGTATATTTTGCCAACTCCCGTATTGGAAAACATTGCTAACAAGGCATATCTTGGATGTCATGCACATTGAGAAAAACATTTGTGATAGCATATTGGGGACATTGCTTAATATGGATGGTAAATCAAAAGATAGTCTACAAGCTTGTCTTGATATGCAGGATATGGGTATACGGCCACAATAACTTCCGGTGGCTATAAATGGGAAGTATGATTGTCCATCAGCATCATATACTTTGCATATAGATGAGAAGACCACCTTGTGCAAGTTTTTGGGGATGTGAAGATGCCCAATGGTTATGCCTCAAACATCAAGAGATGTGTGAACATAAGAGCATGTAAGGTATCAGGTCTAAAAACTCATGACTGCCATATTATATTTCAGAAGCTCCTTCCTATTGCAATACGTGACATATTGTCTGAAAAGGTTGTTGCAACTTTAATTGAGTTTAGCAGATTCTTTTTTGGAATTTGTTCTAAAGAATTGGTGGAACCAGATTTAGATAAGATGATCAAACAATTTCCTGAAACAATTTGTAAGCTTGAGATGTTTCTTCCTCCTGCTTTCTTTGATATCATGGTACATCTTCCAACCCATCTTGCCAAAGAAGCTCACTTGGGTGGACCTGTTTCTTACAGATGGTTGTATCCAAATGAGAGGTACCTTGGTACATTGAAGAGGTATGTATGTAATGGAGCTCACCCGAAGGGTTCTATAGCTGATGGATATATTATGGAACAGTGTATGACTTTTTGTAGTTAGTTTTTGGATAACATCAACACCAAGCTTAATAGTCCATAATGTGATGTTGAAAAACGCCATAGAGATGAGTTTTTTATTGGTTTCAGAAACGAGTAAGTACATGCAATTTTTACTTTGATGAAATATTGAACAAATATGTGTTCTAGAGTTGGTTTATCGATGACCCTTTTGAGACTAATGTGTACAATTATGACATTACACAAAGAAGGCAAAGTAACTGATTATTTGTATACATTATCTAGAGGACCTGATCGTCGGGCACGTTTTTTAGTCGATCATTCATAAATGGCTTCTTCTTTCGAACTGCAGAGGTGGAAAAAGATTTACGAACGCAAAACAGTGGTGTTGTTGTTCGGGATGGTGATCACGATTGGTTTGAAGTAATCAAGAAAATGATTTCTATTGATTTCGAAAAAAATCAAGAGTTTTTGTTATTTGAATGTGACTGGTTTTATCTGCCTTGTTCCGGTAAGAGCCAAAGCAGAGGCTACAAAATGGATCAATACGGAATGATAGATGTTGACACTACTCTTTCTCAATTTAAGTATGAGCCTTACATTCTAGACACCCAAGCAGAACAAGTTTTTTACGTTCAAAGTGTGAAGCAACCTAGATGAGCTACAGTTGTTAAAACAAAGCCACGGAACCTTTTTTCCATGCTCCTGGAGATAGTGAAAATAATGTAACTGATATGATGGAGGTTGAGATATCTGATGATTGACAACTTACTGATATCAATATGCCACACATAAATGAGGATACGACTGCATGGGCTAGGAATGACATTGAGGGAGCAACTGGTGATGCTTCCGCTCTTGAAATGAGAACATGTGATTAGTAAATGAAGATGATGACGGCGACGACGATGATACATATATCAATGATGGTCATGTAGCTCCATTGGGGGGGGGGGACAACAGCGAAGATGATGATTTTTTTATATAAGTACTCTGTGAGCTAGTTGTGAATTATTTTTTTTCTGAAAAGATAGAAGCTGCTCTTCTATTTAGCAGCATGCTTAGAAGCAAGCCTATATTGAATGATGCCACCTCTTTAGAAGATACCCAGAATTTGAAATGACGCTCCTGTAAAAATTCCTAATGCAACGAACTAGTGATTCCTGACAACATATCCTAATGCAACGAGTGTGTTCCGTGGAGATAGATCCTAAGGCCACGAACTAGTACAATCGTGGCAACAAATCCTAGTGCAACGATTGTGTTCTGTGGTGATAGATAACAGTTGAACACACAAAATTATTCATCACACAGTTAAACACAGATAACACATTCATTCATTAATTAACAAATATATTACAAAACACAAGAAAAAGTACAAGACACAAGAAAATAAAAACAACATCAACTAAAAAACAACAAAAGAAAACTTAAATTCTACTCCTCCTCCCCCTCCTCCTCCTCCAGCTGCTCCGCCGGTTGCTCCGGCTAGTCCGAATCTGACTGTGTAACCTCACGACCATGGTTCCTCGCCATCACCGCCACCAAGATACTGCAACCCCTCGGCACCGAGCACCTCGGCCATCATCTCGAGCAGCCTCTGGAACCGGTCGAACAGCCTGTCGAACAACATCTCGAGTAGCTCGTTGTTGACCATGTTTCTTGCAGGGTGGCTCCCTCGGCGGGCTTGGCGGCAGAATGTTGGCCATGGTGGTTGTCTGCGCGGAGAAGACGAACAAAGAGAGAAGAGGAGAGACTTCTGGTGCCTTAGTCTGTGCAGAGAAGGAAAATGGAGACACGCTTAGCAGCGAAGAGCATTTCTTATATGAAAAGGGCATCTTCCCCACGTCTCCTTTAGCTTCACGGTTTTCTCCATTTTGCTTCGGTTCACTATTGATATCACACATCACTGAACTTAGAGCACATTCACTTGATAACTAAATCATTCACTTGTCCAGAATATAAACAAATCCTTCCTTATGATTCCTGAGGAACACGATGAACACACCACATATTCATTCGTATACAAAGTGGCCAACATTTTGTAATATATCGTGAGGCCAATGATTGTGTTCTGTGGCGATAGATCCTAACGCCACGAACAAGTACAATCATAGCAACAGATCCTAGTGCAATGATTGTGTTCTGTGGCAATAGATTTTAATACAATGAATTGGTGAATCGTGTCAAAAGTTCCTAATACAACGATTGTGTTTCGTGACCATAGATCCTAACGCCACAAACTAGTGAATCATGGTAAAAGTTCCAAATGCAACGATTCTATTCTATGGGGATAGATTCTAATGCTATGAACTGGTGAATCGTGGCAAAAGTTCCTAATGCAACGATTGTGTTCTGTGGCGATTGATCCTAACGCAACGAACTGGTAAATCATGGCAACAGATCCTAATGCAACGATTGTGTTTTGTGGTGATAGATCCTAACACCACGAAATAGTACAATCGTGGCAACAAATCCTAATGCAATGATTGTGTTCCGTAGCGATAGATCCTAATGCCACGAACTTGTGAATCGTGGCAAAAGTTCCTAATGCATTGATTTTGTTCTGCGATGATAGATCCTAACGGCAAGAACTGGTGAATCATGGCAAAAGTTCCTAATGGAATAATTGTGTTCCATGGTGATAGATCCTAACGCCACGAACTGGTGAATCGTGGCAAAAATTCCTAACGCAACGATTGTGCTCTGTGTCGATAGATCCTAACGCCACGAATTAGTGGATCGTGGCAACAGATCCTAATGCAACGATTGTGTTCTGTGGTGATAGAACCTAACGCCATGAACATGTGAATCGTGGCAAAAGTTCCTAATGCAACGATTGTGTGCAGTGGTGATAGATCCTACTGCCACGAACTGTTGAATCGTGGCAACAGATCCTAATGCAACGATTGTGTTCTGTGGCGATAGATCCTAACGCCACGAACTGGTGAATCATGGCAGCAGATCCTAATGCAACGATTGTGTTTCGTGACGATAGATCCTAACTCCACGAACTGGTGAATTGTGGCAAAAGTTCCTAATGCAACGATTATGTTCCGTGGCAATAGATTCTAATGCTATGATTTAGTGAATCTGACAATAGATCCTAATGCAATGATTGTGTCTTGTGGTGATAGATCTTAACACCACGAACTAGTGGATCGTGGTAACAGATCCTAATACAATGATTGTGTACCATGGCGATAGATCCTAATGCCACGAACTAGTGGATGGTGGCAACAGATCTTAATGCAATGATTTTGTATCGTGGCGATAGATCCTAATGCCATGAACTAGTGAATCATGGCAACAGATTCTAATGCAATGATCGTGTTTCGTGGCAATAGATCCTAATTTCATGAACTGGTGAATCGTGACAACAGATCATAACGCAATGATTGTGTTTAGTGATGATAGATCCTAATGCCACGAACTAGTGAATCGTGGCAAAATACCAAGCTTACTGCAACAATTTAGTATTCGTTGTAGTACCATCGTTGCAACAGGACAGAATCCTTGTAGTGTGACCTCTATACCCGTATGTTTCCTAGTAGAGTAGCGTATCACCGATTTTTCAACATATGTTGCCCCATTCACTCGTCCTCGAGGTTTTCGAGGGAAAAAAGGGGCGATCGGTGGTGTTGCTGCCTATATTCGGGGCTACTTCTCCTTCTGTGGGGGCGACATAGCCTCCCATCAGATTTAGTGCTCTTTTCAGATTGTCCTTACCTATTCAGAGGATCGATAGACGCCCGATAGATTTGTGTGTGTTTCTTTACGAGATGTGATTATGTTTGTGTCGAAGTGGTTAAACGACACTTCTCCCGGTACTACTAAATGTAGCCCGCAGAGGTTCTTGTATTGGTTTGGGCGCGCAGAGATTGGGAATAAGATGACACAGGTGATTTACGTAGTTCGGGCCGCCTGAGCGTAATACCCTACTCCACGGGGTTTGTGTTGTTGTATTGAGTAAGTCCGTAACACTAGTATGCGTGAGAGCTTGGATCGGGTGTGTCTGTACCGGGCGGCGCAGTCCTTTTATAATTCAAGGACTGGCCGTTACAACAATTGTTTGGCCCGACATGTGATCCTAGCGTATTCAATAACCTAATACACAGTCTATGAGTATTAAGTGTGATTAATAGAGTGATAACGTGACTTAATGGTGGCGTTACCCCTATTAGCAGTCCACTGATCGTGTCATTAATATAGCAGTAATGACACGTAATCAGGTCTTTTAACTGCCGCTTTTACTGTCCCTTGAATGTCCGTGTTGTTGGTGTTGTAGGTCCGAAAGTTCCACACGTGGCAGTTTCGGAGCTTCCCCTTGTGGCGAGATAGGTCCGGAACTGACATACACGTGGCGGCACTAGAGCTTCCCTCTACGAGGGGTTAGGTCCGGGGTCATTATCCACGTGTCAACACCGGAGCTTCCGTATGTCGGGAGTTTAGCTCTGGTCTTATATTACATGTGATAATCCGGGAGCTACCCATATGAGGGATGCGGGTCCTATGCCATGTGACACGTGGGATCTGAGGAAGCCTTCAACTCGGACATATGGAATTCTCTTGTACTTCTTGCAGTATCATGGGTAGCCGGTACGCAGGGTACCGATAATTTGTAATAATACCGGACTGCATAATTTGTATAGATCAGAATGTATTTCCACTATCTGAAAAAATAAATCACATTGGAAACTGATACACCATACACTTTTTTTTATAAAGATGTAATCAATAGGACAGCATGAAGTTAACATATAGAGTAACTGGAATTGGACGACGGACTAATGCTGGATATATGCCAACCAAACAAGAAACAAGAGTCCTGAATCCTGATGAGACTTCAGACACGAACTGCTGGAGGGAATGGCCACCTTATGTCCTTAACAGGACCGAGGCCTTTTTAGTGGTACCGATGGACTCAACCTAGTGAGACGATCCTCCTGCTGTCACATGTCAAGCTGCAGAGTTGACTCCCCCTGGGGATACCATAGTCCTAAGTGTTCGTTCATCTTCAAGCACCTTGCCAACAAAGAGAATATGCTTGGCCTGAATCTTTTCCTTGACGCTGTCAATTGTGTCAGATGGATGCACCTGAAGAGGGAAGACCTGGCAAGTGGTTGTCTGCACAAATATCTGCATGCCATAGCCAAGGCGCAGGGTGGACTCTTCCTAGACATCATAATCAGTAAGGGTAGACAGTCCATCGTCAAGCAATTTGCCATCGAATATAATATGATTATCTGCTAATCTTGAATAATTTCCTTCACTTTACTAATGCTATAGCTGTATAACCTATAAACAAAGGGCCTGTCTATATGTCAGGTGCCTAAACACTACAGGAAACTGATCCATAGACGACGGCCAGAAACCGTCGTCAATAAGGACGAAACCGTCGTCTATAAGTTATTGACGACGGTATATCCTTATAGACGACGGTTCCTGACCGTCGACGACTAATAGTCGTCTATAAACTTATAGACGACGGTAACCGTCGTCTATAATCTTGTTGACGACGGCCAGAACAGGTCGTCGTCTGTGGTTGGCCAGTGCCACGTGGCAACCCGGGAGGCTTATTGACGACGGTGCATTATCACCGTCGTCTAAAAGGGCCTGCCACGTGGCTCCCCTGCGGGACTTATAGACGACGGTCTGTTAACATCGTCGTCTATTGGGGTGTCCATAGACGACGGTCAGTTAAGAACATCGTCTATAGATCCTGCCACGTGGCTCCCCCTGCGGGTCTCATAGACGACGGCTTGGTTGTACCGTCGTCTATTGCTTTATAGACGACGGTACTGTATAGAAAACCGTCGTCTATAAAGAATAGACGACAATACTGTATAGATAACCGTCGTCTATAAAGCTCTTGTAGACTACGGTTTGGTCATACCGTCGTCTACAAGCCTTATAGACGACGGTACTGTATAAAAACCGTCATCTATAAGGTTAGCAATTTTTTTTTAAAAATAGAAAATGCTACTCGGCTCGATGGCCAGAACACAGAACATCACAAAGCAGATATGTACACTCATCCACATGACAAAACACGCAGAACATAACAAATATCTAAGTCACTCATCCACATCAAACAAATGACACTATCGACACTACATATGACTACTACCCCGACCACTACCAGAGTGAGGAAGCTCCTCATCGTGCCCTCCATGCGGTGCAACCTGCGGCGATGGTGTGCGAGCCTCCGTCCCTGATGTCTGTGATTTAAAAGTATGATTAGCCAAGTTAATAGTAATAAATACATATTGAACTAAGTTTTAGCAATTTTGACCAAGTTTCATCAATATCAACTAAGTTCAAGCAATTTTAACTAAGTTTGAGATAGTTTGAGCAAGTTTCGTCAATATCAACTAAGTTTGAGTAGTTTTCACTAAGTTTTAGCAAGTTTTAGCAATTTTGACCAAGTTTCATCAATATCAACTAAGTTCAAGCAATTTTAACTAAGTTTGAGATAGTTTGAGCAAGTTTCATCAATATCAACTAAGTTTGAGTAGTTTTCACTAAGTTTGAGCAAGTTTTAGCAATATTGACCAAGTTTCATCAATAACAACTAAGTTTAAGCAATTTTAACTAATTTTAGCAATTTTGACCAAGTTTCATCAATATCAACTAAGTTTGACCAATTTTAGCTAAGTTTGAGCAAGTTAGAGCAAGTTCCATCAATATGAACTAAGTTTGAGCAATTTTCACTAAGTTTGAGTAAGTTTTAGCAATTTTGACCAAGTTTTATCAATATCAATATCAATATGAACTAAGTATACTAGTTATGACTAAATTAAAATAGATGTGTACCTGGGCTCCTATCGGGAACTGCAACTGCGGTAGCTCCAACGGTGGCGGCGCCCACTGCGGAAAAACTGCCTGCTGTCCTGTCGCCACAGCCTGCAAAATACAGACCACATCAATTCACATAACATTTTTATATGACAAGTAATAAGTACAATAGTCAGAGTTCAGAATTTACCTGAAAGGCAGTTTGCCACTGTAGCATGAACGAGTTTTGATACTCGTCTCGAGCCCTCAACGCCGCTGCCTGCATCGCGTCCCTCGCCACAAGCGTCTCGTCCCTAAGTCTGAGAGCTGCCTGCGTCCTCTGCAACTCCTCATGGACGCTCTGTAGCTCCAGCTCCGCAGCTCTGCAGCTGCTGCTGGATCCACCCTGCTGCGATGAAGAGGCTCTCGAGGCAGAGCGCGCCTCCCTCGAGTACACCACCCCATCGAAGATACCCATCCTATATAATGCAGTAATATGATTATTTTTGTGTATCATTGAAAGTTCATGATAGTAAACAAAAAATAAGAAATCTCACCGTCCATGAGGTTTACCGCCGCCGCTTGCGTACGCAGCTTGAACGTCAATTTCCGGAGCATGCACATAATCAAAAGCATCTCCTCGCAGCTTCCGCACCTCCCGTCCGTAGTTTACCTGGAAATGCAGAAAAATAACATCTTCAGAACTGTCACGAGAGAACGTAATTAACATAACAAATTAACTTACCACCGCATCTGTAGCTGCCTGAGAACACAACTGATCAGGCTGCGAGGGGTCATCTCCTGCGTGACCCCTCTGCCACACCTCGATAGGTGTCGGCTGCCGACCAAGCTCTACCTCCTATGGATACGTGTTAGTACAATGAAGATAATATAATTACTTAAATAAAATTCGAATAACACTTACCATCCGTTTAGCCTTACGGACGTATCCTTCCCAACCTAAGCGATGTTTCGATTCCTTCCATCGACTGTCTCTACGGGTCTGGGACAAGTCTCGGAAGCCATCGCTCGCCCAACGAGCACACAAGGCAGCGTAGGCGTCCGGCCGAGCCTCAAGCCACGCTACGCTGACCTGTACATAATTTATTATTGGATTGAAAACATTTTGCACAATACAATAATGAATCAAAGTGGAATGAAAACATTTACCTCTAAGTACTGCTCCTCCGTCAGGTACTTGTCGGCCACATCCCTAAACTGTCCGGGCTCACCCTCGTCCGGATGCAACTTGAAGTACGCCTTGGTAGCTTGAATGCGAGCCGTCGAAAGCGACTGCGTCACAAGCGTCCTCGCGCAGTTATGCCAGATGAAGCGAGCATGTTCTAGTTGCGTGGCCTCGTCCTCCAAACGGTATCGTGCCTACAATAGATTTGTATTAAACAAGTATTCTTAATCTATATAATACTACAAATTTATTACAAAAATTTTCATTATACGTACCATGAAGTTGTGCCATACGGCCTCCTGATGGTTGCCGTGGGCAAGGTCCACGGCCCTAGCGTAGTCGTCCCAGGACGTAGCAGCTACCCCGTTCATCACACCGGGGTAGTGCAACCGAACTAGACGACCCAGGACACCATTCACTTGCTGGTGGCGTCCCCGACCAGTAAACGAACAGTCATACCAAGACTTGTTAATTGATTCTCAATTATTATTTATATAAGTATAATAAATATGTAAATTGAAATGTTAGAGATTTACTTACCTATCGCCAACCGGGCGAATAACAATCTGATCATCTGGGTTAGCTGGAGCCGGAGGAGGAGCCACGTAGTGACTCTGACGAGTCCGTCGCCTAGGAACCGGTACCTCGTCAGGAGCCGGCTCTGAACCGTGGTCCTGATCAGGCCCGGAAGGACGCTCTGAAGTGGTCTCCAGCTCAGGCTCTGAAGCAGGCCCTGAAGTGGGCTCCGGAGGATCCCTAGTCTCCGAGTCCTCAGACGTGGAGGAAGCCTAACAATTTATAAGATTCAAAATATAGAATAAAGAATTACTTAAATAAATATTGTCATTAAATGTTCGTTACCTGTCGTGACCGCTGGACAGGAAGATGGCTCATCAACTGAGCCCGTCGAACGCCAGTAGACTGACTGCCCTCGAAAGCCTGGTCTGGCAGAGGACGAGAACCCCGAGTCTCGGAACTCCGTCGTCTGCTCCCGCTGGACTGACTGCCCTCGGCCTGGGCTGTGGGAGGCAGAAAGGCCCGTGCCGGTCGTCGTCTGCTACTCGACGACATCCTATTCAAAGCAAAATTTGGTTATAAGTTTTATAGAAAGTTTAGAAAAATAAAGAAGAGATTAAAGAAATGTTACTTGATTTTAAAATTCATCAGTATCACGATTATGTAATCTACTCCGTAAACAAGACCATCTATCTCCCGTCATGCTTGTTTGCCGTTTTCGTTTTCTCATCGCACGAGTCTCTAGATCTTCTACATCTCCAACTAAGTCATCGAGTCCTTCACCAGGCTCGACGACAAAATAATCTAGCAACTCTTCTGTGCGACTTGAGTCATTACTTTTGCACCGTCTTCATTAACAACTTTGACAAATCTCGCTTTATCACACTTTAAGCACCTATTCTCATTGGCATGCTCTTTCCAGAAAAGCATGCAGTTGTCTGGACACATATCAATCTTCTCATACTTCATACCAAGACCAGAAATCAATTTCTTTGACTGATACATATCCTTAGGCAATTTATGGGGTTGTGGAAAGGCATCTTTGATCAAGTCGATAAGGTCGTTGTAGCAGTTGTTAGAAAAGAAATACTTAGACTTAACTTCCATAAATCTAGTCATGAATGTGAGGAGTGTCATTTTGGTGTGTTCATGCAACAGCTCTTCTGAAGCTTTAAGAAGCGTGAAAAACGCTTCAGCCTCTGTTGTAGGAGGATCCTCCGTCAATTCAGGATTTAGGGCCTCAAGCATCTCGTCGTCTACAACGTTATGAATGGGCCCAACCCTGGGCCGAAGCAGACGACGGCCCTTGTTGACGACGGTCGGCCGTCGTCAGATACCTAATAGACGACGGTCTAGGTCAACCGTCGTCTACAAGGTAATACATGACGACGGTGCTTTTTAGCCGTCGTCTACTACTTACTAGACGACGGCCCCGTCATCTATTTATTTGGCCGTCATCTATTCACCTGTTTCCTGTAGTGAAAATTTGAGAAAATTTAAGACACCAAGTCATTAGCAATATTGTACTAATCATTAAGACTTAATTCTATAGGTTAATCAATCACAAAATTTTTTGTTCTATTATTTTACAACTAACATAATTCTACAAATTATGGAGTGATAATTACAAGTTACAGATTAACAATCAACAGTAAAAACTTATCTTCTTTCTTTATTCCGGCTTTCTTCCTCCATTCCGGCTGGCGGCGCCGCTGCCGCCGCCAGGCGCTACGCCACCGGTGTCACTCCGGCCTGCCGTCGGGCGCCGCGCCGCGCCGCCGTCGCCTCGCCGGGATGCCGCCTGCATTCGCTATGGCCGCGCCGGATACGCCACCCCGGCCGCCGCTCTGCCGCCACCCCGGTCACTGCTCCGCCGCCGCCCTAGTACTCGCCGCCGTCGCGAGCACGAAGGCACCCCGGCCGCCGTTCCGCCACCGCCCTGGACTGGGGATGCCTCGACTGAGTTGTTTGGGTTGGGAGGAAGATATAAGAGTGAGACAGCACCGAATCTTGAAGCGATCTGACGGTCCATATCGTCGCCTGACGGAAGGAGAGATTTCAGGCACCTGATTTTGAGGATTTCCGATAAACAAAATTAAGTTGCAGCAGATGTATATCACAATATCGTGCTGATCATGCAGAAGTCGGAATCAACTATGCAGTTTGCAGATCATGCACATGCCGCTGCCGGCGACAAATATCAACTCAAAAACATAGCACGCGTCTTCCAATCACCAAATCATCCAGATCGAGCACAATACAAGCGTCTTCCAATCACCAAAAAAGGAAAGGGAACGGGAGCTACGACCTTTTCTAGGCGCTGATGGAGTTGGGGACTTTTCGCTTTTTCTATCTACTGACAACGATTCATCCGATAGGCATGGAGGAGAGGGAGGCAGCTAGTAAACCGGTCAGCGAGCTTCACGGGAGACTGGAGAACCTCGGCAAGTCACTCACGCTGACTGGAACGGCCGGAGGAGGTGGGGTAGGGCGCCGTGGAGCAACGGCTTGGCAGACCGTCGGCGGGGAAGAACTCCAAATCTGGCACAACAGGGGCCGTTCCTGCCCAAAAAGAAGTTCAGCGAGGTGCGCACGGGTGCGAGGGAGCTATTGCCAGAAGGGACTGCATTCACGCGGAGAAGTGTCGCCAAATTTTGTCGGGGAATGGATGGTGGTCCGGCGGTCGGCTGTGTGAAAGAACGGCAAAATCCGCTCAAATGGTTAGGGGTTTGGGAGGAAATGGAGGGGATTAAAGGAGCAGAGGCCTTGGCGCGCACGAAGGCGAGCTCGCACGAGGCCGAGGTGCTGTGGAGGCGGCGCGCCGCGGACCTTACTTGTTGTCATAGTGCGGCCCGACTAGTCGCACCGAGGAGCTCCTGCCGTGAGGTCAAGTCGCAACCGGTCTCTTACAAACACAGGTTTAATGAGAGCTCTAACCAAAGTATTAAGCCATCTCAACCCAAAAGACCTTGATAGGTGAAGTTCCCTGCACTTTATAAGTTGGTCTCTCCAGCATCAACAGGATTTCGACCTTAGCTCTGATACCACTTGTTAGATTACAGCAAGACCCGTCACGCAGATGAACCCTAGCCGCTAGTTCAGATCGCAACGGGCCTGCTACACACAGGCTCAACCAGAGCCCCAACCAAAGTAGCAGACCACCTCAAACCAAAAAACTACCTTGATAGGTGAGATTTCCTCCACTTTATAAGTTGAGCTCTCTAACATCAATACCTGATGTGGGATAAACCTAACACTGGCGAGGGCATTGGCGTCTGGCTTTTGGGTTGAAAGCTGTGTGCGGGTTGGTGGCATTTACGCCGGCTTGCAGGCTGGCAGCATGGAGCGGCCGCTCCCGAATATGATGACACGACTGCTGCTTGCGGAGTAAGGAGCATTCAGCATGCTTTCATCCTCTGTAGCACGAAGGCATAGAGATGAAATCGGTCGAAAACGATCGAAGAAACCTTCATTTTGATCTTGTTTTCATATTTTTTCAACGGGACGAACACGAAAAAGTCACGATCGGAATACGGAATCGGGATTGTCGATTATTCGAAAACAAATAAGTCTGAACAAAAAACATGTCGATAACGGTCGAAAATTATAATTTAAGTCGGGGCGACGACAGAAACAATAAAGTTAACTTAAGATTAATGTTGTCATACATCACATTTTTATATATAACCATTCATTATATTATCATACCAAACATAAATTAATACATAATGATAATAACTATTGTTTATAAATTTTAAAGAAACTAAAGGATATAATGAACGATGTTACAACGTGTTAATTTTCTATATTAAAAATCATAGTCATCTTTATTATTTTATTTAATTAGAAGGCAAGGTCAGAAACACGTGGACCAACATCCACCATCTTATCTCTTCAGCTCCTGCCAACTCATCGTCATCCTCATCCACAAATGTGATGGCATCTCTCTCACGATGATAGAGCTCTGCAGCTCTGGTAGCACGGGGACCTGGGCACGCAAAGCTAAGGTGGGACAGGAAGATGCAGGCCTTGCTGAGTTCTCCAGCGATGTCTCTCCTGGTCGTGAGATCGCGTCTTCGTTGCCCACAGCCTGCTCATCTTCATTGGCCATCGCGAGCAGCGCGGAGGCACCGCCGAAGCGGGACCACGGCGGCGCAGAGGCAGCGCCGTGGCGGCTTCGGGAGTGCGGGCACACGATCCGTTCAGGTGTTCGGATTGGAATGTTCTCCTTTCTTAGTGGTTTGTGGGCTTTGGACCCATTTATTAATTTAATAGGTTGAGTACCGAATAAAGCAAAACCGGATGAAAACGGGATCATCCTGAATTAAAAACGGGAAACGCAAAAATGATAGGAAAAATATTTGAACCATTTTCGATCCCGTTTCTGATTGTTCCCTACTGTTTTCATACCCATTCCGAATAATTTCTGAACAATTCGAAAACAAGCGGTAACAAATTCAAAAATACGGTATTTGGTACTGTACGGAACCGGATTTTCCCGTCACGCTCATCTCTACAGATGTGACTTACATACTCTCATTCGGTACTCTCATGCGTACTCCTGCTGATGTGTTATAGTTTCATTGGTCTCTTCATTAATGCTCATATTAAGTGTCATACTTTCACAACGGATAAGATTGCAACAAATCACTGTGAGCATGCATGGGAGGACAAACTGGGAGTATAGAAGTTGCATCCCCGTATGATTGTGATAAGGGACTAATATGGAGATACTCATATTGGAGTGTATCGTGTTTGAATAGCAGGCACCACAATGATTGATGAGATTCAAGATAAAAAACGGTGTTCGTGGTATAATGCCGATCCTCGTTGTTATTTTCTTTCCAAGTAAGAAGAGAGGCGATAGACATTCAGTGTCTAGCAAAGATTTTGCTTCGCTATAGCGATCAACAGTTTTTTCGATTAGTTCTCCTCAAAGAGCGTGGTTGAGGATGCGCTTCTCTCATGTGTTCTTCACTCAATTTTTTCATCGAAAGTCGACAGATACTCCATTGAAATTTACTAAGACCGAGATTTTTGTTGTCTTCTTCGTAAAAAAATGGTGAAGATCGAGCCCATGGCTCAGCAATAAGGGATATTGGCCAGTCGGAGATTCGGTCTAATGATCGGACACCCTACGTTATTTTTGGGGACATGTCCCTATAAAAACGTTTTTGTTATTATCTCTCACAAGTGATGCCACAATGGGAGAGTGGCATCCCTGTCACACATCAGACTCTGATGATTTCGATGATCTCTTCATGGACATGATTCCAAAACTATGTGTAATTGTAGAGGTTATTATGTGCGCATTTGATGTTATTGTGTGTTGTGGTATGAGTGAGTTGGTATATGAACATACCTAGTTGAGAGACTTCAAAAAAAAAAAACTGCACTGCAGTTACTGCCAGTCACACGTGAGCTCAAGGGATATCGGGCCCATGTATCATTGGTAGTAACTATAGTGCGGTTATTGAAGAGAATTTCAGTCTTCCATGCACGACTCGTGGGACTCTGCTGGAGGGTGACAGAGACAAGAAGGTGCAGACATGCGGGGTCCAGGACCCTTTATTTCTGTTTCGAATTTCAAATCTGCTGCTTTGGTCTAAAATTGAAAACAAATACTCATAGATGTCCTCAAATGGTAAAACTCAACATAGGTTCTCTACACAATATACTCTTCATTTTGGTACAATAGGATTTGAATTTTCCTTAGGAACATTAGAATTATTATTTTCCCACGTTAACATTTGATTTAATTTATACATGCACATAATCACTGCAATAATTCATAAATATGTTGTTTTGGACTCCTAATTTGGAACCATATCATGAGTTGTTTTTATTGCGGTTGACCTTTTTTATCGGATATATCTCTACTTCCATTCCTCACCGTCAAAGTGCAGACTAAGACACTTCCTCTGATACTACTAAGAAGCAGTCCACGGAGTTTCGTATTCGGATGGGGCGCTAATCAAGATCAAGAAAAAGAGTGAACACAGAGGATTTTATGTGGTTCGGGTCGCCTGAGCGTAATATCCTACTCCATGGGGTGTTTGTGTATTGTATGAGTGTACGTAAGCCTGAGCTTGAGATCAGATTCCCTTTCTACCGTGCAGTGCAACCCTTTTATATGCCAAGGACTGACTGTTACAGTGTGCCTTGGCCCGACATGTAGCCCTGACTATAGTAACCACCCTATACATGATCTATGCTGTTATGGGTGGTTAATAATGTGATAACATGCCTTAACAGTAACATTACTGGTCTTGATAGTCCTTTGATCATGTGTCATTAATATAGCATTAATGAGGTGTTAACCATGTCTTGTAATGGAGAATTGATGGCTCTTGAATGTCCGCACCGTTGGAGATGCCGTTGCCTTCTCATTGCAGACTTAGGTCCGGGGGTGTGACACATGGCTGCTCCGGAGCTTCCCACTGAGGTGAGGTAGGTCCGGAGCTGCTGGACACATGGCAGCTCTGGAGCTTCCCCTGTCGGGGAGGCAGGTCCGGAGCTACTGGACACGTGGCAGCTCTAGAGCTTCCCCTATTAGGGAGGCAGGTCCGGCACCCCTAAACACGTGGTAGTGCCAAAGCCACCCTAAGGAGGGTGTTAGGTTCGGCACTGCGGGATATTACTACAGGAAACGATGAATAGTGTGTCAGTTTTAATAGATGCGTCGGCCCCGATTCATTTAATGCATCTAAGGGTGTCGGTTTAAAGTAACCGACACCCATAAGTTAGAGGCGTCGGTGTTCTTGAAGAAACCGAACCACATAATAAATGCGTCGGCCGAACTGACACATATATTAAATGCGTCGTCCTAACCGACGCTCTTAAACAGGCCCCACCCAAGACTCAAAGCGGGCCCGACTGACTGATCCTCTAAGAGAGTCGGCCGGGGCAACACCAACACCCTTAAGTGGGCCCGGATTGCTCAGGCTCTAAGAGCGTCGGCCAGAGCCAAACCGACGCTCTTAAGAGGGGCCTAAACACTTCGCGACTCTTCTCTTCTCACACGCCTCCCAACACTTCTAGCACGAGCCCCGCACCCGCGCCCCCTCCCGTCGCCACAGCCGCCAGCCCGCCGCCTCACCGGTGCCCCCGCCCGCTGCCCCATCGTCGGTGCCCCTCGCCCGCGCACCCGCCCACCGCCCCCGCCCGCGCCCCTCACCCGCTCCCACGCCCCCACCCCTCGCCTGCGCCTGCACCACGCCCCCGCCCGCTGCCCTCGCCTGCGCCCCCGCTCGCCGGCGCTCCTGTACCCTAGTCCGACCCCCCCCCCCCCCCCGGTGCCCGTTGGTCCTGCCCCCGGCGCCCCCTGGTCCGGCCCCCTCCGGCGCGCCCTGGTCCGGCCCCCCTCCGTTGCTCCCTTGTCCGGCCCCTGGAGCCCTCTGGTCCGACCCCCCTCCGGTGCCCCGTTCACTCCTCCTCGGCGCATAAGGTAAAATGAAGTCATATATTTGAACTTTAAGTGTGATCTTTGTTTGGTGCATGAGCTTGTATATGTGATGTTCTATGTGTGAGCTTAATCCATAGCTAATGTGGATATGTAAGATTAATTAATAGTTAATTCTCAAATTATATGCAAATTTACATGTTTAACTTATATATGTGAGCATGATTAATAATTTCTAAATATGTGAGCATATTATATATGTGATTAGTGTTAATTCATTAATGTGATTCATATTATATAGTTGCTAACTAATGAATGTGATTCATATTCATTATGCTATATGATTAGAATGTGATTAAAAGTTCATATCATGCATGTGATTGCTTCTTTTTAGCATTTGCAATATGATGACTAATTATGTGTTTGTAATATAGTAAATATTTTAATAATTATGGTAGCTTTAGAGGATTGTAGTGAAAGATGATTCTAGTTGTGAAGTATGCGTTAAGACAAGCACAGATGCGTAGGGCAATAATGAGGACGACTAAATAACCGCGCCTGAACGGTGGATCCGGACTTAGAACTTTCAACTCTGACCAACTTTTCTCCTCTGTCTTGTTCTTTCCTCTCTTGTAAATTATTGAAAAATAAAATTGAGAACGTAACCTATAGAATTTGATTATCACATGCCATTGGCATGTGATACGTCAAGGTTTGGAATTGTCCCTTTTTGGACAGCCTGGGAGTGGATCGGGGGGGGGGGGGGGGGGGGGGGGGGAGGGCGTGGCTTGTGACAAGACGCGAGTCTGGATCTGGGCGTTCTCTGCTCCACTCCCAGTTCTGCTTCGAGCTAGCCAGACCCGTTTCAAGTACTTGTTTTTTACATACATGTAAATATTAAATTAATTGTCTATTGTTTCTTGATTCTTTACATACTTCTTTATTTATATTTTCTGGGTACTTCTTACAGTGGGTAGAGGAAGAGGTAGTTTTTGAGTTGTGTGGCAGAGCCGACGTTGAGCGAGCCTGCACGAGGTACGCCACAGGTGACAGATCGTTGCCCGATGTACGAGGAGTTGTACGGGGAGGAACCAGAGACTATTAGGCAGACGTCGGAGCAGGAAGGTGGCTCAGGAGGAGGCTTAGTTGGAGGCTCAGGGCGAGGCTCAGGAGTAGGCTCAGCAGGAGGCTCAGGACGAGTCTCAGGTGGAGGCTTAGATAGTGTTGGGCGGTGGACCTCTTCTGATGGTGGGAATGACGAAGATGATGAGGAAGAAGACTATTAGGCAGACGTCGGAGCAAGAAGGGCCGAGCTGGAAGAGTTAGGACACCCCGATCGATGCACTTTTAGGTAATATTTTTAATTAACTAACAAGTTCATTATATCTTTTCAATTAACTAATTTTATGTATTTTTTATGTACAGGCTGCGAAGGCACCTTTTATGTGGTGTAAGTAAAAGTATAGACGAGCGGACAATTATAAGGCCAAAGGGTACTAGGTGCTGGTGGAGCTTGGATGGAGTGGAAAGGGGCATCGATGAGTAGTTAACACCGAGTTGGGAAACGTCATCCGGTTTTGCTATCCCGGGATGGTATTAGTAGATGGTCAAAGAATTGTAGTGCATAGTTGGGATCACTATGCGCTTCAAGAGTATGGCGATTCGGGTACATGTCAGGATAAAGCTTGGGAGATCTTCTGGGTAAGTTTGTTTTGATTGTTTCCATTACATTAGTTTCCATTACATTACATCCTATTGTTATTTTAAATTAATTGTTACTTGTATGCAGGGTAGGTTTCGTTTGGAGGAGGGTGTGAGTCAAGCATATGCTTGTTCAGTTTTCCATAATGCAGCAAAGAGACATGTCAAGGACTCCTTCTATAAGGCACGGATCAAGGTTCTGACCGTCTACTACAAGACGGTGATGTTCCAACCTATGACAAACAAAGAAGCAGCCAAAATTCATTTCACTAGGGAGGAGTACTTGCAAAGTCATGTGGATTGGATTTGTGCGAATATGGAGGCTTGGGAATGGTTATGCGGGTATTGGGGTTCAGCTGAGTTCAAAAATATTTCTGATAGACACCGAAGAAACCAGAAGAGGAAGCCAGGAAAGAATTTCTTCGGGTCGGATGGTTATGTTCGGATGGAACAAAGAATGGTATGAATTCTTATATTCATACTTAGATTGCTTCAATTAATTGCATTTATTAAATTATTGATTTTGATATTGCAGATAGCTGAAACTGATACGCCTCCTACGTTTGTTGAAGTTTATCTTAAGGGGCACAATGGTCCAGACCCGACTCGCCCGGAGGTGTTACGTGACGAGGCATCAACGCAGAAATTGGTACGTATGTTGATTCTTTGTTGCTTTTGTAAGACCTATGTGTGCTGAATACATTGGCTTGTAGTAAATACACTTGCTTTGACGATAAAAGTTTTGAATATCACCAAAACACCTTTTTATTAAGGTCCTGCTAGTTTTGTAAGCTCTGGCGGGAGCTTGGTTGTACTAGTTTTGGTATGTTCCGGCGCTAGGTTCTACTAGCTTTTGTTAGCTCCGGCTCAAGGTCCGAGTTGCTTTTGCAAGGTCCGGATCTTGACCGTAATGCTTCTGTTTTTCATTTGCAATGTTTTTTACTTGCTTTACATCTCTGGAAAGATTGCTTAGTATTCATTTGCTAAGTCTTTGGTGGATTTTTGGTTAACATGGATGATATCGTGTTACTGTGGTTTTGCAACATGCTTATGTGAGGTTCTCACGTAAGGTGTTGTGTTCGGAACTAACTTGAGTCAAGTCGAGGACTTGGGCTCGTATGGATTGGTTGTTTATTCATGTGCATGTGTTGCTTGATTTCAAGACATGGCTGGTCATGGGATCCATTGGACTAATCTCAGGGAGGAGATGAGGTCCCAACAACCAAATTCAGGAGGAATTGTGGTTGAGCTGATCAGAAGGTTCCGCAGCATGATTGAATCAAGAACAATGCATGTGAAGGTATCGTGGATGTCATTGGAAGATGTTTGGACGTGTGTAAGGAGTGCATGGACGTGTCTGTATGGTTCGGAGGCGTGGTGAAGAGATGTGGACATAAAGAGTTGGTCGGAAAGGTCCAACCGACTAGGTTATGGACTCAGGCTGCGGCTGAGTCGGGTTTGACTCAAATATGGAAAGACTTGAGTTGGTTATGATAGGATTTCTTGTGGGTCACGAATTTGAGTTGTTTAGGAATGTAGGATACATTCCGAAGGTGTTTGGAAGTCTTAAGATTGCTTCTATCTGCCTATAAAAGAATCCTAAGCAGTTATGGAAAGTTACGATTCGTGAACAGAGTAGGATTAGGTTCTTGATTTGAGTTGAGTTGGCTTTCCAGCTGGTTATATAAGCAAGGGAGCCCATATCTCATGGTGCACGACATGGATGTTCCTCTTGTGTTTCATTGGATAAAATTCGTAGTTTGAAGGAACTTTTGTGCCTTGTTCGTCCGACTTGTTCCAGTCAAGTTTTACTCGTCGAGTTTCTGGACAGCACTACCTTTCGTCGGTGGTTTTATCATAAATCGAGTTTTACAGATTCAATTGACGTGATTCTTTTTGGGTTATCTTCACAACTTGACTATATATCATCTGTAAAAATTTCACAGCCATTGGATTTGTGGTCTATGATCTACACGAGTTTCTTTGCAGCGTTCCAGAACTGTTTTTTTCTCGAGTAGGGCAAATTGACCTTTGTTTGATCTTTCGATCATAACTTGAGTTTCTCTCGACGGATTTGAGTTATTCTTTTTGTGTTGTCTTCGTGACTTGATTCTCTCCAATATCTATCACTTTTTTCACGGTGAAACACGTTTAGATTAGTCTCACACACAATTTTTTTAACAGATCGTTTTTCTACCGAAGGGGTTGAGGTTTAATTGTTTCCGCTGCGTAAGATTTTTAAATCTACCATTCACCCCCCTCTGGTAGCTTTTCACATGCTCTTTGATCCTACAATCGGTATCAGAGCCACGGTGCTCTAATCTTTGTGATTTGCACATGTTTTTGACTAATCATCATGGAGAAGTAGTCCGCCAAACCTTGTGTGTTTGCTGGTATTGATTTTCAGGTTTGGAAGGCTCGCATGGAGGCTTTCATCCAGGCACAAGGCTTTGCAATATGGGAGAAGGTATACAAGCCTTACGAAGTGCCATCAAACGATCAACTTACAGCTACAAATCTGAGAGATGTCGACAACAACAACAAGGCTCGGAACTTGATCATACAAGGATTAACACAAAGCAACTTCGACCGTGTTGCACACCTCCGATCTGCATGCGATGTGTGGAAAGCACTTTGTGACTACCACGAAGGATCCAACACGATCAAAGAGGTAAGGCAAGACATGTTCAATAAAGAATACATGCGCTTCGAGATGCAACCCAGTGAGTCTATTGATGACCTTTTTGCCCGCTTTAATAAGATTCTCAGCAACTTGCGTAGTGTCAATGTTAATTTTTCAGATGCTGAAAATGCTAGGCAATTGCTAGGTGCATTAGATATGTCAATTTGGGAGATGGAAGTCACATCTATTCGTGAATCTACTGTCATGAGTACACTTACTTTAGATGTGCTATATTCCAAGTTAAAAACTCATGAAATTGACATAATCTCACGTAAGAACCCCAACAAGTCTATTGCTTTTGTTTCTCAATGTGACATGCCTAGTTCGGGTCAAACATCATCTTGTGGTACACTTGCTTTGCTGTCCTCTCTAACTCTTGAACAGATTGAGAAGTTTCCAGAGGAGGAGCTAGCGCTCATCTCTTCCCGGTTCTCAAAAGCATTGCAAAATGTGAGAACTAGAAGGAGAGGAAGCTCCGGACCTCAACGATGCTTTGAATGTGGTAAGACAGGACATTTTCGTTCAGATTTCCCTAACCTTTCGGGTCCTACATCCCAGGATTAAAAGAAAACAAGAACGAAGCACTCCTACAAAATATACGAAGAAAAAGAAGGATTTTACAGGACGTCAATTGGTGAGCAGTTTTATCTCAGCACTCTAGGAACTTGGCTCAAGCGACGTGGACATTGGAAGTGATGAAGATGAAGATGATTTGGCAAACTTGTGCTTCAAGATCAAGTATGGAGGAGGCAGAACACAACCGCGACAATGAAGAGGTATGTCCTACTTGCGAAGAAATGTGTGATGCTATTTCTCGTGCCGTTATTGTTAAGAAAAAGGACAAAAAGCTCAGGGACAATGCTGTTAAAATTGAGTCACTAGAATCTGAAATTAATCGTTTGAAATCCTTGATTCCTAGTGATGATTCTTGTTCCTCATGTGACTTAATATATGAACAATTGTCCTCCTTAAGAAGTGCACATACCTCCACACTTGATAAACTTGAACTTGAAATTGAAAAGAACAAAAAGCTTGCTGCACTTAATATTGGAAACTTAAAAGATGCTTCTTGTTCTACAATTGATTTGCATTGTTCTAGTTGTGATGATCTTGATAAAAATCTGCAAGATGCTATGAATGAAATTTCTATATTGAACAATGCTTTACGTTCTCATGAAGTTAAATATTGTTTCAATTGCAAATTAAAAGGAAAAACTTCATGTGAAAATTGCCTTGATCTGTCCAATAAACTTGACAACATGCATAGGACATTAGATAGGTTTTGTAATGAATAAGAACCTAAACTTGCTGCTGAATTCATCCAAGTCTTGCAATGATAAAACTGATTCTCATGCTCATGCTAAGGCACATCCACCTAAAAGTGTAAAGTCATTAGGAAGTGGTTTGATTCAATTAGTTCCTAAACAAAAAGAAGTGGTTTTTAAATCTGCAGGAGTATTGTCTCATTCGGTTTTCAAATAAAAATGTTATTTGCTCATCTAGACATGAACACAGAGTTAAATTTCATTGTACCTACTGTGGTAGAGATGGTCATGTCATAGATTTTTGTTATAGACTAGCTAAAAAACAGAAAAGGGAAAGAATGGTTGCTAGATCTCATAACTTTCATGCAAAATTTGCTGCACATATTGAATTGAATGTACAATTTGCTGCTTTGAGTCAAAAACATTCAAAGTTTGCCTCCGGACCTTCTATTTTTGCCTCCGGAGCTACTGATTTTTGTGCTACACAAGTAACACCTTATAGGTCAGTAGTAAAGAATAAAAAATCTCAAACTTTGACTCATAAACCTGCTATTTTGTCTCAGCTTTCGCGTGTTTTTCCTGCTGCACGTCGCGTGACTCAGTACTGGATTCCTAAATGCCTTTTGACTAACCCCAGTATTGAGTCATCGATGTATTGTGCTTCTATGTAGGTTACAAGTTTGAGGAAGGAGAACATTTGGACTGTGGATTCAGGTTGCTCACACCACATGACCGGTAACAAAGATTGGTTCTCCTCCCTCTCTTTTGTGTCACGTGTAGAGAATGGTACTTTTGCCGATAATTCTTCAACTACTATAATTGCTAAGGGTTCGGTTAGAGTAAATGATCACTACACTTTGAAGGATGTGGCACTTGTCAAAAATTTGAAATACAACTTGCTTTCTGTTGCACAATTGCTAGATGAAAATCTAGAAATTATTTTCAATAAAAACTGCTGCAAAGTTGTAGGTTCAAATAGTGAGCTTATTTTTAACATGTCTTAGTTTGGAAGAGTTTTTAAAGCTGATTTTGATATGTCTTCCTCTAAGCATAGGTGTCTAGTTGCTAATTATTCAAAGGACCTATGTTTTTGGCATTGTAGACTTGGTCACGTAGGCTTTGATCACCTAACGCGTGTTAGTGCTTTTGATCACGGGCTGCCTAAGATTAAAGGGGACAAATAAATTTTGTGCTCTTCTTGTAGACATTATAAGATGGTTGCAAGTTAACATACTCCTCTCATAATGATCATGACAACTGAACCATGTCAACTTTTGCATCTTAACACCGTAGGACCTTCACGTGTTCAATCCTTCAGAGGTAAATGGTATGTTCTTGTGATTGTTGATGATTATTCTAGATACTCTTGGGTTTACTTTATGGCGTCTAAGAATGAAGCTTTTTGTAAATTTAGAACTTTATTTCTTAGATTATCAATTGATCACCTATGATCTTTAAAAACAATTAGAAGTGATAATGGAACTGAATTTGAAAATCAATCTTTTGATCACTTTTGTGCTGAAAATAGAATAGATCATCAATTTTCTTCACTATATGTACCTCAACAAAACGGTGTTGTTGAAAGAAAGAACAGAGCCTTAATTGAGATGGCTAGGACTATGCTTGATGAATATCAAACTCCTAGGAAATTTTGGGCTGATGCGTTAGCAACCGCTTGTTATGTCTCAAATCGTGTTTTCTTGCGTGCTAAGCTAGGTAAAACACCATATGAGCTCCGGTTTGGACATAGGCCTAGTGTTACACACTTTCGGGTCTTTGGTTGCAAATGCTTTGTTAAGAAACATGGTAATCTTGATAAATTTGAACCTAGATCCATTGATGGCATGTTTCTTGGTTATCCATCTCATACTAGAGGCTACCGTGTGCTTTTACTTGACACTAACAAAATTGTGGAGACTTGTGAAGTGTCTTTTGATGAAGCTAGCCCAGGTACTAGCTCAAACATTGCAGGTCCAGATCCATATCTGCAGGGGGGGACATTTTCGTTGAAGATGAGGAAGAATTGGAGCTGCTGCCCGAAAATTCTCAGCTAAAGACTTTGGTTCAGCTCCGGATGTTAATTCTCAACCAGCACCGACAACCATCAATGCTAATTCAAATCATCCTCAAGTCACAAGCTCATCGATTTGTGATGAACATGAAGAATAAGAAGCTTGTAAGACACCTGTTCCCCTAAAGTTTTACAAAGATCATCCCCCACAATAGATGATTGGAAGCTTGCACGAACGAGTCACACGGTCGAGGTTTTGCGATCCAAACTCTTATGCTCATTCTGCTTTTGTTGCTTCTTTTGAACCCAAAGATATATCACACGCACTCACTAATGAATCTTGGATTATTGCCATGCTAGAAGAGTTAGAAAATTTTGAAAGAAATAATGTTTGGAAACTTGTACCTCCACCTCAAGGTCACACTTTAATTGGAACTAAATGGGTATTTAAAAATAAACAAAGTGAGGATGGGGGTTGTAGGATTGATAGGAAAAGTACTTCTAGTGCTTGTCATTTTCTTGGTAATTCTCTTGTTGCTTGGTCCTCTAGAAAACAAAATTCAGTTTCACAATCCATAGCCGAATCTGAATATGTAGCTGCTGCTAGTGCTTGCTCACAAATTCTTTGGATTGTTCAAAGACTTAAGGACTATGGGGTTGATCTAGATAGTGTTCCACTGTTTTGTGATAACACTAGTAGATACCGAACAACAATTGGCTGACATTTTTACAAAACCTTTGGATTTCACTCGCTTTTGTTACATTCGTAGTGAAATAGGGGTTATGCATCCTCATGGCTTAAATTGAGGGGGAGCTTTGAAACTTGGGAAGTCTATGTGTGAATCTAAAATTAAAATAATATGAGCATAATATTTCATACATATATGACTTTGTGATTCCTTTTACATGCTGAAAGTTCTTACTACATTACTCGTGTCATACATTTTGTAGTTTTTGCCATGTCTAGTAATTGGAATAATTACTTACACTAAAACTGGTCATGGTCAAACTTTCTTGCTGTTCTGAACTTGTTACATGTTCACAAGTGCTTTTAATCATTAAGAATTAATCAAGTAATCAACTCACATGTTGAGTTTTTATGAACAAATATAAACTGTGAAAAGATAAAGAGAATATGCATGCATCGCACTTCTTCTTTTGAGATAGCTTATCATTGCACTTAGATATGAACTTGGAAGAAGTTGTGTATGACTAAAACCATGTCCTTAAGCTTCTGATTGTCAAATGACATAGGCTTGGCTCGGTTGGTTAGAATAAGGCAGATGCACATATAATCTCTTGCAAATATCATATGATCTAAATTTATGCTTTGAAAATAATAAAATGCAGCAACTAGTGTTATGCTTTCAGGTTTTGAAATAGTTAAGTTTGTGAGATCATGACTTGCTTAAATTGAAAATTACATTTGATCTCTAGCATGGCTTACACTACTTTGTGTATCTCATTGATGTGATAATGTAAGGTACCTGATAGTATGACTTGGATGAGCTTTGTTTATATGTATATGTTATAATATGCTCATAACAACTAAAGGGGGAGAGATAATTTGTTTATATGCTCATGACTTGCTGAATACATTGTCAAATGGGGAGAGATAAGCATGAAGAGAAAGAGAATATGTGAGAGATAATAAAGGGGGAGCGATAATATGGGATAATTTTTGGATTTTCTTCTCATTTTACTTTTGGTTTACAAAGGGGGAGAAATTGCCTTCAAAACTTTTATGTGAATAAGCCAATGTTCGGATATTAAATGGTGTTGCCAATGCACTCATCAAGGGGGAGATTGTAAGACCTATATGTGCTGAATACATTGGCTTGTAGTAAATACACTTGCTTTGACAATAAAAGTTTTGAATATCACCAAAACACCTTTTTATTAAGGTCCTGCTAGTTTTGTAAGCTCCGGCGGGAGCTTGGTTGTACTCGTTTTGGTAAGTTCGGCACTAGGTTCTACTAGCTTTTGTTAGCTCCAGCTCAAGGTCCGGGTTGCTCTGGCAAGGTCCGTAACTTGACTGCAATGCTTCTCTTTTTCATTTGCAATGTTTTGTACTTACATTACATCTCTGGAAAGATTGCTTAGTATTCATTTGCTAAGTCTTTGGTGCGTTTTTGGTTAACATGGATGATATCATGTTACTGTGGTTTTGCAACATGCTTATGTGAGGTTCTCACGTAAGGTGTTGTGTTCGGAACTAACTTGAGTCAAGTCGAGGACTTGGGCTCGTATGGATTGGTTGTTTATTCCTGTGCAGGTGTTTCTTGAGTTCAAGACATGGCTGGTGATGGGATCCATTGGACTAATCTCAGGGAGGAGACGAGGTTCCAACAACCAAATTCAGGAGGAATTGTGGTTGAGCTGATCAGGAGGTTGCGCAGCATGATTGAATCAAGAACAATGCATGTGAAGGTATCGTGGACGTCATTGGAAGATGTTTGCACGTGTGCAAGGAGTGCATGGACTTGGATGCATGGTTCCGAGGTGTGGTGAAGAGATGTAGACATAAAGAGTTGGTCGGAAAGGTCTAACCGACTATGTTATGGACTCAGGCTACGGCTGAGTCGCGTTTGACTCAAATATGGAAAGATTTGAGTTGGTTATGATAGGATTTCGTGTGGGTCAGGAATTTGAGTTGTTTAGGAATGTGGGATACGTTCCTAAGGTGTTTGGAAGTCTTAAGATTGCTTCTATCTGCGTATAGAAGAATCCTAAGCAGTTATGGAAAGTTACAATTCGTGAACAGAGTAGGATTAGGTTCCTGATTTAAGTTGAGTTGGCTTTCGAGCTGGTTATATAAGCAAGAGACCCCAGAGCTCGTGGTGCACGACTTTGGGGCTGTTCCTCTTGTGTTCGATTGAATAAAATTCGTAGTTTGAAGGAACTTTTGTGCCTTGTTCGTCCGACTTGTTCCAGACAAGTTTTACTCGTCGAGTTTCTGGACAGCACTACCTTTCGTCGGTGGTTTTATCATAACTAGAGTTTTACGGATCCAATTGACATTATTATTTTTGGGCTGTCTTAAAAACTTGATTATCTATTATCTGTCAAAATTTCACAGTCATTGGATTTGTGGTCTATGATCTACACGAGTTTCTTTGCAGCGTTCCAGAACTGTTTTTTTCTCGAGTAGGGCAGATTGACCTTTGTTTGATCTTTCGATCATAACTTGAGTTTTTCTCGACGGATTTGAGTGATTCTTTTTGTGTTGTCTTCGTGACTTGATTCTCTCTGATATATATCACTTTTGTCATGGTGAAACATGTTTAGATTAGTCTCACACACGATTTCTTTAACAGATTTTTTTTCTGCCGAAGGGGTTGGGGATTAATTGTTTCCGCTGCGTAAGATTTTTAAATCTACCATTCACCCTCCCTCTGGTAGCTTTTCACGTGCTCTTCGATCCTACAACTTTTATCCATCAAGTCAATTTATCCTGTATTACATTAATATGTTAACTAAATGTATCACAGCAAAAGTATGTTGAGTGTTTCAAGAAGAATCATGGACCTGATTCAGACTATTTGAGAGAGCCGTTGGATGTCGCTGCAGCATACGATGCCGTCAGAGGTCTGCCGCATAGGAGGTATGTGTAAAGTTAATGATGATTTGTATGTTAATTAATATCGATTCTTCACACCTGTAATTTTTTGTAGACTTGGGTTAGGCGTCGGATATATAGAGCATGAGGCTCATGCTAGACGATGACCGTCCAATGTTGGTAGTAGTCGATTTCAATCATCTACAGAGGCTGAATTACGAGAAGAACTGAGATGCACAAAGGAGGAGATGCAACAACAACAACAAGAGACGTAGATGTTGTTGCAACAACAACAACAACAGACACATATGTTGCAACAATAGATGCATTATTTGTATATGTCTCAGGTAACATGTAATTTTCTTATTTGAAAATATTATTCGATTTACAAATGTATCTACTCAAGATATCACAACTAATTTACTTGATGCAGTTCATGGGTCAAGGTAGCTCTAGTTCTCAGTTTGGTCCTCGACCAATGCAGCCAGCACTACTACAGATTGGCTCCTCACAGATAAAACTACATATCTTATTGACTCCAGTTATATAATGCAATATCATAACTATTTGTGTTACAAGGTTCTGAGAGTGGTCAATCGTATGTTCCACAACCTTAAGGATTTATGTCACTGTTGGCTTCTGAATTGCAGCAAAATAATCCAGGTAAACTGTAATTTTCGCATTTGAACACTTTATTTGATTCCAAAATGATTCTAATTATAATCTCACAACTTCAAGTAGTTTTCCCACCGATGCCTTTCCCTCCGGTGCAGACTAACCCATCACAAGGAGATGCAGCGATATGTATGACTTGCATACTTGTTACAATATTTTCATTATAACATCACAAATTAATTACGACAATATTAAAAAGAAAAGGGAAATACTAGCGGAGAGATGAAGTGAAAAAGTGAACAAGTGAGAGAGCGAGAGAGGCAGAGATAGATAGAGAGGGAGAGGAATACATAGAGAGAAAAGAAGTGATAGATAGAGAGGGAGAGAAATACATAGAGGGAAAGAGAAAGAGATAGAGAGAAAAGAAGAAATAGATAGAGAGGGAGCTAGAGAGAAAGAGATAGAGGGAGAGGAGATGAGATAGAGTAGGAGAGCGAGTGAGGGCGAGAGAGTGAGATGAAATACGAGAGTGTGTTGATAAGTTTTAGTTCAAACCAATATGCTTCTCCTTTTTAAAGTTATGTTATTAAGTAAGTAGGAGTTAACATTTTACGTTATTAAGTTTCTATTCCATTTTTATCTATTGTAGGGATCTCGTCACAGAACACCTGAAGGTGTTGATGCTTTCTTTAACATCAACGATGGAGGTGCGATTGGAGGAGATGGGAGTAAAGGACATGCGAGTGGAGGCTCCCACGGCGACATTTGAATTTCGTTTACTCATTTTCGAACTGTTGTGCTTGTGTTTTGTTGTTCTTGTGTTCGAAACATTTCAAAACTTGTGTACGGTGCTATGTTTGATAACTTGTATATGTTCATATGTTTGAAAGCTGATATGCTGTATATATATTGCTGTTGTGTGTAAACTAGAGGCTCCCCATCTAGGGAGGGAGAGAAAATAAACATTTTTTTAAAAAAAATACGTTATGTGCGTCGGTTTTGTCTAAACCGACGCCCATAGCTGGCTACTAGAGGACGGCCACAAGACACATTATATGTGTCGGCCCTTTAAACTGACGCACTTAAGTTCATTATATGCATCAGTTTCTACTAGACCGATGCACAAACCCGCGCTCGGTGAAGCAGCCACGTCTCCGCTTATGTGCGTCGGTTCGGTCGAAACTGACGCATATAAGTGACTTAAGTGCGTCGGTCTTCTTGGCCGAGCATTTAACTTTAAGTGCATCAGCCGCTGGAGCCCGACGCGCATCGGCAGTAAATGCGTCGGCCCCGACGCACTTAGTCGTTAAAGGTGTCAAAAAATTTTCATCGGCTAACTGCGTCGATTCACAGACGCCTTTATTTTATGTGTGTTGGTTTACGTAGGCAACCGATGCTCATATGGCCGACGCCCTATCAACGGATTCCTGTAGTGTATGTGTTGCCTCCAGAAGTCCACGATACTGGAAGGTGGAACTCGACGCATCTTCTTCTAGTACGAAGGGATACCTGGTATACAGGGTATCGATATTGGCCCACAGGCCCACCTTTGGTGAGATTGTGAGGTTTTGATGCCGGAGGTGTGGCCATAATCTCTCCTGCGCTGCTGCTTCGATTCTCCTCTCGGGACACGCATTCTTTCTTGATTTGGTAGGTGAGACGCATGACGTGAGGATCTCACGGAATTGAAGGACGCCGATTCTCAATACGATTTTCGTATCGGTTCCTAGCGTAATCTTTGTAGCCCTGTCAAGTTGCCGCCCTTGGGCTCCCAACTTCCCATCATTACAATGTTCACCTTGTGCGACTTTTTAACAAAGTGGACCCGGGCCCCCTTGTCATTGACGAGGTAACTTCGCAGAGCATGATTTTAGTCCAGACGTCCAAGTGTTGCGGAGGCTTAGTAAAGGGAGAAAGTCTGCATGGGTTAGAGAACTCCTTACGCTTTCATTTGATCTTGTGCTTGGAGCTCTCCGCCCTTGCATCTTCCCACTTTTACGACACTCTGCGGCGATGGAGTTAGGACGTCCTTCCAGCAAGATCAAGAGCGACAGTGAGTTATCGGGAGTCCACACCTACATGGGGTGGTCGAGTAACTCCTTCAAGAACACGATTCACTTCAGCAAGCTCCCCCTCAAGAAGGAAAGCGCCAGCGAGATCATGTACAGGGCTCATCCCACCATTCTCCATCTTCTTGTTTATGTTGCTTTACTTCTACAGTTTGCAGCTCCACCACCTCGGCCCTCACTCCTTCTTGCTGAGGGCGACTTTTGTTCATTTTTGCGAGATGTGGGTGGGTGTTCCACCCTGCATCGCGCTCTTCCAGACCTTGTTCACGGTCCGCACATCCTGGAAAGGGAATGAGTTCCTAGGATCCTACTACTTCGTGAAGCACATGAATCCACCCTTCAAGTACTTGAAGTCGTTTACTTTCGGGAAGTGGCATGGCTGGAGGAAGGATTGGGTAATCATCAGGGTGGATCGTCATGACAGGTTGGAGCTGCTTGACGGCCTTCCTACCATCGACACCGACACATGGGAGGTGCTCCTGAAGCTGACAGAAGAGTATAACCCGATCTTGTCAAGGATCCGGAGTTACGTGGAAGGAGGGGTGACCCCTCTAATGGTGATTGTGAACTTCCTGACCAACCGTTGGGCTTCGCTAAAGAAGAGGGAATGGCTTGCATGGGCATTCAGTGGCAAAATGGACCCATACCGGATTGATGTTGGTCTCAGTTCAAACTTGGATGAAAAGGTATTGAAGCTTAATATAGAAAAGTTGTACCATGGAAGTATCGTCAATCTCGACGACCTGACACCTCCGGTGGCTTTCCTGCCCTGAATATGGTTCTAGAGGTCAGGAGGGAGCTACAGAAAGATATGTCGGAGCTTGATGATGTGGTTATTGTGTTGAGAGGTAGGAGCATTACTCGAGCAAGAATCGTGATCTCCGGAGCTCCGTGTCCACATGGAGGCTCCGGACTTGCACTAGCCAACAGCTGTCGGTACTCTACCTACCGGGTACCCCATGATACTGTAAGAAAAGTCATAGAGTTCCACCCGTTGAAGTTGAAGACCTCCGAAGGCTCCACGTGTTACACTGCACTGGACCCGCCTCCCTCGTTTGGGTTGCTCCAGCACCATCACGTGTAACACAAGGCCGGACCCAACTCCCTTCATAAGGAACCTCCGGTCTTGCCATGTGTCCAGTTACCCCGGACCTAACCCCCAGTAGAGGAAAGCTCCAGTGCTGACACGTGTATAGTGGCTCCAGACCACACTCCCAACAATGAGAAGCTCTGAAGCCTCCATGTGCTGGACCTTCGAACATAAATCTACAACGGGAAGACCAACGAATCTCCGATGGCACAGACATTTAAGTGGCAATTAAAGCTACCGTTACAAGACCTGATTGCGTGTCATTAATGACATATTAATAACACACGATAAGAGGACTATTAATACTGGTAACGCCACTATTAAGGAGCATTATTAGTCTGTTAACTATGCTTAATACATGCAGATCATGTATTAGGGAATTAATTATCGCCAGGGCCACATGTCGAGCCAGGCTGATGTAACGGCCAGCCCTTAGACTATAAAAGGGATGTGTCGCATGGCACAAAGACAACTAAGCTCATATGCACACAAGCCATTGCATAATAATACATCAACATACATCCCGTGGAGTAGGGTGTTAAGCTCATGCAGCCCGAGCCACGTAAAACTCCTCGTGTTACTGTCTTGTTCATAATGTCACGCGCGCCCCAACCAACCACTAACCTCTGTGGGCTATGATCTAGTAGTACCAGAGGAAGTGTCGATCACACAATTCGACATTTGGTGCACCAGGAAGGGGCCCTGAGATTTTAAGATGGTGAACTCTGCCTCTGGATTGTCGAACGACCATGCTGAGCAACCTGTTGGAGGAAATCCCTCCAATGTACAACAGCCAGCTGGTGTTGTTGTTCCGGCGGGTGTCATTCCACCACCACCACACACTGCTCCGGCAAACAATGCCGGACAACAGGATGGTGTCTTCGCGTTAGTCACTGCATCATCGCACAACAACCCCGAGAACGCGATTAACACAGCACGTACGCTTCTGAAGCGTTCCCGGTGCCCGAAGCACCTCAGGTTGCAATGGAGCAGTGGCACGCTGATGTGGAGTATCTGATTGCAGGTGCAATTGATGCTATCAGTAATCGAGGTCCTCCTCCTTTGGAGCAGGCACCTTCCCAGCGAAGGGCCTTGTCTGGCAGACTTGGTCCTCAAACGTCACAACACCATAGTCGCGCGCCTTCCCAGCAAGTGAGTCCCTGCCCTCCGGGGCATGCCGTACTCACACGGCTTCAAGCCTCTCGACCCATGATCTTCGGTCGGAGCTTGATTTCCGTTACAGGCAGCAAGACGGCCGTGTACACATCGAGCGAGCTCGCGAAAGGCGATAAGCTTGGGAAAACCCTTCTCCTTTGGGATTGGGGAGCCGCTGTTCGGCCTGGCCATGCACCTTCGCATGGTCCAATGGCCACAGAAGTTTCAGCCTCATCTGCCAGAGAAGTACAACGGCATTGTCAACCCTGTCAAATTCCTCCAAATTTACTCCACCGCCGTCCTCGCGACGGGTGGCAATGAGGCCGTGATGGCCAACTATTTTCCTGTGGCTCTAACTGGGACTGCCAGGTCCTAGTTTGTGAGTCTCCATTCTGACTCCATCAACAGCAGGGCAGAGCTATGCAACCAGTTCACCGACAACTTCGGGTGCTCTTACACCCGGCCTGACACAGAACTAGATCTGTTTGTCATACAATAGAAGTTGGGGGAGTCATTGCAATCGTTCATCCAGCGTTTCTCCCAGGTACGAAATACCATTCTTTCTATCTCCAATGCATATGTTATTGTAGCATTTCAACAGGGCATCCAAGATAAGGAGATGTTGGAGAAGCTGGCGACGAAAGAAGTCACAAGTGTCACAGAACACTTCAGCTTGGCTGACAAATGCGCTAGGGCTGCTGAGGGCCGTGAAATGCACTCCAAGCCAGCTCAGGAGGATAACAAAAGGTCCTACAAGGCTGAAGGCACTACCTCCAGTAGTTGGAAGAAGAAGAAAAAGTCCAAAGGCGAGATGAAGCCGTCGGCCGACACGCCTACTGCTGCAGCAGCTGCAGCTCCGGGCTAACAGGGGCCACACCCCAAAAAGCAACCTCGACCTTCGTCTGAGGATGGCGGCAATCTATAGATGTGGTGTCTGATCCACAAGACGGACACTCACAATCTTGAAGATTGCTGAGAGGTCCAAAACCTTGTCGAGTGCTTCAACAAGCGCCGGGAAGAAACACCCTTCTGCCAGCGGGAGGGCAAGCAAAAAGTCGACAAAGCTCCGGATCAGGATTCCAGGACCCCAAAAGGTCTTGAAGGCTGTGTACAACACTGTCGATGACGACTCTGACATCTCCGACAATGAGCGTTGGAATACCCTCAACACCATCTATGGAGGGTCCTGGTGTATCACCTCCTGCCGTGTCCTCAAGACCATGCACCGGGAGATGGCTGCCACAGCTCCTACCGCCAAGGCAGAACCACATTGTAAGTGGATGGACACTCCCATCACTTTCGATGCCACAGATTGTCGAAGAAACATGATCGGAGCTGGACAACTTCCCTTGATGGTGTTTCCTACCATCAACAATGTTTAGCTATATCATGTATTGGTCGATGGAGGTTCTGTGCTCAAACTCCTGAGCTACAAAGCCTTCTTGAAGATCTAGCTCCAACTCTCGGACCTTCACCCCTCACGTCCTTTCTCCGGGGTAGGTCCAGGGGCCATTAGTCCACTCGGTTCGATCACTCTCTCGGTAACGTTCGGGACTCGAGAGAATTCCAGGACCCAGAAGTTGGTCTTTGATGTAGCACATATCATCTTGACCTTCAACGCCATCCTAGGCAGGCCTGCCCTGTATAGGTTCATGGCTGTAGACCACTATGGCTATTTGGTATTGAAGATGTTGACACATTCAGGAGTTCTCCGGATCCGGGGGATCGTACTGTAGGAGTCACTGCGCTGGAAGAACTCCACGCGCTTACAACAACGCGGGAGGAAGCATCTGATAAAGTGCTAGCTTCTCAACCTCCGAGCACTCGTCACCGAGGATCATCCTCTGCACCATGCGTGCAGCCAAGCGGCGACACCGACATTCCCATCAATGTCGTCCAGATTGGTTCCGATGCTGCCTAGACCACCCGTATATCGGGAGGATTGGACAACAAATAGGAACTTGCGCTCATCACTTTCCTCTGGGCGAATGTTCACGTGTTTGCCTGGCCACCATCATAAATGTCTGGGATCGCTAGGGACGTGATTGAGCACAGCCTGAAGCTTTATCCTGATGCACGGCCAGTACACCAGAAGCCCCAAAAGGAATTAGTCGAGCGGCAAAACTTCATTCGATAAGAAATCAAGAAGTTGCTCGAAGCTGGTTTCATCTGGGAGGTTCATCATCCATGATGGCTGGCAAACCCATTCGTTGTACCTAAGGCCAGCGGGGAGCTTCAGATGTGTATTGACAACACCACCTTATATAAGGCATGTCCAAAACGTCCATTTCCACTTCCTAGGATAGACCAGATAGTGGACTCCACCTATGGGTATGAGCTATTGTGTTTCCTAGATGCATACTCCTGGTATCATCAGATCCAAATGTCTAGGGAAGATGAAGAGCATCTTGCCTTCATAACAGTAGATGGATTGTATTGCTATAATGCCATGCCATTTGGTCTAAAAATGCTGCTTCAAGTTTTGTGCGAGTCATGCACAAAACATTTGGAGAGCTTATTCGAGACTTGGTGGATGTCTACATCGATGACATCGTAGTGAAGGTCAAGAACAAGGAATCAATCCTTAACAACCTGCAAGCCACCTTCGACAAGTTGCGCGTGACGCGCACAAAGCTGAATCTGGACAAATGTGTCTTTGGGGTTAGCTCCGGGAAGCTCATTGGATTCTTGGTGACTCACCAAGGAATTGAGGCAAACCCGACGAATATCAAGGCCATTGAAGACATGCAGCCCCAACACGCATTAAGGATGTCCAGAAGCTAACTGGATGTCTAGCCTTAGCCGGTTCATCTCAAGACTGGCAGAATGGGCACTTCCCTTCTTCAAGCTAATGAGGAAGTCCGGGCCATTCCATTGGTCTGAAGAAGCAGAAAAGGCGTTCCAAGAGCTCAAGCAGCTCCTCACCACACTACCAATCCTGGAAGCTCTGAACCCTGGTAAGCCTCTTTTGGTTTACATTTTGGCAACTACGGAGGTTGTCAGCATGGTCCTGGTCAAGGAAAGACCGGAGCCACCAACAGTTCAGGAGCCCGGACCCCTCCGGGAGGGTCCAGAGCTACCTGAAGGCTAGTCTGGGTCCCAGCCCCTAGGCATGGATCTTCAAGACAAGCAGCCCGAGGATCAACCTCTCTCATCCGATGGAGTTCACATGGCTAAAGAAGAAGTTTTGGGTCCCTCCAGAAGGATCCGGGAAGCTCAAGAAGAAGGTCCGAACCCCTCCGGGAGGGTTCGAGTTGATGAAGAAGAAGCTTTGGGCCATTCCGGGAAGGTCCGGACTGTCCAACGTCCAGTGTACTTCATCAGTAAAGTACTCCACGATGCCAAGACTCGATACATTGAGGCGCATAAGCTCTTCTACGCAATTCTTATTGCCTCAAGGAAGCTTCGTCACTACTTCCATGCCCACAAGAGATCAGTGGTAACATCCTATCCACTGCACACTACACTGAATAACCACAATTCAACTAGGAACATTGCAAAGTGGGCAGCCGAGCTAGCAAAATTCGATCTCGAATTCTTGCCTCCACAAGCTATCAAGAGTCAAGCATTGGGCGACTTCGTGGCGGAGTGGACACCTTCTCCGTCAAATCTTGGGGGCCCCAGTGAGCAGAAGCCGGAACCCAAGGTCCCGGTCATCACCGAACCTCAGTGCACTCTCTACTTCGACGGCTCCGTGCATAAGCAGGGGGCCAGAGATGGAATTTCTCCTCGCTCCGACCAGGGAGAAGGTCAAGTACATGGTACACCTTGATTTCAAGGCAACCAACAACATGGCAGAGTATGAAGCTCTCATCTATGGGCTCAAGGTGGCACTATAATATGGCGTCAAGCAAATGTTGGAGAAGGTAGACTCGCAACTTATTATCAAGCAAGTCAAAGGAGAATGTAGCTGCAACAAACCAAAACTCGCTGCTTACCTCCCTGAAGTCCGGAAGCTCCAAAAAGACTTCGACATCCTAGATATCTATCATGTCCAACATCTCAACAACGCTGAAGCTGACGAACTCTTAACGAAGACTTCAACTGGAGCTCAAGCTCTTGATGGAGTCTTTGTAAGGAGGTTGTCAATACCAACCGCTCAGCCTGCCAAACTGAGCGAAGGGGGCGACATCAGTACCTCAAAGCTGGCAGTCCCGGTGGCCCTATGACCATGGCGTCCACCAAGGGTTGTAGGTGCTGCAAGAAGCTCTGAGCAACCCAACACGCAAGACTCAGAAGCTCAATTTAGCTCCGATGCATGGATGTCGGAGATCTGGAGCTACTTGAAAGACAACGTCCTTCCTAAAGTCGGTGCATCCGCCGACCGGATCGTCACATTGGCTAAAAGAAACACATCAGTAGAAGGGGATCTCTACAGGCACGGTGCCAATGGCATCCTAATGTGGTGCATTGGAAGGGAAGAAGGCCGCGAGCTCCTCACGAAAATCCATGGAGGCGAGTGTGGAAACCATGCATCTTCCAGCACGTTGGTCGGTAAAGCCTTCCGGCATGGCTTCTACTGGCCTACAACACCCCAGGATGCAGTCGAGCTGGTAAAAAAGTGTGAAGCGTGCCAGTTCCACGTGAAACAAATTGACACACCAGCTCAATCGCTGCAATGATACCTCCTACATGGCCATTTGCTCTGTGGGGATGGACATCTTGGGACCTTTCCCAAAAGTCGTCAGAGGTTACAGGTTCCTGTACGTCGCCATCGACAAGTTCACCAAGTGGACGAAAGAAACTCCTGTTGTGACTATCAACAAGCAATCCACTATCAAGTTCTTGAAGTCCATAGTTTGTAGATTTAGAGTTCGAAATAGAGTCATCACTAACAATGGAACCCAATTCACAAGTGCAGCATTCCAAGAATATTGTGATGTCCTCGACATTCAAGTCAGCTACGCAACAATATCTCACCTAGCAAGTAATGGCCCAGCCGAGAGAGCAAATGCAGAATATTGAAAGGACTCAAGACACACACTTACGAGCTCCTGAATAGAAGAGCTCCAGTCGGCACTGTCGGCGAGTAGGACTACACCTAGCCGGTCTACCGGAGAGACACCCTTCTTCCTTGTGTACAGAGCTGAAGTGGTCCTTCCTCCGAAGATCACCATGGGGTCACTCCGGGTCTGGACCTTCGACGAAGCCACACGGGACAGGCTCCGACGTGAAGACCTTGACCTCGTCGACGAGAGAAGGTGCCAAGCAGCTATTCAGAATGCACGATATTGCCAGGAGCTCTAGTGCTATGACCAAAAGGCATGTGCGCAACTGACAGCTTGAAGAAGGTGATCTGGTGCTGCAAAAAATACTAACTCGTGAAGGGATGAGCAAACTGTCCCCCAACTGGGAAGAGCCGTTCCGAGTGATCAAAGTATCCCGCCCCGGATGCGTTCGCTTGGCAACAGAGGATGGGACCCCGCTTCCTATTCCTTGGAACATCGAGCACCTCCGTAAGTTTTACGCTTAGTTTCACGGAGGTGAGTCTGTAATTACACACAATGTAAGTTATAGAGTCTGTACACTAGTCGGGTAGGTCCTAAAGGAGAACATCTGGACCCCTCCGGGAGGGTCCGGCGAGTTCAAAGCCCACCTATCTTGGTCCCTGTACTGAAAGTGTGGCTTACCTACCCTGTGTTAGAACAAGATGAATAGCACGTTTGGCCTGGTTACGTACCCCATGTGTGTCCTTGTCTCCTCTGTAATTCGGACCTATAATGAAAGACATTGTTGTCTGAAGGCAAACTCCACGTGCATTAATTTTGTACAGGCTCATTTCACTTTTATTATCTTTTCCTTTTTGTCTACAATGAAGTTATGCATTTCTTTTTGACATTTAGTCCAAGTTATTCATATGATATGTGAGTTATATTGTTGATCTTTTCGGATCTTAGCATTCCTGGATGGTCTACTCGCCTGAACGCCAAAGCCAATGATAGGTTCGGAGTGCGCTATCGGTTTAGATTGGTCCAACACCCTAAGTACGCAACTCTACCTACATTCCGGCAGGCCTCAGCAGGGCGGGTCCGGAAGGCATTCGGATCTGAAGAGGTTACATCAATTTACTTGTTGTCATGTTGAATATCGTGAGATCTAAAGTTCAAATAAGAAAAGTAAGCCGCAAACAAGTTATATACGAGAGGACGAATTTTACTGTTTTTCATGTCTTTAACGCGCAGGAAAAATGGAAAGTTCATAGCGATGATGGATGTTGCCAGAGCCACTAAGCTCCAACAACCCCCAAGGGGCCCGCCTCGACATTTCTAATGTTGAAAGTGGGCATCATCGGAGCTAACAAGCTCCGACAACTCCCATGGGGGCCAACCGTCGACGTGAAGAATAAACGGAAATCCAAGTTAAGATGGCGAAGAAATCACCCTGAAGGGATTCACCGTCGATGTATTATACGTTGATGGTGGATATCGTCAAAGCTGAGAAGCTCCGACGATCCCAGGGGGCCCGTTGTCGACGCTCTAAGTGTTGACAGTGGGCACAGCCAAAGCTATAAAGCTCCAACAACCCCCAAGGCGCCCGTTTTTGACGTTTCACGCATTGATAGTTGGCGCCATCGGACCTATCAAGCTTCAACACCCCCAAGGGGGCCTGCCGTCGACGTTTCACGTGTTGATAATGGGCGTCATTAGACCTATCAAGTTCTGACACCTCCCAGGGGGCCCGCCGTTGGCGTCACAATGGGTCCCTGAAGATGTCGGAAGTAAACTTCGAACCTATGAGCTAAGCGTTCTGGCTACAAGTTCGAAGCGTTCAAGTCATCGAAACATTGTCAGGACCTTTTGGTACATGTTCGCAATCAAATTGTGTACATTTACCAGGGGGATAATAAGATAAAGGACAATGCATTGAAGACAAATACTAATTGGAAGTCATTCATTCAAGAAGGGTGGATTTCATTCATCTGAAGGATTGGATTACAAAGTGAGGATTACAAAGGAAAAGGCAAAAGAAAAAGGTCCTCACTACTGGAGGTCCTAAGTTCTAAGGAAATACGAGGCAACTTTTTTGGCAGCCTTCTTGAATGTTGGCCCAGGCAGCATCTTCCTCTTCTGCAATGGGCCCTTCGAACATCGGATCTAGAGAAAGTTGGGGGTCTCGGGTTCTGAAACACGTCAACACAAATTCGGTGACTTTCTATGCCAGAGACTTCCCCTTTGTCTCCAGTCAATCGACGATGACGTTACCCATCACGTCCAGCTTGTTGCTGGTAGAGCTCAGCGCCACCACCGCCTTGTCTAGCTCTGGCTCCGAGTCATCAGGATGTACCGGCCTGAAGCCAAGAAGCACCAGAGCCTTGTTAGAATGCCCCATGAAGTCCCAGACTTGCTGAGACTCCATTACCCTCGCATTCTTGAGTTCCTCCAGCAACCTTCTGGCGGCAGCGAGCTCCGAACCTTCCCGGTTGAGACGCTCGACCTCTTTGGCATGTCGTTGAATATCTCTCAGCCACTTGCTTTTCGCGGTCGGCAAGTTCTGACTCCTAGAGGTCGATGCGATTCTGGCGGTTCGCAAGGTCCTTCTCCCTGCCTTTTACCTTTTTCTCCCTGGTGGCAACATCATCTTCTATTTTAAAGAGCTCTTGCCCCATCTTCCAGTGCTTCTCCTCCTGCTGCTTGCACCGCTGCTCAAATTTTTAGTGCGGTCAGCCAAGCCTTGCTCTCTCAGAGATAGTCTCTGGGCGAGCTCCTCCTCCCTCTTCATAATATCCTCCTGCTTCTCTAAGAGTTCTCCTCCTCATCGAGGTCCTCTCGGCGCTTAAGGAGAATCTTATTCAACTTGCTGAGGTTGTCCTGACGATCGTCAGCAGCCTCATTGCTCTTCCTAGCATACTCGAGAATCTCTTGAGACTTCGCGTCGAGGACCCTGATGGAAGCCTCCCGCTCATCCAACAGCTTGCCCCAGTATATCAGCCGGTCCTTCTCCTTTTCAATCCACTCCCGCTGATCCGCAAGCCTTGATTGCATCAGTTTGGTCTCAAAATGAAGTCTATTGCGCCAACGCTTCAAGGTGTGGCGCTCTTTTTCAAGGACCTTATTGTCGTGGTCGAAGGTGAGCTAAACTAGGCGGAGACTGGAGCAAGCTTTGTCAATAGACAATGCCAAAGGAATTGGCTCCAGACCTACTGGGATCTCCTCCACCGGCTCCAAGGGGTCTTCAAGTACAAAAATTGGGTCCCACGGCACAAGCGTGGTTCCCAATGGCTCAGCGGCGCTAGGGCCGCCCTCCAGGAGCTCTCCAACCTCTACAAATGCCAAGGAGGGTCCCATCGATGGAACTTCAACCTCTGGGGCTAACACCGAAGGTCCCCCTACCGGATCTTCAACTGTCGGCTCCGTGGGTGGAGGAACTGCCGCCAACTCCTCTGGGCGCTCTGGCACATATATGGGTGCCTCCGGAGTTATCGTCTCCTAGGCGGACGTTGGAGCTTCACCCGGAGCCCCCACCACCAACGGCTCACGTGCTGGAGCTTCAACAACCTCTGGCACAGAGGCAAGAACTTCAAGCGCTTCCGACTTAATTGCCAAATCTTTGACAACTTCCGGCATAGGCATCGGAGCTTTGGTTACTTCCGGCTCAAATGTTGGAGCTTCTACCTTCTCCGTCTCTTGCGTCGGAGTTTCAGCTGCCAGCACTACAGCCGCTGGCGCATCTTCACAAACATCTCCCCCGTGGTCCGACGCTACCACGAGAGTTTCTAGCGTCTCCTATGGATCCAAGTCCACGACAACTAGCGCTGGAGCTATAGTGTCTTCTGCCACTACTTGGGTAGCCAAAGGAGTTGAAGCTGGTGCTTCCGCACGCTCAGCCACAATTGTTGCGGCAGGTGCCGAAGCCTCGGACTTCCTTCTCGACACCCTGGAAACAAAGGATCAGGAAAATTCAAGACATGAAAAAGACAAAAGTAGCACATCAATGTGAGATGACAATGCTTACCTGGGGATGCAACCACAGCATTCACCGCGGAATTTCTTCTTCTGAGGCCCGGAGTTAGTGCCCAATAGACCCGGTGAGGCAAAAAACGTGGACCTAGGCCAGGAGCTAGCTGCAGTAGCTGGAGTCTCCTTAGCTGGGACCTCCCCCGACTGGGAAGGACCACTAGACCTGGAGCCCGTAGCTGGCACCGCAGCCGGAGTCAATTTGCCGTATCGTGCGCCTTTCGAGCGCGCCAACTCCGAAGAGGCCTTGACTGCCAAAGTTCTACTTGGTCGGGGAGTAGGAGCTGCTGGAGATGGAGCTGACCTGAGGGAGCTCCCTTCAGCATGTCTCTGCTTCCTCTTCCGACTAGAGGATTCGGCTAGTCCCATGGCCTTACCTTTGCCTTTGCTGGCGTCTTTGACCTTCCGGCTTGGAGTAGTGGTCGGAGCTACCCTCTCCGAAGCTCTAGGAATGGCGACCCTGGTGGTTCTACGCCTCTCCATCAGGCCGAAATCGTCTAGCTCCAAATATCCCTTACGGAGCTCCCTCCTGACATCCGAAACCATATTCAATGGGAGGAAGTCCGCCAGAGGTGTCAAGGAGTCGTGAAAGATAGCCCTGTGTTGAAGTTTATAGAGGTGGAGCTTCAAAGCCCCATCATCTAGATTGGTCCAGAGGCCAACCTCAATTCGTTTGTGGTCCATCTCGTTGTTGAAATCCTAGGCAGACCATTCTCTCTTCATCAGTGGAGCCCACCAGTTCATCAGGAAGTTCCTGAAGACCATCTAAGGGGTCACTCCACCCTCCACACACTGACGGATCCTGGTCAGGATGGGCTTTTATGCTTCTGGCAGCTCCGGAGTTGTATTCCAGGCTTCGGTGTCAACATTGGGGAGGCCAGCCGGCAACTCCATCCTGCCGTGATGATCCACCGCGATAATCACCCAATCCTTCTTCCAGTTGTCCCACTTGCGAGAAGGGTAGGTATTTTAGTACTTGAAGGGACAGTTCTTGCGCTTCACGAAGTAGTAGAAGCCCATGTACTCATCACTCTTCCCAGTAGTGTGGGCCGTGAAGAAGGTCTGGAAGAGCTCAATGCATGGAGGGACACCCACCCACATCTCGCAGAAGTGGAAGAAGGAGTGGGGGCTGAGGTGATGAAGCTGGAGGCCGTATAAATCCAGCAGCATCAAGAGGAAGCATGAGAAAGGCGGGAAGAGAACCACCATGGCGTACGCCAAGAAGTACACCATCTCTCCGGTGCACTCCTTCTTGAAGGGGAGTTTGCCGAAGAGTATGTCGTTGTTCAAGGAGTCGCTGTACCACCCCATGTAGGTCCGGACCCTCGTTAGATCTTCATAACTAATGATCTTGCTGCGGCGAAGACCCAACTCTATCGCGACAAAGGGGAGCAAAAGTTGGAAGGGCTATGCAAATGTTGGGAGGCTCTGAGCACAAGTTCGAAATAAAGCTTAATGAGTCCTCAAACCGTGCGGCCTTTCCTTCTTAAGTAAGGCTCCGCAACGCTTGATACCGCAAGAAAAGTCACGGAGTTCCACCCATCAAAGTTGAAGACCTTCTAAGGCTCCACGTGTTACACCGCACTAGACCCGCCTCCCTCGTTTGGGTAGCTCCAGCACCGCCACGTGTAACACAAGGTCGGACCCAACTCCCTTCATAGGGAAGCTCTGATCTTGTCAGGTGTCCAGTGACCCCGAACCTAACCCCCAATAGAGGGAAGCTCCGGTGCTGCCATGTGTATAGTGACTTCGGACCTGCCTCCCCACAATGGGAAGCTCCAAAGCCGCCACATGTCGGACCTTCGAACCTAAATCTACATCGGGAATACCGGCGAATCTCCAACGGCATGAACATTCAAGGGAAAATGAAAGCTACCGTTACAAGACCTGATTGTGTGTCATTAATGCCATATGAATGACACATGATCCGAGGACTGTTAAGATTGGTAACGCTGCTATTAAGGCGCATTATCAGTCTGTTAACTACACTTAATACATGCAGATCGTGTATTAGGGAATTAATTACCGCCATGGCCACATGTCGGGCAAGGCTGATGTAATGGCCAATCCTTAGACTATAAAAGGGTTGTGCCGCACAGTACAGAGACAACTAAGCTCATACGCACACAAGCCACTGCATACTCATACATCAACACACATCCCGTGGAGTAGGGTGTTACGCTCAGTCAGCCCGAACCACGTAAAACTCCTCGATTCACTGTCTTGTTCGCAATCTCACACTCGTCCCAACAAATCACAAACCTCCGCAGACTACAATCTAGTAGTACCGAGGGAAGTGTCAATCACACACTTCGACAGCAGCAAAGGCGAAGATCCCGTAACTTCGCCAATCTCTGGAGCTCCTTGTTCACATGGAGGTTCCGGACCTGCACCAGTCAGCAGCAAAGGCAAAGGTTCGCAGCTCCGCTTTCCAAAAAGTCGGTCCCAAGACAGGGCAAGGGGAAAGATCTCGTTGACGCCCTGAGCCGCAAGTGGAAGTTGGCAAGAAACAACGGGTGTTCCATAAGGGATGCCTCGAGAGAAGCGACCCCTCATCCTCGGTTGAAGTCTCTGCTGGTTGTGCGTCCAGCTTCGGCATCTCCTTCGGATCTAGTGTCCATGGAGGGCACTAGGTCCAGAAAGTCCACTCCGGTCCCGGTACCAGTGGTGGGCTCTAGGTCTGATGTCCCTTCTCAGCCGAGGCAGATCCAGGCTGAGGCGACGCCAATGGCTACTACTAGTCCCGGGACGAAGTCTGGGCCCTTGCTTTACCGACGATGGTGGGCTCTGGCTCCGGTCGTCCAAGGAAGAAGATCCATGCCGACTGGAGTGGCAACGTCCCTAGGTAAGGACCAACTCTTTAGTTTGTGTCCTGATTTTTCTTTTTGTTTTTTCTTGAATTCTCTATCCTCTATTTCCAGAGTGTCGAGAAGAGGAACTGCTACTCCGGTTCATGCTGCAGCCACAGAAATTGCTCAAGCTGAAGCTCCCGCCACTGCTCCATCCCCTCCTCCTATGGTTGTGGTGAATAACACGACAGCTCCAGCGTCGGCTGTCGTGGAGGCATCTTCAGCACCAACAACCGAAGAGCCCGTGGTTGCACCGGACCACGAGGAATAAATGCCCGAGCAAGCTCCGGCTGTCTTGGAGCCAGCAGCGGAGGTTCCGGCATCAACATCAGAAATTAATGAAGCTCCGACGGAAGTCCCAGTGCCAGCTCTAGAAGTGACAACACAGGAGGTGGCCATGCTCTATCCTGCACAAGAAGATTTGCCTGTGGGACCTTCAACTTTTGCGCCAGAGGTGGATGAGCTCCCAGAGCACAACACTATTGACGTTGAGTTGTTGGAGTCCATGCTTGTGCCATGGTCTCAAACCACCATTCTGGAAGACTCGGGGGAGCCAGAGGAGGACGAACCTCTCGCAAGTCCTGAACCCGTCCCCCTGAGTATGTCTATAGACAGTGCGTGCTCTAGCCTCCGCCAAGTCCAGCTCGCCTTCGACTACAAGCGCAAGGCCTTAGAAGAAGAGCGTGAGACCCTGAGGTGCTGGCGAAGACTGCTACACTTCAAATCGAAGTTGACGCAATCCCAGCTTGCTGACCAAAGGGAGTGGATGGAATTGGAGAAAGCTCAGCAATCACGCCTGAACAAGGCGCTGGATGAATGAGAGGCTGCTATAAAAGCCCTCGATAAAAAGACCCAGTAGATCTACGAGAACGCTCAGAGGGCCAATGAAGTGGTCGAAAGCTGCTCGGAGAGTCTCAATGTTGTGAGGGAACAACTCCTCAAACGTTGGGATGAATTGGACAATAAGGAGGATGAACTCCAAAAAAGAGAGGATGAGATCCAAAAGAGGGAGGATGAACTCTCTCATAAGCTGGCATGCGATGAGCAACACTTGGGACATGCATGAACTTTTTGAATTGAAAACTCTTGTGCACTCCATTCATGCAAAATTTCTCACATTGAGAGTTTGCATTCATCGATTATCCATCCGCCAAAAAGAAACTCCATACAACACAAATGAAAGCCTCTCTAAAAAATAAAAAGGAGTAGAAGACATGGCTACAAGAAAGAAAAAGAAGAAAAAACATCCACTCTTGAAAAAGAGTAAGAGTGCTAAAAAAAAGTAGCAATGTTTCATCCTTAAAAGAGAGCAAATTCATGGGAGTTATCTCCTCACCCCTCCATTCCATTCATGTGCACAAGAATTTTCCCTTCACTTTGTTCATTGCATAAGTCTCTCGTAGGATCAAGTTTTTGACTTAGTAACATATGAATTGCAAATGTGTGCCACATTCATCCCTACCAAGCTCCAGATATAGCCACTTTTAGTATAGGGACAAGAATTGGCAAAACAATCCATGGTGAGCACTCAAACTCTTTGAGAGATTTGAGAGATTCCAATCGAGAAGGCAAAGGCAAAAGTTCCTATGACTTTCAAATATAGCAATTGCCTAATCATTTCAGCAGGGAATGATCCAAGGGAAATTCATTCTAACCGTTCCACTTTTCAAACACCCAAGATTGATATGGTAGCCACATACACAAAGGGAATCCATGAATTCAGGTATAATTTAAAATATCTAGTATCCTTATTTTCTACCTTATAGCAATTTCTTGACAACACTCTAGTTCTTCTTACCTTCACTCGAGGACGAGCAAAGGGCTAAGTGTGGGGGAGTTTGTTGACGGTCCATAAGTACCACATTTTGACCGTCAATTCACCTCATAATGTGCATAAAAGAAACACCAAACATAGTGGTAGGGTTATACACTAACCCAATTCCACAAGTGTTGGTGTCTATTCGTATGCAGGTGAATTATTACCCAAAATACCAAAACATGCAGGGATGAATCCATGAAAATGGATTTCAACGAATCAGGCGATGACACGTGGAAACACATGGATCAAATGACCCACAAACAGAAGAATACGAGGAGATCCACTGGTGTTGCACCCACGTATATCAAGAGGGCCCACCTGGAAGCCACCTGGAGGAAGCACTCCCCGAGGGGACCCTTGACCAGATCGGTTGAACCCCCTGGTCGGCCGACCTATTCCTGGCGCCAAACTCGGTCAAACGACACGTGTTGGCTCCTCCTGATTCCGTGGAGTCAGTGGTGACTGATTCGCTCATTAATTGTGGCGGGAACCGACCCTTCTCCACCTATAAATAGACCCCCTCACCTCACTTCTCACACACACCAAAAGTTGAGAATAGTGCTACACTCCAAAGGTTTAGAGTAGTCCTAGAGGCTACCAAAGTATAAGGAGAGTGTGGTGAAGAGTCTAGGAGAAGGTGGCTTGGGCTTGTCAAGTCCCTCTTCTACACTTGTACCCCTACAAAAGTTTTACTCAATCAAGTAAGCCTTTGTGAATTCAATACAAGTTTGATCTTTTATTCTTAGTAGTTTGCATAAGTAGTTACTTGTGGGTTCACCGCTTTAATTCATTAGAGGCTCTAGTTGTAGCTTTGTGTTCGAAACAACTAGAGTAGTGATTTAGAATGTAAGTGAGGTGCTTAGGTTACAAATCATCAGTGGATATCTCGTAGACCCATGGATTGAAGAGGTAGGCAGTAGGTGGTGACAGCCCAATCTATCCTTCGTAATCCTCAATGTTCGGCTATGCCATGGGCTCTTGGCGGGAGTCGTCCTAGTATTGCTAGGAGTAAGCCCATGCCCGAAGCAAGCATCTACCGCAAAGTACCTTGAATTAGTATCAATACTTTTGATTCCTTTCTGTTCCTTGCCTACCAAACAACTTTGTGTCCTTATGTGAGCTAGTTTGAAAGATTAGCACACACATTCTTTGGATTCAATACCCTTGGGAATACTCCTTAAGGGGAAGTGCTACAACGGTATTTCCGTGCGCTTGCGGATAACTCTGTGGTGTTAAGAAATACCAACAACAAGTCCTCCCAGTGCGGACTTGTCTGTAGCGGACTAGTCTGATAAAGTCCGAACTAGTCCGATAATGCCTCTGATCAATATCGGAGAAGTCCAATATTCCATAGACTAGTCCGAAATCCTAACTGACCAACTTCGGACAAGTTCCCCAATTCCAGAGTTGACCTTAGCCCCTCAAAATTTCATGACACCGGACTAGTCCGATATTATCTGGACTAGTCCGATAACCTCTCTGACTAAAATTGGACAAGTCCTCCAAGTGCGGACTTGTCCTCAATTCACTAAGGGATTCACCACGCCGGACTAGTCCGAACATCTCTAAAGATAAAATCAGACTAGTCCGCTAATTGTTGGACAAGTCCGATAATTCAGGACACTTAGGGTTTCCCACACGCCGCACACAGGACTAGTCCGGACTTTGTAAACCCTAATGGTAACCTTTAGAAACCCTAGTATAAATAGAGGTACACGGCCCTACTATGATCTCTCTCGACCCCCTGCTCCGTCACACATTCCAAGAGCCCAGAAAACATGTCTCTCCACACAATCCAACGCAAGAAAGATCAAATCCTTGAGGATTACCCATAGATCAAAGAAGAGACACGTTCTTCACGTCTTGAGCTCTTGGGTTTGATTCTCTCACAAACTCTGGGTGTTTTATTGCATATCTTTTGAGTGTGTTTGGTGGTGTTTCGAATTGTAAATCTTGGGGAGCCTTCAACTTGTGAGAAGGCCCCTTGAACACGGTTATTTACCCCCTTTGTGACTAGTGGAAGAGAATCAGACTCCGTGGCGATTCAACGAGGGTAGGGTTGGTGAAGACCCGGTCCTCTGTGGACTCCTCAACGTGGACATAGATTTCCTCTGTGGAATCGAACCATGGGATAAAAATCATTGTGTCTTTACTTTTGTTCTTACTATTCATAGCAATCTAGGGTTTGCTCGATCTAGTTCAACTTACGTTAAAACTTTGAAGCTAGAATTTACTTGTGCCATTTCTAGTTTCATTAAAGCAATACACTTGAGTTACATCTAAATTTCCGCTGCATAGAGTACTTGAATCGAAATCATCAATCAAACTTGATCAATCTAGTCCGCACACACCAGACTAGTACGCATCCTACCAGACTAGTCTAGTTTCTCTGTGTTTGATAAGGTTGCTAAGTGTTTCAGGTTCTGACAAAAGTTCAAAAAGCCTATTCACTCCCTCTAGGCTACATTCAATCGGTATCAGAGCAGGACTCTTTAGACTAATCGCTCGAAGAGAAGATGTCAGACATGAAGGATGTGCACAAGAACTTGAACCAAGAGAAAGTTGAAGATGAAAAGACTCAGAAGTTGGAGAAGCTCCTCAACGCCATCCAAGGCTTCGAGGATGATGATGAGGAGATGCTTGAACTCAAGGCGCTCCCAAGGAAGAAGGCACTCTCCAAAGGGAAGATAAAGATCGATGATGAGAAGAAGAAGAAGAAGGGGAGTAGTCACACCAACTACTCCCGATATCTTTTTAACTATGATCGATTAAATTCAAACAATAATCATTACTTGTCTATTCCTCTAGGGAAAGCCCCATACTTTGATGACAATGATTATTCAAGGTGGAGGCAAAATATGAAGATGCATCTAATATCATTTAACCTCAGCTTGTGGCATATAGTGTGTAAAAGATAGATATCCCGGATGATGATGAAGAGCTCACACCAAGCCAAGAACAAGCTATCAGTCGAAACGCTCAAGCTGCAGCTGTCATAACTTCATCATTGAGTCGAGATGAGTTCACCAAGGTAGATAGACTTGAAATTGCAAAAGAGATACGTGACACATTACAAACTACACATGAAGGTGATCGTCATGTGCGAGAGGCCAATATTGAAATGATCGAAGGCGAATTTGGCAGATTTTCCATAGAAGAAGATGAGTCATTGCAAGATATGTACAATCAGTTGATGAATCTCATAAACATGGTTCAAGCATATTGAAGCAAGAAGTGGAATGATCACGAGGTGGTGAAGCTGATTCTTAGAGCCTTCATGCCTCGCAATGTAACTCTATGTTCGATGATTAGAGAAAGCCTCGGGTATCGGAAAATGACCCTGGATGAATTGCTTGGATAGATCATCAATTTTGAGATGATGGAGAAGCAATCAAAACATATAAAAGAGATTGCCGACCTCACCTCAACAAAAAAGAAAGGAGTCGCTTTGAAGTCCACTTGCAAGCCAATGTCAAAAGAGACTCGAGAAGCTCAAGAAGAAGATGACGGCGACGATGAAAGCAGTGACATCGATGATGAAGATATGATCCTATTTATGAAGAAATTCAGGAAGATGATGAAAAGAAGACAAGGTTGTAGATCAAGTGAAGGAAGACACAAAGACAAATCAAGACCAAAGTTGAGGCGCGCTTGCTATAACCGTGGTGAATACGATCACTTTATAGTTGATTGTCCTTATGAAGAAAACAAGAAGGAGACCAAGGATACAAAGCCTCAACCCAAGAACATGTTCAAGAAGAAAAAGAAAATTGGACAGGCGCACCTAGGAAAGGAGTGGGACTCCAATGATGAGTCCTCATCCGAAGGGGGAGAGGAGATGGCTAGCATAACCATCAAGAAGACAACCAAGAAATCCACCCTCTTCCCAACTATTGGCACATGGAAGGACAACGACACATGTCTAATGGAGCAGAAAGGTAAAAGAAAGGTAACAACTAAATCTTCCTCTTCACATTATTTCTCTAGCAATAGTGATACTACTAGTGATGATGAAGATATGCTTGTTGGCTTAGATAAGAAAATTGCTGCAAAGATGAAATTCTTGATGGATAAGCTTATTGATAAGGAGGAACTTGTTGATCGCCAAGAAGATATGATCATCCTTCAAAAGGAGGAATATCTTAAGATCAAAAAGCTCCTTGAACTTGAAAAGGAGCAAAACAATTCACTAGAACTTGAGTTAGCTTCAAGCAAGGAAGCTTGCTTGAAGTTAAGCGACTCAAATGTAATCATCAAGGATGAACTTGCTAACTTGACAAAAGTAAACAAGATCCTTGAGGTACAAGTTGAGTCACTCAAGCAAAGTGACCCTTCATCCTCTTAAAGCTCACCTTCTCAACACTTAAAATCTGAAACTACTATTACTTGTGCATGTGCTAAAATTGACACTAACTTGAAGGAGAAGTCAAACTTGACAAAGGACAAGAATCCTTCCTGAAGTGGCATATTCGACAAGGAGAAGGTCAAGTAGGCACGCAGTGCGTACTTGGCCACAAGGCCTCCTAATGTCAAATATGGCATTGGGTATTCTTATGGTGAAAAGCAAAATACTAGAAGCCACAAGAATAACAAGGAACGCATTGCCTTTGTAAAGGGAAACTCCTCTCAAGCTAGAAAGCCTAATGATGTTGATAAGTCCAAAAAAACTAACACATATGAACAACAACTATTGTTTAGAACCTTTGACGCATCACATGTTGGGCCACGCCATGGGAACACCAAGTCTCAGGTGTGGGTGCCCAAATCACTTGTGACTAACCTCAAAGGACCCAAGCAGGCTTGGATACCTAAGACCAAGGCGTGATTTGTTCTTGCAGGCCTATTCCTCTGGTGGATAAAAATGGGTGCTAGATAGTGGATGCACCAATTACATGACCAGAGAAAGAAGGATGTTCGTTGAATATGAATAAAATAAAGATCCAAGCGAAGGCATCTATTTTGGAGACAACATTCAAGGAAGGGTGCTCGGTACTGATAAAATTGCAATATCATCTGAACACACTTTTTCTCATGTTTTACATGTCGATTCCTTAGATTATAACCTACTGTCCATATCTCAACTATGTGAAAATGGTTATAATTGCTTGTTCACTAATGAGGGTGTGACCGTCTCCAGAAGGAGTGATGACTTGGTTGCATTCAAGGATGTGTTAAAGGGAAAGCTTTATCTTGTTGACTTCAACAAAGATAAAGCCGAATTTGACACATGCTTGATTGCAAAGACCAACATGGTTTGGTTGTGGCATAGTCTGGGTTCGGAGCTACCTAGGGGCGAGTCTGGGTCCCATCCCCCAAGCACGGATCCTAAAGGCAAGATGTTTGTGGATCAACCTCTGTCATCCGAGGGAGTATCTAATACTCAAGAAGGAGATGCGGACCCCTCCAAGAGGGTTCAGGTTGATGAAGAAGAAGCTTCAGACCCCTTTGAGAGGGTCTGAACCATCCAACGGCCTGTGTACTTCATCAGCGAAGTACTTCATGATGCTAAAAATTAGTACACTGAGGTGCATAAGTTGTTGTACGCAGTTCTTATCACCTCAAGGAATCTTCTTCACTGCTTCCAGACCCACAAGATATCAGTGGTAATCTCTTTTCCACTGCGAGCTATTTTACATAACCCCAATTCAACGAGGAATATCGCCAAGTGGGCTACGAAGCTGGCATAATTCGATCTTGAATTTTTGCCTCAACATGCAATCAAGAGTCAGGCACTTGATGACTTTATGGCGGATTGGACACCTTCTTCATCAATTCCAGGGGGCCTCAACGAGCAGAAGTCAGAACCTAAGGTCCCGGTCCTCACTAAGCCTCACTAGACTCTCTACTTTGACGGCTCCGTGAAAAAGCAGGGGGCCTGAGCTGGAATCCTTCTCCTCGCTCCAACCGGGGAGAAGGTCAAGTACATGGTGTGCATCGACTTCAAGGCAACCAACAACATGGCGGAAGATTAAGCTCTCATCTTCAGACTCAAGGTGGTGCTATCATATGGCGTCCGACAACTCCTGGTGAACGGTGACTTGCAACTCATCATCAAACAAGTCAAAGGTGAATGCAGTTGCAATAACCCTCAGCTTGCTTCTTATCTACTTGAAGTCCAAAAGTTGCAGAAAGAGTTCCCCGTCCTAGACCTCTGCCATGTCCAGTGTCTGAACAACGTTGAAGTTGATGACCTCCCAATGAAGGCTTCAACCGGGGCTCAAGAACCCGACAAACTTTTTTCAGGAGATTATCAGCACCTGCCGCTCATCTTGCCGAACTGAGTGATGGGAGCAAGACCAGCACACTGAAGATGGCAGTCCAAGTGGCTCTATTACCATGGCATCCACCAAGGATTGTAGGCCCTACGGGAAGCTCCGAGCAACCAAGCGCGCAATATCCAAAAGCTCAAGTCAGTCCTGATGCATGGATCTCGAAGATTTGAGACTACATGAAAGATAACATCCTTCCTGAAGACGGTGTATCCGTTGAGCGAATTGTGAGATTGGATAAAAGATACACGTTGGTAGAAGGGGAACTCTACTGGCATGGCCCCAACAGCATTCTAATGCGCTACATTCCTCAGGAAGAAGGTTGTGAACTCTTTGCAGAGATCCATGGAGGCAAGTGCGGGAACCACGCGTCATCCCGCATGCTGGTCAGTAAAGCCTTCCAGCATGGTTTTTATTGGACTACAGTACTCAAGGATGCAGTTGAGCTGGTCATGAAGTGTGAAGCATGCCAGTTCCACGCAAATCAGAGTCACACACAAGTGCAGTCACTGCAGATGATTCCTCCGACGTGGCCATTCGTTTTCTGGGGGATGTACATTTTGGGACCTTTCCAAAAGCCGTAAGAGGGTACCGGTTCTTATATGTCGCCATCGATAAGTTCGTGGGGTGGCCAGAAGCTACTCCAATTGTGACTATCAACAAACAATCATCCATCAAATTCTTGAAGTCCGTTGTCTGCATATTTGGAGTTGTAAACAGATTCATCACTTACAATAGAACCTAATTCAGAAGTTCAGCATTCCAAGAGTACTGCGAAGACCTTGGCATATCAGTCAGCTATGCATTAGTAGCTCATTTGGCAAGCAATGACCAAGCTGAGAGAGCAAATGCAGAAATACTCAAGGGACTCAAGACGTGCACTTATGAGCGCTTGAAGAAACATGGCGCCAACTGGATGGAAGATCTTTCGTTTGCACTGTGGGCGAGCCAGACAACAGCTAGTCGGGCAAAAGGGGAGACACCCTTCTTCTTGGTGTACGGAGATGAAGCTGTCCTTCCTCTGGAGGTCACCATGGGTTCTCTATAGGTCCAGAGCTTCGACGAAGCCACAAAGGACCAGCTCCAGCATGAAGACCTAGACCTATTCGATGAGGCAAGGTGCCAAGCAGCTGTCCGAAACGCGCGCTACCGCTAGGTGCTCTGATGCTATCACCAAAGGTACGTGCGAACCAGCAGTTGGAAGAAGGCGATCTGGTGCTATGGCAAATACTTACTCGAGAAGGGATGAACAAACTTTCCCCAAGCTTGGAAGGTCCCTTTCGAGTCATGAATGTTTCCCGTCCCGGATGTGTCTGCTTAGCAACAGAGGATGGGATACCACTTCCCAATCACTGGAACATTGAGCACCTTCGTAATTTCTACAATTAGATAGATGGAGGTGAGTCTGTATTTGTATAAAATGTATTTCATAAAGTCTATGAATAGAGCTGGGTTGGTTCTAGATCAAAAGCACACTTAACTTGGTCTTGTACTTTAGGTGTGTCTTTACCTTCCCAGGTTTAGTACAAGACGAATAGCACACTTAAATCGGTCCCATACTTTAAGTGTGCTTTGTCTCCCCTATTACTCAGACCTATGATGAAATACATTTATGTGCAAGTAGACTCTACGTGCATTAATTTTGCACAAACTCCTTATTTTTATTATCTTTTACCTTCTTGTCCATAGCAATGTTGTGCAATCCATTTGAAATTTAGTCCTAGAGATTCACGTGACATATAACTTTTATTGGTAATCTTCCATCGGGTCATAGTATTGCTAGATGGTCTACTCGCTTGAAAACCAAAGCCAATGACAGGTCCAAAGTGCGCTATCAACTTAGCCTGGTCCAGCATCCTAAGTACGCCAGTCTACCTATTCTGGTGGGACTCAGTAAGGCGGTCCAGAAAGCATTTAGATCTAAGGAAGTTTAGTTAGTATACTTATGTTTTCATATTGAGTTGTTAGGATCTAAAATTCAAAGAAGGATATTAAGCCGCAAATAAGCTATAGGCAAGAGGACGAATTTTATTGCTTTTCTTGTCTTTCATGCGCAGGAAAAATGAGCAATTGACGGCAATCTGCACGGTGATGGTGGATGTTTTTGAAGCAAACAAGGCTCCAACAACCCCCAAGGGGCCCGTCGTCGACGTTTTATGTGTTACCAATGGGTGCCTTCAAAACATCTAAGCTCTAACAACCCCCAGGGGGCCCCCAACAATGTTTTACGCATTGACAGTGGGCGCCGTCAAAGCATCTAAGCTCCGACAACTCTCAGGGGCCCGCCGTCAACATTTTACACATTGACAGTGGACGTCGTCGAAGCATCAAGCTCTGACAACTCCCACGGGACCCGCTGTCGACGTAACAAAGGGTCCTTGGAGATTTCGGAGGCAAGAATCGGACCTCGGAGCTATCATGCTGGCTACGAGTCGAAGCAATCAAGTTTTCAAGACATTGTTAAATTCCTTATTGTAGATGTTCTCAATCAATTGAACACATCTACCAGGGGGCCAACAAGATAAAGGGTGATGCATTGAAGACACAAAAATGGAATATGAAAGGATTTCATTCATTAAAAATTTGGATATTTACAAGATGAAGGCAAAAGAGAAAAGTCCTAGCTACTGGAGTCCCTTAGGAAGAATGAAGCAACCTTCTGGGAGGCTTCTTGGACGCTGGCCTTGGCAACTTCCTCCTCTTAGGTGATGGTTCCTTCAACCACAGGAGCTAGAGACATCGAGGAGTCTTTGCTTCGGAAGCACGTCAGCACATACTCTGCAACGATCCAAGCTAGAGACTTCCCTTCGGTCTTGATCTGATTTACGACCACATCTCCCAGAGCATCCAACTTAGTGTCGGCGGAGGTAAGCGCCACCAGTGCCTTGTCCATCTCTGGCTCCGGATCAGCCAGTCGAACCGAGCTAAATCCAAAAGGTATCGGAGCTTCATTTGCTCGCCCGAGGAAGTCCGATACTTGCTGGGACTCGATTGCTCTTATGCTCTAGAGCTCCTCTAGCGACCTCCTTGCAGACAAATGCTCCACAGAACCTTCCTTTCAAGAAGCGCTCGACCTCTTTGGCGTGCTGCTGGATCCGTTCGGCCACCAACTTCTCCTGGTCAGCGACTTTCTTCACTCGGAGGTATATGTGGTCCCGCCTTTCCGCAAGGTCTTTCTCCTTTACCTTCATTTTATCCACCATGGCAGATATAACATTTTCTCTTTTGCTGACTCCTTCTCCTGCCAGCAACACTTGCTGCTTCTCTTGATTGCACCAGGACTTGAATTTTTCCACACAGTCACCAATTAGGTCACGGGTTTGACAAAGTTCAATGAAAATCAAAGTGGCATATGCTTGTGGTTTTCAATGAATATATAATATGGCCTTGGTGGTTATATAAATTTCCATTGAGAGATTTATGCAAAGTCCAAGACTTCAAATAGTTACAAATGTCAAAATAAATTTCAAGCAAAAGGATGATTTCTAAGGAACTCAATTACCATATCACACTAGTCAAATACCTAGATGATGTGTTTTTCCTATTGAATTATGGGAATCATAAACAAGGTAATGAATTGAAATATAAAGTGTTCAAATTTTTAGCTTAAGCAAATTATTGACTACCAAATTTTATTTCAATCTGTTGAGTTGATTCATTTTAGATATGCAATGAGAAATATGAAATCAACTCAAATACCAGGGTAGCGCATAAAAGTGGGGATAGGAAATCCAAACCGATTTTTTGGAGCAGAACGGAGTCGTACGGAGTAGAGAACAGGTCAGCCGACCAGGGGGTTCGGCTGACCTCCTGTTGGCTCTGTTTCGTCGGGTCATTTTGCTCATTCGATCGTGACGTGTTTTGATATGCAATGTTAATTTTTCACGTCGGGATTTCGTGACTTGGGGACATGTTTCCCCCACACTTGTTTCCTGAATTCTTTATTCAACAAAATAAACTACAGGGGGAACTTTACCGGTGTTAGATGAACCGGTAAATTCACTTTATTGAAAACAAAGTAGGCGAGGAACGACACGTTTCACCGAGGATTTTATGTAGGATATCGAGGAGGATCAACACAAGAAAACAGAATGCGAACGGTGCGAAGGGAGAGTCGGCGTACCGTAGGGTTTGGCTGAACTCCTTCTGGCTTCGTTCGGGCCACATTTTCTCGGGTCAGTTAAATGGGCCTAATAAAAGAAGAATTTGATGGGCCCATTAGTTCGACGTGGAGAATTTAAACAGAATTGAAAGAAATGGCATGGAAATCGATTAGATTTACAACGTCGAACTCTTTTTTTGTATCCTTTTGAGAATCGAGAAATAATTTGAGTCGGTGCCCATTCACTTTAAATAGTTGACCGTCATCACCTTGGAGTGTGATTGCTCCATGGGATGAAGTCTCTACTACAGTGAATGTTCCTTCCCATTTACTTCTAAGTTTCCCATGTCCAAAGAGTTTAACCCTAGAGTTAAAGAGTAAAACTTTATCTCCAGGTTTAAACTCTTTCGTCGTAATCCTCTTATTGTGCCATCTTTTGGTTCTCTCTTTATAAATTCTGGCAGTGTGGCACGCCTTATCTCTCCATTCCTCCAACTCAGAGATTTGCTTCAATCGGTGATTTCCAGCTTCATTAAGATTCATGTTCCACCGCTTGATGGCCCAATACGCTCTATGTTCCAATTCTACGGGAAGATGGCAAGTCTTCCCATAGACAAGTTGGAAAGGAGAAATGCCAATAGGTGTTTTGTAGGCAGTACGATATGTCCACAATGCATCGGGTAGCTTTTGCTTCCATCCCGTTCCCATTTCCAAGACAGTCTTTTGCAGAATATTCTTAATTTGCTTATTAGATGTTTCTGGTTGACCACTTGTATGTGGGTGGTATGGGGTAGCAATGTTATGCTGAACTCCATGTTCCCTTAGGAAGTTCCAGAAGGTCTTATCTATGAAATGGGACCCTCCATCACTTATGACCATACGGGGAGTTCCAAAGCGTGGGAAAATGATCTTATGGAATATTTTCCTTGCTTGCTTGGAATCAGCATTTTTGCATGGCAATGCTTCTACCCATTTTGACACATAATCGATGGCAACCAGAATATACTCGCAATCATAAGACCTAGGAAAAGGTCCCATGAAATTGATACCCCATACATCAAATAATTCCACTTGGAGATTGTATGTTAGGGGCATTGCATTGCGAGTAGAGATTCCTCCATGCTTCTGGCATTTCCAACATCTGCGAATGAATTCCTTGGTATCTTCATACATCGAAGGCCAAAAGAATCCACTCTGCCAGATCTTTTCCTCGGTACAGTAAACACCGTAATGACCACCATAGGGGACAGCATGGCATTTCTCTATAATTTTGGTGCCTTCGATTGATGGGACGCACCTTCTAAGAAGGCCATCGACACATACTCGATAGAGGTAAGGGTCATGCCAAAGGTGTCTACGACTCTCATAAATGAGTTTCTTTTTGTTCTCCCCTTGTGGTACGTATCCCGTGACCATAAAGTTTACGATATCCGCATACCAAGGGTGAGAGTCTGTCACCTCGAGGAGCATATCATCTCGTAGGAAGTCATTGATAGGTATGTCCATGGTTTGTGTGACTTCCATACGTGAAAGATGATCTGCTACTGAATTCTCTACTCCTTTCTTATCTCTTATTTCCAAATCAAATTCTTGGAGTAGAAGAATCCATCGAATTAGCCTGGGTTTAGCATCCTTTTTGGTAAGCAGGTATTTCAAAGCAGCATGGTCTGTGTAGACTATGACCTTTGCTCCAACCAAATAGGATCTAAACTTGTCGATAGCATAAACTACTGCTAGGAGCTTTTTCTGAGTTGTGGCATAATTGAGTTGGGCTCCTATTAGAGTTTTGCTAGCGTAGTCTATTGCGTGATGCTTTTTATCTTTGGTTTGGCCTAAGACCGCACCAACAGCAAAGTCACTGGCATCACACATGATTTCGAATGGCAGCGTCCAATCAGGAGGTTGGATAATTGGAGCTGAGATGAGTGCCTTATTGAGTATATCAAATGATTTAATGCAATCATCATCGAAATCAAAGGGAGCTTCTTTAGCTAATTGGTTGCTGAGGGGTCTAGCGGTTTTGGAGAAATCCTTGATAAATCATCGGTAGAACCCCGCATGACCTAAAAAGTTGTGGATTCCCTTAACATTGATGGGAGGTGGAAGTTTTTCAATAACTTCAATTTTAGCTTTGTCCACCTCTATCCCTCTCTCAGACACCAAGTGTCCAAGAACGATGCCTTCCCAGACCATGAAATGGCACTTTTCCCAATTAAGCAGAAGGTCCTTCTCTTGGCATCTTTGTAAGACCCCGTCTAAGTTTTCTAGACAATGATCAAAAGTTTTTCCATAGACGGAGAAATCATCCATGAAAACTTCCATGATATCCTCGATCATGTCTGAAAATATAGACATCATGCATACTTGGAAAGAGGCAGGAGTGTTACATAGTCCAATGGACATATGCCGGTAGGCATATGTCCCGTGAGGACATGTGAACGTGGTCTTACTTTGATCATCAGGATCGATAGGAATTTGATGATATCCCGAATACCCATCAAGGAAACAGAAGTAGGAGTGTTTTGCCAATCGTTCTAATATCTCATCGATGAAAGGCATTGGAAAATGGTCTTTCCTTGTTGCATTGTTAAGTTTTCAGTAGTCAATGCACATCCTCCATCCCGTGACAGTCCATTGAGGAAATAATTCATTCTTCTCATTTTGAACGATCGTCATACCTCCTTTCTTAGGCACTACTTGAACTGGACTTACCCATTCACTATGAGGAACAGGGTAAATAATCCCGGCATGCAGAAGTTTGAAGACTTCTTTCTTGACAACTTCCCCCATCACATTATTCAATCACCTTTGAGGTTCCCTTGAGGGGACACTCTCAGGGTCAATAGGAATACGATGGGTGCATAACGCTGGACTAATTCCCTTGAGATCCTGAAGTGAGTATCCAAAAACAGCTCTATGCCTTGCTAACATGGCTTTGAGTTTGAGTGTTTCATCATCTGAAAGATTGTCACTTATGATGACAGGGGCTTCCAAATTGCCATTTAGAAAGGCATAACGTAGGCCTGGAGGTAGAATCTTGAGCTCAACAGGAGGTTTTGTGGAGGGATCTTCTTTTGGCAATTCAGTTTCCTCCTGAAATTCATCCTCCTATTGGACGAAGTCGTCTTCTCCTTCAAATTCAGGGGGTTCTAAAAATTGAAGAGTCCTAACCTCCACCATTGGCTCATCTTGGATGGAAGATTCTGCAAATGTGTTCTTTGAGCGCAGAATAGGTATGGAGAATTTTCACCCTACAAGATTGATATTGAGGCTTCCTTCTAAAGGAACTTCCATGAGAAATTTTTCTATGGGAATCCCTATCATGATGTCGAAATCTTTGATTTCGAACACATGAAAGTCTAGGAGAGCCTCAACATCTTTGTGTCTAACAGACACTTGTTGCAGAACCCCACATCCTTCAAGAATGGTTCCAAATGAATCTCGGAAGGATTTGCGTGTTGGTGCCAATGGCACATCGCCAAGAATGGCGAGAGCACAAGAATAGGAAATGAGATTTGCACCAACAGTAGGGTTGTATAGGATTATCATTGGTGTCCCTCTGATAGAACATAAAATGGTAGCCAAAGGTGAGGTCATCCGAAGAATTTCAGGTGAGTTCTCGACTTTAGCTGTCCACTCTCTGCTCAGGATAGAGGTTAACTCCTTGACCGTCTGATGGACGAACACCCCATTAGGTGGTTCAGGTGGAGTTGGTGGCAATGAAGGTTTCCTATAGCAACAATACTTCGAGGTATTTCCATAGTCTTCAAAAAGCTCTTCCTTGAAGTAAAATGGAAACTATGAGGGTTGAATTTCTTCTACCTTCGTAGTCTCAGGTTCGGGAGAGGATTCCTCTGGAAAGGCTTGAGGTAAACGAGAAATGGGTTCATCCTTGTCCAAGAGTATATCCTCCGTTCTTGACATGACTTCCTCTTGGGGAGGCTCATTAAGACCCATAATGAAGGAAGAATTTTCTAGAACTCTGTCCAAAAGATCCTTGCCTTCTTCTGGAGTCTTATGGAGGAAAGATCCTCCAGCCGTAATGTCAATATATAGGGATGACTCTTTGATCAATCCCATGAAGAAATTTTGCAAAACCATTGGATCAGGGATTAACAAATCTGGGCCAGAATTTTTCAAAAGAGAAAATCTGTCCCAAGCTGCACCTATGGATTCCTTCTACATCTGCTGGAAGCATAGTAATTTCTTTTGTAAGGAAACAATTCAGGCAATGGGAAAGAAAGCAAGACAAAATTTGTCTCATAATTCACTCCAATCACCGTTTGTCTTCCCAACGTAGTGGTTGTACCATTGTTTGGCTTTTTCCTTGAGGGAAAAAGGAAACAACTTCCATTTGAGAGTTTCGTGTGTCATACCTTTGATTAGAAGGCATGAACACAATTGTTTGAACTCTCGTAGATGGTGGTAAGGGTTTTCATAATCCGTTCCTGAGAAGGATTGTTCCCGAACCATGGCTATAAAGCCAGGGCGAAGTTCATAGCTGGTTGAAGAAATAGGTTCCGCCGAAGGCGGTGGCTCATAGAACTTGCCCTTCGGAGCAAAATAAGAAAGAATGGTGGGTTACTCCATTTATATGGTGGTGGTAAGGTACGAATAAGAAAGTTAAGATGATAGATAAGGGGGATATGATACGAGGGTGATATTGGTTCGAAGATTAACAGCAACCGTTCCCCAGCAACGACGCCAAAAATGCTTGTTGGTATTTCTTAACACCACAGAGTTATCCGCAAGCGCACGGAAATACCGTTGTAGCACTTCCCCTTAAGGAGTATTCCCAAGGGTTTCGAATCCATAGAACGTGTCTTCTAATCTTTCAAACTAGCTCACCCAAGGACACAAAGTTGTTTAGTAGGCAAGGAACAGAGAGGAATCAAAAGTATTGATCCTAATTCAAGGTAGTTTGCGGTAGATGCTTGCTTCGGGCACGGGCTTACTCCTAGCAATACTAGCACGACACCCGCCAAGAGCCTATGGCATAGCCGAACGTGGAGGATTACGAAGGACAGATAGGGCTGTCACCACCTACTGCCTACCTCTTCAATCTGTGGGTCGACGAGATATCCACTGATTATTTGTAACCTAAGCATCACGCTTACGTTCATAATCACTACTCTAGTTGTTTTGAACACAAAGCTACAACTAGAGCCTCTAATGAATTAAAGCAGTGGACCCACAAGTAACTACTTATGCAAACTACTAAGAATAAAAGATTAAACTTGTATTGAATTCACAAAGGCTTACTTGATTGAGTAAAACTTTTGTTGGGGTACAAGTGTAGAAGTGGGACTTGACAAGCCCAAGCCTCCTTCTCCTAGACTCTTCACCACACTCTCCTTCTACTTTGGTAGCCTCTAGGACTACTCTAAACCTTTGGAGTGTAGCACTATTCTCAACTTTTGGTGTGTGTGTGAGAAGTGAGGTGAGGGGGTCTATTTATAGGTGGAGAAGGGTCGGTTCCCGCCACAATTAACGCGCGAATCATTCACCATTGACTCTAGGGAGTCGGGAGGAGCCCACACGTGTTGTTTGACCGAGTTTGGGGCCAGGAATAGGTCGGCCGACCAGGGGGTTCGGCCGACCTGGTCAAGGCTCCCCTCAGGGAGTGCTTCCTACAGGTGGCTTCCAGGTGGACCCTCTTGATATATATGGGTACAACACCAGTGGATCTCCTCGTATTCTTCTGTTTGTGGGCCATTTGATCCATATGTTGCCACGTGTCATTGCCTAATTTGTTGAAATCCATTTTCATGGATTCATCCCTGCATGTTTTGGTATTTTGGGTAATAATTCACCTGAATACAAATAGACACCAACACTTGTGGAATTGGGTTAGTGTATAACCCTACCACTATGTTTGGTGTTTCTTTTATGCACATTATGAGGTGAATTGACGACCAAAATGTGGTACTTAAGGACCATCAACACTTGTCCGATCTTGGACAGAGGGATTATTGGACTAGTCTAGGCAACATCGGACAAGTTCGGACCTGTGTAAATTTGTGCAGAGCGAGTGTTTTCTTTTGCTTGAGCTCTTGGGGTGTGTTTCTCCAACACACTCCATACACAAAGAGTAATCAATTCATCTCTTGAGCTTTTTTCAACTTGATTCCTCACTCTCCTTTCTTTTTGCGCTTTCTTGATATTTCATTGAAACCATTGCTCATCTCAACAATTTGGTTAGGATCTCATTTGTTTGTCATAAATCAACCAAAACCCACATGATATGCCTAGATGCACTTTCAGATGCCGATGATTGGCTCAAGTATGTGGAGAATAAAATTGCAATAGTCCAATGCAGTGACCTGGAGAAGGTGCCATTTGCATCTCATCAACTTGTTCGAGCGGCCGCCAATTGGTGGGACTCTTTGTGCAACGCCCCTGAGAACATGACAGGATTACTTGGGCTCAATTCAAAGAGAACTTCCATTCTCATTATGTGCCTGAGTGTGTTATGATCTTGAAGAGGTAATAGTTCGAAAACTTGAGGCAAGGAAGACCGAGTGTAAGGTGAATACCTCAATAAATTCACCCAACTCTCAAGATATGCACCTGAGGATGTGAGCCGGGAAAACTGAAGGCAATACTTGTTCATGAGAGGCTTGAACAATAAAATACAAGTACAATTGCTGAATTGTGATTATGCAAACTTCCAGAAGCTAGTGGACAAAGCAATTGTTGTGGATGAAAGCATCTAGGCCCCCGTAAGGTATGGTTTCGGTGATTAATGACAACCGTTGGATATCACTAATAAGTTTGTGGATGCAAGACCTCTCATATAAGTCATCACACCTAATGGACTCTATATTTATATCATCTACTGCTCATTGGATACAATTGGGGACCCCTCAACAAACTATTTTACGAGGTCAATCGATTTTCATGAAGACTGAAAGAAAAAACATATATGTCAAAATTATCCATCAAAATTGACAGCACACGAGACTTAGTCATCGTAAGAAGAACATTTCAAACCAATGTCTAATAGATCACTCGGACAAATTCCAAAAGAATCACTTATAACAAATCGAAGCAGACAAAATCAACTCACAGGATCATCCGATGTATCCAGAAAAAAACTACATCAGTCGAGTTGGCTCTGCAGCAGAAGAAGACCTCAGTCTTGGGTATACACCGGATCATCCGATGTTGAAGCATGTGTTACATCGGTCGATCATTCTTGTAAGCAATTTCCCTGGACCAAGTAACACCGGACCATCCGATGTACAAATATGCCACATCAGTCAATCATTACAGTAAGCATTATTTCTGGACCATCCTGGACCAACTGTCACCGGATTATCCGATGTGCAGGCGTATACAACATCGGTCGATCAACGATCATACCTAACACAGTGATCTCAGCAAATTTGTATTCGACCGATGACAGCTGAAGGGAGAACATCGGATCATCCGGTGTTTGCAGAACAGTGATGTCAGCCTACTTTTCCAATGGCTATCTCGTGGAAGCTGGCTATTTCTACCCCTTCAACCAGTCAGTTAGAGTAGTTTTGATGCCCTGAGCTACTCAACACATTATCAAGCATTCAAGACGTTGAACAACTACTTCCACATCATTTACACCACTTGTACACCAAGAGATAGGCTAGAACTTACTAGAGATGATGCTTGTGTGCTTCCATTCTTTGTGATTGGAGTCTCTAGTCTAGTGAGAGCTGTAAGTGAGTGTCTCTTAGTGATTGCATTCACCGTGTATCAGTTGGTGATCGGAGAGATCCTTCCAGAGCTTGCCAAGTCGGTTGTGGAAGCCCGAAAGATCAAACTTGTACAAGGCTTGAGCTCCACCTCGCCAGAGATGGTGAACGGAGACTCTTAGTGAGATGCCTGGTCTTGGTAAGTTGGGAGTGGCTACACCCTTGGTGGGTGCCATAACGTGGACGTAGGAAGGTCTTGATGACCTTGCCGAACCACGGAATAAATCACTGTGTCTTCTTGTCTTCTTGGGAGTTTGCATACTCTTCCTTTCCCGTTATACTTGTGCATTTCATATACCGCAAACTTATTATTCACTTGAATGCATAGGTTGTTTGCATAGGGAATTGGTATTTAAGTAGTTGAGTTTTTATTGCTTTAGTTTTTAAAAACAAGCCCAATTCACCCCCCCCCCTCTTGGGCATTCGATCCTTACAATTGGTATCAGAGCAAGGCTGCTCTTTGGATCATTCTAGCTTCACCGCTAGAGAGACAAAATGGCTAAGATTGGGGGTTTGGTTCCCATCTTCAAGAGCAAGAACTTTGCCTATTGGAAAGCACGTATGCGTGCTTATCTAGAGGCTATTGCTCCCGAGGTATGGAAAGCGACCCATGCGGGTTTTGGTGAGCATAACTACATAGGTGATCAAATCAAGTGGGATGCCAAGGCTAGAAATTCTATTTACGAATGCTTAGTCAAGATGTGTTTGCTAGGATTGCTAGCAAATAAAAAGCTTGTGAAATTTGGGCTTGCTTGATTCAAATTCATGAGGGATCTTCTCGCGTTGAAGAACTAAAGTATCACATGCTTAAAGCCAAATATGATGAGTTCAAAATGCTACCTCATGAGAATGTCAATAAAATGTTTTCTCGCTTGAATGTTCTTATTGAGGAAATTAATGCTCTTGATATTGCTCCTCTTGTCAAGGGACTCATCAACTGCAAGATTCTTATGCTCCTTCCTAAGCCAAAGTACAACATCATCAACTCCATGCTTCAAAAGGAATCTCTTGATCACATTGAAGTTTCTGAACTTATTGGAGAGATTCGCGCTCATGAGATGATTGTGCTTGGGATGATGGAGGAATCATCTTCAGAGACAATTTCTCTAAAGGCTTCCACCAAGAGAACAAATCTCAATAAAAAGAAAGTGATCGAGCCGAGCTCAAGTGAAGAAGAGCAAGCATCAAGTGAAGATGACAATGATGAGCTTGCATTGATGATGAGAAAATTCTCTCGCTTGAACTCCAAGATTGCCAAGAAGGGATAAACCTTTGATCCCAAAAAGAAAGCATTTCTACCAAGGAAAGATGACAACAAGACCTGCTATAACTGTGGCGATCAAGGCCACATCTCCTATGATTGTCCAAAACCAGACACAAGAAGAGAGAACCACAAGGGCAAGCATCGCAAGCTTGAGGATAGTGAGGATGATGAAGAAGAGGTCAAGCCCAAGCCAAGATTCTTTGGGAAGAAGAAGTATGACAAAGGCAAAAAGGCAAAACTCTTTCCAAAGAAGAGAAAAGGTCCACAAAAGGTGTTCATGTGTGAGGCAAATGAATGGATCACCGATGAAGAATCTAGTGATGAAGAGAGCTTGGCCGGCCTTGCCATTGCCAACAATGATGATTCATCCCTTCGTCCACCTTCCATGTGCCTCATGGCAAAAGGTAACACCAAGGTATGTGATGACTCTAGCGATGATGAGCTTTCCCCCGATAACTTAGCTTCAATGAGAAATGAATACACACTATCACTAAAAGGGAAAAGATTAAGGTCAAGGCTATTGAAGAAGCTCGTGCTAAGATTGAGAGTGCTAACCTCGATTTGCTTGACATGTATGAAAGCATACTTAAGGAGCATGACGCGCTCAAATCTCATGTCAAGCAAGTTGAGGAGGATAAGGCTCAAATCAAGCTAGATCATCATGAGCTTGACTTAGCACACAAAGCACTCTTGGGAAAGCACAATGAGTTAATCCAAGAGCATCAAGTACTTAACCTTGCCTATGAAGTCATTGATCAAGAATTGAAAACCATAAAGAAAGAAACCCTTAATGATAAGGTATCCATTGTTTCACATGCCACTAATGTTTTGCATAGTCTTTGCCTCTAAAAGAGAATGCTAAGGAGATGGATATGATGGATGAAATTGAAAGTCTCCGCACTAGTATGGCAAGACTATGTAAGGGAGAAGTCAAGCACAAAGAAATCCTCTTCCAACAAGCAATGGCCTTCAACAAGAGAGGACTTGGATCCTTCCAGGTGCCTAACAAAGGAAAGGTGCCCTCACCGGAGCTTATAACAAGCTTCATCAAGAAAGTTGGTTCTTATTGCCAACATTGCGAGGTCACCGGTCACCATACAAGGGAGTGTCCTCTTCCTAACCGGTATTCTCCAAAATTTCCTACTAACTACAAGTCCACCTTTGATGATCACTATTATCTCTTGAGTAAAGTAGACGGCAACGTGAAGGCAAGGTTCATTGGAAAGGACATGAAGGGCATGAAGGGGAAGCTTCCCAAGCAAATTTGGGTCCCAAAAACACTTGTATCACAAATATAAGGACCTAAGTTATCTTGGGTGCCTAAAATCAAAAACTGAATTCATGTGTGTAGGTGAACTACAAAGTCGGAGGAAAGCATTGGGTACTCGATAGCGGGTGCACTCAACACATGACCGGCAACGATGGTATGCTCACCTCCATAGAGAACCCCGACAATCATGAACAAGTCACCTTTAGTGACAACTCTAAAGGGAAGGTAATTGGGTTGGGTAAGATTGCAATTTCACATGATTTATCTATTTCCAATGTGTTGTATGTTAAGCCACTTAGCTTCTATTTGCTTTCTATTGCACAATTATGTGATCTTGGACTAACGTGCACCTTTGGCAAGAATGATGTTGTTGTGACTAGTGAAACAAGCAAAGAACTAATATTCAAAGGGTTTTAGCATGGACACCTCTACTTAGTAGACTTCTCCGCCAAGGATGCTAGCTTGACCACTTGTCTTTCCACCAAGACGAGTTTGGGTTGGCTATGGCATCGACGCATCGCTCACATTGGAATGAGCAAGCTCAAGAAGTCATTCAAGCTCGGGATGGTGACTGGCATCAAGGATGTCACATTTGAGAAGAACAAGCTCTATAGCGCCTGTCAAGTCGGTTAACAAGTTGCTTCACACCACCCGATGAAGACAATGGTGTCAACCTCCAAGCCACATGAGTTGCTCCACATGGACCTCTTCGGACCGTCCACACATCAAAGTCTTGGTGGTAATCTCTATTGTCTTGTTATAGTTGATGACTACTCTCGGTATGCTTGGACGTTGTTTCTAGGTGACAAGAGTGATACTCTGGAAATGTTCAAGACCTTCACTAAACATGCTCAAAGGGAATTTCAACTTCCCATCATCAAGGTCTGGAGTGACAACGGCACCGAATTAAAGAACTACAACATTGGGGAGTGGTGTGATCGTGAAGGCGTGAAACATGAATTTTCAGCCACATACACTCCTCAGCAAAATGGTGTTGTTGAAAGGAAGAACAAGAATCTCATCACTCTTGCATGAGCAATGCTTGATGACTATGGCACGTCCGAGAAGTTTTGGGCCAAAGCAATCAACACGGCGTGCCATGCCGCAAATCGGGTCTATCTACATCGACCACTTCAAAAGACCCCGTGCGAACTTCTCATTGGGAGAAAGCCCAACATCTCCTATTTCTGAGTCTTCGGGTGCAAGTGCTATATCTACTGCAAGAAAAGTCTCGGTAAGTTTGAAAGAAGATGTGATCTTGGTATCTTTCTTGGTTATGCATCAAACTCAAAAGCATATCGAGTATTCAACCAAACCTCCGGTTTAGTTGAGGAAAGTTGTGATGTTGAGTTTGATGAAACTAATGGCTCCAAAGAGGAGAGTTTTGGTCATGATGAAATAGATGATGAGCCTCTATGAGAAGCTATGAAGAACATGACCATTAGAGACATCAAGCCTAAAGTTGAGGAGAGCCATGATCAAGGAGGAGCTTCAAGTTCCAACATCAACACATCTATGGCACCTCAAGTTGACGAAGAAGAAAAAGATAATCCATTGCCGACACAAGATTCACAAGCCACACAACATCAAGAAGAAGAACAAGTCCATGATCAAGTCTAACCGCAAGAAGATCAACACGCATCACCACCGACAAGTGCTTCACAACCACTTATGAGGCATGGATGCATCTCCAAGGCGCATCTGATTGATCAAATTATCGGTAGTCCGTCTAGGGGAGTAAGTACACGTTCTCGCCATTTCGCTACGTTTTGTGAGCACTACTCGTTTGTTTCATGTGTAGAACCCACTCACATTGAGGAAGCACTCCAAGATCCAAATTGGGTAATGACCATGCAAGAAGAACTCAACAACTTCATCCGGAATGAAGTTTGGGTGTTGGAGGAGTGACCCAAGGACAAGAATGTCATCGGGACAAAGTGGGTGTACCACAACAAACAAGACGAGAACGGTGTTGTGATCTGCAACAAGGCAAGACTTTTGGCCAAGGGTTTATCGCAAGTCGAAGGACTAGACTTTGGAGAAACATTTGCTCCGGTCGCTCGACTAGAAACCATTCCTATACTTCTTGCTTTTGCACCACATCATATTTTAAAGCTTTATCAAATGGATGTGAAAAGTGCCTTTTTAATGGTTACATTAACGAGCTTGTCTATGTTGAACAACCTCTTGGGTTCGAAGATCCAAGGAATCCAAATCATGTGTATAGGTTGCACAAGGCGCTCTACGGGCTCAAGCAAGCACCTAGAGCGTGGTATGAACGACTATGAGATTTCTTGATCATGCAAGGATTCAAGATCGGGAGGGTGGACACTACACTCTTCACCAAAGACATCAATGGAGAACTATTTGTTTGTCAAATTTATGTCCATGATATTATATTTGGTTCAACTAACAAAGTTCTTAGCCATGAGTTTTGCAAAATGATGTCCAGGGAATTCGAGATGTCGATGATTGGAGAGCTTAACTTCTTCCTTGGATTTCAAATCAAGCAACTTCGAGAGGGGACCTTCATCTATCAAGAAAAATATACCAAGGACCTCTTGAAGAAATTTGAGATGGGAGATTGTAGCTCAAGAAGTACTCCAATGGCAACAAATTGTCATCTCAATGCGGATATGGACGGTAAACCTGTTGACAAATCTAATTACCGTTCCATGATTGGTTTATTGCTTTATCTTACTGCGTCTAGGCCTGATATCATGTTTAGTGTATGCTTGTGTGCTCACTTTCAAGCGGAACCTAAAGAATCGCATCGGAAGGCAGTCTTTAGGATACTTCGGTATCTCAAACATACCCCAAGTGTAGGCCTGTGGTACCCCAACGGTGCTAAATTCCATCTCTTGGGTTACTCGGATTCGGACTTTGTCGGATGCCGTGTGGATCGCAAGAGTACCTCCGGAGGGTGCCACTTGCTTGGGCGTTCCCTAGTGTCTTGGTCTAGTAAAAAGCAAAACTCCGTCGCCTTGTCCACTGCGGAAGCGGAATATATAGCAGCTGGTGCATGTTGTGCCCAAATCCTATATATGAAGCAAACCCTTTTGGACTTTGGTGTTAAATTTGGTTGTGTGCCTCTCCTTCCTGAAAATGAAAGTGCGGTTAAGATTACTAAAAACACCGTTCAACACTCCCCGCACTAAGCACATTTATATTTACCATCATTTCTTGCGGGACCATGAAGCTAAGGGAGACATCTCCTTGCAATGTGTTGGGTTTGAAGAACAATTGGCGGATATCTTCACTAAGCCACTTGATGAGAAAACCTTTTCTAGACTAAGGAGTGAATTAAATGTGCTAGATGCATCGAACGTCATGTAAGTTGCCATGGTCATGTAAGAATGCATCACATATAGGTCTTGTCTAACTTTCAAAGGATAGGGGCAAGCAAGGGTTAGCTTGGGATGGCGATTTTTTTGGGTATCCCCAAGGCTTGCAGAATGGCTCTCCCTGAAGAAGCCGTTGAAAGGTTCAAACTTGGCAAGATAGATATAATTTATGTCTTGCATGATGCCTGCCATATAGACTTGCACTCACATTTAATATCCTGCATTAAAAATTGTTTGGCATTGCATACTGTAGATTGTCACAAAGGGGAACCCACTTCATGAGAAAGAGACTTGTTTGAAATGCAATATCTCAACTCATATGATGTGGAAAGAACAAAGTGTTAAGTGTGTTAATGCCTAAAGGAACATGTTTTAATGAGATAGAAGTCTTCATCCTCTAGCTCACAAAGCATGGGCCTTACATTTTGTTTGGACTTTTCCTTGGTTTTTCTGGAGTTCTATTTGCTTTAGGGCTTAGCCAAGTTATTGGCAACTAGCGTTAAAATCCTTTTGAGGGGTTAGGGGTTGCCCAAAAAGTCCTAAGACTTGTGTTTCTCTTTGTTTGTTTAAGTCAAAGGACATATATGGGCTGTTGCTGATCTTTTGTAGTCATCAGATTATCTGATGCTTAGAGAAAAAGCATCATCGGATCTGGTTGTGCTCAAGTACAAGGATCATCTTAGACAGAAAGTCAAATCAACCGATGAGTTCATTCTGAGAAACATCAGAGCATCCGATGTTCACATTTCTGGAGTTGTGCCAGATTCAACCGATGATAAAGTTTTCCACGTCGGATCATTCGATGCTGAAAGGTGCCTCTGGAATAACCTTACTGTACCACTCGACGGATGCACCCTCTCAATTGACGTCGGATCATCCGGTTAAAAATCGAGCTAGGGTTCGGGCCACACCTATTTAGCGTGCCTCTCCATTTTTCTTTCTTTTTTTCTCTCTCTTCTCTCCGCTGCCACCGCTCCGTGCCCCTCGCCTTGCGCCGCCCGCCGTCGCGCTCCGGCCGCCACCGCACTCAGTGTCGCCGCCGCCCTCAGCGTCGCCGCTCGTCGTGCCGTCACTCCTCGCGTCCGGCCGCCGTGCTCCCCGTCGCGCCACCGCCCTTCGCGCCGCTCCGCCATTCCTCTTCGCCCGTCCGCCACCACTCCTCTTCGTCGCTAGGGTTCGCCCGGCCGCATCACCCTCCGATCCGTTGCCCCTCGCGCCCGGCTGCGTCGTACTTTGCGTTGCTGCCTCGTGCACTCTACATCGTCACCCCATGAGACCCTGTGACCTACGCCACTTCCTCGCTGTTCGCCGTCACACATTCTCCGAATTTGCCATCGTCAACCCTAGCCCGCGATCTCATATTCACCGTTGTCACTCTTCTCATCAAGATGGGCCGTGACAAGAAAGGAAAGGGAAAGGCCATTGAGGAGCCGGCAGCTAAGAAGCAAAAGTTGTCGAAAGAGATGAAGAAAGCTAGACAAGCTGAGATGGCCGCTCGCACCGCTGAGGAGCGTGAGCGTGGCCGAGGAGGATCCCTAAGGATCTGGGAGTCCCGACAGAGGTAGCTATAGCCACAATAGACAGAGGAGACAGAGGAGTCTGAGGAGTCGCTTGTTCGCCGGCACACAGTTAGGACCTGTGGAGGTCATCCAGCTGCAGCCCCGAGTCAGAGACCATCTGTAGCTGAGCTTCGGGAGGACAGAGCGGCCGAGAGAGCCGTCTATGAGATAGACACCAATGTACGGGTTGGTGAGGGTGTCCGCCTGACTGACTACAGGAAAATGAAGGCAGAGCAACTCATGAAGCTTCGATGGAGCATTCTGCTTGAGGAGTGGTTCCCGCAGCCCAAAGAGCCACTTGTGGACAGCCGCTTCTGGACCCTGACACAGGCGTCGCTGTATGAGACTTACAGACGTCGGGGCCATAAACTTTTCCAGCACAACTTCATTGATTGGGATCAGCTCGCACATGCAGCCAGCATTGAGATTCGCCCTTTCTTTGAGAGGTACAGAGGGCTAGTGGAGCTGATGTATTTACAGCGGAGTGCCTATGTGGAGGACTGGGTCCGAGTTTTCTTTGCCTCACTCTCTGTTTCAGAGGGCCGTATATCCATTGAATTTATGTTCATGGTCCAGCATCACCATCTAACTAGATAGACCTTGGGACAGCTGCTAGACGTGGATCTCTGTGACACCTGCCTACACAAGTTAGTCTATTAACAGGCTGACCCACCGAGGAGGCCGCTCACTGGAGGTGTGGCACCACCTTTTGAGGAGATTTGGTCACTGTTTGCTTAGCCCTTCACGCCTGACCAGCCTAGGGTACCTGCTCTACTCACTCCGGCTGCACGTACCGTTCACCTTGCCTTGCGCCGCATGCTACTACCTAGGTCAGGATACCTTGAGGGCTTCACCAGTTTGTAGCAGACCCTCCTGTTCTATGTCATGAATGGGATGCAGTTTGACATCGTGGATATCCTCATCTGTGATATGGAGGATGTCATCACAGATGGAGTTGGGATGATGAGACAGCTCGTGTTTGGCCACTGGATCAGTCACCTACTCTACCTGTTGGCTCCAGAGGGATCCGTCGTGCGTGACAGTCTCACCGACGAAAGCGTCACTCGGTTCGAACACTACCTTGCTCCAACTCCTGGAGACCGCCGACTTGGCCGCCCAATTGAGCGTCATGTCCGAGCTCGACTTTCAGAAGAAGACTGGGCAGACTTAGCAAAGAAAGACAAGATCCTAGGATAGGCTGAGGCTCACGGAGGGGATCTACGGCATATCTGGTCAGAGAGTGACACTAGTGACAGTGTCGAGGAGTACTTCCCACCTCCTCACTCACCCAGGCAGCACGACGTGGAGGCTGGAGGCTTGACTGCAAAACCACCTCCTACTCCACCTCCGGTGTCCGAGGCACAGGTCTCTCAGCCACCTGAGCTTACTTCTCTACTACAGCAGATGGTTGAGCAGCAGCGACAGGATCGACTTGCAGCTGAGCAGGCCAGAGATGACCAGGCTACACGTCTTGTGGAGCTCCAGCAGCAGTAGCAGGAGATGCAGCGTCAGATAGCCCGCAAGAGGCGAGAGGACACTGACAGGCTCACTCGACTCATTAACCAGATGCATCAGCGTACTCTTGACCAGCAGTAGCAGACGCAGCAGGCCATGATAGGCATCCTGGGGTTGATCACCAACCTCTACACTCAGACCGGGATTGCCCTGCCCTCACAGCTTCCTAGTCTAGCTCCAGGTCCACCTGTCCTAGCACCAGTCTCAGCTCCAGTGCCGACCACACCGATACCGACTATCGGCATGTCACCACTACTTGCCCCAAGCGCACCGATCCACTCTCTTCTGCCGGCTACGACCCTCTTTCAGCAGACTCCGGCTTCGGTTGTCAGTGCCCTGCTACTGGCAGTCCCGACTCACCAGGCACCCTCAGTACCGACAACGGCTCCCAAAGCCCCGGTCTCATCCACTCCAGCCTCAGCAGCAGCAGGCAGTAGCTCCATCACTCCAGGAGACGGGACCGACGATAGCACCCCCAACGGCGACCAGTTCGTCATCACCCCAAGCGCTCAGGATCCTTAGGCACTCGGCTTCCCTTTTTGGTGTCTTGATGCCAAAGGGGGAGAAGAGTCAGAGTCAGGGGGAGGGGTAGCATAGTCTTAGGGGGAGTATTTTTTGGGAGCTTTTGTAATTTGGGAGCTTTGCTATTCTTTTGCTATCCTTGAGTATTCGTGTGCTACTTAATTCTCTTATGTTTTATTGATCATTTTTGAGCCTTCGAGCTTCGTGTGCTGGATCTTGTACTTGTTACATATCTTTTTGAGTATCGTATTCTAAGTTTCATTACTGTTATGCTTTACTCGTTGTGTTGTCATCAATCACCAAAAAGGGGGAGATTTAAAGCATCTAGACCCCCATAAGGTATGGTTTCGGTGATTAATGACAACCGTTGGATATCACTAATAAGTTTGTGGATGCAAGGCCTCTCATATAACTATTCACACTTAATGGACTCTATATTTATATCATCTACTTCTCATTGGATACAATTGGAGACCCCTCAACAAACTATTTTACAAGATCAATCAATTTTCGTGAAGACTGAAAGAAAAAAACATATATGTCAAAATTATTCCATCAAAATTGACAGCACACGAGACTTAGTCGTCATCAGAAGAACATTTCAAACCAATGTCCAATAGGTCACTTGGACAAATTCCAAACGAATCACTTAGAACAACTCGAAGCAGACAAAATCAACTCACCGGATCATCTGATGTATCCAGAAAAAAACTACATCGGTCGAGTTGGCTCTGCAACAGAAAAAGAAATCAGTCTTGGGTATACACAGGATCATCCAATGTTGAAGCATGTGCTACATCGGTCGATCATTCCAGTAAGCAATTTCCCTGGACCATCCGATTTACAAATATGCCACATTAGTCAATCATTCCATAAAGCATTATTTCTAGACCATCCTGAATCAAGTGTCACCGGATTATCCGATGTGCAGGTGTATACAACATCGGTCGATCAACAGTCATATATGACACAGTGATCTCAGCTAATTTGTATTCGACCGATGACAGCTGAAGGCAGAACATCAGATCATCCTGTGTTTGCAGAACAGTGATGTCAGCCTACTTTTCTAACGGCTATCTCGAGGAAGTTGGCTATTTGTACCCTTTCAACCAGTCAGTTAGAGTAGTTTTGATGCCCTGAGCTACTCAACACGTTATCAAGCATTCAAGACGTTCAACAACTACTTCCACATCATTTACACCACTTGTACACCAAGAGATAGGCTAGAACTTACTAGAGATGATGCTTGTGTGCTTCCATTCTTTGTGATTGGAGTCTCTAGTCTAGTGAGAGTTGTATGTGAGTGTCTCTTGGTGATTGCATTCACCGTGTATCAGTCGGTGATCGGAGAGATCCTTTCGGAGCTTGCCAAGTCGGTTGTGGAAGCCCGGAAGATCAAACTTGTAAAAGGCTTGAGCTCCACCTTGTCGGAGATGGTGAACGGAGACTCTTAGTGAGATCCCTGGTCTTGGTAACTTGGTAGTGGCTACACCCTTGGAGGGTGCCACAATGTGGACGTAGGAAGGTCTTGATGATCTTGCCGAACCACGGAATAAATCATCGTGTCTTCGTGTCTTCTCAGGAGTTTTCATACTCTTCCTTGCCCATTATACTTATGCATTTCATATACCACAAACTTATTATTCACTTGAATGCATAGGTTGTTTGCATAGGGAATTGGGATTTTAGTAGTTGAATTTTTATTGCTTTAGTATTAAAAAGAAGCCCAATTCACCCCCCTCTTGGGCATTCGATCCTTACATTGTAGAATAAAGTCTGTGAGATGGAGCTAGAAAACAACAGGAAGGCGGACATATCAGGGACAGAAATAAGGAAGTAATGTGCGCCCTCACTTTGCACCACCTAATGTGCCTTATTACAGCTCTTCTGACCTGTATAGCGTCCAGGCTATGCACCGCGCCCAGCTTAGTTTGTGCAGCAACGCCATGTCATGCAAGCACCTAGGCCTCCAATGCCTTTTGCACCTTGTGCCGACCTTCCTGGTGCAAATGTTTAGAATCAAGTTCGTCCTAATAATTCTGGTGCAATTAGGAAGTGCTATACATGTGGAGAAGTAGGACACTTTGCAATTCAATGTCCTAAGTCAGGCCTTGGTCAAGGAAGCAATGCTCCAAGATAGAACCCAAGACTGAATGGAGGAGTGCCACAAGGCAACCGTGGGCAACAAAATTTTTTTCGTGGCAATGTGAACCATGTCTCTACAGAGGAAGCGCAACAAGCAGATGATGTAGTTATTTGTATGTTTCTTGCAAACTCCAACCCGGTGATTATGTAATTTGATTCCGGAGCATCACATTCATTCATTGCATTGAAGTATGTTGCCAAGTATAGTTTTCCTATGTCTCATATGAAGTATACTCGATTGGTTAAGTCTCCTATAGTAGAGATGAGGACAAATATAGTTTGTCCAAAAGTAAGCCTTAGAATAAGGGGGGGGGGTAGACTTCTTTGCCAACCTCATTGTTTTGGATTCTCAAGGATTGGACGTTATACTTGGTATGGACTGGTTGAGGAAGCACAATGGAGTCATTGAATGTTCCACAACGACAGTGAAGTTGACCAATGAGGAAGGGGTTACCATAGAATTTGAAGCATCTCAACACGCACCAAAGTAAGTGGAGCTGAATTACATGGACGGTGCCGCAATTGAGGAGATTCTAGTGGTGTGTGAATTCTTGGATGTGTTTCCTGATGAGTTACCAGTTATGCCATCTGATCGAGATAAAGAATTTGTTATTGAGTTGATACCTGGAACTGCACCTATAGCTAATAGGCTATATATGATGCCTCCTAAAGATTTAGTGGAGCTCAAGAAGCTGATTCAAGAGTAACTAGAGAAAGTTTTTATTCACCCAAGCTCTTCACCCTGGGGAGCGCTCGTACTTTTCGTGGACAAGAAGGATGGATCCCAAAGGATGTGTGTGGATTACTGAGCTCTCAACGAGGTGACAATAAAGAACAAGTACCTTGCCCCGCATAGAGGAATTGTTCGATCAGATGAACGGTGCTTGTGTTTTCTCCAAGATCGATTTGAGGTCGGGCTACTTCCAAATGAAGATCAGATCGTCGAATATACCCAAAATAGCTTTTTGGACACGATATGGATCTTATGAGTATACAGTTATGTCCTTTGGATTGACAAACGCACTTGCCTATTTTATGTACCTCATGAATAAGGTCTTCATGGAGTACTTGGATAAGTTTGTAGTGGTGGTCATTGATGATATTATGATCTACTCGAATAGTGAAGAGAAGAATGAGGAGCACTTGAGGCTCACCTTGCAGAAATTGAGGGAGCATCAATTGTATGCCAAGTTCAGCAAGTGCTAGTTTTGGTTGAAAGAGGTGTCATTTTTGGGGCATCTCATCTCCGGAGGAGGAGTATCGATTGATCCAGGAAAAGTGAGAGATGTGCTAAAGTGGGAGCCCCCAAAGAATGTAAAGGAGATTTGGAATTTTCTTGGAATGGCTGGATATTACCGTCGGTTCGTCAATTATTTCTCCAAAATAGCCAAGCCCATGACTGAATTATTAATAAAGGGGAAAGTGTTTCAATGGACTCAAGTGTTGACGGCTCCTAAGATATACTAACAAATCATCCCTGGCAACGGCGCCAGAAATGCTTGTTGACTGCTCCTAAGATATACTAACAAATCATCCCCGGCAACTGCGCCAGAAATGCTTGTTGGTATTTCTTATGCACCATTAACTAAACATCTCCAACTGATGTGTCAGAAATGTATGTTAATGATTCTATTGGATTATAGAGTGAGTTCTACAAGCGCACAGAGATATCATTATAGCATTTCCCCTTAAGAGTATTCCCAAGGGTGTCATTTATTAGATCCCAAAGGAAGGCAGTGAAGAGATATATCAATCATCAAGTGGAAAGGGTAGAAAGGGTCTAGGTAAGAATCTAGTAAGGTTGGATAAAATAATAGTGGAGGTAGTGTGACACACACAAAGTCTAAGGGGGGGGTAAGAGGATCCTAGAGGTTAGTTAAGGTTGAGAGTTATTGAGGTACTCCTACTATGATCTATTGTACATATACATAGTCTAAACTAATTATTCATAAGCTAGATCAATAGTGAATACTTATGCTATGTAGTTCAACACATCGGGCACGGGCTTACCCCTAGCAATACTAGAGCGACTCCCGCCAAGAGCCTGTGGCATAGCCGAACGTGGAGCAGTACAAAGGACGGATAAGGTTGTCACCACCTACTGCCTACCTCTTCAATCCGTGGGTCTACGAGACATCCAATGCTACTTAGATATCCTAGCACCACGCAGCATATTAAGTAATTACCTTAAGAGCCTAAGCACAATCCATCCTAAGGCAATGAATTGAATCATCATTGAACCAATGTTGATACACCTTATAATTATCCATACTAACCTAGTTATGTTATAATTAACTAGACTATAGTGGGGGTCTATAGGTTCTATGATAATGAGATATGTTCATGATGAAACAGTCATAGAAGCTATACCTTCCACATACATGGACTCCACAATCAAACAAGAAACGCTTTGCCCAAGTACATGTATAGGTAGAGACTAAAGATCCTATCTTTATTATGCATAAAGTCACAAATACAAGAAAGAATACATGAGCCATACCTTTCCCAATGTAGGATTGGGAAGAGAGAGACTCCTTACTCCTTTCCCAGTTTGGACTTGGGACTAGAGACTCTCCTCTCTACAACCTAACTCCTCTAAGACTATGGATGATAGTGTATACAATAGATATGAAGCTCAAGTGGTGTGTGTTGAAGTGAGGGGTTGGGTGTCCTATTTATACTAGTGTTGAGGTCGGTTCCCGCCACCAAAAGCGCGCGAATCTGTCACTATTGACTCCTTCAAGCCAGGAGGAGCCAACACACATCGTTTGACCGCGTTTGGCGCCAGGAAGAGGTCGCCCGAACCCCTGGTTCGGCCGACCTAGTTAGCACTCCAAACGTGGAGTGCTTCCTCCAGGTGGCTTCCAGGTGGGCCCCCTTGATGTATATGGGTGATACACCGTTGGATCTCCTCGGATACTGCTATTTGTGGGCCATTTGATCCATGGGGTGCCACATGTCGTCACCTGATTGGCTGGGATGATATTTCATAGGATTGGTCCCTCTACATTTCCTCATTTCCTGCATAAAATGCTGCATACACATATTTCTCCAAGTCCAAGTGGAATTGGGTTAGATAGAAAGGTGATGTGTGCAAGAAATGACAAATCCTTCACATAATTGTGTTAAATTGACGGATGAAATTGGTATATAACAGCCGTCAACAACCCCCCCCCCCCCCCCCAAGCTTATTCTTTGCTTGTCGCGAGCAAAGTCAAGACTTTAGGTTGATGATCAGGAGTTCCTACAATGTCTTATTTTCAAAAGTATCTAATGCACAACAAGATACTCTACCTAGTATTGCTGAAATTGGCTATGATACTCTACCTTCCTTAAGTTATCATGGGGCTTATGCTTTTCTCATATTCATGAGTAGTTGAAAGGTATAATAGCAAATGGAGCAAACATAGCTTAGAAATCAAGTTCCACTTAAATCCCGGAGAATTCAATTTAGATATTAAGTACCTCAATTTGATTCTCTCAATCACTCCTTTGTGGATAGTGGAAATATTTCCTCACCAAAGCATTGTACCTCTACTATTCCTACTCATTGAATATGGCTTGTATGTGGAGCTTCGTAAGGAAAGTAAGTAGGCATATTTGCATCACATATATTGCTAAGTCAAAAGAGTAAGCATTAGGAGAATTCAAATCAAAACATTTTGATTAAAGACTAGGGCATGTGTGATGGAGTGGAAGTGGATGCAGATACTTGAGATAACTCCTTTTTGGTATAATCTCTCTTTCTTTTGCAGGGATGAAACATGGCTACTTTTCATTTTTTTCTCTTTTTTTATGATGTAAGCATGCCTTTTTTTCATTTTTGTAGCCATGTCTTCTACTCTCTTTCTTTGCAATGAATTTTGAAGAGAGTGCTAAACATGAATAACATGGAGTTTCTCTTTTTGTTGTGGTATGGTGGATATGATGGATGTTTTGCTTACTTCCAGTGTACAAGTATGGCATGTGCAAGTGAAGTCTTGAATTCAAAAAGAGTTGAATGATTTCTCACATAGGTTTGTACTAGTTTGACTAGGATCAATGTGAAAGCAAATAGCATATGCATAAGGTTTTGTCTACGTATGAACATCATATGGCTTTGGTAGATATTTCCAAATACATTGAGGGAAACTTAAATATTTTTAGAATTTCTCCGGAAATCTAAGTTTTACTTTCAAACTAGGACTAGCATCCCTATTACTAATTCTAATCTTGCAGCAACCTTGAATCAGATTAAGCTTTTGCTACCCACAACTTCCAAATTAAGGTAAAAGTGTTTCAAACCAATGAAAGCAATATTCGGAGAGTAGCAAGTTGTAAACTAGAGACCTAGGAAAATAAAATAGAGCAACTATTCATCATTTCATCTATATGAATTCTAAATCATTCTTACCGCACATCTTTATCTGATGAAAGCAAATCTAACCTATATTTTTTTAAATGCAAGGTGGATGATGCAAGGAATGTGATTCATGTTACTTCAAGTGGGGGTCCTCCCCCAAGCTTGTTCTTCAACTACCTCCGTGATAAGGGTTGAACCCTTGATGACGGAAGTATGCTACAAGATCGGCTTGTTGTTGTTGTAGCGCCGTGTTGAAGTTGGTGAATTGAGCATCCATGCGTTGATGCTAATCCTGGGTACCTTGAACATGCTCCTGGAGTGTGTTGTAGATGTCACCCGTTCTCACTTCAAGTTTTCCCATACGTCTAGTGAGGTCCGTCATTCCTTGGCTATAGTCATGATGACTTCTAGCCTCAAAGGAATGACGTCCTCTCATGGACGTTGGGGGCAAGCTGCTAGAGCTTGAAGTGGATAAGGGTGGATCCCTTTGCCATTCTTGCCAAGATGATCCCCCAGTCTCATACGTTGTAGGTTGAGTCCATCCGAGCGCACAACCCGTTGGGTTCTCTTCCTCTTGGTATTCATGGACCGGAGAGATTATCGGTGGCATGTCTGTGGCTGCAGCCCTCGCACGATTCCTTGTTACCCTACCAGAGACATTACTTCTTCTTGCTTCCTCAAGGGGAAAAAGATTAATGGTTAGCCACCGGCATTTGTACAAATAAATCCAGGTTACATAACCGAATTTCATTGACAAAGCCGGGATAGAAAAATATCAAGGAGCCATCATGATCATGCTTAAGGGTATGTCCTTGCACTAAATAGTCTTCATCAATTAATTCTCTTTCAGTTTCAACATATTCAAATGAAGAGTATTTAATTGCTCCTACCCTATCAGCAATATGAGTAATCAATGAAGTGCATTCAATTGGTCCTGATTTTGAAATGTAATCTAACCATTGTGTCATCATGGCTTTGATTGGAGCAACTTTTATCTTTTTAGTCATGGCAAACAAAATTTTCAATTCATCATCTCGCACAACCCTAACATCTCCCCTAGGGAACATAGTCATAGCCACCCATCTATGCATGAAGCGTAAGGTAGGGTTTTGGATGTGGCAATTCCTAGGAGCCCTACATGTGACCTCACTACTTAGCTCATGCCAAAAACATTGTTTGTTAAACTTAGGCAAATTGTCTAAATCTAGCAAACACCGTTTATGGAAGCCTAGGATGCTACCTAATTATTTCAATAGGATGCTGTATTCTTTTTGAAATAATCTAAAAGTAATACCATCAAATCCTATTTTTAGCGTGCAAAGGAATTGGATAGTGAGAAGCCATGAATCTTTCTCCTCTACGTGAGCAAAGTCATCAAATCCAATTGCATGCCAAATGGAAAGAAATTCGGAGTCCATACCTATTTTGGAGATCAAATGTGGATCGTAAGCCTTGGTGTGGTGGAACTCAAGATCTTGGAGAAGCCTGCGTGCTTGATCTTGAACTTCGCTTCATATGTCGAGGTCGTTGTCATGAGGAAGTTGGTGTTGGTTGCTTCTCTCTTCCATGGGAGTGTCCTCACACACACGTCTCCTCCTTGGGCTTGTACTCATGGATAAGAGGCGTGCCCTAGAACCTTCACCATGGCTTGAGCTTGCAACCTCCTTCCTCTATCCAAACAACCTCTTCATGTCTTTTTGAGTTCAACGAGCAAGAACAAAACAAGGTGAGAAAAATCCGAAAAGAAGCTATGTTTGGAAAACAAAACTCTCAACGAATTTTCTCCTCTTGAAAGCTTGAGTGTAAAATGCAAATGCAAACAAAATAAAATCTTTTTGGGGATGGATTTGAGCAAGAGTGTTGCAATGAAGAGCAAGAAAAACAAGGTGAGCTACAAAGTGACTTGGGGAGGTGTAAAATGATGTGGTGTGTGAAGAGAAGTGCTCCTCACGGCCACAATTTATAGGGTGCACCCTCCAAAGGTCACTTGGGGTTCAAAATATAGCCGTTGGAGGAAAGGGAGCCAATTTGGCTCCACTCCCTGTTCGGCCGACTAGGGGGTTCGGCTGACCTGAAAGGTGGCCCCCCTGGTTCCCCTTTTGGCAAGTGGCTCCCCAACGGCTATAAAGTTAGCACGTTGACGAAATGCCACATGCGCAGCTCAACAAAATTGTTTTTCAAATAAAAATCTTTTTTCAAATCCAATAAAAAAATTTTTTGAAAAGAAGGAAAGAAAAATGATAGTTGAGAATATAAGATTCTCAACTTGATAGGAAAAATCAAATATGCAATGGGAAAAATCCAAATGGGGTGGAAAAAGAAAGAAAGAAAAATAAAGTGGGATACCTACCAATTTAACCTATTGGCGTAGGTCTCACTACCATCCGATGAGATGGACATTCCTCTGTCTTCATATCACATCCGGGCTCGGAGGGATGGGCTCGGACGGCTAGTCTTGCTTCTTCCGCCATTCCTTCTTTGGCGGCTTTGTGGACTTGGGCCTTCGGGAAGGTCCAGATGATTTCGTCGCCCTTGGATATTGGCGTGGTCGAAACAACGGATTCTCCTCATAGATTAATCTTCTCATGAATGCAATGAGTGAGTCCACCTTTGGAGGTGTGACTTCGACCTCTCTGATGTGTTTATCATTCAGCCCATACTTTATTCGAATCATGCAGCGTTACTCTAATCTTGGCCGAAAGTTAAACTTTTCCTCCTTGCCATTGATATGGAAGTGGATTTCTCCAGCTCCCACATCTATGCGAGCTTTTGTAGTGCTTAGGAATGGACGCCCAAGAATGAGTGGTGTATCTTTCTTAGTGTCCATGTCTAGCACCACAAAATCCACGGGTATGAAGCAGTTCCGGATCTTCACTGGGACGTCTTCAGCAATACCTGCTGGATAACAGATTGATAAGTCAGCCAGTTGTAGCTGCATTGGTGTTGGCTGGTCAAACACAACCTTGGGCATCACACTAACACTTGCTCCCAGATCACAAAGTGCCTTGTCAAATTGGTGAGCTCCAATTGAGCATGAAATGGTAGGACACCCAGGGTCCTTCTGCCAGTTGCTCGCTCGTACGGAAATCATGTTGACATTTTCCGTCGGAGGTTCTTGCTGGCCTGGCATCTTGCCATTCTCCAACGGAGGAATAGCAGCTGCCAGCTGAGCCAACTGAGTCTCGAGCATCTTGTTGAAGCTCAGTTGATTCTTGATGGCTGAGGATAGTCCTTCAATTTTTGCATTGATGTTTTCCAAGGTTTTGTTATTAGCTGAAAGCTTCTTGGATAGGGCATCATTGATCTTGAGCTGGCTAATGGCAAGTTCTCTCAAGTTGGGCTGATTTCCAGGGTTGCCATTATTGTTGTACCCTCCTTGAAAGAATGGGCGTTGTTGACCCCACCCTTGACCTCCTGGACGATAGCCATTGTTGTTGTTGAAATTTCCATTGTGGGCGAGGTATAGGGCATCCTCACGAGTTTCTGGGCAATCATTGCCCATATGACCCGTGTTGCCACAGACTTCACATGTGATGTGTGAATCTAGGGCATAGGCATTGCCAGACACTTCATCACTGGCTTGTCCATCTATTTTCTTTATTAGGAGGTCCAATTTTGCAGCAATCATGTCCACCTCCTTCAAGGTGTGCATGCCTCGCTGTTGGGTATGGAGACGCTCATTGTTCCATCCCATGTGGGACACCATATTGTCAATAGGATCTTTAGCTTTTGGCACCATCAGTGAGAAGAAGGATCCTCCAACAGCAGCATCCTAATGGTCACGATTTGATGGGTTCACCCCGTTATAGAAATTTTGCATAAGGAGCCAATCATCCATCCCATGGTGGGGACAGGCTAGGATGTACTCCTAAAGCCTTTCCCATGCTTCGGGAATAGATTCCTTGAGCTCTTGTTGAAAGCTGGAAATCCTTCCACATAGGGCATTGGTTTTGCCCAACGGGAAGAATTTGGCGAGGAATGCTGTAGAACACTTCTCCCAAGTGTCTACAACACTTCGGTTCGCGTAGAACCACTGTTTCGCTCTCCCAAAGAGAGAGAACGGGAACAGTCCTAGACGGACCGCATCCGGAGACACGTCCTTGATCTTAAAAGTGATGCAGATCTCGAGGAGTTGTTGCAGGTGAGCACTTGCATCCTCGTTAGCCTTCCCACAGAATGGGTTGGCTTGCACCATAGTGATAAGGCCAGTTTTTATCTCGAGGTTCACATATTCCGTGTTAACAGTGGGTCCAATAGGCACATTGTTAGCAGAGGGAGCTAAGAACTCACGAAGGGTCTTCTGAACCATTGGCGTTTGGATTGTTGGTGCAAAAATGCTGGCTTGCTTTGCCGCTCGGATCTTCTCAGGAGTAACGACACGGGGTCGGTCTCCTAGAAGAGATTCGAGATCTTTAACAAAGTTTTCCGGCAGGCGTAAACCAGACATACACTACCCCATTTTCACATTTAAAATAAATGCGAAAACAAAGAATGGTTATCCTACTAAAATCCTACCCAGGGTTCTACCCTATATACTCAGTCATGTTATATATCTATTTGCTTTCCCCGACAACGGCGCCAGAAATGCTTGTTGATGGCTCCTAAGATATACTAACAAATCATCCCTGGCAACATCGCCAGAAATGCTTGTTGACGGCTCCTAAGATATACTAGCAAATCATCTCGGCAACGGCGCCAGAAATGCTTGTTGGTATTTCTTATGCACCATTAACTAAACATCTCCAACTGATGTGTCAGAAATGCTTATTAATGGTTCTATTGGATCACAGAGTGAGTTCCGCAAGCGCACGGAGATATCATTGTAGCATTTCCCCTTAAGAGTATTCCCAACGGTGTCATTTATTTGATCCCAAAGGAAGGCAGGGAAGCGATATATCAATCATCAAGTGGAAAGGGTAGAAAGGGTCTTGGTAAGAATCTAGTAAGGATGGATAAAATAATAGTGGAGGTAGTGTGACACACACAAAGTCTAAGGGAGGTAAGAGGATCCTAGAGGTTAGTTAAGGTTGAGAGTTATGGAGGTACTCCTACTATGCTCTATTGTACATATACATAGTCTAAACTAATTATTCATAAGCTAGATCAATAGTGAATACTTATGCTATGTGGTTCAACACATCGGGCACGGGCTTACCCCTAGCAATACTAGAGCGACTCCCACCAAGAGCCTGTGGCATAGCCGAACGTGGAGCAGTACAAAGGACGGATAAGGTTGTCACCACCTACTGCCTACCTCTTCAATCCGTGGGTCTACGAGACATCCAATGCTACTTAGCTATCCTAGCACCATGCTAGCATATTAAGTAATTACCTTAAGAGCCTAGGCACAATCCATCCTAAGGCAATGAATTGAATCATCATTGAACCAATGTTGATACACAACATAATTAACCATACTAACCTAGTTATGTTATGACTAAATAGACTATAGTGGGGGTCTATAGGTTCTATGGTAATGAGATATGTTCATGATGAAACAGTCATAGAAGCTATACCTTCCACATACATGGACTCCACAATCAAACATGAAACGCTTTGCCCAAGTATATGTATAAGTAGAGACTAAAGATACTATCTTTATTATGTATAAAGTCACAAATACAAGAAAGAATACATGAGCCATACCTTTCCCAATGTAGGATTGGGAAGAGAGAGACTCCTTACCCCTTTCCCAATTTGGACTTGGGACTAGAGACTCTCCTCTCTACAACCTAACTCCTCTAAGACTATGGATGATAGTGTACACAATACAGATGAAGCTCAAGTGGTGTGTGTTGAAGTGAGGGGTAGGGGGTCCTATTTATACTAGTGTTGAGGTCGGTTCCCTCCACCAAAAGCGCGCGAATCAGTCACCATTGTCTCCTTCATGCCAGGAGGAGCCAACACTCGTCGTTTGACCGCGTTTGGCGCTAGGAAGGGGTCGGCCGAACCCCTGGTTCAGCCGACCTGGTCAGCACTCCAAACGTGGAGTGCTTCCTCCAGGTGGCTGCCAGGTGGGCCCCCTTGATGTATATGGGTGATGCACCGTTGGATCTCCTCGGATACTTCTGTTTGTGGGCCATTTGATCCATGGGATGCCATGTGTCCTCGCCTGATTGGCTGGAATGATATTTTATAGGATTGGTCCCTCTACATTTCCTCATTTCCTGCATAAAATGCTGCATACACATATTTCTCCAAGTCCAAGTGGAATTGGGTTAGATAGAAAGGTGATGCGTGCAAGAAATAACAAATCCTTCACATAATTGAGTTAAATTGACGGATGAAATTGGTATATCACACCCGTCAACATCAAGCTTGTTAGGACAGTTTGGAGGAGCTTAAGAAGAGGTTTACAACAACCCCAGTCTTAATATTGCCAGATGTGAGCAAAAGTTTTAATATCTATTGTGACACCTCAATACAGGGACTTGGATGTGTATTGATGTAAGAAGGTCAAGTGGTAGCCTATGCGTCGAGGCAATTGAAGAAACATGAGTAGAATTATCCGATGCAGGATCTCAAACTTGCATCCGTGGTACATGTCTTGATGATTTGGAGACATTACATTCTTGGTCATAGATGTGAGATATACACGGACCACAAGAGTCTCAAGTACATATTCACGTAAATGGACCTGAATTTGAGACAACGGAGATGGTTGGAGCTCATCAAGGACCATGATGTGGGGATCAACTATGATCTAGGAAAGGCTAATGTAGTGGCCAATGCTTTGAGTCAGAAAGGACTAAATCATAAGCTCACGGTCCGAGAGCTGCCATCCGAGTTATGCAAGGATTTTGAATGGTTGAATCTTGGATTTGTGAATGAGATGGGGATAATAGAGTAAATCTGACCTTGGAGCAAGAAATCCGGAAAGGTCAGACCCAGGATGAGGAAATTCAGGAAATCAAGGAAAGGACCCGAGAAGGGAGAGAATTCAGATTTGATGAAGACGAACGCGATACTTTATGGCTTGGAAAGAGGATTGGTGTGCCCAATGATAAGCATATCCGAGAAATGATATTAAAAGAGGCACATGACTCGCCATACTCAATTGATCCCAGTTGTACAAAGATGTACAAGTATTTGAAGACATGTTATAGTGGGATAGCATGAAAAAGGACATAGCTGAATATGCAGCTTTGTGTGATGTGTGCCAGCGAGTCAAAGCTGAACATCAAAGGCCAGCTGGATAATTGCAGCCATTAAAGATTCCAGAATGGAAGTGGGAAGAAATTGGTATGGACTTCATAGTTGGATTACCACGTACCCAGTCCGGTTATGACACAATTTGGGTTATTAAGGATAGGTTAACCAAGTCAGCTCATTTTGTTCCTGTCAAGTTCACCTATACCACCGCGAAGCTAGCAGAGCTATATATGGAGCACATTGTGTGTCGACATGGAGTTCCAAAGAAAATAGTCTCGGATAGAGGTTCTCGGCTTACCTCCAGGTTCTGGTAGAAATTGCATGAAGCATTAGGAACAAGGTTGAATTTTAGCTCAGCATATGACCCTCAAACTGATGGACAAACCAAGAGAACGAATCAGATTTTGGAGGACATGTTTAGAGCTTGTGCCTTGAAGCATGGAAGAAGTTGGGAAAAGAGCTTGGCATATGCACAATTTTCATATAACAATAGTTACCAAGCGAGTTTGAAGATGTGACCATATAAAGCACTATATGGAAGGAAGTGTAGGACACCCTTGTTTTGGAACGAGACAAAAGAGAACCAAGTATTTGGACCTGATGTGTTGCAAGAAGCTGAAAAACAAGTTGAAATAATTCGCGAAAATTTGACAGCCGCCCAATAAAGACAAAAAGGATATGTGGATAATAGACAAAGAGACTTAGCCTTTGAAGTGGGAGACTTCGTTTACCTCAAAGTGTCACCAATGCGAGGTCATAAGAGGTTTAATGTCAGAGGCAAGTTAGCACCTCGCTATATTGGACCATTCAAGATTTTGGACAAACGAGGAGAAGTAGCATATAAGATGGATATGCCAGCTCACTTATTAGATGTTCATGATGTGTTTCATGTTTCACAGCTCAAGAAGTGCTTGAGAGTACCGGAAGAACAAGTGCCAATGGAAGAGTTGGAACTAGAGGCAGATTTGACTTATGTCGAGCAACCGATCAAGATCTTGGAGACAAAGGAGAGAGTCACAAGGAACAAGGTGATTCGATGGTGCAAAGTACAATGGAAGCATCATACAGAATCGGAACCAACATGGGAGTTGGAGGATGATCTCAAATAGAATTTTCCATCTCCCATTCCTTCTACGTCGAATCTCGAGGGCGAGATTCATTTTAAGGGGGGTAGGATTGTAACTCCCTCATTTTCATGCATCATGCATTGCAAATGTTCATATACATGTTTAACATGGATCCACATAAAAAGGAATGAGTTCAAAATAAAATAGAAGCAAAAACGCACTCAAAAGTTCTGAGAAGTGCGAACTAGTCCGTTTTTGGTGCGGACTAGTCCGATTTCTCCTTGACCTCCCTCGGACATGTCCATTTTTGCTGCGGACAAGTCTGTTTTTCTCTCTATACCATTTTTGGAATTGTTCGGTCCATTGCAGACTAGTCCGGTATCCTGATTCCTTTTATTTTGCCAAGTCCCTAGACTTGTCCGACATCCAGCGGACTTGTCTGTTTTCCTCTCTGACTAATTTTGAACTTGTCCAATTTCATACCAGAGTTGTCCGTTTTCGCCTCTGACTAATATAGGACTAGTCCAGCCCTGCGCGAACTTGTCCGGTGATCGCGTTTTCGAGTTGATCTTTTGTTCCACGATGTGTTTTTGTGTTTTACCTTATGTGGGCCCCAGGATGTCATGTCTAACTCTTTTGGAGCCCTTGTGGGACACCACACCGGCCTCCACCCTCTCCAAAACCAAACTCCATCAAACCCTAGCCGTCCACCATTATATAAACAACCCCACTTCTTAACTTTACATCTCTTTGCCACTTTTGAATCACACCCAAACCCTGGCTCGTGGATAGCCGCTGCCAAGGAGGGAGAAGGAGATCTGGAGCATGAAGAATAAGATGAGGAAACGAAAGAGGATCAAGTGATCAAGATCTCCATCAACCTTGCGTTCTTCATCAACAATTCACCATCAAGTTCTCTTCATCAAACCTAAATCATCAAGATCCAAGTGTTGCTTCCAAAACCCTTGATTCATTGGAGTTCTAAACACCTAGTATACCTTATACTTCCTCTTTCTCACGTGAATTGAACCCCGTTTCTCCAAATTCATGTGGATCTAGAAAACCCTATTTTGCTGGTTCTGTGAAGGGCGGACTAGTTCGGTCCCAAGCGAACTAGTCTGGTTTGGCTGTGTGTTTTCTGCTGAATTGAATCTTAATTGATTTGAATCAATTCCAAACATGTCCAAACTTGTTAAAAAACCATTAGAACTAGTTAGTAAACATTATTAACAACTCATTAACCAAGTATTACCTCACAATTGCATTAATCATGCATGCCATGTCATATTGAGTAATATATGTGCACTTATTGATTGTAATTCATGTCTTGTACGTTTATTGCGCGGTTTAGACGGATTTGCGCTAGAGAGTGCTGCGGAGGACCTCCAGCACCAGGAATTTGAAGACTTTGACCCAAACCAAGCCCAAGAGCAAGGCAAGTGTCCTTGAACATATTGCTTCTGTTTTTACAATAAATGTTTTGTTTTCAAAACTACATGCTTGTGTCAATTTAATGGGAATTCCTATGATAGGAAGTTTACTAGCTTCGTTTAACCACCCTTGTCGCCTGGAATACATGGTTGAGATTTGGGAAGGGCTTATTACCTTTGCTTCGCTTAATTAATTGGGATGGGAAAACAACTATACTATTTAATTATGCATTAACGAGATTATGGTTATATGAAGTGGTTAATGTGATATGGTAATGGGAGATATAAGCAAGCCTGGTATGTGGATGGGTTAGAAGACATGGTGGTTGCTTGGCTTAGATCTAAGGACCAGTTCATGCGAGAATATGCCAGGACAATAGTGCCACCATGAGGCCAAGTATGGGTGCGGCGTAGCTGATTAATTAGGGTATTGCTAGTACTGCACGGATCATTTGGCGCACCGAGGAAGGGGAGTCGAAGTGTGTTTGGATTTTTGGCGGGAATCCCTGGAATCCGAATGGCACAAGAGGGGGCCCTTGGTTGAAGATGTGCTCAGCTGGAGGCATTGCCACCGGTGAATCCTTAGTGGGTCCGTACATGCTAGTAATCCCTTTGTAAAGGCTATTTTGTGATCTCTTGGCCATACACCAAAGGAAGTTTAATTTGCATAAGGGAGGTTCTTTAGTCGCTGACGGGTGATGAAATCACAAACACGTGGGTAAAGGGGTACAAACTCTGCAAAGTATCAAAATGGTCATGATAGCCATGCTCCCAGTTAAGGGAACCTGGATGACCTACATGATTAGAGGGGTTTTGGTATTGGGATGGTTTGGTATTGGTTATGGAATTGTATTATGATTTATGGCAATGGATATAGTTAATGGTAATGAGAAATCTGGAATATGGATGATGGTAATGAAATATGGACTGATATTATGGTAACTACATGGGTTATGATGGGTTTACTTCACATACATACAATATATTGCTTTTCAAATGTTTTAATATACTTTTCAGCACTTAGCCTTTATTATATTCATCATTTGAATCAGCTACATGTAATACTTTCCCACACTTGCTGAGTACGACATGTACTCACCCTTGCGATTCCCCCACCAAGAGTTGCAGGTCAGGATTGGGAGTATCACAATGTTAATGAGGAGTTCTAGGCTGTGTGCTGCCGTTAGCTTTGCCTGTGGTGTTGCTTGGAGCCGCGTTACCCTATTTTCTTAGCTTGCTTATTTTGTTTAGTTCAGATTTAGCTTATTTCCGCTGTGTTAGTTCAAACTCGTCATTAATATTCATTAGAGCTTGTATTCGAGGATTTTGTAAATTATATAATAAAAGTGCTTAATTAATCTTGTCTCGTGGTAATTTTGTGTATATCCTTTTGTGAATGCACTCGTGTATGTGTGTTGAACGTCCTGGGCACACATATGCGTTCACTTGGTTCATTTTTGGAACCAGGTGTCATACGCGCTGGCGAGAGCTCGGTGGTTGTTGAGCAGCTTGCTCCTTGCCGAATTCCTTTTCTTGCGCTGTTTCAAGCACATGAAGTTCTTCCAACATAGTAACCCCAGCAGTGCGGTCCCCTCAGATCCAGAGGACCCCTGACGGAGTTGGCATCTTCAACACGAGGTAGCCTTAGTGGACCACAACCATAAAACAATATAGGGTTGGCCTGTCTATGATCGCATTGAAGGGGAGATTGATGTGTGCCACATCAAACACCACCTATTTGAACCTATGGTTGTCTGGTGTCCCAAAAGTAACTGGTAGAGTAACCGACCCGAGAGGCGTGATGGCTCTCGGACCTACTCCAGAGAATGGCTTGAGGGCCCGAGGTTTGAGAGGTTGAGTTGGAGCTTCAGAAAAGCTGCGAAGTTGAGGAGGTTGAAGGCCGCGCCTCCATCCACCTGGACATGGAAGAGCTGGATATTGTTGATAGTCGGGAAGACCATTAGGGGCAATTGTCCAGCTCATGCCATGTTTTCGGACAATACAAAGCATCAAAAGTAATGGAAGTATCCTGTAAGTCCCTTGGCGAAGTGGTCATCGGGCCACCCGCGTGAGCACGATCAGCGACGGCGGCGCGGCGAGCGCGCGCGCGCAGAACGCGGAGAGCAAAATGCGAATTGTTTTGGGGATTCTTCGATACCTTTCCAATCTTTACTGGTTCTACATATCAGGCCGCCCTCCAAGCGGGACCCACACACTAACCCCACTTGTCAGCACCACACTTACATCTCCTCACCACTCACTCACCCCATACAACGCACGCCTCACTCAGTCTTCACTTTCCCTTTCGTCTTCCTTGCCTCGGCAACTCCGATTCCCTTCCGGTCACAGCTCCGCTCTGCCCTGGTCCTCCTCCTCTCTGTCTGCATCTTCCACCATCGATCCCTTCAGATCAGCAACTGTAACATCTCCCCCCCCCCCTCCAGAATCGGCTTGTCCCCAAGCCGCACACTAGAGAAACCTCTGGATGAGTACATACTAGTCCTCCCAGCTTTCGGCTTCCTCCGGCAAGGACCAGGCCACGTGAACTTGAGGTACACCTTTGTTCCCCTTCTTCATGAGTCTCCTTTCCAAGATCTTCACTGGCCTGAGCTCACTGGCAGTAAAGTCGATGACTTTTGGCAGATCTATGAACACCGGAGCATAGTTAGGGGTGAAGGGTGTTGGTATTTCTTAACACCACAGAGTAATCCGCAAGCGTACGAAAATACCATTGTATCACTTCCCCTTAAGGAGTATTCACAAGGGTATCGAATCCAAAGAACGTGTGTGCTAATCTTTCGAACTAGCTCACCCAAGGACACAAAGTTGTTTGGTAGGCAAGGAACAGAGAGGAATTCAAAGTATTGATCCTCATTCAAGGTAGTTTGTAGTAGATGATTGCTTCGGGCATGGGCTTACTCCTGGAAATACTAGGATGACTCCCGCAAAGAGCCTATGGCATAGCCGAATGTGGAGGATTACGAAGGACATATAGGGCTGTCACCACCTACTGCCTACCTCTTCAATCTGTGGGTCTACGAGATATCGATTGATGATTTATAACCTAAGCACCACGCTTACGTCCTAAATCACTACTCTAGTTGTTTCGAACACAAAGCTACAACTAGAGCCTCTAATGAATTAAAGCATTGAAACCACAAGTAACTACTTGTGCAAACTACTAAGAATAAAAGATCAAACTTGTATTGAATTCACAAAGGCTTACTTGATTGAGTAAAACCTTTGTTTGGGTACAAGTGTAGAAGAGGGAGGCCCATTAGTTGGACGTGGAGAATTTAAACAGAACTGAAAGAAATGGCATGGAATTCAATTAGATTTAGCACGTCAAATTCTTTTTTGTATCCTTTTGGTAATCGAGAAATAATTTGAGTCGGTGCCCATTCACTTTGAATAGTTGGTCGTCATCACCTTGGAGTGTGATTGCTCCATGGGTTGAAGTTTCTACTACAGTGAAGAGTCCTTCCCATTTACTTCTAAGCTTCCCATGTCCAAAGAGTTTAACCCTAGAGTTAAAGAGTAAAACTTTATCTCCAGGTTTGATCTCTTTCGGCGTAATCCTCTTATCGTTCCACATTTTGGTTCTCTCTTTATAAATCTTGACACTGTGGTACGCCTTATCTCTCCATTCCTCCAACTCAGAGATTTGCTTTAATCGGTGATTTCCAGCTTCGTTAAGATTCATGTTCCACCGCTTGATGGTCCAATGCGCTCTATGTTCCAATTCTACGGGGAGATGGCAAGTCTTCCCATAGACAAGTTGGAAAGGAGACATGTTGATAGGTGTCTTGTAGGCAGTACGATATGCCCACAATGCGTCGGGTAGCTTTTGCTTCCATCTCGTTCCCATTTCCAAGATAGTCTTTTGCAGAATATTCTTTATTTGCTTATTAGATGTTTCTGCTTGACCATTTGTCTCTGGGTGGTATGGGGTAGCAATGTTATGTTGGACTCCAAGTTCCCTTAAAAAGTTCCGGAAGGTCTTATCTATGAAATGAGACCCTCCATCACTTATGACCATACGGGGAGTTCCAAAGCGTGGGAAATGATCTCATGGAACATTTTCCTTGCTTGCTTGGAATCAACATTTTTGCATGGCAATGCTTCTACCCATTTTGACACATAATCGTCGGCAACCAGAATACACTCGCAATCATAAGACCTAGGAAAAGGTCAAATGAAATCAATACCCCATACATCAAATAATTCCACTTGGAGATTGAATGTTAGGGGCATCGCATCGCGAGCAGAGATTCCTCCATGCTTCTGACATTTCCAACATCTGCGAATGAATTCCTTGGTATATTCATATATTGAAGGCCAATAGAATCCACTCTGCCAGATCTTTGCCTGAGTACGGTAAACACTATAATGACCACCATAGGGGCCAGCATGGCATTTCTCTATAATTTTGGTGCCTTCGATTGATGGGATGCACCTTCTAAGAATGCCATCAGCACATACTCAGTAGAGATAAGGATCATCCCAAAGGTGTCTACGACTCTCATAAATGAGTTTCTTTTTGTTCTCCCCTGGTGGTACATATATCGTGACCATAAAGTTCACGATATCCGCATACCAAGGGTGAGAGTCTGTCACCTTTAGGAGCATATCATCTTGTAGGAAGTCATTGATAGGTATGTCCATGGTTTGTGTGACTTCCATACGTGAAAGATGATCTGCTACTGAATTCTCTACTCCTTTCTTATCTCTTATTTCCAGAAGAAATTCTTGGAGTAGAAGAATCCATCGAATTAGCCTAGGTTTAGCATCCTTTTTGGTAAGTAGATATTTCAAAGTAGCATGGTCTGTGTAGACTATGACCTTTGCTCCAACCAAATAGGATCTAAACTTGTCGATAGAAAAAACTACAGCTAGGAGCTGTTTCTCAGTTGTGGCATAATTGAGTTGGGCTCCTATCAGAGTTTTGCTAGCGTAGGCTATTGTGTGATGCTTTTTATCTTTGGTTTGGCCTAAGACCGCACCAACAGCAAAGTCACTGGCATCACACATGATTTCGAATGGCAGCATCCAATCAGGAGGTTCAATAATTGGAGTTGAGATAAGTGCCTTTTTTAGTATATCAAATGATTTAAGGCATTCATCATCGAAATCAAAGGGAGCTTCTTTAGCTAATAGGTTGTTGAGGGGTCTAGCGATTTTGGAGAAATCCTTGATAAATCGTCGGTAGAACCTCGCATGACCTAAAGAGCTGCAGATTCCCTTAACATTGATAGGAGGTGGAAGTTTTTCAATAACTTCAATTTTAGCTTTGTCCACCTCTATCCCTCTCTCGGACACCAAGTGTCCAAGAGCGAAGCTTTCCCGGACCATGAAATGGCACTTTCCGCAATTAAGCACAAGGTCCTTCTTCTGGCATCTTTGTAAGACCCTGTCTAAATTTTCTAGACAATGATCAAAAGTTTTTCCATAGACAGAGAAATCGTCCATAAAAACTTCCATGATATCCTCGATCATGTCTCAAAATATAGACATCATGCGTCTCTAGAAAGAGGCGGTAGCGTTACACAGTCCAAAGGACATACGCCGGTAGGAATAGGTCCTGTAAGGACATGTGAACGTGGTCTTACTTTGATCATTGGGATAAGTAGATATTTGATGATATCCCGAATACCCATCAAGGAAACAGAAATAGGAGTGTTTTGCCAATCGCTCTAACATTTCATCAATGAAGGGCAATGGAGAATGGTCTTTCCTTGTTGCCTTGTTAAGTTTTCGATAGTCAATGCACATCCTCCATCCCGTGACGATCCGTTGAGAAATTAATTCATTCCTCTCGTTTTGAAAGACCGTCATACCTCCCTTCTTAGGCACTACTTGAACTGGACTTGCCCATTCACTATGAGGAATAGGGTAAATAATCGCGGCATGCAGAAGTTTCAAGACTTCGTTCTTGACAACTTCCCGCATCGCATTATTCAATTGCCTTTGAGGTTCCCTTGAGCGGACACTCTCAGGGTCTATAGGAATACGATGGGTGCATAACGCTGGACTAATTCCCTTGAGATCCTGAAGTGAATATCCAGAAACAGCTCTATGCCTTTCTAACATGGCTATAAGTTTGAGCGTTTCATCATCTGAAAGCTTGTCACTTATGCTGACAGGGGCTTCCAAATCGCCATTTAGAAAGGCATAACGTAGGCCTAGAGGTAGAATCTTGAGCTCAACAGGAGGTTTTAGGGAGGGCTCTTCTTTTGGCAATTCAATTTCCTCCTGAAATTCATCCTCCTGTTGGATGAAGTCTTCTTCTCCTTTAATTTCATAGGGTTCTAAAAATTGAAGAGTCCTAACCTCCTCTATTGGCTCGTCTTTGATAGGAGATTCTGCAGATGTATTCTTTGAACGCAGAATAGGCATGGAGAAATTTCTCCCTCCAATATTGATATTGAGGCTTCCTTCCAAAGGAACTTCCATGATAAATTTCTCTATGGGAATCCCCATCATGATGTCGCAATCTTGGATTTTGAACACGTGAAAATCTAGGAGAGCCTCAACATCTTTGTGTCTAACAGACACTTGTTGCAGAACCCCACATCCTTCAAGAATGGTTCCGAATGAATCTCGGAAGGATTTGCGTGTTGGTGCCAATGGCACATCGCTAAGAATGGCGAGAGCACAAGAATCGGAAATGAGATTTGCTCCAACAGTAGGGTTGTATAGGATTCTCATTGGTGTCCCTCGAATAGAACATAAAATGGTAGCCAAAGGTGACGTCATCTAAAGAATTTCGGGTGAATTCTCGACTTCAGCTGTCCACTCTCTGCTTAGGATAGAGGTCAACACCTTGACCGTCTGACGAACGAACACCCCGTCAAGTGGTTCAGGTGGAGTTGGTCGCAATGAAGGTTTCCTATTGCAGCAATACTTTGAGGTATTTTCATAATCTTCAAAAAGCTCTTCCACAAAGTAATATGGAAACTGTGAGGGTTGAATTTCTTCTACCTTCATAGTCTCAGGTTCAGGAGAGGATTCCTCTAGCAAGGCTTGGGGTAAACAAGGAATGGGTTCATCCTTGTCCAAGAGTGTATCCTCCGTTCTTGACACGACTTCCTCTTGGGGAGGCTCATTAAGACCCATAATGAAGGAAGAATTTTCTAAAATTCTGTCCAGAAGATCCTTGCCTTCTTCTGGAGTCTTATGGAGGAAAGATCCTCCCGTCGTAATGTCAAGATATAGGGCAGACTCTTTGTTCAATCCCATGAAGAAATGTTGCAAAAGCATTGGATCAGGGATTAACAAATCTGGGCTAGAATTTTTCAAAAGAGAAAATTTGTCCCAAGCTGCACTTATGGATTCCTTCTCCATGTGCTGGAAGCATAGTACTTCCTTTCATAAGGAAACAATTCGGGCAATGTGAAAGAAAGCATGACAAAATTTGTCTCGTAATTCACTCCAATCACCGTTTGTCTTCCCAATGTAGTGGTTGTACAATTGTTTGGCTCTTTCCTTGAGGGAAAAAAGAAACAACTTCCATTTGAGAGTTTCTTGTGTCATACCTTTGATTAAGAGGCATGAACACAGTTGTCCGAACTCTCGTAGATGGTGGTAAGGGTTTTCACAATCCGTTCCTGAGAAGGATTGTTCCCGAACCATGGCTATAAAGCTAGGGCGAAGTCCGTAACTGGTTGAACAAATAGGTTTCGCCGAAGGCGGTGGCTCACAGAACTTGCCCTTCGGAGCAGAGTAAGAAAGAATGGTGGGTTGCTCCATTTATATGGTGGTGGTAAGGTAAGAATAACAAAGGTAAGATGATAGATAAGGGGGATATGATATGAGGGTTATCTTGGTTCGAAGATTAACAGCAATCGTTCCCCGACAATGGCGTCAGAAATGCTTGTTGGTATTTCTTAACACCACAGAGTAATCCGCAAGCGCACGGAAATATCGTTGTAGCACTTCCCCTTAAGGAGTATTCCCATGGGTATCGAATCCAAAGAACGTGTGTAGTAATCTTTCGAACTAGCTCACCCAAGGACACAAAGTTGTTTGGTAGGCGAGAAACAAAGAGGAATTCAAAGTATTGATCCTAATTCAACGTAGTTTACAGTAGATTCTTGCTTCGGGCACGGGCTTACTCCTAGCAATACTAGGACGACTACCGACAAGAGCCTATGGCATAGCCGAACCTGGAGGATTATGAAGGACGGATAGGGCTATCACCACCTACTGCCTACCTCTTCAATCCGCGGGTCTACGAGATATCCACTAATGATTTATAACCTAAGCACCACGCTTACATTCTAAATCACTACTCTAGTTGTTTCAAACACAAAGCTACAACTAGAGCCTCTAATGAATTAAAGCAGTGAACCCACAAGTAACTACTTGTGCAAACTACTAAAAATAAAATATCAAACTTGTATTGAATTCACAAATGCTGACTTGATTGAGTAAAACCTTTGTAGGGGTACAAGTGTAGAAGAGGGACTTGACATGCCCAAACCTCATTCTCCTAGACTCTTCACCACACTCCCCTTCTACTTTGGTAGCCTCTTGGACTACTCTAAACCTTTGGAGTGTAGCACTGTTCTCAACATTTGCTGTGTGTGTGTGAGAAGTGAGGTGAGGGGGTCTATTTATAGGTGGAAAAGGGTCAATTCCCACCACGATTAACGCGTGAATCAGTCACCATTGACTCCAGGGAGCCGGGAGGAGCCAACACGTGTCATTTGACCGGTTTTGGCACCAGGAAGGGGTCAGTCGAACCCCTGGTTCGGCCGACCTGGTCAAGCCTCCCCTTGGGGAGTGCTTCCTCCAGGTGGCTTCCAGGTGGGCCACCTTGATGTATATGGGTGCAACACCGTTGGATCTCCTCGTATTCTTCTGTTTGTGGGCCATGTGATCCATGTGTTGCCACATGTCATCGCCTAATTCGTTGAAATCCATTTTCATGGATTCATCCCTGCATGTTTTGTTATTTTGGGTAATAATTCACCTGCATAAAAATAAACACCAACACTTGTGGAATTGGGTTAGTGTATAGCCCTACCACTATGTTTTGTGTTTCTTTTATGCACATTATGAGGTGAATTGATGGTCAAAATACGGTACTTAAGGACCGTCAACAAATGGCTTTAGCTGCGAAGTATGGAAGACCGGGTGCACTAGCGCTCCCTCTGGTAGCTCTAGACAGTAAGTTTCTATGCCCACTATCTCCAGCACTTTGTAAGGTCCATAGAACTTGTAAGACAACTTGGGATAGGGCCGATTCACCACAAACTTCTGGGCGTATGGTTGTAGTTTCAACAGCACCAACTCTCTCACCATAAAAGTTTTGTCTTTGGACCCTTTGTCCACCTGTTGCTTCATCCGGTTTTGCACTTGAGCTAACTTTTCTTTTAGCATGTGCAGATGTGCTCCCCTTTTTGCTAACATCTCCTATATTGTCTTGTCTTCTGCTTGTTACATGATTGGGGCCAAAAGTGGATTTGGGGTGTAGCCATATAGAGCTTGAAAATGGGAACAACCGAGCGCGGAATGGTGAGAAGTATTGTACTAGTACTCTGCTAAGGGGAGCCAAGACTTCCACCTGGTAGGAGTTTCATGCACTGCACAGCGCAGGTATGCTTCTAAACACTGGTTCACCCGCTCAGTCTTCCCATCGGTCTATGGATGGTAAGCCGTACTCATCAACAGCTTAATGTTCATACTCTTGAAAATGTGTTTCCATACTGCACTTGCAAAGATCCTATCCCGGTCTGAAAGCATTGTTTTTGGAAATCCATGTAGCTTAATCACTTGGTCCATCAGGGCAGTAGCCACCTGGGTGGATGTGTAGTGGTGTTTGAGAGGTATAAAGTGATTGTATTTAGAGAGTGTGTCCAACACCACAAGGATGGTGTTGAATCCCTCCAATTTAGGTAGACCCTCCACAAAATCCATGGTGATGTCTTGCCATGGGGCTTGTGGGACTTCAAATGGCTGTAGCAAGCCTGATGGAAGGCTTCTCTCATTCTTTGCTTGCTGGCAAACTTGACACTGCTTCACCCAATCTTCCACCTCCCCTTTCGGACCCTTGCAAGCAAACAACCTTTTCACCCTCTGATAAGTGCTCTGAATTCAAGAATGACCTCCCACTGCACTATTGTGGCAAGCTACAATCAGTTTGGTTCTCAAAGCTGAATTCTCACCCACCCAGATTCTTCCTTGCTTCCTGATCACCCCATTCTGCACAGTAAACACCTATTCATTAGTAATGGCAATCACCAGCTTGGACAAGAGGTTATGTGCTGCTTGATCTGTCATATAGGAATTCTTTACCTCCTGTATCCACAGTGGGGTTATCTCCTGCACCTCTCTAACCTCCATAACCTGTTCCACCCTAGACAGAGCATCCGCCACCACATTCTCCTTCCCTTTCTTGTACACTATTTTAAAGTCGAGTCCTATGAGTTCGGCCATAGCCTTACATTGAAGTTCAGACTGAAGCACCTGCTCATCCAGAAAGGTTATGTTCTTATGATCAGTCTTGATTTTGAAAGGAGCACGCTCTAGATACTGTCTCCACCTGCTCACTGCTAAAATCAACACCAGAAACTCCTTCTCGTATATTGACCAATGTCGATGCTACTCTGCAATCGCCTTGCTCAAGAAAGCCATCGGTCTCTCCCTCTGCATCAACACTGCTCCAACCATAATGTCACAAGCATCCGTCTACACCACAATGGGCTCATTGAAATCGGGTAGAGCCAACACTGGGGTGCTGCTCATTGCTTCCTTCAGCCTGCTAAATGCCTCTTGAGCCTCCTTCGTCCATTCAAAAACCTTGTACCTCAGGAGGTTGGTTAACGGTTTCGCTATGATGCCATAGCCCTTCACAAAACATCGATAGTAGCCTGTGAGCCCTAGAAACGCCCGCAGTTGAGTGAAAAAAGCTTGATATAGGATAGTCCTTCATAGCCTGGATCTTCTGCTCCTCAGTCCTGACCCTCTTGGCCGAGATGACATGTCTCAAATAGCTCAGCTCCTCTTGAGCAAAACTGCACTTGGATCTCTTAATGAAAAATTGGTGCTTCCTCAGTACTTCCATCACCAACTGCAGATGTTTAACATGCGTCTCCCCATCTGGACTATACACTAGGATATCATCTATGAACACCAACAAAAACTTCCTAAGATATGGCCCCAAGATTGAATTCATGGTGCATTGGAAAGAAGCGGGCATATTGGTAAGCCCGAAGGGCATGACCTTGAACTGGTAGTGCCCATAATGCGTCTTGAAGGCAGTCTTGTACTCTTCCCCTTCCCTCATCCTCAACTGGTGATACCCTGCTGTCAGATCTAAGCTGGTGAATAACTGAGCTCCATCCAATTCATCCAGAATTTCCTCCACCATGGGCATGGGAAACCTGTTCTTGATCGTGAGGTCATTGAGGCGCCTGTAGTCAATGCAAAACCTCTAGCTCCCGTCCTTCTTTTTGACCAACAGTACCGGTGAGGCAAATGGGCCAACCCTATGTTCAATCAACCCTAAATCCAGCCATTCAGCTACCTGCCTCTCTATTTCTGTCTTATGCAGCGGGAAGTACCTGTATGGTCTAGCATTTACTGGCACAACTTTAGGTATCAAGGGAATGGCGTGGTCGAACGGCCTGGGTGGTGGTAGCCCCTCTGGACTGCCAAAGACATCCCGAAACTCCTCCAGCAGCTCACGTAGCCCCTCCAGGATGTCGCTCTTCTCTTCCACTCCCTACTTCCCCTCCTAAACCTCCAACAACACCATTGTCCACACCTCCTCTCCACGTAACCACTTGCTTAGCTGCTTGAGTGACATGACCGATACCTCCCGTTTCCCTTTCTCCTTATCAACCCGTAGCTCCACCTCTCTTCCACTCACGGTGAATTGTATCCGCTTCTTCCTCCAGTTACATCTCATTGGGTTGTACTGCATCAGCCAATCGTACCCCGGTAACACGTCACATGCCCCCAATGTCAACACCCGAATATCTCCTTGAATATTCTGACCTCCACTTCACCATTCAAAATCCTTCACTACCCTCTCACTGCTCATCACCTCCCCTGAAGCCACTTGCACCTTAATGGGTTCACAGGAATGAGTTGGCAGACCCAGCTTCTCTACGCACGCTGAATTCATGAATCATTGCAAACTTCCTGAGTCAACCAACATCACACACAACTTGCTCTACACCATTCCTCTCAACCTCATACTGTTGTGGCCTTAAGTCCCTGCTAAGGCATGCACTGAAATACTCATACACTTCTCTGTTTCCTCATCCTCCCTATCCAACTTCAGCAACACTTCATCTGCCAGTTCCACCTCCTCTTCCTCCAGCACCACTGCGTTAGCCCGTGCCACTATTCTCTTGGGACACTTAAGGGTATGCCCGGGCTCGTACCGCTCCCCACATGCGTAGCATAACCCATTTAGTCTTCTAAAATCCCGCAACTGCCTTTCTTTGGTCAGGTCACTGCCTCCTCTCCCCAATCTTCCTTCATTCTTCCAACCTCCAACCTTTCTCCCTATCGTTCCTCTATTAACCTTCCCCCTTCTCTTCTCCTGGATGTCTCTCTGCACCTCGGCAAGGGTAATCGCTCTGTTCACCGTAGCTGGTAACTGGGATTGGACTGGCCCCTGCAGCTTCCACTTTAGGCCTTTCATGAACTTAGTGACAAAGAACACTTCATCTAGCTCTGGGTTGTGCATCAATGTAGTGTACCTTGACTCTTCAAATCCAGTGATGTAGTCCTCCATACCGGCTATTTGCCTCAGGTGAAGCAAATCATGCATCACCTGGGGATACTCGTAATCCCCAAATTTCTCCTTCACTGCTCTTGCAAACTCCCTCCAGGTTCTCAGCCCTTCCACTGTCTTGTACATCTCCAACCACTTGGCGGCCTTACCCTCCATGTGGATGCTGGCAGCTCTCACCCAGATCATCTTGGGGACATTGAATATGTTGAAATAGTCTTCGCACTTGTCAATCCAGATGGTGGGATTCTCTCCATCAAACCTGGGAAACGTCAGCTTCAAGAGTGATCAATCTCCACCGGCACCTCTCTATCTCGAACCGCCATCTCCAACCTCCCTTCTACACGTCTCCCACCTTGGCCCTCGTTCCAACCCTCGATCCGTATCTACAGCCGCACCCTCCACCTTCAGAGCCTCGATCTTCCTTTCCGCCTCCTCCAACTGCTTCACCAGATGATCTCTCTCTTTGGCTACTTGATCCACCATCGTCGTGGTCAGCAACTGCTGTCCCTTCAACTCCATCTGTCCCTGCGTCAGCTTCTCCAACAGCCCAAACACCTTCTCCCAACGCTCCTCCTCCACTTTCCCCATCTCCTCCATGGCCTGCAACATAAACTTATTCTGCACCGAAGGCTTTGGAGCAGGCGCCGTCGTGAACCTCCTCAGTCTCCCTCAACCACTCCGATCTACACCTCCCTCCAACCTCTAGCACCACGCGGCGATACAGAACAAAGGAGATCGAAGAGAGATGGCTCTAATACTAGCTGTTACGTCGCTTGGCGAAGTGGTCGTCGGTCCACCCACATGAGCACGATCAGCCACGGCGGCGCAGCGAGCGCGCGTGAAATGACGAGAGCGGAACACGATATGTTTTCGGGATTCTTCGATACCTTTCCAATTATTACTGGTTCTACATATCGGTCCGCCCTCCAAGTGGGACCCACACGCTGACCCCACCTATCAGCACCGCACTTACATCTCCTCACAACTCACACACCCCACACAATGCACGCCTCGATCAGTCTTCACTTTCCCTTTTGTCTTCCTCGCCTCAGCGACTCCGCTTCCCTTTCGGTCATAGCTCCGCTCCGCCCGGGTCCTCCTCTCTCTCTGCATCTTCCACCACCGATCCCCTCAGATCAGCAGTCGTAACATATCCATCCACTTCCGATGGGGTTCTGCCTTGGCAGTAGGAGCAGCGGCAGCCATATCTCGATGCATACTCTTGAGAATGCGTCGGGAGGTGATATCCCTGGACCCTCCATACATAATAAGGAGAGTCTTCTGACGCTTGTTGTCAGAGATGTCAAAGTCATCGTCGATGGTGTTGTAGACCGCCTTTAATGTCTTCTTAGCATCTTGGAAGCCTAGCTCCTGATCAAACAGAGCTTCTTCACCGACTTTCTGCTTTCCCTTCTGCTGACGGAAAGGAGATTCTTCTTGATGCTTGTTGTTGCGTTCAACAAGCCTCTTGACCTCACGACAGTCTTTTATATTGTGGCTTGTCGATTTATGAATCGAACACCACATCATTTCACCGTTGCTATCTTCAAACGATGGTCGAGGTCACCTGTCAGGGCGTGGCCCCCGACCAGCAGGTGCTGCGGCATCGGCAGCAGTAGGTGTACAAGCAAGTGACTTCTTCTTGTCACTTGACTTTTTTCTTACTACTGCTAGAGGCAGAGTTTCATCGTTGGAGGTAGATTGCTTGGCCTTCGCAGCTGGTTTTGAGTGCATCTCACGCCCCCCGCAGCTCTGGCGCATTTGTCAACCAAGCTGATGAGTTCTATGACGTGCTGACATTCTTGGTTGTCAGCTTCTCTTGCATCTTCTTGTCTCTAACTCCCTGTTGGAATGCAACAACGACAGAAGTGTTGGAGATAGAAGGGATGGTGTTTCGTACCTAAAAGAATCGCTCGATGAAGGATCGCAATGACTCTCCTGACTTCTGTTATATGGTGAAGAGGTCCAGCTCAGTGCCAGGCTGCGTCTAAGAGATCCTGAAATTTGTGGTGAACTGGCAACAGAGCACCCCCAACTATAGACGGAGTCGGGAGGTAAGCTCATAAACCAGGACCTTCAGTCCCAATTAGAGCCACAGGGAAGTAGTTGGCCATCACAACCTCATTGCCTCTAGCCTCGAGGATGGAGGTGGAGTAGATTTGAAGAAACTCAATAGGGTTGACTGCCCTATCTTATTTCATTGGCAAATGAGGTCGGAACTTGGGTGGCTATTCGACCGTGTGAAGATTCATGGCAAGAGCCGAACATCCATTTCCAACTCCTTGAGGAGATGGGTTTTCTCGAGCATGCTCAATGTTGACACGGCCGTCTTGCCTCATTTAGGGGTGGTCAAGCTCCGACCGGAGGTCCTGAGTCGGGAGCGTTGTTGCTGTGTGAGTACGGCGAGCCCCGGAGGGTAGTGACATCACATGCTGGGAGGGCGCACGTCTCCTGAGTTGCGATGCCAGAGGACCAAGTGTATCAAACAAAGTCCTGTTTCGAGAAGGTGCCTGCCCTGCACGGGGTAGACCTTGGTTGTTGATCGCATTGGCCTCGGCTACAACTAAATGCTCAACGTCAGCGCACTATTGTTCCAGTGCAGCCGGAGGAGCTCCCGGCACTGGAGGACGCTGAAGTTGAGTCTGCACTGCATTCAGCGCGTTCTCTGTGTTGTTCGTCGATTCCATGACCGACGCAAATTCACCATCCTGCTGTCCAACATTAGCTGCTAGAGCAGGTTGTGGTTGTGGTGCGACGCCCACCGGAACAACAACGTTGGCTGGCTATTGCACATTGGAGGATTTCCCCCAACGGGTTGCACAGATGGTCCGTTGGAAGAAGTTGCAACAGAGTTCACCATCTTAGATATCTTGAAATTGATCCCCCTTCCTGGCACGTTAAATGTCGAAGTGCAGACTAAGACACTTCCCCCGGTACAACTAAGAAGCAGTCCGTGGAGGTTTGTATTAGGATGGGGCGCGAATCAAGATCAAGAACAAGGGTGAACACCAAGTATTTTACGTGGTTTGGTCCGCCTGAGCATGATACCCTACTCAACGGGTTGTTTGTGCATGGTATGAGTATACGTAAGCCTGAGCTTGATATCATATTCCCTTCCCCCCATGCAGCGCAACCCTTTTATATGCCAAGGACTGGTTGTTATAGTGTGCCTTGGCCCGACATGTGGCCCTGGCTGTAATAACCACCCTATACACGATCTATGGTGTTATGGGTGGTTAATAACGTGATAACGTTCCTTAAGAGCAGCGTTACTAGTCTTTATAGTCCTTTGATCATGCGTTAATAATATAGAATTAATGACGCGTTAACCAGGTCTTGTAACGGCCAATTGATAGCTGTTGAATGTCAGTGTCGTTGGAGATCCCGCTGTCTTCCTATTGCAGACTTAGGTTCGGGGGTGTGACACATAGTAGCTCTAGAGCTTCCATCTGAGTGGAGGTAGGTCCGGAGCTACTGGACACGTGGCAGCTTTGGAGCTGCCCCTGTCGAAGATGCAGGTCCAGAGCTACTGGACACGTGGCAGCTCTGAAGCTTCCCCCATCGGGGAGGCAGGTCCGGCGCCCCTGAAGACGTGGCAGTGTTGGAGCCACCCTATGGAGGGAGGCAGGTTCGGCACTGCGGGACACGTGTTGCCTCCAGAAGTCTACGATACTGGAAGGTGGAACTCGACGAGTCTTCTTCTGGTATGAAGGGATACCTGGTATACAGTGTATCGACACTCACGAAACATAGATCAAGCATACAATATAAGGCCATCCGCAATGGTACGCTGTAAAGCATACTGAAAAGCATACTTGAAAATTTTATAGAGTGCATGTCGGTAACCTAGATTCTAGGTACCCCCTGATACCGCACTTAAGACCAAGGAGTTCCTATGTCTGAGTTGAAGACTTCTGAAGGGAACACCTGTTTGATAGCACTGGGCCCACATCCATCGTCTGGGTAGCTCCAATACTGCCACGTGTCCCGCGGGACCGGAGCTACCTTCCTCCATAGGGAAGCTCTAGTCCCACCACGTGTCTGGTAACCCCAGACCTAACCACTAGTAGAGGGAAGCTCTGGTGCCGCCATGCGTCGAGCAGCTCTAGACCTACCTCCCCGCAATGGGAAACTCCAGAGCTGCCACGTGTTGTACCTCCGGACCTAAGCCTGCAACAACTACAGGATCCCCAATGGCATGGACATTCAAGAGGCTATAAAATAGTCGTTTCAAGACCTGATTAACGTGTCATTAATTCAGCATTAATGACACACTTTCCGAGGACTTTCAAGACTAGTAATGCCACTATTAAGGCGCGTTATCACTCTATTAATAACAGTTTATACATGTAGATCGTGTATAGGTGATTACTTATAGTCGGACCACATGTCGGGCCAGAAAATCCCTGTAACGCCCAGTCCTTGGCATATAAAAGGGTTGCAATGCACGAACTAAGACAAGGCAAGCTCACACGCATACTACGCATAAAACTCATCAACAACCACCCCTTGGAGTAGGGTATTACGCTCAGACGACCCGAACCACGTAAAAATCCTCTGTGTCACCATCTTGTTCATAATCTTACGCACGCCCCAACCTAATACGAACCTCCACGACTATGTTTTATTGGTACTGGGGGAAGTGTCTTAGTCCACACCTCGACATTTGGCACGCCAGGTTGGGGCTGCTGAGATTTTGAGATGGTGAATTCCACCACAGGATTGTCCAACAACCATGCTAAGCAGCCTGCTGCAGGAAATCCCTCCAACGTGCACGCCGGCCAACACTGTTGTCCTGGCGGGTGTTGTTCCACCACCACTTCCACCATCGCAGTAAGATGGTGTGTCTGCGTCGGTCACTACATCGACAAACAACCCTGAGAACAAGCTGAACGCAACGCGAACTCTTCTCCAGCATCCTCCAACGCCTGGAGCTCCTCAGGGCACGATGAAGCAATGGTGCACTAATGTGGATCACTTGGTTGCAGTTGCAACCAATGCCATCAGTAACCAAGGTCCGCCCCCTGCTGGGCAGGCACCTTCAAGAAACAGGACCTTGTCTGGTAGACTTGGTCCACAAGCATCACAGCACAGGAGGCATGCACCCTCCCAACAAGTGATGTCACTGCCCGCCGGGGCACACCGTACTCATACGACATCAAGTCTCTCGACTCATCATCATCGGTAAGAGCTCGACCACCGGTACATGAGGCGAGATGGTCGCGTCCTCATGGAGCGTGCTCACGAGAGGTGAGCTGCCCGTGAAACCCCTTCTCCCTTGGGAATAGAGGGTGGCTGTTCAGCCCTGGCCATACATCTTCGCATGGTCAAATGGCATCCAAAGTTCTAGCCTCATCCTCCATAGAAGTACGACGGGACTGTCAATCCCGTCGAGTTCGTACAGATCTACTCCACCGCCATCCTCAAGGCGGGAGGCAATGAGGTCGTGATGGACAACTACTTCCCTGTGGCTCTAACAGGGATAGCCAGGTCCTGGTTCAGGAGTCTTCTACCTGACTCCATCTACAGTTGGGGGGAACTATGCCGCCAGTTCACTGCCAACTTTGGGAGCTCTTACACCCGACCTAGCACGGAGCTGGACTTATTTACCATACAATAGAAGGTGGGAGAATGGTTGCGATCATTCATCCAGCGGTTTCCTCAGGTACAGAATACTATTCCTTCAATCTATAATGCCTCTGTCATTGTCGCATATCGACAGGCAGTTAGAGACAAGAAGATGTTGGAGAAGTTGGCAACCAAAGATGTCAGCAGCTTCACGGAGCTCTTCAGCCTAGCCGACAATTGTGCTAGGGTTGCGGAGGGTCGAGAGAAGCACTCCAAACCAGCTCTGGAGGCTGGTAAATCCTCGTCCAAGGCTGAAGTTGCTGCCTCTAGCAGTGGAAAAAAGAAGAAGTCCAATTGTAAGAAAAAGTCGTCGGCCGGTACACCTACCGCTGCAGCTACAGCTCTTGGAGGTCGGGGGCCACGCCCCAAAAGATAACCCCGACCATCGACTGAGGAAGGTTACGGTGAGAAGATGTGGTGTCCGATCCACAAGAAGAACACCCACAAACTTGAATACTATCGCGAGGTCCAACGGTTCATTAAATACAGCAATGAGCGCCAAGAAAGAGCCCCTTTCCGCCAAGGGGAAGGGAAACAGAAGATTGACAAAGCTCCGACTGATCAGGAGCTAGGTTTCCAGGACCCCAAGAAGGTCCTGAAGATTGTCTACAATACCGACATCTCTCCTTTGCATACAATGCAAGAACCGATCACTAGAGCACGTGCGCGACAATTGGATCTCCAGGTATGTTCTAACCTTATCAATTGTTTTTTAGAACTTACGCTTGTTTCTATGCATGTTTTATTGATTAGGAACAATGGAGAGGACCAGAAAGGGCTTGGAGGAGTCCAACAATTCAAGGATGAGGAGATAGGACGTGCACAGCAAGGAGGAGCCCAAGTCCAACTCGACTTCGACTCCACCTCGGTTTCCAGGAGCTGCCTTCACCAAAATTGATGCTCCAGACACATACGGAGTCGGATTTGGATGTTCTATATATGGTTGGAACCATGATTTCATAGAGCTTCCAATGGAACCAGCACCACCTCAAAATTCCTTCTAAGTTGACAGGAATCAGCGAAACAAGTGGGTGTCCAGAATCTGTCCGGTGCTGCGCCACCGTCTTTTGGGCTGCTGGTCCGTGTATCGTGTGGAAGCCCATTAGGGTTGAGTCCAGGGGTCTTTCACGCCCCTAAACTCCTATTTATACAGCAGCCGTCATCACATTAGGGTTGGGTTTTGCTTAGATACAATCTGTCATTGAACAGTGTCGCCGTTCATCGGCTGTGAGACCCCAATTCCGTGATCAATTCAGTTTTGATTGCAACTTCTCTGTTCTTGCTGGTGTTCTTGATTGCGCTTGCAGGGATAAGCCTTCGTGGTGAGGTCATTCGTGTGACACGGTTGATAACCAATGGAGCAGTGGTGTAGTGATTGCAGGGTTTTGTTCGTTTGGAGCCTTGGATCATCAACGTCAAGATCTCCACCCAATAAAGTTTACCATACCTCTCGTAAGATCGGGACTCATCCTCCTATCACTTTTCGCCATGGGGAAGGGAAACAGAAGATCGACAAAGCTCCGACCGATCAGGAGCTAGGTTTCCAGGACCCCAAGAAGGTCCCAAAGGCTGTCTACAATACCGTCGATGATGACTCTGACATCTCCGACAATGAGCGTCGGAAGACTCTCCATATGATATATGTAGGGTCCTGGGATATTACCTTCTGGCGTATCCTCAAGACAATGCGTCGAGAGATGGCTGTTGTAGCTCCAATCACCGAGGCAGAACCTCATCAGAAGTGGATGGACACTGCTATAACTTTTGATGCTTCAGATTGCCCGAAGAACATGATCGGAGCTGGTCAATTACCCCTAATGGTTAAAAAAATTAAAAAAAAATTAAAAAAATTAAGAAGGCCCTCGTTTCGAACTCGAAGTTCCAGCACCGGTTTTTCCAATCGCTCCTAAATTTGTACCGATAATATATTTCATCGGTTTGAGCTAACACTTGGTGTTGTTTCTATTGTTGTGCCCCTGGTTGAGAAAAAATATCAAAAAAATAAAGAGAAAAAAAAAGATTTTGATTTCTACTAGTGCTGAAAGAGAAAAACAGGAGGCTAAGGGGTTTTCTAGTTGTGCTGTGTCTGTGTGAGTCCTGGATACTTGCTGATATTGTCCTTGTTGTTCATCATCATTCATCATTCTCCTTCCTTGTTGCCACTACTGTTATAATACATTCTTAGACCAACAACTAGGTGAAATTCTTTAGACACTTATTCAACATCGCTATTTGTTACTAACTTGTGTTCCACATACATATACTGCATTTGAGCCTCCCAAGCTCCACCTTCTCTCGAGCAGAACAGGTAACCTCGGCAATCACACCCACTCTCTTCTTGCTTTCACACCGATCACAATTTGCCACCTGCAATGCTGGTATGAAACTTGTAAGAGCGGGGTAAGACGAATCATACTGATCGAATTTCCACTTCCACTTCATAGAGCGTAGTAATAGGGTTTTTCACGATCTTTTTGTCTTCGTTTCTATTTTGTACTAACAATGACAGGAAAGAAGCCTATGGATAAGACCTCTGGTTCTACACCTCCGGATGATGATGAGTGTGTGTCCCATATGGAACTAAGGGACATGATGCAGGCGAGGACCGAAGCTTTCAACAATTACTAGACCACCACAATAGCCACCTTTTAGAGGCTCCATACAAGTGTTGCTGGTCTGACCACGCGGTTGGACGAGTTGGAGACTCGTCTTCCCCAACAAGCTACAACCTCTATCATCCTTGATGTTGACGCACATGCTCACTACGACACAGAGGATGACATCAATAACGATGAGGTTGATGCACAACAACACTGTCGCCGTCGACGAAATCGTCAAGGTACACTGCTACAATAAGCCTCATCACAGGCGGCTCCAAACCTATTATCACAGACGGCTTTTAAAACCGCCTGAAACGAAGAGTCTGTGATAATCCGCAATTTCACAGGCGGAGAAGTGAAACCGCCTGTGAAGAGTAATTATCATAGACGGTTCTTCACTAAGGATAGCCGCCTGTGAAGATCGATTATCATAGGCGGTTCTTTACTTAGGCTAGCCGTCTGTGAAAACACTTTATCACAGACGGGTCGTGCAGCATATATAACCGTCTGTGATAAAGGTCTTATCACAGACGGTTATTGAAGAATAACTAACCGTCTAAGAAGTCTTCACAGACGGGTATTGAAGCATTACTAACCGTCTATGATAATTTGTATTCATAGGCGGATTTTGAAACATAACTAACCGCCTATGATAATATGTCTTCACAGGCGGGTTTTGAAGCATAACTAACCGCCAATGATAATGTGTCTTTACAGACGGTTATTGAAGCATAACTAACCCGTCTATGATAATGAAGTTATCACAGACGGAGTTTACCTATATCAGCCGTCTGTGAAGACCCTTTAACGCAGCCGGTTTCTACCATAACAGACACCGCCTGTGAAAATTAGGTTATCACAGATGTTTCTTTACTTGTATCTAGCCGCCTGTGATAATTGTTTTTCTAATTTCCAGGTCATGCAGTACTACTGCTGTTATTTCTAATTTCCAGGTCAATTCAATATAATCACAGAACAAAAAACAACAATCATCACAGAACAAAAGACAACAATATTATCATCACAGAAGTCAATTTCACTAAAACAATATACATATGTACAAGTTACAGATACAATTTCATCTCAAAGTTTACAAGTTTTCACTAAAAACTGTTTAGATTGGTATAGTCGCAAAGTTCTGGCACATCAGCTGCTGAACCTCTCTTATCAAAGAACTTCCCCGTTTTGTGCAAAATTTCGCGACGAATGAACTGACAGAGTTCAGAAGCAATCCTGTCGGCTCCTCCATCAGGAATACTTCTACAAACCGGCCATTCTTCGTTCAGATTCTTCTTGTGCTGCAATATAACACATAACAAGGTTTAGAATGTGTTGGTTTCAACAATCTCAAAGTATAGATCAAAGTGAGAGTATACAAGAATTTAGTAGGTATTTTTGGAGCAGTTGTACTATGAGCAATTGAATTTTGAAGTTGGAATCAAAATATGAAAATAATGTTTCTGGTAATATTGAACAGCAGAGAATATAAGCATTAAACTATGCTAGTTACAATGAAAATGAAACACAAAAGTAAGAAAATAAGGTATCGACATTAAGGATAACTTACATCCTCACGATTGACTCTATATACGGCGGCGGTCCGAAGATGCTCGCATACATAATACCCGCATAAGAGACTCCCAGCAGGCTGCTTCGGACAAGCATAATACGTTTTAATGTCCAATGCATTCGTATTAGGAGGTCTCTGACCGCCAAGCCGTTCCGCGTAAAACCGCCAAGCGCTGTAATACAAGAAATGTCATATAAAACTTGTCAACACATTCTAAATGTGCGTAAATTAAAATTATTGAATAAACGTACTTTTTCAAAATGGAAAGGAAATCTTTGTAACGATCTGGTGGGTAATCGGCCGAGTCCAAGACTGTTGCCATTCCCTGCGTTGGCTTGATGAAGATCATTATGTAGTGATTACTGCAAACATACAAACACACGTGTTAACAATTACCAATAATTGCTATTTCAATGCCATGTGTCGAACTTACTCGAAGTGGTACGGAGCCTTTACGAGGTCCTGGCCGTCTCTGACAAAGTTAAACATCGCATGTCCTATGTAAGCTGCAACTTCTGCCTTTCTATCCTTCTTAAGTTTTGCAATTGCTCTTTCAAAATCTTTTTTTTTCATGTGTTTGTACTGGCTTGATTCTCGATTTGCCTGGACGTCGAATAGCGACTTTGCAATCCTAGTAGGGTCAAGGATACCTGTCTTGTGCGCCAACTTTTCATTATCCATGTATTGCATCCTATTGAAGAAGTCCAGAATTGTTATAATCTCATGAAATGCGTATGCGTGTAGTAAGAAAAGCAAATACAAAATATTAGAGCACTTACAAGCACCAGACGAGCAGCAGGTTGATTTCGAGCATGCCCCGATGGAAAAGGGAAAGCAGCTCTTCAAATAAAATGACTCGTTTATCTACTCCAGTGCTCCAGAATGCTTCTTTTGGAATACGAAATGTGACGCACTGAAGACCATATTTTGTGCTGGCAGTGATGTACCACTCATGCATTCTTCTGAGCGCGACGGGTTGTTTGCTAAGTTGTACGGATGTCATTAACGGCTTCCCATTCTCAAATTTAGGAGGAACATCCTCAAGCTTGTATATTGGAACTCCTGGTTTAACTAAAGCCGTCCGCCGATTATACATGACACCGTCTTCTTCCCACTCCTCGATATCTTCTAATGCTGGCTCATGAGAAGAACGAGATGCACTCGATTTTCTAATATTATCCTTCATAGCTTCCAAATACTTTGTCACTTCTGATGAAGGTTTCTTATTTTCGTATGAGCTAACTTTGACAGGCACTGATGATCGAGGAGTAGTCGTCGGAAGTTGGACACTGGCTTGTTGTTGAACCTGTTGTTCAACTGATTGCTCTTTACTCCCAGCAGCTGGCTCTAGTACTACTTCAAGCTGTTGCTCAACTAGTTGCTCTTTACTAGCAACAGCTTGCTCTGGTACTGCTTGAAGTTGTTGTCCAACTTGTTGCTCTTGGATATCATCATCCTTGCTCAGACATAGGGGGAGTGGATCTTCCCGGACTGGGAGTGGATCTTCATGCACTTTCGCCTTAGAAGATGGGGTTGCAGTATTTGGAGATGCGACGGGGCTAGAAATTGGCTCATCGTCCAACACGATATCGCGTCGGTGCCAAAGGATTAATTGGTTGACAGCCTGCCTCAGAGTCGCGATCCCCTCAGGTGTGACGTGGTCTATTTCATAATCTTCATAATCATTATCAATGATCTGAAGAACTTGCACCACAGAATAATACAACGGAAGTGGACTCCCGTTGAAGTCACGATCAGGCTTTGCCATAGCAGTGGCAACCTGTTTGGTTTTGTTCCCTGCTCTGCCTATCGGGACAAGAAGACGACAAGATTTGTCGTTAGCAATATCATCGACAGGGAACTTATGGGCTGACCCTGAGCCTGGCACGGAACCAACGCTGCTAGGGTAGGCAGTTGGAGATACTAATTGCTCCTTTTGCACCGGAACCATCATTGTACTCGGTGCCACTAATTGTCCTGATTGTCTAAGTTGTTCCATAATTTCTTGCATATTTTCTTTGACCTTTTGAGCAATTGTTTCATCAAGTGTTTTCTTAAACTTCTCACGTCTTCTATATGTGTCTTTATCTTTAGGGAAACCATATAGCCAAGACATTTGAGAAGAGACCGCTCGAACCCGTCCGCTGTGTTCAGGGTTTCCCAAGATAGCGGTAAGTTGGTCATTCTCCCTCTTCGGCTTGAAGAGACCCTTCTGTTGCTTTTCAATTACTTCTTTCATTTTATCCTCTACTTCATTCAGAGAGTCGGGCTTTTCAAGTTTGCCCTCGCTGGTCAAACCTGACCGAGCAAAGACCCAGCGTTGAGTTCGCTCATCGCACCCTTCTAATGGGTGAGGATTGCCCTTACTAAGAATGTCGTCTATTATCTTATTCCATTTCTGGACTTTGGGGCCATATCCGGCAGACCCCAAGCGATGATGGTATTTGTTCTTTTTTGCAAGCTCTGACCTAGTTGCACTTAGAGCTTTAGCATCAGGTGTGCTCTTTTGACGAACAAACTCTTGCCACTGAGCTTGTGTGATTTTTCCCATCTTCCTCGGGCTAGGGACCTTATTGGCCTTAACATAAGCATTCATTTCACTCTTCCAGCATCGAAACTTCTTGCCGCAAGAGACCAATGTTGCTTTCTTTACAGCTTCTTCTGTGCCTTTCGGGAACTTGAATTGTTTCTTTATCTTTTCCCACAACTCATTCTTGGTCTGCTCGGGTAATTTCCTCCAATTCTCGGTTGTGATCGGCACAACCTCCCTAACAAGAAAACCGCATGCATTACGGTACTTGGTAACTGAATCCAGTGGTTCTTGGGGAAGCCCACTTGGACCGACCCTTGTTATGTACATGATGCGGTCCAATAGACCCTTATTGGGACCTCGTTGCCCTCGTTTCCGCTTGAGTGAAGCTGAGGATTCATCCATTGGTGAACCTTCTGCGGTTTTAGGAGCCGATGTCACCTCATTGTCTTCGAGATTAATCTAGGTAGAAAAAAATTATAAGACTTCGTATACTTGACAACCAACATTAACTTGAACTGCTGAAGTTAAGATTCGTGATCCATACCTCGTCGGCAGGATCATATTCCGGGTCTAGATCCACTGAAGTCTTTTTAATTTTTATATTCGGAAAAGGATCCGAAGGACTGTGATAGGAGCCTGAACTGCTGGAGTCAGTAAACTCCATATTGTCTTCTTTGTTGTTACAATCAGGACCAGTCTTCTTAGGGCTTTCCATGCTAGATCTAATAAGACAAAAAATCTAATAAATGGCATAACTAAATTTGGTCATATTTAAAACAAATTTTCTCAATTTTGGCTCAATTAAGTAAATTTAGCCAAAACACATTTTTGAAGTTATATAGGTCTAACTAAATTCTTGTATCATAGAGATCGGCATCATATGCTCAGACTCCATCGCCACACCTAGTGTTACCTAGATATGGGCGTGAGGATGCTCCTGGCATCACAAATGAGTTGGCCAGCAACTTTTGTTTGGCTTCAGAGCTAAATATAGCATAACTTTGGTAGCTCAGATTAGGTACAATTGCTAAAATGAAGCTGATGGAGCCACAAGTGCAGACATCTTTGGTAGCACAGATTAGCTACAATTGCTCAAATGAAACTTAGAGAAATAAAAGCAAACTTAGCCAAACTTAGTCTAGCATAGCTAACTCTAAGCAAAAGTAGCCAAATATAGCTAAATATAGCATAACTTAGTCAAAATTAGTCAAGTATAACTATATCTAATGTAACTTAGCCAAAATTAGCCAAATTTGGTCAACTTAACCAAATATAGCTAAATCTTGCCCCTAATAGAGAATTATGTGGCATATGCAAGGCCGATGACAGAAATAGGGAATATACTGCTGTTACTAGAGTCTAGAATCATGTTTACCACTAATGTGTCGGAACAGTTTCAGACACACAGAACCAACTACCAATTTATCGTGATATAACCATCCACATAAATCTTGCCCCACCGAACCCTAACCAAAGATGCCACCGAACTTGACAGTTTTTCGAATTCCACCGAACCCTAACCAAGGATGCCTACCATTATCTAATTCCCGAACCCTAACCAAGGATATGCAAGGCGGCAGCGAGGGCGGGGAGGGAGGCGGCACGGCGAAGGAGGATGGAAGGTCGAAGGGTTTAGGGTTTACCTTGAAGCTCGGCGGTGACGGAAATGGCTTCGCTCGGCGTACCTGGAAGTGAGGAGGGCGAAGCTCGGCGGCGACGGCGAAGCTCGGCGACGACGGCGAAGCTCGGCGACGGCGAAGCTCGGCGGCGTACCTGGAAGTGACGAGGGGGAACACTTGGCGGCAAACGAAATTTTGGCAGCCTAACGGCGTCTAAGTGTTTCGCCCGGGTTAGGTTTTTCCAATGCTGCCGAGGGGTATATATAGACTCACATTTTCTCAGGCGGATTTTAAGTACCGACCGTCAGGGAAGAATGTTATCTCAGTCGGATTTTACTTACCAACCGTCTGAGAAGATACAATTATCTCAGGCGGTTGGTTAGTAACACCCGTCTGAGAAGATACAATTATCTCAGGCGGTTGGTTAGTAACACCCGCCTGAGTTAAACATGAAGATATTTACTTCTTAATTTGATGAACGCCTACATAAAGACCCCTCACCAACCGGGATGAGGATCCCCTGACTTAATCAGCGGTCACTGACATGTGGACCCGGTCCCACACGTCAGTGACCATGTCACGCGTGCGCGACCTTTCTTTTCCCCGAGGTGCGACCTTTCTTTTCCACTCCGCGCGGCCTTAAAGACCCAACACCACTATGGCTCACAAGCGCATCGCTCACTTTGAATCCTCTTGTTTTCTTCGTCTTCCTCCGCTCCGACGACCCAACACCACTATGGCCGACCTTCCGCCGCCAAGCCCTCCGAGGGAGCCACCTTGCAAGAAACAATGTTGCAGCTCCCCCGAGAAGATCAACGCCGAGCAGCGCCTCCTCATGGCGCGAGAGGCGTACAACAATACGTCTCGCGCCATGAGTGCCTTGGGGCTGGGTACCCTTCCAGAGTATACTGGAATGGGTACCTTGGGCCACTACCTCTACGCCCTCGTGGGGGTGGCTGATCGTCTCGACATTCTGTTCGCGACGATGGCCCAGGTTCTTGGCCCCCAGGGCCGTAGAACGCTGGTGGAGGCGACGGCTAGCAACCTCGGGGTTGCACCGCCGGTGCAGCCGGTGCAGCCGGTGCAGCCGGTGCAGCCGGTGCAGCCGGTGCAGCCGGTGCCGGAGTCGCCGCCGGAGGACGAGGAGGAGGAGATGGAAGAGGAGTAGGAGTAGGATTTAATTAGTTTTTCTTTTTGTTGTTTTTAGTTGCTTCTGTTTTGTAAATATTGTTAATGAATGAAATCTATCTTTTTTCATCTATGTGATTGAATATTACTTGTGTATCTTTTGTGTTCTTGTGTGTTCTTGTGTAAATATTGTGCATCTTGTGTGTTCTTTTGTGAGATGTGCATATTGTTAATGAATGAGTATCTTGTGTGTTCTTGAACTGTGTGAATGATTGAATATTGTTAATGGATGTAGTGTGTTCATCGTTAATTAAAATTTCACGTCTGAGAAGAAATTAATTTGATATTTACCAAAACATTACAATGTCAGCTATACAAGTTTTAAAAATATTTTGTTCATGTGGTAGATGTTAATTTTATACAAATGTAGAAGAAAGAATCATCGAATTTGGACACAATTTGCAGAATCTAAACATGTTTGAGTATTTATATTGGAATCTAAATAAAAAAGAAGCAAGGGATAAGGGAACTGAAGAACAGTATCGGGCATTATCTCAGGCGGTTGTTAAGCAATAACCGCCTGTGAAGATATTTACTTCTTCTTATTTAATATTCTTGATTAAATTTGGTCCTTTAAAAAGGCAAAAATCCACCTTCTTGTAATATTATTGATAAGTAAAGGTTACCATTAAATTTCACTTCATAAATCCTTTGAAATTGGTCAGAACATAAAAAACATACAACAAATGCTATTTTTCATTTTTCTATCTTGATGAATATAATGCTTTTTTCATTTATTTTTTCAGTGGACATTTTTAATCATCATACCAACATCTAGGAATTTTTTCATATTTTTTTAAATTTTTTGGAATCAATGTGTGTTCATAATTTGATGAATGCCTCATATGAATATGAGCATTTAGTTAGAATGGTGGATAATTTGAAGTTTGACATGTTGGAATGCTTTTAAAAAAATTAAAAGAATTCATACATGTATAAATTATACAAATATGTTCATACCAACAATTTTGAGTGAAGGAACCTTTTTTTTTATGAGATACACAAATGTGAATAATATGTGAGTAGAAATTAATTTGATATTTACCAAAACATTACAATGTCAGCTATACAAGTTTTAAAAATATTTTGTTCATGTGGTAGATGTTAATTTTGTACAAATGTAGAAGAAAGAATCATCGAATTTGGACACAATTTGCAGAATCTAAACATGTTTGAGTATTTATATTGGAATCTAAATAAAAAAGAAGCAAGGGATAAGGGAACTGAAGAACAGTATCGGGCATTATCTCAGGCGGTTGTTAAGCAATAACCGCCTGTGAAGATATTTACTTCTTCTTATTTAATATTCTTGATTAAATTTGGTCCTTTAAAAAGGCAAAAATCCACCTTCTTGTAATATTATTGATAAGTAAAGGTTACCATTAAATTTCACTTCATAAATCCTTTGAAATTGGTCAGAACATAAAAAACATACAACAAATGCTATTTTTCATTTTTCTATCTTGATGAATATAATGCTTTTTTCATTTATTTTTTCAGTGGACATTTTTAATCATCATACCAACATCTAGGAATTTTTTCATATTTTTTTAAATTTTTTGGAATCAATGTGTGTTCATAATTTGATGAATGCCTCATATGAATATGAGCATTTAGTTAGAATGGTGGATAATTTGAAGTTTGACATGTTGGAATGCTTTTAAAAAAATTAAAAGAATTCATACATGTATAAATTATACAAATATGTTCATACCAACAATTTTGAGTGAAGGAACCTTTTTTTTTATGAGATACACAAATGTGAATAATATGTGAGTAGAAATTAATTTGATATTTACCAAAACATTACAATGTCAGCTATACAAGTTTTAAAAATATTTTGTTCATGTGGTAGATGTTAATTTTGTACAAATGTAGAAGAAAGAATCATCGAATTTGGACACAATTTGCAGAATCTAAACATGTTTGAGTATTTATATTGGAATCTAAATAAAAAAGAAGCAAGGGATAAGGGAACTGAAGAACAGTATCGGGCATTATCTCAGGCGGTTGTTAAGCAATAACCGCCTGTGAAGATATTTACTTCTTCTTATTTAATATTCTTGATTAAATTTGGTCCTTTAAAAAGGCAAAAATCCACCTTCTTGTAATATTATTGATAAGTAAAGGTTACCATTAAATTTCACTTCATAAATCCTTTGAAATTGGTCAGAACATAAAAAACATACAACAAATGCTATTTTTCATTTTTCTATCTTGATGAATATAATGCTTTTTTCATTTATTTTTTCAGTGGACATTTTTAATCATCATACCAACATCTAGGAATTTTTTCATATTTTTTTAAATTTTTTGGAATCAATGTGTGTTCATAATTTGATGAATGCCTCATATGAATATGAGCATTTAGTTAGAATGGTGGATAATTTGAAGTTTGACATGTTGGAATGCTTTTAAAAAAATTAAAAGAATTCATACATGTATAAATTATACAAATATGTTCATACCAACAATTTTGAGTGAAGGAACCTTTTTTTTTATGAGATACACAAATGTGAATAATATGTGAGTAGAAATTAATTTGATATTTACCAAAACATTACAATGTCAGCTATACAAGTTTTAAAAATATTTTGTTCAGGTGGTAGATGTTAATTTTATACAAATGTAGAAGAAAGAATCATCGAATTTGGACACAATTTGCAGAATCTAAACATGTTTGAGTATTTATATTGGAATCTAAATAAAAAAGAAGCAAGGGATAAGGAAACTGAAGAACAGTATCGGGTATTATCTCAGGCGGTTGTTAAGTAATAACCGCCTGAGATAAATATTTTCTTTGACGGTTATTAAATACCAACCGCCTGTGAAGATATTTATTTCTTAATTAATATAACCCATAGAGTACAACACGTTATGGGAGAACAGGTCATACTCGCGCTCAATCCTACAGTTCTCAGTACAGAAGACGGTCTCGGACCACCCTCGCCTGCCGCAGCGGGCAGGCCCCTGGTTCCCCCCTGTTGGGCAGCGGCAAACGCCATCGTCAATGTCGGGCAGTGCCACCGGCGGCGGTCCGGGAGGAGGCCTACGCAGTAACCTCCAGCTCACGAAAATGTCGAGCCTCTGCATGGCTTGATTCCGACACTGGCAACACTCATTGTTGGTCCTCTTCATCGCGACGGACCCGACCGTGTTGTCGCCGATGTGGGCCTCGCCTTCGACCTGCCGGATATACTCGAGGGCATCGCGGTCCCCGCGGTCGGCGTCGTAGCAGAGCATGGCGAGGACGTAGGCCGCCACCTTGTGGCCGTTCGCGGCCGCCCGGGCAAGGAACTGGGTGCCCTGCTGCGCCTGCGCGCGGCCGTAGTTGAAGACGAGGTCGAACCCGGTGACATAGCACGCATGAGGGTTGCCCACGTTGGCCAGGCGCTCCACGAGGGCGTCGTAGCTCCCGTTCCCGTGCCGTTGGAACCACTCCCAGCTGCTCTCGCGCTCCAGCGCCACGCGCCTGCCGACGGTGGGATCACGGCACGCTGCGTGCATGGCCTTGCAGGTGGCGCGCAGACTGGAGAGGTCGTCCATGGGCTGGGTGGAGGTTGCGGCGACCCACCCCGCGATCAGGACCGCAATATCGTGCGGCAAGGGGAACTCCATGGGCTTATCTTAGGCGATTAGTAAGTAACACCTGTCCCCGAGATAAATATATTCTCAGGCGGTTGGTAAGTACCAACCGCCTGAGAAGATGTTAATTAACTGACGCGCCGCACGAGGTCTGCGGAGAAGTTGAGAAGCCGTGGTGCAGGGACGCGTGCAAGGATCTCTCAAGATCGTCTTCCACAGTGGTTTAATGGTGCGCCGCACGAGGTCTGCAAAGAGTTCAATGCGCAATGAACTAAATATTTTGTTCAGTTGGTAGATGTTAATTTAATACAAATGTAGAAGAAAGAATCATCGAATTTGAACACAATTTGCAGAATGTAAACATGTTTGAGTATTTATATTGGAATCTAAATAAAAAAGAAGCAAGGGATAAGGAAACTGCAGAAGAGTATCGGGCATTATCCCAGGCGGTTGTTAAGTTATACCCGCCTTAGATAAACATATTTGCAGGCGGTTTATAAGTAATAACCGCCTGAGATAATCATTTTTGAAATTACAATATGTTATTTAACGGCCTGAGAAGTGTTAATTAACTGACGCGCCGCACGAGGTCTGCGGAGAAGTTGAGAAGCCGTGGTGCAGGGACGCGTCTTCCGCAGTGGTTTAATTGTGCGCCGCACGAGGTCTGCAAAGAGTTCAATGCGCGGGAAACGAACCGCTCCCTCGTCTACTCCGCACAGACCTATATAAGGCGCGTCGTCGGTTATGGACAAGCACAAAACTTTTCTCCACTCCTTTCTTCTTCTCCTAGCCCGCCGCCGATTAACCACCACAGCCATGGCCAGCCTTCCACCACCTAGCCCTCCGAGTCAGCCATGCAAGCGGATACGCTGCACCTCCCCCGAGAGGGTGAATGACGACCAGCGCGTTCCACCGCCGGTGCAGCCGGAGCCACCGGTACAGCCGGAGCAATCGGCTCAGCCGGAGAAGCCGACCCTCTCTCCTGCTGCATCGTCGCCGGAGGAGGAGGAGGAGGAGGAGGACGACTTCGACGACGACGACGATGATGACGATGATGACGACGAGTCGTCCTCCGACGACGGCGACGACGAGTCGTCCTCCGACGACGGCGACGACGAGTCGTCCTCCGACGACGGCGACGACGAGTCGTCCACCGACGACGGCGACGACGAGTCGTCCACTGACGACGGCGACGACGACGACGGCGACCACCACCATGGTGACGACTACGACGACGACGACGACGAGTCGGAGGAGGACCGCTTGGCGTGGTTTGAGAAGTTGGCGGAGATGAGGGATTAGGCGGGGCCGTAGTGTAGTTTTAGTTCTTGTACATATTTCTTTTGTAGTTTTAGGAGTTCTTGTGTTTTGTAATATATTTGTGTTCATGAAGTGAATGTACATATTTCTTTAGTTCATGAAGTCAATAAATACTGGTGTGTTAGAATGAAGTGAATGTGCTCTAAATGCTCATATGTATATGAGCATTTAGTTAGAATGGTGGATAATTTGAAGTTTGACATGTTGGAGTGCTTTTAAAAAAATTAAAAAAATTCATACATGTATACAAGTTTTAAAAATATTTTGTTCAGTTGGCATTATCTCAGGCGGTTGTTAAGTAATACCCGCCTGAGATAAAAATCTTCCCTGGCGGTTATTAAGTACCAACAGCCTGTGAAGATATTTACTTCTTAATTAATAAACATCATCTCAGGCGGTTGCTAAGTAAAACCCGCCTGCGATAAAGTTAAAAACCGCCTGTGAAAAACCTACGTCTATATAAGGACCCCTCACCGCAGTCAAAACGCAACCCTGGAGAATTTATATCGACGCCGCCAGGCTGTTGAAATTTCCCCTGCGCCGCGCCGCCGCTCCGCCGCCCAGCCCATACTGCCGCGCCGCCGCTCAACCCCGCACCGCCACTTCTCCACCCAGCCGGCCCACCGTGCTGACGCCTCTGCAAGGTAAATGTAGTTTCCTTACTTTTTCTTTGTATATTTTCATTAGCTGATAAGCTGTTAGTTTTGTGTGTTCTGGTATATGGATTCTGTCCTTTTGCATGTGTAAGGACTATGGATTGTGTTCTGGTATATTGATGTATGGACTATATGGATTGTTTCCTTTTTGTACCTATTATGTGACATGAATATGATGTTTAATTAACAGATGCTATTGTAATATATATAAGATGCATCTGGGCCTTGTTTCCCGATATAACGGACTGGATCCCACCCAGACCTAGCCCATGCTGCTGGGCCTGTTTCCCCCTTTGACTCCGTCCGCCTCAAGACGTCGCCCGTCTCCTACATTAGTCGCCCTAATCATACTTGTTATGTCTCTGTAAATTCATTTTATAGAAGACCTTTAGAGAATATTTGTGGCCAAATTTTGTAAATCTGACAAAAAATTCTATTATTGAAGCATGGACCGTCGAGCGTGGATGTATAACATGCCAAGACCCGATCCTATGTACATTCGTAATGTTGCAAATTTTATTGAAGCATCCAAGAGACATGCGAAGTTGCAAAAGATAGATGACATATTATGTCCATGTATCGACTGCGAAAATAAGATTGCTTGGACGGATACTATAGTAATCCAATCTCATTTGGTGAAAAGAGGTTTCAAAAATAACTACACAATATGGACAGAGCATGGTGAGTTAGATACACATGATGTGGATAAAGATGATGAGAGAGGCTCAGATGATGATAATGTTCATATCGATGATGGTAGTGACAATCAAGCTGGTGATGATGATGATGAGTTCGATTGTGAGGAGATGTTGCGTCACATTGAACCATATGTACTGACTTCTATGGGAGCAAGCAAAGGCTTAAGTAAAATGGAGACATTGCAGAATGCGGCCACAGAGCTTTTATATGATGAATCAAACGGTTGTGATAAAGAGTTTACTACATTGCGTGCAGTCTTAGAACTACTAAAGTTGAAAGCTACGCACGGATGGTCCGATTGTAGTTTCTCTGATCTTTTGAATCTTCTGGCAGAAATTCTTCCAAATCCAAATAAACTGCCTAGAAGCACTTATAAAGCGAAGAAACTTCTTTGCCCGATGGCACTAGGTGTGACAAAAATACACGCTTGTGTGAACCATTGTATTCTGTATCGCAAAGAGCATGAGCTCGCAACTAGATGCCCCATTTGTGGTGTCAGTAGATATAAGAAGGACTACAATCACCAGTATGTTACCAACATGAAAAAGACTCAGAAGAATAAGAAGTTTATTATTGGTCCTGAAGGTGACGATGACGATACTTCTGGCGATGCAGACGGAAAGAATAAGAGAAAAATTCCTGCATTGGTGATGTGGTACCTTCCGGTAATTGATCGCTTGAAGCGTTTGTTCTCAAACCCTAGGGAGGCTGAACTTATGCGTTGGCATTCCGAGGAACGCAAGAAGAATGAAAAACATATACGACACCCTGGTGATGCAACGCAGTGGAAAAATTTTGATATTCAGTATCCAGAATTTGCGAAGGAAATCAGAAATGTGAGGTTTGCCTTGGGTACAGATGGAATGAATCCGTTTGGTGAAAAAAGGAGCATACACAGCACATGGCCCGTGGTCTTAACTATGTACAACCTACCGACGTGGTTGTGTCACAAAAGGAAATATATCTTATTATCTGTTCTTATCCAAGGTCCGAAACAACCCGGCATCGAAATTGATGTGTTCTTGGAACCTTTAATGGAAGATATGGCGAAATTGTGGAATGAAGGGGTACGTACATGGGATGAGTACAAGCGGGAGTATTTCACGCTAAGAGCAATGATATTCGTTACCGTGCATGATTATCCCGGACTGTTTACATTATCGGGACAAATGAAAGGGAAGAAAGGTTGCGTTAGGTGCGTGGATAGAACTGGATATCTATACCTCACTTCATCCAGAAAGACGGTGTACATGAGACATCGACGGTTCTTGACAGATACACACAAGTATAGGAAGATGAAAGAACAATTTGATAACAAAATCGAAAAAGATACTGCACCGAAACCTTACAGTGGAAAACTTGTGTTTGAAATGGTCAAGAACATTCATATTGCTTTCGGTAAGGGAAAAAAGAGTAAAGGAATTAAGAGAAAGAAAAGTACATCTTCGGATGATACAACTGACATGGCTTTCAAGAAACAATCAATTTTTTTCAAGTATCTTCCGTATTGGAAGAATCTGGAATGTTGCCATAGTATTGATTTGATGCACGTTACAAAGAATGTATTTGACAGCATCATTGGGACCTTGCTGGACATGCCGAGGAAGACAAAGGATGGATTAAATTCACGTATGGACCTAGTAAATCTTGATTTGAGACCAGAGCTTCATCCAGTAGAAAAGGCGAACGGGAAGCATTACCTTCCCCCAGCCAGCTACAACTTGACGCTAGAAGAGAAAAAAGCAATTTGCGAATGCTTGCGTGGGATCAAAGTTCCCACAAGTTTCTCATCCAATATCCGCAAACTAGTCTCGATGAAAGACTTGTCTTTATTCGGTTATAATTCTCACGACTGTCACATGATGATGACAGTTTTCCTTGCCATTGCAATAAGAGTAATCAAACCTGAGCATATAAAAGTTGTCATCACACGTTTGTGTTACTTCTTCAATGCAGTATCGCAAAAGGTGATAGCACGTGAAGATTTAGACTATCTGAAAACATACATCGTCGAGACAATGTGCAAGCTTGAGATGTGTTTCCCACCATCCTTTTTTGATATGCAAGTACACCTAATCATACATCTTGTTGATCAGATAAAAGCATTGGGGCCACTATATTTACATCATATGTTTTCGTTGGAGAGATATTTAGGAGTATTAAAAGGTTATGTGCGGAACCGTGCTCACCCAGAGGGTTCAATTATGGAAGGATACACCACTGAAGAAGTGATTGAGGGTTGCGCTGATTACATCAAAGATGGAAAATCGATAGGTGTGCCTATACCGGTACATGAGGGTAGACTACGTGGGAGAGGCAAAGTGGGTAAGAAAACTTTTATTGTTCAAGATTACAAGAATGTACACCGTGCACATTTTGGTGTACTACAACAGCTCGCAATAGCTGAGCCGTACATCGAGGAACACCAAATTGAGCTTCGTGATAAAAACCAAGACCGCAAAGAGGACTGGATCATGAAAGAGCACAGAAGATGTTTCACTGAATGGTTAATGGACAAAAATATATCATACGGAAACACTATAGAAGAGGCAACAATGAAAAAGTTAGCTTGTGGCCCATCTGCTTTGGTAACATCATGGCAAGCATATGACATCAATGGTTACACATTTTACACTAAAGAAAAAGACGGTAAGAGTGTTGCACAAAATAGTGGTGTTCGTATTGAGGCTTATGATTCGCAAGGGCAGAAGACCACATACTTCGGGTTCATAGAGGAAATATGGGAACTCGATTATGGCGAAAGAATGGTAATGCCCGTATTTAAGTGCCAATGGGTCAAACATCCTGATGGTTTGAAAGTGGACAATTACGGACTGACACTGGTAGACTTGAATAAAGTGGGTTACAAAGATGACCTGTGGGTTCTCGCCGATAATGTTGCACAAGTTTTTTATGTTCAAGATCCAGAAACTGAGAAGTTGCACGTAGTTGTTTCTGGAAAGCAAAATATTGTTGGGGTTGACAATGTGGGAGATAATGAAGAGGAATATAATCAGTATGAAGAGATGTACCTTTTCACCGAACCAGAAAACATCAAGCGCGTAGAGAGAAGCATTAAAAAGAATTTGAAACCCTATATGCGAGAAGATGTCAATGCTGGAAAAAATGTATATAGCAATGCGAGATGATATATATTGTATATATTTGTATCTTCTGAAATCAACTTAGAACAATGTTGGTATATGGATTGTGTCCTTTTGCATTTGTGTACATATGCGTTTGGACTCAATGATTTGGAAGTTTGGAAGCTTGGTCTTTCTTCAGATAATGATGTCTCGGGCGTGTAGCCGATTGAAGGAGGAGCGCTTGGCGTGGCGCAAGAACCATCCCCATGTATGTACATATGGCACACCGGTCACATGGTTGTATATACATATGTATCTGTAATGGACTGATGAACTTAACTGTAGTTTGTTTTTCCGTGTTGTTTGTTTTTGGTATTTTCAATTTCTCCGCGTAGGGTTTCTCTGCGAAGCCTGAATCGGGAGATTTATTGAAGTGGCAGTGCATCGTCCCCGGTAAAGAAGGGGTAAGTCATGAAGAACAAGCACAATATGAGTTTAACTATCGTCCTCCTATTAATAAATTTCTTTTGCAGACTGAATGGGAAGATGGTTACTACCCCCTGACAATCTCCTTCTCTGAGGACTATCCCTTGGTGCCTCCAAGATGCTCCTTTCCATTTGGGTTCTTCCACCCAAATGTCCATCGTTCGGGAGCACTCTGCATCGGGATTCTTGATCAAGAGACTGTAAGATAGACCTATTTTGTTCATGTAATTATTACTTATAATTTTTGTCGAACTTATTTGAACTGGTTTCTTATATTGCTTAAATTATATTTCGTAGGGGTGGTGCAGTGCTTTTACAATCAAAACTATACTACTTGAAGTTCAGCGTTTGCTGCATCAGCCAAATGTGCCTGATGTTGAAAATGATTGCTATAATCTACTTATCAAGGTTAGATGACACTTTGACTTAGTGACCAATGTAGGTTATTCATTCCTCCTTCGACATTTGTTAATTTAAATAATGTCAATATTTTCAGGATCCAGCGGAATATAAGAGACGTGTTCGGGAGCAAGCAGGACGGTACAATTTAGATTGATCGATGGGAGCTTCATCGTCGATCTACAATGAATGTAGCATGATTTTTGTTCAGTGTGTAAAGAAATTATCTTTGAACAATTGTAAAGCCTCTAATGGTGTATTATCACAATTAAGCCAGCCTCACTGGTGATCGAGCATTTCCTATAATGCATTACTTTACTAGTATCCGCTAGCTCATCTGTGTTTTTTTCCTGATACAATTTTGCCTGCACGACTACATGCGGCTGTGATATATAATTGCAACTACATCCCTGTAATTTCAATGAAAACCGCTTATGATAATTAAACAATGACCGCCACTGAAAATACATGATCTTCTTAGGCCGTTGTTATATAATCAAGAACCGGCTATGAAGTTCATTGCATTACAGACGGTTATTAATTAAGAACCGCCAACGAAGATCATGTATTTACTCAGACGGTTGTTCCTTAAAATCCATCTGTGAAGTTCATTGCATTACAGACGGTTATTAATCAAGAACCGCCAACGAAGATCATGTATTTAACCAGACGGTTGTTTCTTAAAATCCGTCTGTGAAGTTCATGGCATTGCAGGCGGTTAATAATTAATAACCGTCTGTGAAGATCATGTATTTACCCAGACGGTTGTTTCTTAAAATCCGTCTGTGAAGTTCGTTGCATTACAGACGGTTCTTAATTAAGAACCGATTCTGAAGATCATGTATTTACCCAGACGGTTGTTCTTTAAAATCCGCCTGTGTTGTTCTTTCATCACAGACGGTTATTATATCATTCGTCATCACAGTCGCATATTTTTAAGGACCGCCTGTGTTTGAAAAATTGAGGCGCCTGTAAAAATGCTTTTTGTAGTAGTGGTATGGGAGGTAGACCTCGTCCTCATGCTCCTGAACAAGATAATGATCCTTATGCTAATATTAAGTTTTCTATTCCACCATTTTATGGATATTACGATGCTAAGACTTACTTGGATTGGGAGATGATGGTAGAACAAAAATTTAGCTCTCATCTTGTTCTTGAGCGACATAGAGTTAGACAAGCCACTAGTGAGTTTAATGATTTTGCTATAATTTGGTGGAATGAACTTGTCAATACCGTAATGCACCACAGACATGGGCTGCATTAAAAGAGTAGATGCGCG